>JBBELK010000348.1:677950-1355901 GCA_037783545.1 Henricia sp. BOLD:AAB3569 | reverse complement strand
CACTGCATCCAGATTTCCCAAGCTCATGGATATACATGTATGTCCACATTGCATTATAAATATATTTATGTTTTGTAATGTAATTAATATAACAATGTAACCAACAATGGATTGTTTGTAGTGTGGTCTAGTGGGTATGAAGCAAGACTTGCAATCACGGGTTGAGGTTTCAAGACCCACTATATGTCAAACACGTTTGTGTCCCTGGGCAAGACACTTAATCCCATATGCCTCGCCAATACATGTGCCTTTGACAATTTGTACCATTTTGCTATCACCATAATTGCCAAAATGTAAGCTTGGTCGCAAACAAATTGATTCTTGGTAACCCGACAGTTAAAATAGAGCGAAATCGCGACTTTCAGGTGGCAACTTTTGACAATCCAAGATGGCCGCCTTACAGGCCTTCGGGCAAATGGAAACATGTGTTTTCTGATTCGTCGGTCCATGGAGTTTTCAAAAATGTATAGTTTACCTAATCTCCAAAAAAAGTGAACAAACTAAACAAAATGGACATAGTGAACCGGACTAATAGCTATATACTAACAATAATTCTGGTTATGCACGATACGTGGTACAATATATTCTATAATCAACTATCCATGTTGACAATTTTCACATGAAATACACAAATGTTAGCTACAGACGACACGGGGGTTGGTCTGACATTACAACGAAATCAAAACGTTAAATATTTGCCCGCTGTTTTGTCGCACATTTGATTTAGGAGTGAGGCCGCGAGTCGAACTCTTTGTAACTTTTGACATCACTCCTTGAATTTATGCAAAATTAACTGTGTGTGGACATTAATGGGCATATTTCAATAGATGGTGCTTACGTACAAAGTTGCAAAACAAAAATTCCTAAAATGACTTCTGAAAGTTTAAAACAGTCGTGAGTTGGTTGCGGACATACAAATAAAATTTGTACTCACAAATAAAATTTAAAAAAAATTGACCTTTCTTTGCAAAATTTTGGTCGGTGGGAAAACATTTAAAGATACACTCTGCCTGAGATTTGATTGATAAAAAAGCACCCCAGAAATTGATGCATTTTATGAAAAAGTGGTCTGAAGTAGGCTTGGGCGTATTCAGCATTTTCGGAGTCGACTCCGATTCGCAAAAAAGAATCGCGATTCCATTCGGAATCGATTCCAATCGACTTACTACATATTATCGCATTAAACAGCATGTTCTATCATCCATCCGCAGCAACTTGCCTGTTTCCCGCAAACAGCCGTCGCGTGTCTGCAAGAACGCTCGCAAAGCTGCCACACAGCCCCAATGCACATCTGCTATAGGACAACATTGCTTGATCACCCGGAGTGCTCGAAACAAGACAGCGAACAGCAGTTCACTGTACTGGCCAGAGCATGCAGTATCATGCATCTCCACATGCTCGAAGCTACATACATCCACTTCACAAAACCTGTGTTATGTCGCCAGAAAGAATTTTTACACACGCTACATGTAAGCGTACTCCCTGCCGTTGTCAGCTGACCGATTAGCGAGCAGCATTCTGAACACGTCATTCCCGCCTTTAGCCTTATATTATTATCGTTAGCGTCACCCACGCCATTCTTGCGTTTTGCTCTGATGAGTGCAAGTTGAAAAGCTTTAGCATGCCTTTGTTACTTAATTCTATTTTCAGATTTTGCAGTCCATTTTTAATAAATGTAGACATTTTCAGATGCCAAAAAATTGCAGAAATTGGCTTCGGAATGGCTATGTAGGGCCTTATCGCTGGATATCGGCAAGCTATCAATGGAAATCCTCAAAAATCTGAAATCGCGATTCTGATTCCTAAAGTGGAATCCATCCTACTCGACTCAGCGTAGAAACGCCAAAGCCCAATCTGAAGAAAGAACTTGATAATTCACACAAATATTTCTTTAAAATATTGTCTGGTAGTACAAAGAAGTTTTGAAGTTGAGTAAAATTTCAAAACCCATCTCTGATAGATAATACATAGTTCCGAGATTACCCAGTTAACCCCGCCACCTTGGATATTGTTGCTATGCCTCACACGCTATCGTCAATATGTCCACACACTTCACAAACCAATGGGACTTTCGACGGAAAGCACAGATTCATTGGAGAAAACTCAAAGGTATTCATGTTTCAGGGTTGACAGTTACCGTAGCACGCACTTAGTAAAAGGCCAGTAATACAGAGACGTCATATATTCATAACAATTCGCTTTCTTACCTTTGAACAGCAAATCGCCCGGCCTTAAAACCAACAATTTACCCGGAACACCGCATACAACGTATCGGCAGAACATCGCGATCAATTTGTTTGTGAGGCAATGCACTTTGACCTAAGTGGGCGCTGTCTGTTAGCTCTGTTGTGATTGGTCGGCGGGTTCGGTTGATTGACAGGTCGGAACTATGCATTACACGTATAAGAGTACGACTGACACGTGAAACGATTTCATCCAAGGTGTTGTCGAACCTTAAACTTGAGTACAAAATAACAGAAAATTCGCAGAATTATAAAATACCCGAACATGATAGCGAAATTCCATGATATGTTTAACTCTTTTGAAACGTCAAGTGCCAAAAGCACTTCCTTGCTGGATTTAAACATACACGTGGTGTTCGCTGTGCAGGCGAGATCGCCGCGATCTAAGCCGTAAATCGAGAGTACAATCCCCTCGAAGCTGTAGCGGATGTATGAACAAAACGATATCCACTGGAGGTAGGATGGAATGGTGTTAAACGTCACGAAGTAACCCGAGAATAGGAGGATGGGGATGGTGGAAATTGGGCCTGCAAAAACGGCCACCTGGGGTGTAGAAGAAAAAAAATCACTGCATTAATGTCACAAACTTTTAATGAGGCAAATTCGCTGGCAGAGTGCGACGTCAATTTGCGCGCGGACGCGCTTACTTCTTTGACAACGGTTCACGCTACTTGCATGACAACGCGTTTCTTCATTTGTTTTGCACAGGAGCCACACGTGGAACATTTTATGTTGAGTTTTTCTGTTACAAACATCACAAAATAAGGCGTATCGCTATTTATTTATTTATTTATTTATATACCACATCCAACAGCGGAGGGACCGCCAATTACAGGAATGGGAGCAAGTGTGGTTGAGTGCCTTGCTCAAGGGCACAGGTGCCACAACTCGTCACGGCCCGGAATCGAACCTACATTCTAGTACTAGCACAGGAACTTAAGTTCGACGCACTAGACCGCTTGGCCATAACACCCCACTATGAGAGTAGATATGAGCAAACCATTGCAAGTCATTCTGGTCCTTATTTTAAAAATATTTCTTCTAAAAGAATAATAGTAAAATACACGGTGCGCAAACACAATGGATGTAAAACACGAGCGTGAACCATTAAGTATAGTTACGGTCTAGCGCCCGCAATGTGTCGTCACGACTCTGCCAGCGAATACCTTTTCGACAAATTCTGGGGCCAATTTCACAAAAGGCATGTTCAGACGGGCACTACCTTCGAAGGTAAAGTTAACAACGACAGTCCCACTAACAACGACGCGTGTCCAGACGGTGCTTTAACAACGACGCGCAAGCATGCACACTGCCCATATACCAATGGTGCGCGCTCGTAATTAGCGCGCTACTCATAACATTTCTCGTTAAAGATACATCTTAAGCGGGCCTCCCACTATGCGATTTTCACCACGAATTTCCTACGATTGGGTAAGATTAGGTACGATTGTGTGTAGAGTCTATAGGCAGTCTCCGATAATCGTAGGAAATTCGTGGCCAAAATCGCACAGTGGGAGGCCCGCTTTAGGAAGGGTCACTCTTCTTATCTTGAGACGTTGGTATGGGAATTAGGACGCAGTGAACTTGTCCTAACTCTTGTGAAATTTATCCCAGGTCTCAGTGGCTAGTTGATAATTTGTACTAACTGGTGAGACCCGTTACTTGATTTAAATACATGACCAGGGGCCGATTTCACAAAGCGCCAAGACGTGTCTTAGGAAAGGTCACTCTTCTTATCTCGGGACGTTGGTATGGGAATTAGGAAGCACTGAGCTCGTCCTAACTTTTGTAATATCATTCCCCTGGACACACAAAAAAGGCACAAGTTATTCCTTGTTACTTATGTTTTATCAGAAATTTGCACAGTGTCTTAGAAAGGCAAGAAAACTTGGTGTTATGGGTTCAATACCCGGTCGTGGTACCTGTGCCCTTAAGCAAGGCATTTAACAACAATTGCTCCATCCTTCGGAAGGGACGTAAAGTCATCAGTCCAGTGTGTTGTGTAATGCACTTTAAAAATGTATATATCTTTAAATGTATATCCAATGGGATAGGCATCCATCACATAAATATCCATAAATATCCATAAATATCCATTTCATATCCATTTCATAAATATCTTTAAATGTATATATCTTTATATTTTTACCTGTAATGACGTCGACGCAGCCCCAATAAGCAGTCCGTGCGACTGGGCACATAGTGACGTCATCATCGCCATAGCAACGAACAATACAAACCGACCGGCTTCATGCGGCTGGTCAGTAATCCAATACACTATTGTACAGTAGAAGATGGGTAACACGAACTGCACGAAATAATGTTGAAAATCTTTCGTAAAAAAAACACGTAGTTCATGTAAGCTCGTCAGGAATGCGCGCGCGCCAAATTCGTACCACAAAATAACGCAGCTCCGTGCCTTTGCTACGGAGCTGCGTATTTTGTGGCGAGAGTTTGGCGCGCACGCATTGCTGACGAGCCTGTGCCTTTAAAGGCCCACTGTATTATTTGCAATGACCCCAAAAGTTAATAAATGAGTTGACAGGGAAAACCTTACTCAAAGTAAAGATTAAACTGGTAGCAACTATCTAATAAAATGTTTCCGCCCGATGATATAATTTTACCAGAAAAAAGTCCATGAAGATGAAATTGTTTAGATCGTTTGCAAATGATTTACTTCTCATCTGGGCGGTCCGAAATGGGCGCTGTGTACTGTGTGTATGCTGTTCCAACGCAAAGCATTTTTTAATGCGTCGCGCACACGCCCAGTACGATGCGCACCACATAGTGTATGACGCGAGCCACAGAGTACGCGACCGACTGAGAATGAATATTTAAAACATCCCGCCAAGACCGGTAAAACGCATATGGATTCTCATGTTTTTAGAAGACATGGTACATTTGAAAGAGCTGAAATTTCTTCGGATGAGTTTGTTGACGTTTCTTTTGATTTATAATGGTTTTATTCCAAGAATGGCTCAAAAAAAGATCATCTACAGGGCCTTTAAAGGCCCTGTAGATGATCTGTTTTTGAGCCATTCTGCAAATAAAATCATTATAAATCAAAAGAAAGACATCAACAAACTCATCCGAAGAAATTTCAGCTTTGTGAAATGTACCACGTTTAAAAAAACCATGAAAATCCATATGCGTTTTCCTGGTCTTGGCGGGGCGTTCCAAATATTCGTTCTCAGTGGATCGGGTACTATGTGGCTTGCGTCATGCACTCTGTGGCGCACATCATATACTGCGTGTGCGCGTGATCCATCAAAATGCATCGCGTTGGAACACGCACATGCAGCACACAGCGCCTATGCATTTTCGACCGCGTAGATGCGAACCAAAAATAAGTAAATCGTTTGCAAACGATCCAAATAATTTCATCTTTACGGATTATTTTCTGGTAAAATTATATAATTTTGAGCGGAAACCTTTCATTGGGTAGTTGCTATTAATTCAATCATTACTTTCAGAACTTTTCCCCTGTAAACTCGTCGATTACTTTTTGGGGTCGATGCAAATGATACACTGGGCCTTTAAAGGCCTAATGCATTATCATTAGTTAAGCCACTAATTTTAAACTGCAAATTCTGAGACTGCCAGCATTCTAAGGTTCTTAAGTTATAAAATACTAACCTGAAAAGGCATATCAGCCATAGTCTTTGCTAAGTAATAGGCTTTAGTGCTGTACCAGTAGTTGAGGTTTTCTCGGACAAACACGCCCATCTCTAAGGGAACTGCCAATAGAAAAGGAAACAAATTAGGGATTAAAAGTAGGTTTGGCCAATCTTAAAGATAGTATACATGATTGGTAAACTGTTACAAATAGTTCTATCCCCCTGTGTGATTGAAGATATGCATAATTAAAACCAACCTTAGCAAAAACCAGCTCAGTACTTTGTCTAACTTTTGAGAAAACAGTCAAAAAAGGGTTTGCAGTCATTTCGCCCCAAAACCACTTCGCCCTGAAGCATTTCGCCATGAACCACGGCCTGTGCACGAAGTGGTTTTGGGGCGAAGTGTCATTTGGGCGATGTAGTGTTTGGGCGAAATGGCACTCAGGCGAAGTGGTACTTGGGCGAAATGGTTTTGGGGCGAATTGAATTTTCTTCTTATGAGACGAAAACTAATTGTTTTACTCATTTCTCAAAGACTATAGCACTTCAGACAAAACCATTTTAGGGGAAGTTTTCTCCGGTCATCATGTTTATATTGTGTAAGTTAGGCGTAAATCTGTGAACATTTCTGATTTTCGAGATACCAATCATGTATACTGCCCATGTGACGTGCTCTCAGCCAATAGGGATGCGTAAACTGTCTAAGGTATTTATGAATAAAAAATAATTTGGTATGGTGCCTAATCACCTTGGAAATGAAAAAACTAAACGTACGAAAAAGTGCGTAGCTTGCGCAACTTTTGAAAATGGCATAGGGCCCATAGCTTGCGTGTAATTATCGCAGGAATGTTGTGCAACTTGGGCAATAAAAAGTTGCGCAAGTGGGCTTACGCAGTGTGTAAGGTTTTGTGAAATCGTCTGCAAGCCGCAGTTCTAAACATGGCCCAGGCAGCACAACATCCAACCTATTTCGCGTGATCAGGGGTCGATTTTACTAAACTGTTCGTATAATAGGGCTTGCGATGGATAGTAGGGCTGCGATGTGTGCTGCAATGAATTTCACTAAACCTATCGTAAGCGTGGTGCGTTCAATTATCGATTAGGGATATTTGCATATTTACTATAAGGCTGTTTGCCGTGCTGAAGTTATGTTTTTAATAAAACGGTCGTCGGCTACATGTGTTCATAAAGTCTCCGTGTCCGTTCTGCGTAGTGCAAGCTCGTGCGTAAATTTCAGACTTAATGTATGGACGGTCAACTGCATAGGCCTAGGTTTCGTGTTTTTGCATGCAGTGAAAACATCGCACACTGAACAGTTTTGAAGCGACACTTTGTCACCAGCTGAAATCGTAGGTACAAAATTTTACATTTTCTCTTATATCGCGTAGCATAGAATCTATCTGGGGGGCCAGACTCCTTCTCGTCTTCCGAAGACGGAAAAAACAACGACCGTCGTTGGTCAAAATGTATGCTACGATGACCCATTGCCTCATCGTAGCTTACGGTGCATTGCCATGGCAGATATGCATCGGTACACTCATCGCAAGTTTCTTGAAATTGTTCTTAGGACGAAACACGAGTTACGGAGTGTTAATCCAACGCATCTCGAGTTACGAAGGATCGTAAACGTTAGTGAAATCGACCCCTGGGGTCTTTGTGAAATCTACCCCAGGTCACGTGACTTACACGACAGCAGTGTAGGCATGAGTGCCGTGAACATCAGGAATAGGATTGACACGAAGAGAAATCCCGTGTTGTTGAACGCTTTATTCCCGTCGTTACCGATGTCTTTGTAGAGCAGACCGATGAGAATTCCACAGCCGATATGGGAGAGGATTCGTATATGCGTCAGTAACTGTTGGTGTTAGGGCAAAAACAAAACAATTGACAAACGAAAACTGCTCCAGAGATCAGCATTTTGGTACGTTTTGTTGCGTAAAACTTACTTTATTTCAGTACATATTTCATTCTGTCTATCCAATAGATCTTTATCACGGTGGGTCCATCTTTGTCTTGTTCCCCACTGCATAGTACGTACGTCTACGTGTCTGTGCGATAGCACGTGCAGTCTTCCGTTGTTGTTTTAAGAGAATCACTGTCCGCGCTGCGCGTTTTCTTGATCGCACCGCGCACATGTCATTGTGATGCACACAATGAACATTTTCAACACGGGGCCAAACTATTTTATTTCGGCAAGCCTCGCTTTCGTTACGTTCATTTTAAAAGGGGAAAAGGGAAGATGGCCGCACCGTGATAAAGGTCTATATAATTACAAAATGATAAAGTGGTCTGACCTGGTCTCTAACAATCGTCAGGAACGCCCTTTTGAAGAGAACGCTGAATTGCGTAAAGAAGCTGGTTGCGAAATGTCCGTCATCAAGGTCAAAGTCGTCTGTGACCTGCCAAAAGGTCAAAGGTTAAAGATTACAGATATACGGCTCGTGCTCGGAGTTAATTTGGCCTGAAAAAAAAAAGATGAACGAAAGTAGTGAACGAAAGGTCATGATCGTCAAATGACAGAAAATGGCGGAAGGAATTTTACTTATACACTCACCCACGCAGGTTGTGTCGAGACGCCATTAGCCTCCTTAAACACCGCCCTCGTTGTTACCCTGTTGGCGTGAACCCCGTTGGTCATACTGCCCCCGTGCTTCCTTGTTGCACCAACCGTTGACGAGACGACAACGCCCGACGAAACTTGGCTGTTGTTACTAGCCAAGCTGTTTGAGCTGTTACTGCCAATGGACGGTTCGATTTTCAGGAATTCTTCGCATCGTCCGTCGTTAACTAACTTGGAGAGGTTCGCGATTAGGTTGCCATATTCCCCCGATGCTACTTCAATAACTGTCAAATCACAAACAAATTTAATTTGTAAATAAGTGTTTTGTACTGCAAAATCGTAAAATAGAATGAAGTAACGACAAAGACATGATGAAGCTTTTCGACTTGCACTCATCAGAGCAAAACGCGTGGGTGACGCTATCGATATAATATAAGGCCGAAGATCGGTGATGAGCGGTGCGCATGCGCCGTTAGACTACATGTAGCATGTGAACAAATTCTTTCTGGCGACATAACACAGGTTTAGTAGCTTCGAGCATGTGGAGATGCATGATACTGCGTGCTCTGGCCAGTACCGTGAACTGCTGTTCGCTGTATTGTTCCGAGCACTCGGGGTGATCAAGCAAGTGTTGTCCTATAGCAGATGTGCATTCGGGCTGTGTTGCAGCTTTGCGAGCGTTCTTGCAAACACGCGACGGCTGCTTGCGGGAAGCAGGCACGTTGGTGCGGATGGAGGATGGAACATGCTGTTTAATGCGATCCGCCAGTCTTTACGACGTACGTCCTACGTAGCTTTACATCGGCACCGAAACTCATAAATAACATTGTCAAGTTGTGTGGTAGGTAGTACGTATTTGCGGACTGAATATTACATGTGCCTAAAGGGTGTGTAGGCGCGAAATTTCCAAAATTTAATCTGAATTAAATGGTTTTAAGAACTACATGCTGCCTTGAGAAGATTATTTTTTTAAAAGGCCTCCATTAAAATTTGTTGGATTTGTAGGCTGCTTATTTTAAGAGGCTTATTTTTCACAAAATGTAAAAGAAATAAAAACTAGAGGTATGTCTGTTGATAACAGAGCATATGGCTTTCCGCTTTTCTTTTTTTATATGTTTGTATGCATGTAAAACTGCATGCTGTATAATACTACATGTACACTTTGTACAATATAAACACATACCGTACATATACATGTACAGTATGCACAGTGACAAGATTCAAAAATTCATAATAAATCAACAAATCATGCATGTAATACTAATGTAACTTGGTATGTTACATGTTAATGACCAGGTCCAGGCACCTGATAGTTTTCAAGGTCATACGACCAATGGAGAAAGTAAACGACCTTGGTTAATGTATACTTGAGGAACTCTTATTTGATTACGTCATCGTGACGTCACAATATTTAGCTGATAATATACATTTGACCAAGTCAAAATACGTTTTGGTCTTTTTTCAACTCGTCACTAGAGGGCGCTGTTTCGTGTGACGACTTAACTTTTTGTATTTTTTGAATGCCCAAGGGGTCCCGAGACTAACAACGTTGACACGATCTCGGCATCGCTTACCAGTTTTAAATGACAAGGCAGCCTCGTTTTCGACCAATAGGAAACAAGATTCAAGGTCAATGTCTCTGCATGAAATTTAGACCTTGGATAGTCATGACCAGTGCCGAAAGAATAAAGATTGTATCTCAAACGGTTGAATTGTTCAGATTTTTCAATTTGTAAGGCATTAAATTTTAGACACATGTAACCTGACACCTGGTGACGTCATCAATATCTAACCTCTTTGGTATAGTACTTTACTATGGGTTCCTTCTTGTGACTAAGTTTGATGATGATCCAAGCTTTGCAAGCGACTCTTCTAGCACCGAGACAGACTGTGTGCTTTGTCTATGGGATAGTGCAGATGTATGCATATTGTACATGCTTATGTACACTCGTATGCATGTATATACTGCACTGTGTGTATGCTGTAGTATAGGTTGCCAGATTCAAAAATTCATAACAAATCAACAAATGACGTCACACTAATGTAACTTGGTACATGTATGTTATATGTTAATGACCAAGTGTACGTCCCTGCTCGGTTTCAAGGTCATACGACCATTAGAGGAAGTGGACGACCTTGGCTAATGTATGCTGTAGGCTACAAACGGGCTTATTTTATGACGTCATCGTTACGCCACCAAATTGTGCTGCTAATATGCGTTATACCAAGTCACAACAAACCTGAAACAAAATATTTTACCTTCATCGGCCGTTTCGTTCTCTAGATATAGCTGTTAAAAGGATGCACGTTCAAGCGAGTGTAATTTGACACCTGGTGACGTCATCAAACTTTTGAAAGTATGGGCATATTCACTGACCCTCAGTGAACATATGCACCAATTTTGGGCCAATTTGCAAAAACTTCGCCACAGACATCTCTTCAAAATGCGTTTTGGCCATTTTTCAACTTGCCGCTAGAGGGCGCTGTTTCGTGTGACGACTTAACTTTTGGTATTTGTGTAATGCCCAAGGGGTCCCGAGACTAACAACGTTGACCCAATTTCGGTATCTGCTACCAATTTTAAATGACAACGCAGCCTCGTTTTCGACAAATAGGAAGCAAGATTCAATGTCATTGTCTCTGCATGAAATTTAGACATTGGACAGTCATGACCATTGCCGAAGCAAATTTTGTATCTCAAACGGTTGAATTTTTACAGATTTTTGAATTTTTAAGGCATTAAATTTCAGACACATGTAATCTGACCCCTGGTGACGTCATCAAGATGTAACCTCTTTGGTATAGTACTTTAGTATGGGTTCCTTATTGTGACCAAGTTTGATGATGATCCAAGCTTTGCAAGCGACCCTTCTAGCAGCGAGATAGACTATGTGCTTTGTCTATGGGAAATTGGGTAGTGCAGATTTATGCATATTGTTCATGCTTATGTACACCCGTATATACTGCACTGTGTGTATGCTGTGGTATATGTTGCCAGATTCAAAAATTCATAACACATCAACAAAGGACGTCACACTAATGTAACTTGGTATGTTATATGTTAATGACCACGTCTTTGTCCGTGCTAGGTTCCAAGGTCATACGCCCATTAGAGGAAGTGAACGACCTTGGCAAATGTATGCTGCACAAACGGGCTTATTTGATGACGTCATCGTTACGCCACCAAATGTTGCTGCTAATATGCATTAGACTAAGTCACAACAAACCTAAAACACAAAATTTAACCCCCATCGGCCTTTTCGTTCTCTATATATAACCGTTAGAAGAACGCATGTTCAACTGAGTGTAATTTGACACCTGGTGACGTCATCAAACTTTTGAAGGTATGGGCATGTTCACTGACCCTCAGTGAACATATGCACCAATTTTTGGCCAATTTGCAAAAACTTCGCCACAGACATCTCTTCAAAATAGGTTTTGGCCATTTTTCAACTTGCCGCTAGAGGGCGCTCTTTTGTGTCACGACTTAACTTTTGGTATTTTTGGAATGCCCAAGAGGTCTTGAGACTAACACTTTTGACCCGATCTCTGTATCTGCTACCAGTTTTAAATGACAGGGCAGCCTCGTTTTCGACCAATAGGAAGCAAGATTCAAGGTCAATGTCTGTGTATGAAATTTAGACCTTGGATAGTCATGACCATTGCCGAAAGAATAAAGTTTGTATCTCAAACGGTTGAATTTTTACAGAAGTTTCAATTTGAAGGCCATATATTTCAAACGCTTGTAATCTGACACTTGATGACGTCATCAAAATGTAAACACATTTGTGCAGTACTTCATTATGAGGTGATTGTTGTGACCAAGTTTGATGATGATCCGAGCTTTGCAAGTGACCATTTTGCCAGGCCGAAAGACCATGCGCTTTGTCTATGAGGTTTTGGGAGAAGAATAAAAAAAGCTAAACTAGAAATGTGTTCGTTGAAAACGAACACATGGCTGTTCCCCTCCTTTTTATAAACATATGTGGTGTTCGGGATGACCTTTGTTAGTGATTGTATATGAATAAATCACGATCGTATGTCAAACGGTTGAGTTTTTATCGATTTTTAAATATTGAATATTATTACATGCCACTTTAATCTAACATGTAGGGAAGGTCAAAGGTGTTGCTATATGTTTGGATACCCCACCCTAGTCGAAGTGTAACACAGTTGACCCCATCGTGATATATTGTACCCCTTTCAAATGGCAAGGCAAAATCTGTTTGACCAATAGGAAACGAGGTCAAAGGTCAAGCCATGTGCGCATCTTAAAGACATTTGTTAGTGATCGTATATGCAGAAGGAATCAAATTTGTAGGTCAAACGGTAGATTTTTTATTGATTTTTGAATATTTAATTACGTAATCATCTTGTCGCTAGAGGGCGCTATTTCCTACGATGACGTCATCACTTATATTTTTGGAAAGCTTAAGGGCCTCTGGTAATAACACCATTGACCCTATCTCAATACCTCCTTTCACTTTCAAACTAAGGGCCACTTCCGGTTTCGACCGGAAGTGAGCAAGGTCAAAGGTCACGGCCATATTTTTTGGATACACCACCCTAGGTCCAAGTGTAATACAGTTGACCACATCCAGATATCTTGTACCACTTTCAAATGGCAAGGCAAAATCTGTTAGACCAATAGGAAACGAGGTCAAAGGTCAAGCCCTGTGCGCATCTTAAAGACATTTGTTAGTGATCGTATATGCCACAGGAATCAAGATCGTAGGTCAAACAGTTGATTTTTTATTGATTTTTGAATATTTAATTACGTAATCATCTTGTCGGTAGAGGGCGCTATTTCGTACGATGACGTCATCACTTATATTTTTGGAAAGCTTAAGGGCCTCTGGTAATAACACCATTGACCCCATCTCAATACCTCCTTTCACTTTCAAACTAAGGGCCACTTCCGGTTTCGACCGGAAGTGAGCAAGGTCAAAGGTCACAAAAATATTTTTTAGATACCCCACCCTAGTCGAAGTGTAACACAAGTGACTTTGTCCAAATATCTTGCACCACTTTCAAATGGCAAGGCAAAATCTGTTTGACCAATAGGAAACGAGGTCCAAGGTCAAGAGGTGTGCGCATCTTAAAGACTTTTGTTAGTCATCGTATATGGCGAAGGAATCAAGATCGTAGGTCAAACGGTTGATTTTTTAATGATTTTTGAATATTTAATTGATTAAACTTCATGCCCCTTTAATCTGACACGTGATGACGTCATCATGACGTCATTAGTACTGTGCACAACTTAACATAGTGACCAATGTCCATGTGAAGTTTGAAGTCAATCATGAATGTGCAAGTGCCCGAAATAGCGTGCGAAAAAAGTGGAAGAAGGAAAAGAAAAAAAAAAATAAAAAAAAAAAAAATCGTAACGAAAACAAAGGCTGTTCCCAACCGTGTTGGAACAGCCAAAAAAAAAAAAAAAATCAGAACAGTTTCAAAGGCTTTCCGCAGAAGTGCGGAAAGCCAAAAAACTAGACATTGGCGTTTTTTTTTAAAAAACGCAAGGTGATCGGGCGATATGAATATTGACTTTATTATGACGTCACACTTGGTTGAAATTGGTTGAAAACTTGAGTTGGTCGATTTTGAAAAGAAACATTCACATATCGATTGCCAGTATTGGAATTGTCAAGACATGACTATTCAATGCTAAAATTGTGTATATGATGACGTCATTATTGGCACAGTCAATCTTATCATGACGTCACAATTGTGTGCACAAATTGTTCAATGATCTACTGAAGAATAAGTTCTTAGCTATAATATGTGGTGAAAGAATCTTTCCAATATCTATTACAGTTCTCAAGATGTTGTCATTTGAGATCATATTACGTAACCACGAAGCACGTGATGACGTCATCATTGGTATAGTCATGAAGTCCACGTGTGAGAACATTTCGTTTTCAAATGTCCTACCACTTTGGCTCTATTTGCATTCAAAATGCCAAAAATAGGACATTTTTGAACAACTTCCGGTTTGGACCGGAGGTTTGGGTCACACAGCTAGGGGTCGTGTCATTGTATGATTTGTTCAGTTCATTTAGACCTATCATGCTGTGAAAGAATTGTTCAAGTATCTGTTAGGGTTTTTGAGATATGAGTTTTTGAAATTATAACTTTTAAAATCTTGTAATTTGACACCTGTGAGGACATCACAATTCTGTGCACAAATTGTTCAACAATTTGTTGAACATCAAGCTATTAAATGTGGCAAAGAAATCATTCAAATATCTATTGTAGTTTTGAAGATACAGCATTTGAAAATAATTTAGCTGGAACACTACGGAAATTGAAACCAAAGATCATGTTGTGAAAGAATTGTTCAAGTATCTATTACGGTTCTTGAGATATGAATTTTAAAAATAATAACCTTTGAATTTGTGTAATTTGACACCTGTGACGATATCATGACGTCACAATGTTGTGCACAAATTGTTCAACAATTTGATAAACATCAAGTTCTTAAATGTGGCGAAAGAATCATGCAAATATCTGCTGTAGTTCTCGAGATACAGCATTTTAAAACAATTCAGCTCCAAATTTTCGTATTTTGACGCCACATTACGTAACCACCGTCCATGTGATGACGTCACAAATGTAATAGTCAAAAAGTCTACATGTGTGGAAACATTTCGTTCCGTAGAAATATGGTCAAATTCACTACCACTTTGAATCTATTTGCATTCAAAACGCTTACAAAATGCACCTTTCCGAACAACTTCCGGTTTGGACCGGAAGTTGGCGTCACACAGGGGTCATGACATCGTATGATTTGTTCAGTTCATTTAGACTTATCATGTTGTGAAAGAATTGTTCAAGTATCTATTACGGTTCTTGAGATATGAATTTTGGAAATAATAACCTTTGAATTTTTGTAATTTGACACCTGATGACGTCATGATTACGTCACACTTGATGCCATCGTGATACTATACATTCTGGTGAAAGTCTGCCGTAGGGCCTATGTCTGTATCTAATTTACTAACGATTCAGCTTGGTTTGATGGGCATTGTTGCTGGTAAATGTAAAAACTGAGATTCTCAGTTTCGTTGAACTTTGACCTCCAATTAACCCCAGAAGGAAGGGTCAGATGAAAATGCCCACACAAAGAAAATTGTAGCACAGAATGTCATCTGTAAACCTGCCAAATACGAAGATCCTGGGTCACGTGGTTTTCAAGACGGAAGCATTTTAAAATATGCATATTTTGTTTTTTTGGGGGGTGTAATTTGATACTTGATGACGTCACGATGACGTCACGCTTGATGCCATCATAATATTATACACGCTGGTGAAAGTCTGCCATAGGACCTATGCCTGTACTTAGTTACTTAAAGATTCAGCTTGGTTTGATGGGCATTGTTGCTCAATAAGTGCAAAAATTGCGATTTTCGTTTTCGTTGAACTTTGACCTCAGATTGACCCCAGAAGGAAGGGTCAGGTGAAAATGCCCACACGAAGAAAATCGTAGGCCATGATCTTATCTATAAGCCTGCTAAGTACGAAAATCATGGGTCACGTGGTTTTCCAGACTGAAGCATTTTAAAACATGCATATTTTAGTCATTTTTGGGTTGTAATTTGATACCCAATGACGTCACAATGACGTCACACTTGTATGCACACCTTCACATTGGGGTTGATGTTCCTACAAAGTTTCAAGTTGATAGCTTGAACCGTTTTGAAGAAAAGCTCTGGAAACGTTTGAGTGGAAAAAGAAGAAAAAGAAAAAGAAAAATAACTAGAGGTATGACGTTTGTTGTTACAAACGCCAGGTGATCGGGGTAAATGAACATTTTGTGATGAATTTCAGACGTTGTTATCACCTGTGGAATGGCAAAAATGGAAGTTCAGCAGCCGATTTCACGAAACTTTACTCAATTGCGCAAGTCCACTTACGCCATTACTTGCGCAATAACTTATGGCGTAGGTGGACTTGCGCAATTGCGTAAAGTTTCGTGAAATCGGCTGCTGTATACACTAATCCGGTAACTAATATCTCCTCCCTGCATATCCGCCATAGCTGGGGGGTTGATAGCTTGCACCGTTTTGAGATATGAATTGTTGAAATAATAATCTTTGAAATCTTGTAATGTGACACCTGTGACGACATCATGACGTCACAATTTTGTGCACAAATTGTTGAACAATATGTTGAACATCAAGTTCTTAAATGTGGCGAAGGAATCATACCAATATATGTTGTAGTTTTCAAGATACAGCAATTTTAAAACATCTCAGCTCCAAATTTGCGTAATTTGACACCACATTACGTAACCACCGTCCATGTCATGACGTCACCAATGGTATAGTCAAAAGGTCCACATGTGTGGAAACATTTCGTTCCGTAGAAATATGGTCAAATTCACTACCACTTTGAATCTATTTGCATTAAAAATGCTAAAAATTTGCACATTTTCGAAGAACTTCCGGTTTGGACCGGAAGTAGGCGTCACACAGGGGTCATGACATCGTATGATTTGTTCAGTTCATTTAGACTTATCATGTTGTGAAAGAATTGTTCAAGTATCTATAATTATAATTTAGGCAGTTTCAACCCTTTTATTTTAAAGCCCACATCGATTTAAAATCAGTGTCAATTGAAAGAGTGGTTATTGACTAGAAGAAATCTGTTTATTTTTTTCAAATCGGATTTTGCATTGCGAAGCTACAGTCGGTTTGGATAATTGAAAACAGGGTAAAAATTCATCGGCAGGTCAAAGGTTATCCTATGTTTTTCTTTATTTCTAATTTGGCACCGACAATGGTCACTGTGGCTTATACTTTTGGTTATATATCTTTGCTCAACTCTATCCTGGATGGCCCAAAGTTGGTACAAACAACAGTTATTAATATATGTACAAGGACAGATAATTAATTTATATTTTAAATACCTCATTTGCATAATAAATTAATAATTTATGCAAAAACGGTCAATTTTCAAGGGAAAACTCATTTTTCTCAAATTTATATTAAGCAGGTTTGATTATTACAATGCATCTTGCATCATTTAATTAAAGTATTTACTTTAATTAAATGATGCAAGACATTGTAATAATCAAACCTGCTTAACTACAGATAATTAGTTTATATTGAAATCCCATAATTTGCATAATTTATGCAAAAATGTTGATTGTTAAGGGAACCTTATTTTTCCCCAATTAATGTTGAAAAATAGATTGATAAGAGATACTGATTTAATCAAATCTGTCTATTGTCAAGATTGGGACTTGCATCAATAATTTAATTGACATAATCAATCACTGTATGTGTTAATTACCAAGCCAATACTATTTTGGAGAGGTGTGGATTGAGGGCAGCAAAAAAGAATGACAGGAAGCGCATCCACACACAAACTGTACAACTTTCCAAATTGCTTACAAAGTTACATTAAATACAAAACAGAGAAGAGAATGACGTATTATTCTTCAGAGATAAATAATTTATGTTTTGATCAAAACAAACGGATGTGGAGCCTAGAGGTTATATTTAAATCTTTACAAATAATAGTAATTACAGATGTTACTACGGGCAGGAGGCTCAACTATGGATGACGATTCTGCATCATCAAGGGACTCGTACTACCCTTTTTCATCTTCAGGCTCACTGGTGGTATGTCACAGGACGAGGACCACAGAAAAGCTGCAAAAATAATTGACAAAGAATAATATTATTCAACAAATTATTTGCCTTCATTTGTTAAGTAACAACTAAATATCTTTAATTGGTGTATCTGATATCACGTATTGTCTTTGAATGTTAATAAATTCAATATCAGTTACAAAATTGGCACACAATTTTGCACAGATTGACGTAAAACGCAGGTTTTCTAACGCTGCATCATTGCTTGTTTCACGGGAATTACGAGATCATCGCGTATGCAGTGGGCACACCACCGCCGTACGTCCCGGCCCTACACACGGCGTGGAACTCGGTCGTACGTCGGTGTGGACATTGCACGCGAGCGAAGTCTCGGATTCCTGCTCAACATGCCCTCCTAAAAGTACATTTTTGCGACAAATGGTAGGCCTTACGGACTTTTTGTCAGTATGGTAGGATTGTTTAATGTCTACTTTTGTATACATACGTACCTTGTCGCTTGGTGATTCACGTTGATTATGGATCGCTTTATGGACAAGAAAAAATGTTTTTGATCGCAAAAGTTGCAACCCGCGGTCGATTTTGTACGCGAATGGACCCCAGGCTAGCTGGAAGCATACTCTTTTCCGATGATGACGTTTCTAAGCCAACCGGCCAATCAGAACGCGCAAATCTTTACCCGAAGTGTTCCGATCTTATTTAGCCCGATTCGTTTTAGCGTTGAAGTGTGTACCACTGACACGAACTCGCCGGATGTTGTGTGTGCCCATAGGATTGTGCAGTAACCACGGGCGCTGTGTGTGGAGTATATGGGGCTCTCTGTTTACGATAACAGAAGTAGTCCGTCTGTGGAACAGTATTACGGTTCTTGAGATATGAATTTTGAAAATAATAACCTTTGAATTTTTGTAATTTGACACCTGATGACGTCATGATACTATACATGCTGGTGAAAGTCTGCCGTAGGGCCTATGTCTATATCTAATTTACTAACGATTCAGCTTGGTTTGATGGGCATTGTTACTGGTAAGTGTAAAAACTGAGATTTCCGTTTTCGTTGAACTTTGACCTCCAATTGACCCCAGAAGGAAGGGTCAGATGAAAATGCCCACACAAAGAAAGTTGTAGCACAGAATGTCATCTATAAACCTGCCAAATACGAAGATCCTGGGTCACGTGGTTTTCGAGACGGAAGCATTTTAAAATATGCATATTTTGGTTTTTTGGGAGGTGTAATTTGATACTTGATGACGTCACGATGACGTCACGCTTGATACCATCATAATATTATACACGCTGGTGAAAGTCTGCCACAGGACCTATGCCTGTACTTAGTTTCTTAAAGATTCAGCTTGGTTTGATGGGCATTGTTGCTCAATAAGTGCAAAAATTGAGATTTTCGTTTTCGTTGAACTTTGACCTCAAATTGACCACAGAAGGAAGGGTCAGATGAAAATGCCCACACGAAGAAAACTGTTGGCCATGATCTGATCTATAAGCCTACCAAATACAAAGATCATGGGTCACGTGGTTTTCCAGACGGAAGCATTTTAAAACATGCATATTTTGGTCATTTTTGGTTTGTAATTTGATACCTAATGACGTCACAATGACGTCACACTTGTATGCACATCTTCACATTGGGGTTGATGTTCCTACCAAGTTTTAAGTTGATAGCTTGAACCGTTTTGAAGAAAAGCTCTGGAAACGTTTGAGTGGAAAAAGAAAAAGAAAAAAAAAACTAGAGGTATGACGTTTGTTGTTACAAACGCCAGGTGATCGGGTTAAATGAACATTTTGTGATGAATTTCAGACGTTGTTATCACCTGTGGAATGGCAAAAATGGAAGTTCAGCAGCCGATTTCACGAAACTTTACGCAATTGCGCAAGTCCACTTACGCCATAATGCTGTATACACTAATCCGGTAACTAATATCTCCTCCCTGCATATCCGCCATAGCTGGGGGTTGATAGCTTGCACCGTTTTGAGATATGAATTGTTGAAATAATAAACTTTGAAATCTTGTAATGTGACACCTGTGACGACATCATGACGTCACAATTTTGTGCACAAATTGTTCAACAATTTGATAAACATCAAGTTCTTAAATGTGGCGAAAGAATCATGCAAATATCTGCTGTAGTTCTCAAGATACAGCATTTTAAAACATCTCAGCTCCAAATTTGCGTGATTTGACACCACATTACGTAACCACCGTCCATGTAATGACGTCACCAATGGTATAGTCAAAAGGTCCACATGTGTGGAAACATTTCGTTCCGTAGAAATATGGTCAAAATCACTACCACTTTGAATCTATTTGCATTCAAAATGCTAAAAAATTGCACATTTTCGAACAACTTCCGGTTTGGACCGGAAGTAGGCGTCACACAGGGGTCATGACATCGTATGATTTGTTCAGTTCATTTAGACTTATCATGTTGTGAAAGAATTGTTCAAGTATCTATTACGGTTCTTGAGATATGAATTTTGAAAATAATAACCTTTGAATTTTTGTAATTTGACACCTGTGACGATATCATGACGTCACAATGTTGTGCACAAATTGTTCAACAATTTGATAAACATCAAGTTCTTAGATGTGGCGAAAGAATCATGCAAATATCTGCTGTAGTTCTCAAGATACAGCATTTTAAAACAATTCAGCTCCAAATTTGCGTATTTTGACGCCACATTACGTAACCACCGTCCATGTGATGACGTCACAAATGGTATAGTCAAAAAGTCTACATGTGTGGAAACATTTCGTTCCGTAGAAATATGGTCAAATTCACTACCACTTTGAATCTATTTGCATTCAAAACGCTTACAAAATGCACATTTTCGAACAACTTCCGGTTTGGACCGGAAGTAGGCGTCACACAGGGGTCATGACATCGTATGATTTGTTCAGTTCATTTAGACTTATCATGTTGTGAAAGAATTGTTCAAGTATCTATTACGGTTCTTGAGATATGAATTTTGGAAATAATAACCTTTGAATTTTTGTAATTTGACACCTGATGACGTCATGATTACGTCACACTTGATGCCATCGTGATACTATACATTCTGGTGAAAGTCTGCCGTAGGGCCTATGTCTGTATCTAATTTACTAACGATTCAGCTTGGTTTGATAGGCATTGTTGCTGGTAAGTGTAAAAACTGAGATTCTCAGTTTCGTTGAACTTTGACCTCCAATTGACCCCAGAAGGAAGGGTCAGATGAAAATGCCCACACAAAGAAAATTGTAGCACAGAATGTCATCTGTAAACCTGCCAAATACGAAGATCCTGGGTCACGTGGTTTTCAAGACGGAAGCATTTTAAAATATGCATATTTTGTTTTTTTGGGGGGTGTAATTTGATACTTGATGACGTCACGATGACGTCACGCTTGATGCCATCATAATATTATACACGCTGGTGAAAGTCTGCCATAGGACCTATGCCTGTACTTAGTTACTTAAAGATTCAGCTTGGTTTGATGGGCATTGTTGCTCAATAAGTGCAAAAATTGCGATTTTCGTTTTCGTTGAACTTTGACCTCAGATTGACCCCAGAAGGAAGGGTCAGATGAAAATGCCCACACGAAGAAAATCGTAGGCCATGATCTTATCTATAAGCCTGCTAAATACGAAAATCATGGGTCACGTGGTTTTCCAGACGGAAGCATTTTAAAACATGCATATTTTAGTCATTTTTGGGTTGTAATTTGATACCCAATGACGTCACAATGACGTCACCCTTGTATGCACACCTTCACATTGGGGTTGATGTTCCTACAAAGTTTCAAGTTGATAGCTTGAACCGTTTTGAAGAAAAGCTCTGGAAACGTTTGAGTGGAAAAAGAAAAAGAAAAAAAAAAAAAAAAAAAAAAAAAAAAAAAAAAGACAAAGAAATCGTACGAGAGTAATAGGTGATCGGGCTGTTGGCCCGATCACCTAAAAAGACAAAGAAATCGTACGAGAGTAATAGGTGATCGGGCTGTTGGCCCGATCACCTAAAAAAAAAGACAAAGAAATCGTACAATATCAATAGGTGATCGGGGAACAGCCCGATCACCTAAAAATCAGTAAAAGCAACTCTGTTTTAAAGATTGAATGTTTTATTCTTGCATTTTGAAGGGTATTTTCTAAAAGGAATAACAACAAATCTTAAGATACGTAAAATATCTTGAAAGAGATTTATCTGTTTTTCCAAATGAACTCTTCAATTTCAAACTGCCTTCCAACAACGACGGGTCAATTTCACGGCGATATCTAGCAAAAAAATTGCTTAGCACAGAATTATATTTGCTTTATATTACAAAAATGGGTGGCCAGACGAAATTGTATGGGATGTGTATTTACTAATAATTTGCTCCCGTTTCTTAAAAACACAATCGGACGTACAATTTTGGCTGGGAAAACCATTTTACAAAGCAAAGATTGTGCGAGGAATTATTTCTGTGCTAAACAGCGCCATGGAAATGGCCCCTATCTGTTTGAAGTCTTACCATAGTCAGCGGGATTGTGGTAGGGTGGACACACAAGGCCTTGGGCTTTGAGGTAGGGAACTAGACCTTGCATACTGCCCCTGTAGATGCATTGGCCTTCACCAAGAACATATAGCTACACAAACAAACAAATACACAAACCAAAACACACTTGAAATGTTTTGTCCAGTTTGCGGCAATCTTGGTTTTACGATTTCTGATAGTTCAGTTGACAGATTTCTCAGATTCAAATCCTAACTTAGCCTAATTTTATTAAATTTATTCTGTCGGTCGCTGCCACGTCACATGCGGTAGAGCTGGAGTGAAAACAACAGTGTACCCATAGTGCACGGCTGTCTGAGGGTAACATAGAAGCACTGCGCATGTGCGAACGTTTAACGGCCGTTGGTGTGTTTTATATTTGGCGCGCTTTTTGATGTCGAAATCGTATGGGTGTTATCCTACGCAATTTTTGGAAAAAATAAGCAAAAAGGTCTGACTATTTGCAAACGGCAGTCGTTTGTCGCTAGCAGACGACGCTAGCGGTTTGAAAAATAAAACTGGACTAGGAATTCAAATTAAATTATGCCAGTAAAAATATGCAGAATGACTTTTGAAGACCTACTTGAAATAATTCCAGGGCAAACAAATCTTTAAAAAGGCTGATATGACACGGAATTACGGATCGAAAAAAAGCTTACTTTTGAATTTTTAAAAATATTTTTTTGAAAACATACTTTACAATTCGCCTTAATGCTCGCAAAATACCATTTTCCCAACATTGAGACATATTTGCTGGTACAGTTGATGAACTATTTTAGTGTCTGAATTTGATTTGAACGTGGCAATAAGGCCGGATATTTTTGTATATGTGTTCAAATAATTTTGAAATTTGGCGCGATATTAGCGTAAAAAGTGTCTACGCTTATGTCTAAAATTGCAGTTTAGTCAAAAATTTGTGAATAATTTTCGCCAAAAAGGCCCTCAAATGTCTAACCATGTCTCATACATGTTCCCCAAACAGAATTTGCACCCAAAAAAGCCTCATCTAGGACCCAAAATTACATTTAAATTCCTGGTCCAGTTTTTTTACTTCGAACTGCTAGCGTCGTCTGCTAGCGACAAACGACTGCCGTTTGCAAATAGTCCGACATTTTTGGTCTGGAAACCAAATTATTTCTATGTCTGTTATCTTTACGAGACTCGGACCGGCGTGAGTGACAAGCGAAGGAACACATACACGTCTCCGAGCATGAATGAATTTGTTTTCACTCCAGTCACGGTGCTATGCCCGTATACAAAGGCATATGACAATGGGTCACAAAAGTGCCAGCATGTGCGACCGACAGAATAAAGATTTTACTTTCGAGATTTTAATTTGCTTACAGTGTCAGTTTACAACTTAAAATGAGAGAAAAATCCTTTGGTTCTCATCAGGATTCGAACCAGAGATTTTTAAAACGTGGGGCAGGTGCTCTACCAGTGGGTTCTAAGAGAAAACCTGCACATGTAGCTCAGTAGGTAGAGCATCTGCCTGGTGTGTCAGAGGTCTTGGGTTCGAGTCCTGATGAGGACCATCTCTCTAATCCATGTTTAGTCTGGTTCCAGTAAGTTTTGTGAGCATACAGACATTTATATGACAATCAAGTCAGGAAACAAGACTAAGATGGCTGTTAAAGAGCCATGTAATATGATGCTATATACAGATTATTGGCTATGGCTGAAAACACTACACAAGTCTATGAGAAGTGATCTAGCCGGCTACTATTGACACGTGCGTAAATTCAAGTCGAAGCCAAATCATACATGTAGCCTTTACCTGATCAAACATCTCAAAAAGTCTGGCGCTCGGTTGATGAATGGTGCAGATGACCGTCCGGCCACCTCGCGCTAATGACTTCAGAAGAGATAGACATTGGAAACTAGACGAACTATCAAGGCCGCTGTGGGAAAACAGAAAAAATGTAGCTTAATTCGAACACTCCAGCACAAAACCAGTCACATTGGTAAATTTTTTGAAAAATAAAATTACAAAAAAAAATTTAAAAAAAGGGAATTGTTAACGCTGTATACTCAGTGTTTTCCCGAGAAACTTCATAGCATGCTCGGGTGGGACTCGAACCCACGACCTCCTGCAAACAAGGCAGACGTCTTAAAGGGGCTGTGTCACGGTTTGCGCATGCGCCAAATCCTTTCATATTTTGACATACGTGCGGGCTCAGATGAATGTAGTGCAATTTCGTTACACAACGCCATTGGTGCGTGTGCTATAGTTGTGTACATCGTGTACTTAGCACGTGCCGCATGGGCAGTGTGTTCGTTCATGAGTGTTTACAATACGCAGAATTCAACTACATTGTACATCGTGTGCGCGCATTTGTTCGATTTGGCATCGCGATCAATGTCTGGAAAAACAAAATCGTACAGCGGTGGCGGCCACGGTGTCTTTTCAAGGACAGAAGGTATGCTGTAAAATTGCTGTCAGGACCAAATAAGCATGTTAGTTTTGATGGAAAACAAGGTTAAACAAATTGCTGTATCCAACCATGTCATTCATATCATTCGATGCCGTTTCTGCCATGTTTTGTCGAGTTTTTTGATGGGATGAAAAAACTCTCTTTTTAACGACGGCTGCACACCCGGTGATGTCGATGTTTGGCGGCTTAAAAATACGGCAAACAGTGCGATTTCAAGTAAAAAGTAATGCATCAGGATATCCTGGACGTTAACAAGTACACCACTGCCAAAATTACTAAAGAATTATAAGGGATGGCAAAGATTGAATAGGATATATATGCAAAACCCGGCGACAAAATTTGAAAAAGTTAACCCAACTTTTTCAAGTTTTGCTGCGATGAAAAAGTTACTATGATGAAAATGTTGCTACCTTGTTGGTTCATCAAAGAAAAGCACTGGAGGATTGTTGACTAGTTCCAAGGCGATCGCGAGACGTTTGACCTGGCCGCCCGAGAGGTTAGAGATTCGTGTCTTGGCGCAGTCTACGAGGCCCAATAAGCTAAGAATCTCCTCGACCTAAAATAGGAAACAGCTCATGATAAAATGCCTTGCTTAAGGGGTACTGTGGCCAATGACATTATGACGTCACGCAATGTTTACTGCGGTGCATTATGGGTGAAATATGGGGACGAAATCTCTGCATCGCTTGTTTGCACAATTATTGCAGGGCCATTTTTGCCGCCTTTTGAGGCCTTAAAAGTTAAAACCATAGTTCTGGCGCCCGTCGTGGGCTTAAAACTCACGCAGGCACAACTAAGTTGACACGAACCAATTTAGAAATTTACGATCTTTGTTTTTGACGTTTTTTTGCCAGCGAAGCAGTTAGTAAAGTTCACAAAGTTACGTGCATAATACGCTAAGCGCTATGCACGCAACGCACGCAAACTAGAGATGCAGAGATTTCGTCCCCACTTTTTACCCATAATGTACCGCAGTAAACATTGTGTGACGTCATTACGTTTCAGGTCGATTGGTTTGGTTCGCTGACTCACAATACTCGGGTGTAAACTTGGGTTTGCAGGTTCGATACGCGGCTGGGGTACCTGTGCCCTTGAGCAAGGCACTTAAAAACACTTGCTCCATCCTTCGGAAGGGATGTAAAGTTGTTGGTCCAGTGTGTTAGGTAATGCACTTTAAAGATCCCAAAGCGTTCTTTCGTAAAGAGCAAGGGGATTCCCCGGTGTCTCTGGCCGTTTCTAATTCTCCTCGTGGGTTTCCTCACGCTTGCGAGCGACAGTGCAATGGGCACTTTTGAGGAATCCTTGGTTTCAGTACCAGAAAGAAGTAATTATAATAGTAATAATTTAACGATTATGAACACTGGCTATAACACAGAGATATATCTGTATAGAGCTTCTGCACCGGCAGCCATGACAGGGGGCAGGTTTTCTTATTCAAATGATGTAACAATAGAACCACAAAGCACCTACTCATGCATGGCACGGTGACAATGTGACTGCCCCTGTCATGGCCGCCGTGCAAAGGGTCTATATACCAATGAATTGTCTATGTAGCGAAAGTAACATTTTTTGAACATATTAGATTAGGAAGAAACATTTTATTTCAAAATGACTTGCTTGGAAACAAGATTGAAGGTGATTGGTTAGAATTTGATATGCTGTTTTCTGATTGGTCAGAATTTAATATGCTGTTTTCTGATTGGTCAGAATTTAATATGCTGTTTTCTGATTGGTCAGAATTTGAAATGCTGTTTTTTGATTGGTCAGAATTTGAAATGCTGTTTTCTGATTGGTCAGAATTTGATATGCTTACCCTTTTCTTTTTACTCCAAGGCCAGTCAGACTGTTCTGCGACTTTTCTTGTTTTATTCCAATCCTAAACAGATTTATATGTTTTGACAGCCGTTATATTGCGGTGAATGTGAGTTTTGACTGACGGATGTTGTGATTTTGTAGTGGAAAATGTTAATGTTTGTGGTGTACACGTGATTAAAGTGTGAAAACTCTTTAACATAGGCCTATTAAACAATGAGTTAAAGCTGATAGCTGAGAGATTGATTTGATTATGAAATATTATATGGGTCATTCCATGAAGTTGGGAAACAAAGTGTGACATTTCTTCATTTCCACAAAAATGGTCAATAAGAGAGCAATGAATCACTATTTATATAACGATGTTGCATGATGTGGTGGCTTACACTGTTTGGGGGTAATTTGGGAGTCTTCAGTGTTGACAAAGTGCCGCCATTTTGAATTATTTAACAAAGTGGTGGTTGTGGATGTAACTTGGAAACCAATAAAGTTCAACTGCTTTCACTCCAACTACAAATTGTTCATGTTGAATTTGAAATAAACACAGTTCTCAAACTAAACAATCCTTTTTAATTTGAATGATTCTAGATTATATTTGTGTGATTCAAGAAAATCTGCTAAAAAGCACCAAATGATTGTCACACCTACCGGGATTCCGTTTCGTACAGGGCAACTTTTGCTGCCGCGCACGTAGACTTGGATCGTCGGCATAATTCCACATGTATTAGCAATCTAATGCTGGCCGTACATCTTGCGTTCCAACTGCGTTGCGATTGCACAGACACGTCAAATTTTGAGCACGATTGCGTTTCGATGGACAGGTACCCTACACAAAATCGTGACCATATCGTACACCTTGTGATGCGACTGCACAACATGCGCTATCGTGATCGAATCACGGACGAAACACAAGGTGTACGGCGGGCTTAAGCGCACACGGCGTGCAGGAAAGTACATGTATGCAAGAGCGAGTGCGCTCATGTCTTTAAACTGAGGTTTCAAACTTTGTAACCCCTAAATGTCTTAAAGGTAACATTATATTGATGGAAATGAAACTATTAACATGTGAATTGTTTTTGAAATGATAGTCAGCAATTCCAAAGTGAAAATTTAATTTGAAAAATAAAACGTTTTCCAATGGAAAACTGATTGCGTGAAATGAATGTTTATCAAAAATTATGAAGAAAAAAATACAAATTTGTTAAAACAATAGCAAACTGAAAATCATTTATATTTCGGCAAATTTGTTTCCGACATTTGAAAATTAACAAGATTTTTACAAATTGTGTTAAAATTAAGGTACATATAATTTTATTTCTCACGAAAGTAAACTAAACCCTGGAAGGCTGAATTTACTGTACTAGAGGCAAATCATATGGGGCTTGGCTTGAGGTCCAGATTTCCCTGGGTTGGCGTGACTGGTGAGTGAACTTAACATTAAATGTGACTATACAAGCTCCAATAGGGGTTCGATTGAGAATTACATTGAGTTTGAGAGGAACTTGCCCAAAGGCGTTTTAGAAATTTAAAAATTACAAAAACATGCCTTCTGAAAGCACCCCATGGTAAACTTACGACAATCTTTCTGGCGCCACGTCCAATCTTGTCGGGGAGCTTGAGGTTAGCGGATACCATCATGGCTTCCATGACGCTAAGGTGGGGCAGGAGGTCACAGTCTTGCATGATGTAACAGGACATCTTGCGAAATCGACTCAGGTTTCTTGGTTGGCCGTTGACGAGCAAAGTTCCCTTCATGGATCTGGTTCTAGGAATTGGGACAAGTTTGAATTTAGACCCCGGAACTTAAGTATTTCAAATATATATTTTGGAGAGGTTTAGATCCACGTAAAACGCAAATGTGAACGCGAAATGGCTTGAGCACTGGTCATATCTTTAGGTGGTCACAGAACCCAGGTTTGAATTTTGGTTACGGCAAAAGAGTTAAAGATAGTATACATGATTGGTAAACTGGTAAAATTTACGTCTCGCGAGACGAAAAATAATAGTTTTGCTCATTTCTCAAAAACTATAGCACTTCAGACAAAACCATTTCAGGGGAAGTTATCTACCGTCATCATGTTTATATTGTGTAAGTTACCGGTATGTGTAAAACATTTCTTCGAGATACCAATCATGTATACTGCCTTTAAGTTGCCACGAAAGTCACAATTGTGGATTTTTGTTTTTGTCTGTTCTAAGATTTACTCGAAGTAACGATGAAGTGCTCAAAATATTTCACGTTCACGTTCGCGTTGTACATGCACCTCCTTATTATATGGACTTATGCTGCGCACACTTAACAGGAGAGATCCCTATACCCCTGATCACAGGGCTCCATTAAATCACTCCATATATCATCTCGGCTCCCTGGGGGAGTATACAGCCCAGGCTGCCTATCAGGCACTCAATGGCTAATCAAACACATCAACCTTCGCTACCCTCTCAGGTACCCATTTTGCTCCTGGGTGGAGAGAAGCAATGCGTGGCAAAGTACCCTGGTCAAAGGCACATGCACCACGGATGGACTGGACCGGGATTCGAACCCGCTACCTTTTGAGCTAACTCAGGTTTTGAATATGATCTACTAGACCGCTCCGCCACATGTACTGGTCAGTTGTTGGCCAGCCATTGGCCATTCTCAGGCCAATCCCCAGGTAACCCCCTAGGCCGTCCCGAGGCCATCCCCTCCTACCTACTTGTATCCTGCCAGTGCATTCATTAAGGATGATTTGCCGGCTCCAGAAGGCCCCATGATTGCGATCAATTCTCCTGGTAGAAACCGGCCTGATAGACTCTTCAAAATCAACTTGTTACCTGGTGAAACAAAAGCACATTGTTAGCTACGAAACTTAGCTAAAAATGACAGAATTTGTCAATTCTGATGGCCTTTTCACAAAATAAGAACTGGGATCGATTTCACAAATGTTAAAATGAGTTTAATGTGTCTTATTTCCGACAGCAACGTCCCAAGATAAGAAGAGTGACCCTTCCTAAGACGCAACTTGGCGCTTTTTGAAATCAGCCCTGGTCACCTTATACATGTACCTTCAGCTAATTTTATAAGATTTCAAAGATAATTCCAAGCAAAATAAAAAAGCTTTCCGTATATGGGTAGACTTGCAAGGTTGGGACTAACTTGCAATTTAAACCTGAATTTTCGGTTTTAACAAACTGAGCCGTTGTCAAATCTTTTTTCACCTATCAATTTACAAGAAAATTAAGCCCAATCTGAAAAAAACCTACATGTAGATGTGAAAATCTAGTTCTTATAAAGTGAATTCCAAGTCTTCTGACATCTCCATGCACTCTACAAGTATCAAAAACTGCCTTGAGAAACAAGATACATGTACTGTATACTGACAGGTGGCGCCTTAAGCCAGAGACATCAGGGAGACTCCCTTGTCTTTGCCAAGAAATGCTCTGGGATCTTTAAAGTGCATTACACAACACACTAGACCTATGGCTTCACATGTACATCCCATCTGAATGATGAAGCAATTGGGGTCACCGTACGAGTTTGTTTCGCTCAAGGATGCAGGTGGTTTGAATGTTGAACTAAGGATGGGAATTTACGGTTAATTCAGAAACCGGTTTGTAATTCTTTCAAGTGTCGGTTAACTGGTTAACCGTTCGGCCGACACAAAAGATTGTTGCTGGTGTTTATAGATGCATGTGCAATGTACACAATACCCCTAGGCACCCCCAAAATAATCGTTGAACCTTTATCTGGTCAATTTTACTACGACCATAAAATTTATTTTAATTTCATGAGGTCATTACAAATAACCCTCTGGAAACAATTGTAAATTCTTTAAAATTGGGTTTCGTTTAAAGGGACACACAAGCTTACTGTTTACATAATGTAGCAATCTAGAATCCTTGAGAATAATTTTTTGATGGTCGTTGTGAAAAACAATTATCAAAATGTCACGTAATTAACTAGAAATGTTTAAAATTAACAAAAGAGACAAATGTTGGGCTGTATTATGTATCATGTGTTTGTAAACACGTTCGATATGTTTTCCCCGACTCATCACACCTTGCATGATCCCTGAGGTCAGCGCTGACTTGAGGAAGCAACTCCAACGCAACGTTTTGGTGTCTTTAGCGCCCTCAATAGGCCTATGCTGTTTTTTCTTCAGATATTATTTATGGTCGCGAACGCTAAGTGAAGACATAAAAGTCTGAGATATTCTCTCGTCCATATCAACACCCAGAAACCCTTCTTATGAAATCTGTTGGCAGATTTGTGTACAAATTGGAAAATACGGTATGTACATAGTGTTCGTAGGACATTATTTTTCACAAGAAGAGAAACCAACCGCGAATGACAAAAGCAACTCGCACTTCGCGCTGGTTTCTACGGCTGGAAATACAACTAACTCACAAGACCACGTGACTTTTTGGAACCAGAATCTGGTTCCGAAAAGTCACGTGACCTTGAATTTTTGAAAAATGCTCAAAAACTGCCAAATTTGACGGCGTCTTTTCAGGATATATCCAATTTACTCGAGCCCAAAATAGCCCAACAAAGCCGGTGTGTCCCTTTAAACGTTCAGCAAAACCGGTTTTAAATTTTTTTTTTTTTTTTTAATAGACTGCCGAAGTGAATACGTCACATTTGGTTGGTTGCCTAGGCAATTGGATCCAAACTAAAAATCACTCAACCGTGTCCCAGTGCTTTTCCAATGGTACTTTTCCCGACGGCCATGATAGTTTGGATCCAATTGCCATGGCAACGCACGTCACACTTCGGCTGTCTATTTGAGACAGCTTTCGAATTAGCACTGGTCTGTTGGCCAAATGACAGTTGAAATCATCTCGGGCCAGTTGGAAAGCCTCTCCAAATGGTCCGGCTGTCCAGTTAAAATATAACTTGTACTGGGGAGAACCTCATGACTACCAATTTTTTTCACTCAAATGTGGTTATTGCAAACATTAAAGATTGACTGTGTGTAAAAAAAACAACCGAAAATTTTAACCGGGCCACTTGAAATGCCGACGGGCCAGTGAAGACTTAAGCCAACTGGCCCTGTTGGCCAGTTGGGAAAAAAGTTAAGGGCAAACGCTGACTCAGTGACCCAAAATCCTCCCACCTCTTTTACGAGACCACCAACTTCCCACTTTCACAGTATACGTGATGTCGGTAAACTCCAAGTGCACTGGTTGTCTCGTCGGTAGATGCGACAGTTTCTGAGCCTCGAAGATTCGATTCTCAACCTTCTTAAGAGGACTAGACTGCCAGAATGCTCTTTCTGTATCCATATCTAGAAGACATCAAAATTAATTGTTTTATTTATTTATTTACCACATCCAACAGCGGAAGGACCGCCAATTACAGGAATGGGATCAATTAACATAGATATTCGAATAACTATCAACTTCTAAGCTGAATTAGAAACGGCCAGAGACACCGGGGAATCCCTCCCCTTGCTCTTCACGAAAGAATGCTCTGGGATCTTTAAAGTGCCTTACCGGTACTAACACACTGGACCAACGGCTTTACATCCCTTCCGAAGGATGGAACAAGTGTGATTAAGTGCCTTGCTCAAGAGCACAAGTGCTACAACCCGTCACGGCCCGGAATGGAACCTACATTCTAGTACTGGCATAGGAACTTGAGTTAGACGCACTAGACCGCTCGGCCATAACACCCCATGCAGGGTCGTATGGTGGTTTGTTCTTGGGAAGGGGAAGGGGGAGAGGGGGTGTCTTCTTTCATCCCCAGCTCTCCAAATTATTTTCAATTTGGCATAATACGTTTCATTCAAGCCACCGTGTTCGACAGCAGAGATCCATCAATTTCTGGTATCATTAAAAAATATACCTGGTCTTCATAACTATCCTGGTCTTTAACCCCGTTCTCACTAGAGAAATTGCTTCGTTCAACCTTCCTCCATGGTTCAACGATGATTTTTCCTGATGTGAACGCACGCCTCTTCATTCGACGATGATTAGAAAATCGCTTCATTCGATGAAGGAAGTATCGCTTCATTCGACGAAGCAAATTTGTACTGTGAACGGCTCCCTTCTGTCGACAAAGCGATTTAGCGGGCCTGTTGCACAAGCGCGTTGTGCGTCGAGTGCCAAGCAAGAGTTGCTTTAGACACGCCGCCGGAAAACCACACAGCGCGTAGATGCTTGAAGCTCAGCGCTTGATGCACAACACACATGTACGACCTCCCACGGCTTCATTCGATCTTCGTTAGCGGTCGTTCTTCGTTCGATCTTCGTTCAATAAGTGATATATGAACGCACGTTTCATTAACTAACGATGATTAACTAATCTTCGTCGAACTAAGCGATTTCTCCAGTGAGAAAAGGGTCTTACAAATCTCTTTTCTGAACTACAAATCTCTATATATAGAAGATCATTTTTTTTGCAATAAAAATTCATAATTTTCAAACATTTTAAAGTTATTGAATGACTTTTCATTAATGTATTGACATTTTGTTCAAAAGTAGGGCCTACATTGTATGTACCGGTACATGTACATGTACCTTATCGCATAAGTAAGTTACACAATATCAACACATTTAAAGGCACAGGCTCGTCAGCAATGCGCGCCCGCCAAATTCGTGCTAGAAACACGCATCTCCATGACTTTGCTATGGAGCTGCGTATTGCGTGGCACACATTTGGCGGGCGCGCATTGCTGACGAGCCTGTGCCTTTAAAGCACTCTGGGGTATTACTCATGTTTATGCTTTTAAAGAAATCATCCTCAACAAAAGACCGAGTGGGTCCGCTATAGCAATTACATGTATGATTAATCAGGCGTAGCATGTATGGCACAGTATCTAGGCGATGTTTCAACATGAAATGTCAATGCCAAACAATGTATCATACATGTGTGCATGCCACCCCATACAACTCCGAGGTAAATGGTAAGGCACAAACAAAATAGCGCAATTCCAATTTTTAGAAAGGTAAAGAATTTTGGGTACATGTATTCTCACTGAAAAGGAAAACAATGGCATCAGTATGTCACAGGACTGTGACTAACCAATATACACACAACATGTGTAGTGCATGTGATGTTCTTTAAAAAAAAAAAATTAACAAAAATTAAAAGGCGTTCTCAACTGACTTGTACGAAACATAAAATTGATTTGAACTCTACGACACTACAGTCCACGGTACACCCTTCAGCGGATCTATTTTCGGCTAATTTGAGTCCGACCTCTGCACCATATTTGAACAGCTTTTCCCAGCATTGTAATACGTACTACATGTAGTTGCATGCATTATGCAAAACATAATAAGGGTGTGCAGTCATAAATTATTGAGTCAGCCGTTCGCCGTTGCAGAAAAACGCCACTGTATGTTAATGGTCTGTGTCGGTCGAGATTCAAAGCAAAAGACACCCATTTATTTGTGGGAAAGAAAGGGTGCTGTATCAACATGATCAAGCATTGACGTTGTGAACAAATAATGGGGCAGGTCAATCTGGTTTTATGCTCGAATTTCAAAGGGCACATGGGCCGACTGGAGGGGTGCACACGGGCCAACTGGAGGGGCACCACTGCAAACTTTGTTCCAAATGTGTACTGGTTATTAGTGTATGGGTAATTCCCAAAATTAGGGGGCCAAAATGTTTGGTGTCCCAGTTACGTACGACACTCTCTGCTTTAAAAATCACCACTTATGACCACAAATTCTCAGTAATGGACTGTGGCCTGTGATTATAGGCATCATTTTCTTCAATATTTCGTTTTCTGATTCCTGAAAAATATTCAGAACAAAAGACCATAAAGGCTTATAATTTGTTCCATGGTATTGGATAGGAGTTTGGTGTCCCGGGTTACCTACGCCAATGAAAATTGGCTGTAGAATGAGTTTGCATTAACCTTGGTGCGCAGATATAATCTGCACACAAACATTAAGTTTGAGTGGCATTTGTTCAAATAAAAATAATTATTTTCTACTGGGAAACCACTTTCAATCATTAAAAACACTTGGAAATCTTAAAAAGCATGTTACACTTTTGGACCCCTAATTTGGGGAATTACCCGTATACATGTACAAGCCTCATGAAATTTAAGGTGATAGGGCATGCTAGCCAAGTTGGCCTCAGAAAGTGTCTATCTCGAAGGGGCATCGAGGCCAACTTTACTCTATTTTGGGGTAAACTTGCTTTCATTTCTTAAAAGCGATGATCCGTGCTGGAAATCATGACTAACCGCTTACGGTACACATTTAATGACTTTCAACTCAAACACCGGAAACACCGGAAACTTAAAACAATTGTATAAAAAAGCTGGTACATGTAGACATGTTGGTATGTAAAATAAATCTGTTCCAAACAAAATTCAATAAAAACAACTACTTTGAAAATATGCAGGCGTTTTACCATTACCATGGCCATTACCAAGTTTACAGATGCAGGCTCCTTAATGCGCGTGCAAGGAATAAATTTGTGCCGCGAAATTTACCGCTCCATGCCTGTCTATGGAGCTGTGAATTTTGTGACACAAATTTGTTCCTCGTGCGCGCATTGATGAGCCCGTGTCTTTAAACAGTTGAAATTTGAGAAAGGGTAACAACATACAAGGGATGGGACGTTTAAAGGCCCTGTGATAATCTGTTTTTGAGCGATTCTGCGAATAAAACCATTATAAATCAAAAGAAAGATATCAACAAACTCATACGAAGAAATTTCAGCTTTGTCAAATGTACCACGTTTAAAAAACCCATGAAAATCCATATAAATGCGTTTTCCTGGTCTTGGCGGGGTGTTTCAAATATTCGTTCTCAGTTAATCGAGTACTACATGTATATACGGCTTACGTCATGCACTGGAACACGCACGCAGAGTACACAGCGCCCATGCATTTTGGACCGCGTAGATGCGAACCATAAATAAGTAAATCGTTTGCAAACGATCTAAATAATTTCATCTTTACGGATTATTTTCTGGTAAAATTATATCATTTTGAGCGAAAACCTTTCAATGGATAGTTGCTATTAATTAAATCTTTACTTTCAGAACTTTTCCGCTGTAAACTCGTCGATTACTTTTTGGGGTCATTGCAAATGATACACTGGGCCTTTAACCGGTTAACCGTTTAACAAAACAAAAAACCCCAAAAAATATTTTTGCCAAACGTTTAAACAAAACCCAATTTTAAAGAATTTACAATATTTTTCAGAGGGTTATTTTAAATTTGTACGGCTCTGCAGTCGCCACACAATTCAAAAGACCTTTTCTGTAATAAAATTACCTCACCCCCCTAGATCCGCCCCTGCACCACCCAGCAAAGTTTGTTGAACTGCATTGTATTGTATGCATCACGTACATGTACATGTACATGTCCTACTTGCACACCACATGGACTTTAATACATTATGTATCAAGTGCAGGGTACATGTATAATTTGCATGACTTCAGTGAAAGGAAAACAGTATGCAATGTACATACTGTACATGTAGTTTCAGTTTAATACAGAAACCTAGCCGTTTCCGTTTAATCCAAGCTCAAGGCTATTGCAGAACAATTAGTTATATGAAAAGAAATGATAACAGTTTGAATAAGGCACAGTGTATTATTTTCAGAAAATATTTTTTAAGCCCTGTTCACAATGGCTTTTTTGGGGAAAACTTACCGAGACGATTGGGTACTTTTCCCATTTTAAGTCCAATGCAGACAGCCTAGGAAGTTTTTCTCTTAGTATTAAACTTAAAAGCGCTCTTGAAGCATACATGTACGTCTGGGCAGTGATTCGTGAAGGTCATACTGCGAAGGGACACTGCACATGCTCTCCCACGGTCTCGGTAAATTTTCCCAAAAAAGTCCAAATGTGGACAGCAGTAAAATTTAGCCATTTTTCATTTTACCATCGTTTCAGTAAAACAAGTCCATTGCGGACACAGCGTTTGACAACATACCTTTCTAAAACCTTCCCAGATTTATACGTAATGTAATTTAATCAATTTGGTCATGTTATGCCAAAAAGAAACGATTTCTATACTTTCCAGAAATTGTATTGGGTTCTGTTCCTTATGACTGTCCCATTCCTACCAAACTTTCAAACGACGATCTTAATTTACTCCGCAGTTTTTTAAATTAATAACAGGGATGCATGCTGACGAATGTAATGGAACGGATTCCCCAGTATGCTTTAAATAGCAGCCAATCGCCGACGCGGACAACGGCCAGCATTACCGTGTACATGTATCACATTTGAATGCCTGCAATGCACTGCCAAGTTTCCTGATTGGTCCAGAGGAGGCGATAAGATTTGTCGCTTGTTCCCCAGCGAAATGGGGCCGGTTTCAACAGGGCCTCGGTACGCACGATCGGGGAGTGCGTTAAAGGGGGCACTGTTCCAAGAGGATGCCTTTACTGTGGAAAGACTGACATACGTGTATGGACATTTTGAACGATTCCTAATTTTGAGCTTTGCACTCGCCACACAATTCAAACGGACCTTTTCTCTAATAAAATACAATGTAGATCCGCACCTGCTGTACATTACAGCAAAGTTTGTTGAACTGCATTAGTTTGCAAAATGTGCGACCTTCCTGCAGTTTCAGTTACCGAAACCTAGCTGTTTCGAAACCTAGGCGTTTCTGTTTGAATCTAAGCTCAAGGCTATGCAGATCAATTAGTAATTAATATGAAGACATGATTGGTAAACTGTTACAAATAGTTGTATCCCCCTGTGTGATTGAAGATATGCATGATTATAACCAACCTGAGCAAAAACCAGCTCCGTATACTTCGTCTAACTTTTGAGAAAACAGTCAAAAAAAGGGTGTGCAGGCATTTCGCCCCAAAACCACTTCGCCCTGAACCACGTACGGCCTGTGCACGAAGTGGTTTTGGGGCGAAGTGGCATTTGGGCGATGTAGCGTTTGGACGAAGTAATTTGGGGCGAATGGCACTCGGGCAAAGTGGTTTGGGGCAAAATGGCACTTGGGCGAAATGGTTTTGGGGCGAATTGAATTTTCGTCTCATGAGACGAAAACTAATTGTTTTACTCATTTCTCAAAGACTATCGCACTTCAGACAAAACCATTTTAGGGGAAGTTTTCTACGGTCATCATGTTTATATTGTGTAAGTTAGGCGTACAATGTAAATCTGTGAACATTTCTGATTTTCGGGATTACCAATGATGTATACTGCCCAAATGCTACTTCGCCCCAAAACCACTTCGTGCACAGGCCGTGGTTCAGGGCGAAATGGTTCAGGGCGAAGTGGTTTTGGGGCGAAATGACTGCAAATCTCTTTTTGACCGTTTTCTCAAAAGTTAGACGAAGTACGGGGCTGGTTTTTGCTCAGGTTGGTTTTAATCATGCATATCTTCAATCACACAGGGGGATTAAACTATTTGTAACAGTTTACCAATCATGTATACTATCTTTAAAATACAGGAATACAATGGATTCCAGGGGGCTACCTATAGCCCCCACTTTTCCTTGTATTTCTGTATTTTAGTGAGGCTGGATCCGCCACTGGTCATTGCGAATGATAATGACTGGTAGGTCATTAACAGTTGTTTTATTTATACAGCGGTTTGGCCATAATTTTCCTTATCAGGCGAGTATATTGCAAGACGCATCTTATGTCAATTGAATCGTGCACTGTACACACATTTGTCTGCCGAAACTTTGCCCTTTGCCCCGTACAATCGTACCATATGTCGACTCTGACTCATTATGCTTGTATCGCTAACTAAAGAAAGGCTGAGAGTACTTGACCAAAATTAAACAGATTACTTAGCGCAAAGTCCCAAAATAAATTAGCACAAAATAAATGCGGCTTAATCTGACAAATTGAGTTGGATGTACATGTAGGGATGGAAATTTACTGTTATGTCAGAAACCGGTTTGCAATTCTTTCAAGTGCCGTTTAACCGTTCGGCCGACACGAAAGATTGTTGCTGGTGTTTATAGATGCATGTGCAATGTACAGTACACAATGCATAGTTCCGATTTTGCCCAGTTAACCCCGCCCCCTTGGATATTGTTGCTATGGCTCACACGCTATCGTCAAAATGGCGACACACAACGCACAAAGCAATGGGACTTTCAATGGAAAGCACAGATTCATTGGAGAAAACTCAAAGGTATTCATGTTTCAGGGTCGACAGTTATCTTAGAACACACCGAATAAAGGGCCAGTAATACAGGGATGTCATATCATGAAATACGTGCTTTCGTACCTTTGAACAACGAAACGACCGGCCTTGAAACCAAAAATTCACCCGGAACATCGCATACAACACTGTACAAATTGTATGGGGCAGAACATCACGTGATGTTGTTGCAAACATTGCACTTTGACCTATGTGGGTGATGTCTGCTAGCTCTGTTGTGATTGGTCGGCGGGTTCGGTTGATCGACAGGTCGGAACTATGGTATGCATACCCCTAGGCCCCCAAAATAATCATTGAACCTTTATCTGGTCAAAATTTTACTACGACCCCATATAAATTTATTTCAATTTCATGAAGTCAATACAAATAACGATCTGAAAACTATTGTAAATTCTTTAAAATTGGGTTTCGTTTAAACGTTCGGCAAAACCAGTTGTTCATTTTTTTTGTTTTCGGTTAAACGGTTTTACCCAGGGTCACAATTTACATAAACTACATAAATTAAACGTTGTCATGGAGTACATGATACATACCGACTTGACATGCTTGCGTTGCGTGATTTAAAATCACGGGTTTCGCATTTTCCTGGAGGTCGCACGAAACATCACTGGCATCGGTGAATTTACAGTATGAACCCTGGTCCCGAGTTGGCGATGGCGTACCCACGGCAAAATTCTGTGATGCGTCAACCTGCGTCGCGACACGTTCTAGTTCGCTGTGAAGGGTTAGCCCCTCGCGAGCGAGGGCTTTCGTTTCGTCGGACAGAAGTTTCATGTGTTCGGTTAATGTCCGAACTGATTCTAAAATCATGGCGTCCGACTCCTCTGCCCCGATTTCGGGATCCATGGACTCTTTATCCATTTCCATGTCTATTCTTTTGTTGGCTGACATTTTAGTTCCACATCTTAAAGCTGAGTTGTTCCGCTGAACTGAAGATTCACAGTAGATAAACGGTGTTGAATATTTCACACCCAATCTGTTGAATAATTCATATGAGCAAACCTTGCATACATTATAGCCACAGGCTTCTCATTGGCTCATTGCTTTTATGGTGCAATTCTCATTGGCTAACAAGAACAGGTCGTGGCTGTGATTGGTCAGCAGTTGACAGCATCTCAGACAATGGCAAAGAAAGGTCTGGAAAATATATAAGAGAAAGAATTTATTTAAGTTTGAGGTTGGAAACGTTGAGACCTGAAAACCACTCAAAATGCGTCCCAAAACCGCTTCTGACAATTGCGGTTTCAGTGTTATCCTCAACAATGCATCATTTTAACTTTGACCGTACCCTGTTTATCTGTGGTTTTGTAATCTAATATTTGTTGTCTGTAAGATTGAAAGATTGGGAAAGGAAAAAAAGCGTGATTAATAGTCTTTTTATCAATACCATATATTTATTTGTGCTCTTTACACTGCAGTCCCACAATGGCCTTGCTCAGACTTTATGCTAATTTGCTTATAAACACTGAATGACATCACGGATTTGCTCATGAATATGGAAACATTAGCATAAAAATAGAAAACTTGCAATTCCACCAAAACGGAACAATCAAATTTTCTGAAATTTACCGAAATGCGTAAAACACACCCTCTACTATTATTCCATTTAATAAAAACCCTATTTCACACGTCCTTTAACAAAAATACTGAAATAGCCTTGCACACCTTGGGTGCAGTTTGTGACAGGAAGAGGCTGGGTTTTAATTTCAAGCTTCTGTGGGTACTTTATGATGTTCTCTTTAAATGTTCTTTACAACCAGTGATCCGGAAAATGAACTTTTTGTTTGGCACAGTGGCCATTTTGAACACCCACGAATACTGCGTGGGTTGTCATGGTTGTACTGGATATATTTATACACACTTATGGGGTACCGATGGAGGGTTACATGTATAACAAAAGGAACAGAAGTACCCCTGTACATGTACGTCAGTCTTTGTCTACTTACAGAGTGATGTGTGATCTAAGCTTTGGGAGATTCTGGGTTAATGGGTTTGTATAAATTTGGAACTCCACCCAAAGCAAATTGTCATAACGTCAAGCCTTTTAACAAAGATGTCTGCATTTGTTTTGGAGGGGGGAGGGGGAGGGGGGGAGGGGGAGGGGGAGGGGGGGAGGGGGGGGGAGGGGGAGGGGGGGGAGGGGGAGGGGGGCAGGAAAATTGAAAATGGCGAATGGGGTTCAATTGGTAAGGGGCTAAAAGTGATTCACGGAGTCCCAATGTAAACATCAGAAAATCACTTTTAGCCTTCTAAAAGTATCTCCATGGTATGTTTTTTGAAGTTTGATTTTGATTGTAAAGTGAGATTTTTGACACGTGTAAACTGACTGCAGTACATGTACAAATGTAGTGACCATGCGACGGCCGCCATATTGTTTTTTGCGAATGGCTTAAAGTGACTCATCATCCTATCCAAATGTTAATGTCAAAAAGTCACTTTTAGTTTTCTTTAAGTAGAATTACCGGTACCCCATATAACAATCAATCCAATTTGTACACGTATTGATGCATATTAACCCTTCACCTCATAATGCATTGTAACTTACTTCAAGTGTGTGATAACGGTGCTTTTGAAACAGGTGCAGTTAACAGTTCAACGAGGGGGCATTTTAGACAATGGTCGCATTTTGGGAATTAACATACAATGCAAGTTAACGATAAAGTAAAGATTTTTATGATGTAGGCCATGTAACCCTATTGCAGGTGACAACGAGTCATTATACCTCAAAATTATGGTACGATACGTCACGTCATCGTTGGGGTCCGAAGGGCAAAATGAAGGACACGCATGCGCAGCTTGCAAAATCTAAAAAATAATTTGGCCTATAGTGTAATCCGAGTAACATTTAGTGAGCCCGCCCTCTTGTGGTTATTCCATCGTTACTGCGGTGTATTTCTATTGTGACGTCATGTAATTTATTTATTTATTTATTTATTTATTTACCACATCCAACAGCGGAGAGACCACCAATTACAGGAATGGGAGCAAGTGTGGTTGAGTGCCTTGCTCAAGGGCACAGGTGCCACAACCCGTCGCGGCCCGGAATCGAACCTACATTCTAGTACTAGCACAGGAACTTAAGTTCGACGCACTAGACCGCTCGGCCATAACACCCCACTTAATACATCGCAGTTCTCATTCGTCGGATTAGTCTATGGCCTACTCGATTTTAATAGGCCTACTCCTTCGATTCCTTGTGCGCAAAAAAATGAGATTGAAAAAAAACCCTTAATTTCTATTAATTTGAGATTTTCTGTCAAAGCTGCACTTACTGATGCTTTAAAAATAGTAATACCTGTCGTCAACTTCTTAATTGAGGCTGGATCCGAATTAGTGGCTTTGGCTATGGCTGTTGCTATGGTGTTTCTATGGGCGGACAACAACAGTCCTTAGAAACAGCATAGCAACAGCCACAGCTAGCGACTTGAGAAAAGAAATTCAACATTTCTATAGACCTTATGCACGGCAGCCATGACAGAGGGCAGGTTTTCATATTTAAATGATGCGACAATAGATCCACAATGTGCCTACTCTTGCATGACGTACTGTGACAACGTGACTGCCCTCTGTCATGGCCGCCGTGCATAAGGTCTCTTTTGAGTTAAAACCATTTTCACAAGTTGCAACAGATATCAAAAATACTTTTGTTGCAAAAATTCATCAAGCGGTTCATATTTTATGCTTGTTTTAAAATGTGTCAAATTTACGTGCGGAATAGACAGCAACTTCAAAAATTGTGATGTGATGCAAAGCGCCCTCCTTGGCACGAAGCACGTTATTTTTTCTTGGTTAGTCTTAAATTCAAGTCAGGCCAAAGAAAATAAATGGTGTGTTTACGGTAACCCGACTTACCTGGAATTTTTGAGGCCAAATTGCCAACCTCAAACCTTTTCATGATTTTCAAGAAAATCTGATAATTTTAAATGAGCACTATTTGCAATAATTTCCAACAAACATACCATTTTCTACACTTGTACATGAACATGGTTAATAGTGTTAATAGTGAGTTTCAAACATTGCAAAACAACACCCAAATGCATGAACTGAAATGTAAAAAAATATGACAAAATAAAATTATTTTCCTACCTACCGGTACCTACGGTACCTGGATTTGTTTAGGCCGTTACCGTAAACGGCTACGCACCATTTATTTTGTTTGGCCTCAAGCGTTATATATTTTCAAAAGCAGACTGTAAACAGGGCACCATCAACTGACAATATACAGCGGTGCCAAGTAGAGCATGATCATGATGAGGGCACTACCGGTATAAGCCAGTTCGGGGTGTTAGCTTCTGCGCATATGCGTCAGATCCCCGAACAAACTTTTGACAAAGGTCGTTTGTACATAAACGCACGATCCACGTGCACAAATGCATTGTGAAAGGCGCGTTTTACGATGAAAAAAATTGTTACAGTATTGCGTGAAGCCGAGCGTGGTTGGCGTCGCAAGTCATGGGACTCACTACCCATGACTGGGGAGGCAATGCACGCTCAGTTTCACGCAACCACAGATTTTTGACAGTTATCTCAAAAATTCCACCCCTAGACGCCCATACCGGTAACCCCAAAACGGATCTACAGTAGGTTGAACCTGTATCTGAGCTCTATATTACCAGTTATCATTGTGTCAAAAACACAAATTCACCGCGTTTTACGAGTTTTGAAGCGGATAAGAATTACATACATAGATCCTGCTTCTATGTACAAATGACATTTGACCAATGACGTCACAAAGCTCCATGGGCTAACCCCGAACTGGCTTTGTTATGCCTATAGTCATGCCTGTATTGGTGTCTTGAATCAAGACTACATGTAGGTAGTTGACGGCACCCGCCAACTGCCGATTTTGGTGATATTTTGGGCCGGAAAATCTCACCACTGCACAGGTGAATTTGCGTGATATTTGGCACAAATATAAAGAAAACCAGCCCAAATAGGCCTGTACCAAAAATAAATCAGCCTGGCAGATTAAATAACAGAAACTAAAGGCAGCATGATTTACAGTGCAATTTTACGCAGCAGTCCATAAAGATCTAGCTTGCAAACTTCGGTTACGGATTTGACCAATAATATTAATAGTGTCACGACTCAACTGCGCAGCTGATGATGTCACAGTCACAGCCAAAGCCACTAATTCGGATCCAGCCTTATTTTCTCCCCACCTCGGTCCCATACACCACCCCCCTCCCAACGCCCCCTGTTTTGCGGCATGAAGCCTTTATAATATATCGCAACGATATTATGGACATACATTTATCATTGTCATGATTGTTCCAGGGTGTCAGAAAAGGTACCGCGCCGCGGCCGGGCCGGTACTCCCGAGGCCCGCTGTCTTTCGCTAGTTTTAGCGCAACAAGCAGACAAGAGCATCTTGTTCACGACTTCTAGTTGCGATTTGTGGAAGAATAACATTTTACTCATCATAATCCAATGTTAACTGAGGATACGAGATGAAGGCACGAAGAAACATGACATTGACAATCTCATTTTCTGAAAATAAAAACACTTACCATTCCGGAAAAAATCGCCTCAAGCTTGCACATACAAAACCATAAAATATGTCAACAACTTATATTAAAAATGCGCCGCGCACAGGTTCTACAATTCAGACACTCCATTTTTCTAAAGGGGGAGGGTAAAATAAAAATTACTCTGCTTGCTATAAACACGAAATACATCTGTCAAATAAATAAGCATATTTTGTTTAATAAACAGTGCCAAAACTAGGTATTTATTTCGATTACATATCAATCCTTTTTTTCTACAAAACGTGAAGTTAGTGCAGCGAAAAAGGATATACCATTCTCAAAACTTGGTAAAAATACAAGACGTAGTAGGGGTGCGCATGTTTGGTCATGATCCATTTTCATTGGTCCATGCATTGGTCACTGATTGATTAAGGTCATGAATATTCATATACGACAATGACCGATAGGTGGCGCTCTTCATTTTTACGTGATCGATCGGAGAGACGGACGTACGTCGATCTTCGGACTTTGACAGCGATTTCGCAAGCCAATTTTTTTGCTTTTGTCTCCTACAAACAGTAATTATAAGCTTATACCGTTAGGAAAGAAATTCAATATTGTGCTGGTAAATGTTTGTGTGAGATCTCTTTTCATTTTCATGAGAAATTTTGACTAATTTCGCCAATACAACTCAGTCATGTCGTACTCGTACTAGGTTTACCACATTCAACATTGCACTTATTTCGTGAAGATTTTGAAACTTGGCCTAAGCTAAGAACTGGGGCCAATTTCATGGCGCTGCTAAGCACAACAATTTGCTTAGCACAGGATTTATTTGCCTTATAAAATTGATTACAAGCCAAAAATATACGCCAACTTGTGTTCTTCGCACGATTTTGGCTGGCAATCCATTTTTGCAAAATAAAGCAAACAAATCATGTGCTAAGCAAATTTTCGTGCTTAGCAGCGCCGTGAAATTGGCCCCAGGAGTAGCCGGACGCGATGTCTACTCACTGAGATGAATAATCCTTCCCAAAATGCAGTAGTTCACCTGTTACTAGTTTGTATTTTCCGTCATTTGCGAATTTGCGTGGAGAAAAAGTGGTGCAGTTGGCAGTGCTGGAACTGTGTCTGTAAACGTGGCTTCGGAACCTCCGCCCTGTTGCCGTTTCCCACTTAAAATCTGTGGCAAACTCACGAAAATGAAATTTGTCCCAGGGCCATGGTCTGATATTTTCTCAATAGGTATACTCGCCCAAATGCATCGATCTGATGTCTAGTTTCGGTGAAATGGGACAAAATTTTGACTCCGTGTGATAAAATATGAGGCAGTTTGCTCCAAAATCAAATACGCACACGCGCGAGAGAGCGGAGAGGTCAACAGGCTGTGTTTGAGCGTACAATTCTCTCTCACTTACCTGAGTCATTCGCGCGTGCAGGAGTATAGACCGTATCGAATAGCCGCCATTTTGTGGGAAACTTTTGTTACTTAAACCGTTCACGATGGAAGCACAATATCATGAATATGTGCAACCATGCATGTCCTCAAGGAACAAAGAAACTGCCCCACGAAATGGCGGTTATTTGATACGGTCTATACTCAGATACTCGTGTTAACACGTGGGGTACACGCTCAAACAAAGCCCTTGCATTGACCTTTCGTACTTGACCTCCACTTTTGCGTAGTCAATAGGGAGGTTTCGCAAGGTGACTAATGTTACCATGGTTACGGATATGATAACGGTAACCGTTCACGTTGATGCGTACACTGAACTGGGTTTCGCACTGTGTGAATACGATCTGCTAAATCTGCTCTGCGCTTGGCTTTGTTTTCAGCTGATTTTGCTCACTTTCTCGTGGGCATGACTCATAAATTTGATCGGTATTCATGGAAGATACATCACAAAGAAACAAAATGCATACAACTTATTAATCCATCACGAAAAAAGTGAAAAATCTGCATAACCGGTATCTGTTTTTATGCTATGCGTTTGGAAACCGATACCCGTTATTCACACGTATGAAAACGTGTACTACGGTTACAAGTCACGAGAAGCGCATAGAGTCATGACGTATTCGTATCCTAATGATTTCCTTTTCAGATTGATCAAGTATTAATAATGGCGACAGCATCGACCCCATCTACGGATTCAACTGAGGCCATACCCATACCAACGACTCCAACTAGAAACTTTGAGCCTCTAGACTTGCAAGCAGTAGCTGGTGACGCAAGTTGTTATGATTCAGATCCGACTAATAATTCTTCGGGTAATTATATTTCAAGTTTTAACCCCTCTCCGACCAAAATATTCCTCTCTGGAAATGCTGCCTGAAACAGTGTGTCCAAATACTGTCTTATGATTTCTACGAAGTGATAATGTTTGACTAGTATTTGAGCCATACCGTAATGTTTGTATTACACAGTGTTTACACTGGTTCTGAGCTCGGGATCAAGATTGATCCCTTGATAAGAATGCGTCAGTGTTAACCGCAATGATTTGGAGTGCAGCGTTTACATTCTGTAGTTGATCTCGAGCACGGCGCCAGAAGTTGGAGTCAAAGGTTATGCTCTATGTGTACATGTACAGTGTACAAGGCCACTTGAATTTCGCGGGTTTTTCCCCTGCAACGGCTGTGGAGCGGATGCGGTAAAGATGGTAAAGATTAGTTGCTTGTCTAACTGCAAACTGATCCCGAGCTCGGGGTACGCGAGACCAAAATCTCGGGGTCTGATCCGGGGCCAATTTGGTCGTGAGATCGTTTAAACTCAGTTTGTGATCCGGGGCTGATCCCGAGCTCGGTGTTCGACCCCGAGCTCGGGATCAAACTTGTAAACAGTCTCGCAGTTAACCCTTCGATGCACCTGGTTCTCTTTTGTTTGGGTGGTCGTTAGCGACTGCTCTGGTGAAGTTTCCAGACACATACATGTACATATCATCAGATCAGATAAACTTATTGAACAACTTATGCATGCCTTTGTCACATCTCAACTTGATTACTGCAATTTACTTCTGTATAGACCTTTATCACGGTGCGTCCATCTTTGTCTTGTTCCCGACAGTACATGTCAAGTACGATCAGTGCGACTGCGCGTGTAATCTCCCATTGAGAATCACTGTCCGCGCTGCGCGCTCTCTCTTGATCGATCAACGCCTGTGTCATTGTGATGTACACAATTAACAATTTCCAAACAGGACCAAACTATTTTTCTGCAAGCCTCGCTTTGGTTAAGTTCATTTTAATAGGAGAAAGGAAGACGGCCGCACCATGATAAAGGTCTATAGCAGGGCTCGAAATACCCACTGGACCGGTGGACCGAGGCCAGTAATTTAAGCCTCGGTCTAGTGCTTTCTCTACCATACTAGACCATTGGTCCAGTGCATTTTTAAACTAACGAACAGTAAATCCACGTTCCTTGTGGCTTTGGTCTTGTAAAAATAGCGTCGGTCCAGTAAATGATTTAAGCTACTAACCCTGTGGTCTAGCCGATTTTTTATGAAATTCGAGCCCTGTATAGGCTTCCAGTTTTAATCAATAACCATCTTAAAAGAATTCAAAATACAATCAAACACTGATAATATTAAGAACACTGTTAATAAAGGGTAATGCTTATAATAAGGCTTAACAAGCAAAAGTTTAAAGGCCTGTCCGCATTGGACTTGTTTGGGCTGTGAAGGTCATACTGCGAAGGGACTCTGCGCATGCTCTCCCATGGTCTCGGTAAAATGGCGGACAGCAGTAAAATTTAGCAATTTTTCATTTTACCATCGTCTCGGTAAAACCTCCCAAAAAACCAGTCTTAAGTCTTTGATTTCCTTTGTTTTCAAGACTGATAATAAAAGATTACTGTTATAACAAGGTACATGTAAGACCTTGTATAGACTATGTAAGTCTTGCGGCAAAGGTCAAATCTGAGCTTTCAAGCACAACATGACTGAAACGCCTATTCTTATAACACGGGCGAAATTTTGTTTTTTGTGTATAAATCTTTCTGTTCAATCTTAAAGGGCCCCTTATTTAGGATTTTTATCAATGAAATCTATGCTTTAAAACCAATCTACTCGGTTAAAGTCATAAAAATCCTATTTGGAGCTTGCTTTGGGGGTTAAAACAAAGGTTTTTAGTTTTTATGCGAATATGCATATTCATGACCAAGGTCACTATGTCACAAGAGGCAAACACAGGAAAATCACATTCAACTGTGCACAAAAGATTCCACTTTTTTCACAATTTTCCTGAGACTTTTGTAATCCATGGCTGTTTGAGTTTGTTTTACATGTAGCCTGCTGTAAGCCATGACAAAACTGGGGGTAGAAACTGCAGCAATTTACCACAAGTCCAACTTGAAGTCTTATGTTTTTTCTTAACTTTACCCTTCTGTCTTCCTTATGTGATGCACTAAAAACAGCGCCCTCTGTCTGTGATTTATTGCAGTAAAATCTTCAAAGTTGAAAAAGGCTACCTTTTATTGATTTTACATCCAAACGAACAATAGTATGTCTTGCTGAACAAGTAATCCGTCATTATGAAGCAAAGCTTAGGCACAAAGTTGTTTAGCATGTCACAGGCCCTTTAAGTCTACAACCGACCCGAATGTGAATCGGGTAACTAAAATGTTTTTTTATCAATATATAATACATGCATAATTATCTCCCAAAATGATAAAAATTAATTAAAATTTTGTGACCTGAATAAATTTGCCTTTAGTGTAGACCCAGTAACCATGTCAACACACACAGGGTGATGTTTCCACTTCAGTACTCTATAGACTATGTAAGTTGACCTCGCGAACGTACGAGACCGCGCGAGACCACTGTTATTTCCGGGCACAAGACCCTATCTCTTCAACGCACGTCGCGAGCGAAATTTTGGATTATTTTGTTTCCGCAGGTTTTTGTAAACTCAGACGGCCCAAAACGCGTATCTCTAAATAAAATCTTGCATTTCAATTAATGAAGTTGGGTATATAATCAAAAATAAGCAATCGAAATGTAAAAATTCACGATCTTTTCTGAGCCGACAAGTCAATCTTTGAAGATCGTAAACTACATGCAGCAAAAGATATGCAACACGCACAGCAGCCGACGTACGTAGTCCTACAGTGTACAAACAGACCTCGCTAGCGATAGGCGAAACGCCATCTACCAAAAGTAGAGCTTGCAGACTTTTTTTTTTTTTTTTTAGAGTGCCCAAGTTTGAAGCATTCATTTTTACATGAATCCACACTTGGGTCATCCATTCCAAATTGGATGAAGAATATGCTGGCAGAGAAATTTATTCAGGTCACGAAATTTTAATAAATTTTTATCGTTTTTAGAGATAATTATGCATGTATTATATATTGTAAAAAAACATTTTAGTTACCCGAATCACTTTCGGGTCGGTTGTATACTTAAGATTGGACAGAAAAATTTATATACAAAAAACAAAATCTCGCCCGTGTTATAGGAATAGGCGTTTTAGTCATGTTGTGCCCGGAAGCTCAGATTTGACCTTTGCGGCGAGACTTACATATGTTGCAATTTCACCAGCTGAGCCTCAGCCCATCAAGGTTGCTGACATATTGGCCTGACCTTACAGCTATAAATAGGCCAATGTGTAGGTGACCTTTACACATACACAGATGAATACATGTATACTGTGACATGGTCCTGGAGACATAATGCTGTTTTAACCTTCTGTGTTCAACATTAAAAGGTTTGTACAAGGTTGTTTTATTGTTGTTGATTGAATCGAAACTTGGACAATATATGCTGATTTTTCGACTGCTAAAAAGAAAAATCTGCCTTACAGTGATCAGTGACATTGACATTTGTAGGAAGATATTTTGCATGAAATGAACGCTTTGTATGCTAGATATTACTGTGTATGCAGCCGACAGGATGTGGGCAGTCATTCTGTAGAGTGGGTCAGGTACATGTACTATGTATGATTTTCTAGTACCAGCGGAAATTGGGTTATTTAACTTGGTTGATAGAAAGCAGCAGGTGAGTTTTCCTGAATTTTGTTTTGATTTCTGGAGTGTCGGCTGTCTTATTTGTACATGTACTGTATGTACACTACTCAGAATAAATTAGGGATATTGTGGGGTGTACGCAGATATTTTATTGAGGGTATGCATTCCGCTTGAATGATTTTGTATATGATTAGACAATTGTATCTGCATGACAGATACACCTTGTAGGAATGTGGGGTATTTAATGGCCGAGCGGTCTAGTGCGTCGAACTCAAGTTCCTGTGCCAGTACTAGAATGTGGGTTCGATTCCGGGCCGTGACGGCTTGTGGCACTTGTGCCCTTGAGCAAGGCACTTAATCATACTTGTTCCGTCCTTCGGAAGGGATGTAAAGCCGTTGGTCCAGTGTGTTAAGTAACGCACTTTAAAGATCCTAGAGCATTCTTTCGTTAAGAGCAAGGGGAGGGATTCCCCGGTGTCTCTGGTGGTTTCTAAATTTTTAACTTAAAAGTTGATATTTATTCGAATATCTATGTTAATTGATCCCATTCCTGTAATTGGCGGTCCTTCCGCTGTTGGATGTGGTGAATAAATAAATAAATAAAAAATAAAATAAATAAAACAGTCATTTGAAAAAAACAGCCCGAAATTGAACCACACCAATATCCCTAACTTAATGTTAGTAGTGTACAGTCAAGCATTGTTCGCTTGTGTGACTTGTTCCGGCGAAATGAGCTTAATGTCGCGCAGCTTAGACCAAGTTTTTGTGAGCAGTTTTATTAGGTCTCCAGCATTATTATTAATTACTAGACACTGATAGAAGTGCAAGCAAGATAGCTCCTTTCTCTCCAACGCGTCGCATCAAACCGTTCCCTAAACACACCCCGAGCACGATGGACAAGACCTACGAAGAACTGGCCAAGAAAGTCTTCCGTAACAGCCGTTATGACGAATCGCGATGCCCGAACTACGAGTTTCCTGATGAAATCCCGATTGAAAACGAACAGGAGAAGAAGAAAGGGATCGAAAAGCAGATTAGTTACGCCAGGTAAGGGAAAGAAATTTGCATATAGATTAAATGTATAATTGGTTTAAAACCAGGGTTCAAAGATTGCTAAGCTTCGGGGCCTGATTTCTGCACTGTTTAGCAGAACTAAACTGCTTAGCACAGAATAAATGTACATTGTACTCACCAAAAAATAGGTTACCAGCTACAATCTCATATCATCTGTATCACTTTTGACTGGTGCTCTGCTAATTTTCGCTTAGCACAAAAATTTGCTGAGGAGTATTTTCAGTGAAACAGTACTACTAGGAAATTAGGCCCATGCTTATCTGTCTTACATGTAAACTCCTCAAAAAAAGTTCGGAAAGTCAAGTTTGACTGACGATTTCTATCTTGTTGCAAAATATTTTTTTCTTGAATTTTATATCATTGGAAAGCCCTGTTATTCCTCTTTACGATGATGTGTCAATTGTTATGATTAAGCAAATGCGGGATGTGCAGCACAGCTGAATACGGGGGCGGGTGTAAAGTAAAATGTCACAAAATGCATTGCTATTGTCAAAAAGTGCATTGACACATTCCCATCCTCCAAGCAAAAGGGGAATGCACTGCATGACAATAGCAGTGAATTTTGTGACATTTCACTTTCCACCCACCCCTGTATTCCGCTATACTGCACATCCCCCAATTAATTAATCATAACAAATGACACATCACTGTAAAGAAAAATAACAGGGCTTTCCAATGATACCAAATTCAAGGGAAATTATTTAGTAACAAGAGAGAAATCATCAGTCAAACTTGACTTTCCAAACTTTTTTTGAGGAGTTTATAATGAATATTTTTGATATCATTCATTTACATGCATATTTGTCCAGCTATTTCTGGTACAGTCAAAGTGTTCACCATTTCTTGTTGTAAGGTTGAGATGGTTTCGCAGGTAGTTTTGTTTGCTTTTTTCTTCTTTCAATGAAATTGTTTGCTGTGCTAGTCTCGTACCCCAACCTACTAGGGATGCACGCCTATTAGGTCTGGGGAACCACGGTGAGAGCTCATCCCTAATAGGTTGAACGTCATTACCCATTCGTGAGCCGTCGTTGATAGTACGTGCACTGCTTTTGGTCATGCGATAAAATCAGCGTGCTGCCATAGCAACAGAACGAGCCTTGGTAGTAGTCGGGTGCCAAATGATCGTGCGATATGACGCGGCATGGCGCTATACAGCTACTAGGCTCCGTCAGTGTTTCAAATGCTATGCGGTACCTGTTGTGATTGAATTTGACCGAGATTAGGAGGGAATTTAGTGTTTGACGAGGGACATCATAAAGAAGTGACACCTACATGTACATGTACTGTACATGTACTATTTAAAATAAGAACCTGTAATGTAATGTGGGCAAAGAAGGTACATGTACATGTACATGTCATGTTTCTTGTAAAGACCATTTGGGGTGTGTATACATGATTGGTATCTCAAAAATCAGAAATGTTCACAGATTTACGCCTTACTTATACAATATAAACATGATGACTGCAGAAAACTTCCCCTGAAATGGTTTTGTCTGAAGCGCTATAGTCTTTGAGAAATGAGTAAAACAATTAGTTTTCGTCTCATGAGACGAAAATTCAATTCGCCCCAAAACCATTTCGCCCGAGTGCCATTTCGCGCCAAATGACTTCGTCCAAACACTACATCGCCCAAATGCCACTTCGCCCCAAAACCACTTCGTGCACAGGCCTTGGTTCAGGGCGAAGTGGTTTTGGGGCGAAATGACTGCAAACCCTTTTTTGACTGTTTTCTCAAAAGTTAGACGAAGTACGGAGCTGGTTTTTGCTCAGGTTGGTTTTAATCATGCATACCTTCAATCACACAGGGAGATAAAACTATTTGTAACAGTTTACCAATCATGTATACTATCTGTAAGGTACTGATTTGTGTGCAGCCTTCTGAGCTTTACCCACGATGCTTATGATAATGAGCCAAAAGCTTTGCAGGGGTCTTGCACTGAAATTAGGTGCGGGCCTCAACCAATTAGCGATTAGCTCTCATCGTGGTTCTCCAGACGAGCATTCCCAGCAGGTCTTCATTTTCATTTTGCAAATCATAGTTTGAACATTTTGTGTTGCAATTGCTGTGGCTTTCAATGACTCAACAGTTTCGCAAATTTGTCCAAAACAAGAGATTTTCAACACTGCTATTGGCCAAAACACAGATTTTACTTTTTAAAATGTTTTAATAGTGTGATGAATTCAGATTCATTAAGTGTGCTTTACTAACAGTGTGCAATTTTCTCTCTCCCCTCCCCCTTCTTTGCCCCGCCCACATAAACTTCCCCCTCACATAATTCCTATCCCGACCTTTGACCTCTGTGTTTGTTTGTTTACTGCCGTTACATGCGTGTAGTACCAAAAAGCATCATCACCATGGCGATTTATTAGCACATTCCAACCACCGCCATGACGACGCTAGAGAGTGAGTTTTTTCCAGTTTGAACATTAACACTTCATGTCTTTTCAGTTTTTTTTAGCGTGTCGAAAGAGCGCCCTCTCTTGATACAATTAGTTACATGTCACACGAATGTCACATAAAAAAGCACTTTGCGTTGTATTTTATGTATACAGCCACACATTGCACAGAGCAACTGCAATGTGACATGCAGAGGTGCCAACCCACCCGGATTTTGCAATAGATTCTTCGGAAAGTGGCTAATTTTGTGAGTCCCGACATTGATAAAAACCCTCCTGGATTGTCAATTAAAGGGACACACAGGCTTACTGCTTACATAATGTAGCGATCTAGCATCCTTGACAACAATTTGTCAATGGTCATTGTGAAACAAAATTATCAAAATGTCACGTAATTAACTACATGTAGAAATGTTTAAAAATAACAAAAGACACAAATGTTGGGCTAAACGCTTTACCAGCCGTCGCGATGTATTATGTATCATGTGTTTGTAAATAAAGGTGGCGTTCGATATAGGTTCGACACGTGTTTAACCTTTTTTCCCTGACTCATTACACATTGCATGATTCCTCAGGTCAGCGCTGACTCGAGGAAGCAACTCGAACACAACGTTTTGGTGTCTTTGGCGCCCTCAATAGGCTTATGGGTCATTCCCAAAATTAGGGGTCAAAAAGTGTGACATGCTTTTTAAGATTTCCAAGTGTTTTTAGTGTTTGAAAGTGGTTTCCCAGTAGATAATAATTATTTTTATTTCAACAAATGCCACTTAAATTTAATGTTTGTGTGTAAATATGGCACGTACCAAGGTCAATGCAAACTCATTCTCCAGCCAATTTTCATTGGCGTAGGTAACCCGGGACACAAAACTCCTATTCAATACCATGGAACAAAATATTTTTCAGGAATCAGAGAACAAAATATTGAAGAAAATTATGCTGCCCCTATGATCACAGGCCACAGTCCATTACTGAAAATTTGTGATCAGGAGGGGTGATTTTTGAAGCAGAGAGTGTCGTACGTAACTGGGACACCAACAATTTTGGACCCCTAATTTTAGGAATGACCCCTATCCTGTTTTTTCTACGGATATTATTTATTGCCGCGAAGCTAAGGCGCGAAAATTTAAGAGATTCTCTCATCCGTATCATGGAGGAAGGATCAACACCCAGAAACCATTCTTATGAAATCTGTTGGCAGATGTGTGTACAAATTGGAAAATACGGTATGTACATAGTGTTCGTCAGGACATTATTTTTCAACAAGCATGACAAGAAGAGAAACCAACACCGCGAATGACAAAAGCAACTCGCACTTCGCGCTGGTTTCTACGGCTGGAAATAAAACTAACTCCAAGACCACGTGATTTATCGGAACCAGAATCTGGTTCCGATAAATCATGTGTACTTGTTATTTTGAAAAAGCTCAAAAACTTCCAAATTAGTTGGTTTCTTTTCAGGTTCTCTTCAGTCTATTTCGGAAAGACTTACAGAATCATGTATGGGTCTATTTCGAGCCCATAATAGCCCAACAAAGCCAGTGTGTCACTTTAACAACCTTGGGGATTTTTTTAGATGCGTTTAGAGTCACGGAATGAACCTGTTTTCCCAGATGTCTTCCCCAAAATCCGGGAAGGTTGGCAGCCCTGCATCATGGACTGTGCTCTGTACCAAACTAACAGTGCGCTCCATTGGTGGCGTATTGAGCTCATTAGTTCACCAGTGATTGAATTTCAACATTAAAACGGAACAAATCAGCAGCGTGTTCATATGTGCGTCCCAAAAATGTTGGTGTGTGAAAAATGTTGCCGTATAAATTAGATTTTTAAAAATAGATTGTTGAAATTTAACCCCAAGCGAACTTTGAACCACGAGAGGGCGCTCTTTAAACAGGTTCAAAGTTTTGACTAACATTTCTGTTTGGTTGTTGTGTTTTTATAATTAAAAGAACAGGTTCGTCAGCAATATGCGCTCGCCAAATTCGTGCCACGAAATACGCAGCTCCATGCCTTTGCTATGGAGCTGCGTATTTCGTGGCACGAATTTGGCGCACTCGCATTGCTGACAAGCCTGTGCCTTTAAGTTTTCTCTTAAAATTGCACGTGATGTATTTCTGGGTTTTGAAAAGGAGCTTCTTTTATAAAAATATTTTGGGTTTTATTTCCTATATCTCGATTAAAAATAAACTTATTTTTTAGTTTTTTAGTTTGCACCATTCCTGCCTCACCCACTTACAAGTGCACGACTACTGGTATACTACCATTTGAGAAATTTTTATCATTTTTATTTATTTCACCACATCAAACAGTGGAAGGACTGCCAATTACAGGAATGGGATCAATTAACATAGATATTTGAATAACTATCAACTTCTAAGTTGAATTAGAAACGGCTAGAGACACCGGGGAATCCCCCCTTGCTCTTCACGAAAGATTGCTCTGTAATCTTTAAAGTGCGTTACTTAAACCTAACACACTGGACCAACGGCTTTACATCCCTTCCGAAGGACGGAACAAGTGTGATTAAGTGCCTTTCTCAACAGCACAAGTGTCACAACCCGTCACGGCCCGGAATCGAACCCACATTCTAGTATTGGCACAGGAACTTGAGTTCGACGCACTAGACCGCTCGGCCATAACACCCAACAAGATAATGAAATCAAGTTAACTGCCCTTCCATAATATACTACTTGTGCATTCTATTGCCCAGTCAATAATATTGCCCGGGCAATAGATACTTACTATAGCCCGGGCAATAGATACTTACTATAGCCCGGGGAATAAATACTTACTATTGCCCGGGCTATAGTATCTATTGCCCGGGCTATAGTATCTATTGCCCGGGCAATAGATACTTACTATAGCCCGGGCAATAGATACTACCGGTAACTATAACATTTTTGTTTGCATTTTTCTCTTTTCAGAACTCGCTCTAGAACCCTTGATCGTGATAGTTTTGAATCTCATGAAGATGAAATTTCGGTCTCGGAATCAAAAAGCGACGCTCAGGCGTTTGACAACACCCAAGGGCTATTTGACCTTGAGTTCCAGCGAGTGTCGATTAGCGGAGAGGATAAAAGTGGGGTGAGAAAAGAATAGAGGAAGGTCGGAGGTTAAAGGTCAAAGGCCTCATGCCCTGCTGAGTTGGCCCTGATGCCCCTTCAAGATATACACTTTTCGAGGCCAACTTGGGAAGCATGCCCTATCCCAGGCATTGACATTAACCAAGGCCAATGGCCTCATGCCCTGCTGAGTTGGCCCTGATGCCCCTTCAAGATATACACTTTCTAAGGCCAACTTGGCCACCATGCATGCATGCCCTATTCCGACCTTGACATTAACCGAGGCCACCAAGGTCAATGGCCTCATGCCCTGCTGAGTTGGCCCTGATGCCCCTTCAAGATATACACTTTCTGAGGCCAACTTGGCCAGCATGCCCTATCCCAGGCCTTGACATTAACCAAGACCACCAAGGCCAATGGCCTCATGCCCTGCTGAGTTGGCCCCGATGCCCCTTCAAGATATACACTTTCTGAGGTCAACTTGGCCAGCATGCCCTATACTCTTAAATTTCATGAGGCTTGTGTATACATGTACACTAATAACCGTTGGCCGTGGTGCCCATGCAGTTGGCCTCAGTGCCCTTTAAAATTTGGAAAAAATCAAGGCGGGAGTGACCTACCCCTATTTTGATAACGTCAAGGCCTGCTTTTACAGATTTTTTTGTTTTGGACTAATTTTCGAACTAAAATAATTTTACATGATCTGAAAAGCAATGTCACCTTTTTTTTTAATGTCAATCCGAAATTTGTTGCCTATTTTCACAGGTGCCTCCCCAGGATCTTTACGACGCGTCACGTTCACTAATTGATGCCCTCGTCGTAAGAGAGAAGTACATGAAGCTAGCCCTGCAGTCGTTCCCGCGCAAAGCCGCGTCATTCCTACGGAAAATCGACGGCAAACCAATGGAAAATGGCGACACGGACAGCCCGGTGTATGATGCCAAAAGTAAGCACAAAGCCTAATTTCATGGAACTCTTAACCAGACAATGTTTATGCTTAGCAGAAACTTGCAAAGTACCAGTCAAATGTAATATAGATGATGAGATTTGAGCTGGTAATCAGTTTTGCTAAGCAGTTTTGACTGTGCTACATTGTAAGCCGTATTTTCTGCTAAGCATCTCCTTGGAAAAGGACTCAGTCTCAGATCTGCTTGTTTTGTTATTGTTTGCAAATTAAAATACTCGCATTAAACTTTGCTCGCAAAATTCTTGCTAATACTGATTAAAAGTAGTATACATGATCAGTAACGGTTACAAATAGTTTTATCCCCCTGTGTGATTGAAGATATGCATGATTAAAACCAACCTGAGCAAAAACCAGCTCCGTACTTCGTCTAACTTTTGAGAAAACAGTAAAAAAAAAAGCTTTACAGTCACTTCGCCCTAAACCAAGGCCTGTGCATGAAGTGGTTTTGGGGCGAAGTTGTCCAGGGCGAAGTAGTTTTGGGGCAAAGTGAATTTTCGTCTCATGAGACGAAAATCAATTGTCTTTACTCATTTCTCAAAGACTATAGCACTTCAGACAAAACCATTTCATGTTTATATTGTGTAAGTTGTGTAAATCTGTGAACATTTCTGATTTTTGAGATACCAATCATGTGTTCTACCTTTAACCAAAATGTGACGTAATTGCACAAATTGTTCACTGTTTATTAGTTAGTATTAGATATTAGTTTTGTATCGATTATTGATCTATACAGGTCCGCCCCCGGCAGCAACTGATAGAGGTGTACATGTACATGTAGGCAGTATGTATTGATTAATTAATTGATCAGTTTGGCGATTGATTTATTTGTTTGTAGTGATTCGATCAATTGGTTCAAAACAGCCATTTCAAGCCTCAGACGAAAGCTTTTTTTGTGTGCTGTGTGCAACTTGTACAAAGCATTAACGTGTTATTAACAGAAATCACGAAGAAACTGTATGGTGTATAACCCCCAAATTGTAAGAAGTCGTGCCACGAGAAATCGCAGAAAGTCGTACCTCTTCCCTCAGAATTCCTAAAGTCCCATCTACACTAGCCAACATTTGTTGGCCAAGTTGGAACTTGTCGGGCAGTACATGGATGTGCTCGACCGCGCGAAACAACATGTTCCAGCATATCTTGACCGCAGTTGGTTGCTGCCTGCATGTGACAGGCGTTCTAATCTGCTATTGGCCCATTTCTCCAACAAGGTCCAACAAAGTCGGGCGATAGAAACATGGACCAACTTGTTGGATGATGTTGGGCGTTGTCTGGAGTGACGTCCATGCCATCCAACTTTTGGTCGGCCGACATCGTCAGACACGTGTTGGACCTTGTTGGCCAACACATGTTGACTCGTGTACATGTAGATGGGCCTTAAGATTTCCAAGTCTAGAAGAAGTACCGGTACTAGAAATTGCGAGAAATCATGAAGAAATGTTGCTTAAGACCAAAGTTTGTGATTGTCGTTGGCTATTGTGAATCGTGTTTGCCGTGCTGCTTTCTAACTTGTTTTTGAAGTGTTTAAATGCATTATATGATGCATTTAAACTTACGTAAATATGTACGTAAAGTGGTCTAAAAATGATTACTAATTTTCAATACTTTTTCCAGGGTGTTTTTTCTTTCTTTTTTGTGATAACTTCGAATTTTTCGGAGTTACTGCAAATCGTGTGCACTACGTTTAATGGTTGTAGTAGAGTCCATCACAAGGCTTCACAAGTCCACCACAAGTCCCTGGGTCTTAATTCAAGTCACAAGCTATTCAAATGAACTCCAACAAAGGCATTTGTTTGTGCGTGTTCATCCTTTGCTTCTTGTTACTGGACTTGTCACTCTGCTACATTAAAGGGGATTTCTGTTCCCAGTTTAGCAACGCAAATGTGTGTCTTCACAAAGAACTGTGTGCATTTATATCTGACATTTCACCAAAACATTAATAATTCCTTTAACCCTCCCCCAGACCACCCCATCCACCCTCCCACAATGGTGGGCGACCCCTTCGCCGGTGACCTCCCCGAACCCATGCAGTGCGAGTTTAAGATGAAGGAAGGCATCATCCATGTTTATGTAACGAAAGACGACGTTTTGAGCAACAAACCGATAGACCTGCCGTACATTGACAAAACGACGTACCTTGCAGATACCAACAAGTTAATGGCACTCATTGCGAACGGACCGATGTAAGTTCGAAAATGCTAAGCCAGTATTTAACGCCCATCGTATAATTTCAGAATGCCAACATTGTAATTTTGAAAAAGAGTATTTTGCCACGGGGTACCCGCTTTTATAAATTATACCCAAGTCCTATTTAAGAGCCCAGTGTATTATTTGCAATGACCCCAAAAAGTAATCGACGAGTTTACAGGGGAAAAGTTCTGAAAGTAAAGATCGAATTAATAGCAACTACCCAATGAAAGGTTTCCGCTCAATTATATAATTTTACCAGAAAATAAACCGTAAAGATGAAATTATTTAGATCGTTTGCAAAAGATTTACTTATTTTTGGTTCGCATCTACGCGGTCCAAAATGCATGGGCGCTGTGTACGTGTTCCAACGCGATGCATTTTTATGGATCGCACGCACACGCAGTATATGATGTGCACCACGTGGTACATTTGACAAAGCTGAAATTTCTTCGGATGAGTTTGTTGATGTCTTTCTTTTGATTTATAATGGTTTTATTCGCAGAATCGCTCAACAACGGATCATCTACAGGGCCTTTAAACCCCACATTTGAAGCTATGCATTCTAGAATTATGTCACAACAATGATTGGCTGAAACAATTGAAAAACTACGCTTATATCGTAAATGTTAGCATCTCTGTCATTTTAAAACTTTTTTTACGAATCTCCGGAAAGTTAGTATTTCACATTTAAACAAGAATGTTGGTAAACTAGGACGGGCGACTATAGTTAACTACATGTAGACTAACCATAGTCGTTCTAGATGTCACCCCGACGCTGCGTGGTTTGACTAGCTAGTCTGACTAGAGGAACCAAGCCCCGGGGGTAGGTTCATCTCTAGTCAGTTGTAATCACGTCACTTTTCAAGATGGCGAAATTGTAAACGTGATCGAAAAAAAAATCTTTCGCTAAATAAGTGTTAATTTATATCAGAATTAAAGATGAATTAATAACCAATTCTATGGTAGTATTTGGTGAACGAGTTGAAATGTCTTTAGTAGAACATACGAGGGCATACATGGGGAAAAAGGTTGCCAACAATTGATTGTAAGTATTTTTTGTAAACAGATCCAGGAATTTTTGCAGGGGGGAGGGGTGGGGGGTTGGCTAAATGGGCAGTCAAAACCTCCCTTTACTCCGTTTATAGCTAGATACGCTAAAAAAAAAGCTTTAAAAAAAGTTTGACTGAAAAGAACGTGCCCAACAGATGACAGACATCACTCCAGTTCCCAATTGCTCAATTTCATCAATTTCATCAACTGCATCAATTACCCTGAAGCTAAGGCCGTTTGTGCACAGTCAATGGGGAATTCCCATGTAGGAAAATTAGATTTTAACTAAATTCATACGCAGAGTAATTAACAAAAACGCATAATTAGCCAGTTAGCAACTGGTAGGGTCCCTTCCGGGAGAGTTAAATGATTTAATTGGCCTTTATAGGAGTTGGGAAAGTTAAAATTAATCAAATAATCAGCAAACTTTGTCAGACCAGAAATAATGGTTTTTGTTGTGCTTCACAGAAAATCGTTTTCCTACCGACGCCTGTCCTACTTGGCATCAAGGTTTCAGCTTCACAGTTTGCTCAACGAAATGAAAGAACTTGCGGCACAAAAGTCCGTCCCACATCGAGACTTCTACAATATCAGAAAGGTAAAACTATGATAACGTTATGAAAGAGAAAATTTCCAAGGAAAGTTTGGAGTCGTAATGGGATTTTTAAATTTTTTTAAATTCTTCAAATTTGAATAATAAACTTGTTGCCGTTTTTTTTTCAAATCGTAGGTCGACACTCACGTCCATGCATCATCAGGAATGAACCAGAAACATCTACTTCGCTTCATCAAGAAAAAAATGAAATTGGAAACGGACCGTGTGGTGTGTAAGAACAAAGACGGCTCCACAATGACGCTCAAGGAGGTACCAAGAAATAAGGCATCACGAACTGAGATAAAATGCCAATTAGAATATCATTTATAGCGCATTTTAATTATACCAAATATATTCAGCGTTACATACTTTGGTTATTTACACAGGATGTACAGTGTATGTCTTGCTCATGAAATCAGTTCATGAGATCATTAATATGTATGAGGCACGCAGTTAGCCAATAAGCTGGCTAGAAGCTGAAGTAAAACATGCATTATTCATTAAACTTGACTTCACTCAGAATTTAAATAAATTTGAATTTGACACTAGCTCATCAATATGCATAAAACAGACTTGTTCAAGAAATTATTTGAGATAATGAATATGCATGAAGCATGGAACTAGCCAATAACGCACTAGAAAGTTAAAGTAACACATGCATTATTCATTATTCAGGTGTTTGACAGCATGAACCTGACGGCATATGACATCAACGTTGACACTTTGGACGTACATGCTGTGAGTATTTTTTTCATTCACGATTTTTTCGTCAAAGGAATTTCCCTGATGTAGGATACTTGATGCTTCCCACCACAAGAGGGCGCCCTTCTATACAGTATGCATTATCACTGAGTTATATCATGTTTCTGTGTGCCATTTGTCGTAGGACCGCAACACGTTCCATCGATTCGACAAGTTTAACTCCAAGTACAACCCCATCGGCGAAAGCAAACTCCGAGAAATCTTCATCAAGACTGATAACTACATAGGCGGAATGTACTTTGCTGAACTCATCAATGTAAGTTTGAGGTCACAAGAAGTCAGGGCACAAGACATATACCGCCGAAGTGAATACGTCATCTTTTGTAAGTTGCCTTGGCAATGGCTCATCACTGAACCGTGTCCCTGTGCTTTATCTGGCAGCCATGTTTGGAGCCAGTTACTATGGCAACACACGTCACACTTCGGCGCTCCATTACATAACATTCTTTGTGTTTATTCATCCTAATTTTGACTTGAGGACTAAGGCCCGCTTCAAACGTCGCGCTTATGCCGTGTCGAATGAACTTCAACTTGATTTTTTAATTCGACACGGGACAAGCACGAGGTTTGAAGCCATTTGGCTCGGCAAAATGAATTCCGCACGGCAGAAAATTCAGCTCGACAGGGTCGGTCGTGCTAACTCAATTTAGTGCGGCACAATTAAGCACGGCTTGGCTTCAAACGCCGTGCTTCTGCCGTGTCAAATTTAATTCCAGTTCGAAGTTGGTCCGCAATTTTGTTCACAACTAGGAATGCGCATGCTCGCAGCGCGTATGTGAGTAAAGAAATAACCAACAAACAAGTGCATCCAAATAATAAAATGGCGACGTACAATGGACAGAATGGAAAATGCACGTGTACAATTGTCCATGACGTGCACACGACTCGCCCGCCATGTTGGATGTATTTAAGCTCGACTGGGAGTTTGCAATTAAGTTCGACGTTTGAAGCCACTGCTGTGCCAACGTCGTGCCAAGTTGAATTTAATTCGACACGGCATAAGCGCGACGGTTGAAGCGGGCCTTAGTTTTCTTATTACTAATGTTGTACTTGTTCTAAAGTTTTGGCCACGTTTTATGAAATGGCCACAGTTAACTGTTTGGATTGGTAACCTGTTACCTTACAGGAAACGTGCTATGATCTGGAGGAAAGCAAGTACCAGAATGCAGAGTTCCGGTTATCAATCTACGGTCGCAATATACAGGAGTGGGACAAACTTGCCAAGTGGGCTGTGAACCATCGCGTTTACTCCGACAACGTCAGATGGCTTATTCAAGTGCCTAGGCTATAGTAAGTATCTATTGCCCGGGCTATTGATTGCTTTCCGGTGACGTCACCCCTTTCATCCACCATTTTGGTGGGCATTTTTCATGACCCACGTGGCTCGAGTAATAACCGGCAAAAAGAGCAAGAAAAGCGCATTGGTTGCACTTACCTCTGTTGCTTAACCTTGCTTTATGTTGTTGCGTCATGGCTGTTGTATCGATAAAGATAAAAACGTATTTCTTCAGGCTAAAAATCGCGATCAAGTAAAAGCACTTTCGTTTTTACAAGCGGAGTGCATGCTTAATAATTTAAACGTGTCACAACGCCCGCGTGCCGCCTCTTCAAATGAAAATACGCTGGTGAGTATTTTTTACGTGTGTTCATGTGCGTCTATTGGCCCACGCGTGACTGTTGACCACCACACATTCCCGGATGTTCTACGTCTTCGAAAGCAATCAATAGTGAGTATCTATTGTCCAGGCTATGCCAGTAGTAAGTATCTATTGCCCGGCCTATAGTAAGTATCGATTGCCCAGGCAATATTATTCACTGGGCAATAGAATGTACAAGTAGTATATTATGGGAGGGCAGTTTTCTTGATTAATTCTTGTTAAAATGAAAATATTGTTTCGTTAAATTTAGTGATGTCTACCGATCCAACAATATGGTGGCCAATTTTGGTGAGATCCTTAACAATGTGTTCATGCCATTGTTTGAGGCGACTCGGGACCCGAGTTCGCACCCCGAGTTGCACAAGTTCCTCCAATATGTGAGTATTTACTTTTAAAAAAAATCATTAAACGCCCATTTTATCTTTAAAAGCATTTTTTACGAAATCCTGGAACTATGGTTTTACACGAATGTTGGTAAACTAGCCTGCAAAAATTTCAGTTACATATGCGTTCGCACGGCCGAAGCTTAATGCAAACGAGCGCTCGTGATCAGGGACAGCCACAGCACAAAATCTTCATTTTTTTTTTCTGTCGATGTCCACAGTTGGGGGTGCGCTTTATACACAGATACACGGGATCTTCCGGTAGATGGTGTATTGTTTCGATAAACAAGGTTTTGAAAAACATTCTTTAGTTGTTGAATTCCAAGAGAAAGGTACAATTTTTTACTGAAAAAAAAAATCATATTCAGAAGGTACATGTAAGTAGTAAAAACTTACTTCTCGGGTTAATTTTAATCATGTGTATCTTTAATTACACAGGGGGATGAAACTATTTGTAATAGTTTACCAATCATGTATACTACTGTATCTGTAAGTACATGTATGCAGAATTAAGAATTGGTGTTAAATAGGAAATGGGACTTTTCCCATGGTGTTTTTACTAAAATGATTTACAAATCCCCAAATTGATCATGGCCTACTTCAAACTGATTTGGCTTGATCGCATCCCATTATGAAATTTGTTCATTCTCTAGGTCTCTGGATTCGACAGCGTGGACGATGAATCCAAACCAGAAGATCTTATCTTCACCAACGACTCTCCCGAACCGAATCACTGGACTTCGCCAGATAACCCGCCGTACTCCTACTGGCTGTTCTATATGTACGCTAACCTGGTGGTTCTCAACAATTTCAGAAGGTTGGTACATTTTTGTGGAACACACCAATAAAACTATGTACGTAGATGTACATTTCATACCACACCTGGCAGGAGAAATGGACATTATGTGGACTAGCACTCGTCCACAGACAGGTTCGCCCGTTTCACGCCGTCACGAATAACTAAACCCCTCCTGTGTTTGTCCTCCAGATCGGGAGAGTACAATAGAGCCTCGTGGGGAAACACACGTGGCTGCTACATGTAGCAAAAAAGCATGTGGCTCTATTGTTCTCTTCCCTTCTGGAGGACAAACGCGGAAGATGTTTAGTGAGCCGTTTTTATCGTTTATCTTTCAGAGAGCGCGGCTTCAACACGTTTGTCCTGAGACCGCATTGCGGCGAAGCTGGACCCGTACATCACCTGGTAAACGCCTTCATGCTCGCCGAGAACATCTCCCACGGACTCCTACTGAGAAAGGTATCAACATTTATGACCTACAACATTATTTTAAAGCTGGGTGGAATTCTCCCTTCACTTTCATGGTCAACAGTATTCCTTTCTTTATATAGTTCTTTATGTACTAAGAACATTTTATTCAGAATTTCATCCTGGAAAAGTCAGCAAATTTCAGTCTTTTTCTGAGACTCTTCTCACGCGAAACTGAAAACAAAAGGTCACGTCAATCAACTTGAGCACACAGAGCTGCTTCATGACTGTGGTCATGTACTCAGCTCCTCGCAGCAAACACGTACACAAGTTGTATGCACGCACGGAACTGCGGATTTTCCACAGAGTTGCAAGTGTTACCACCAACAAGGCACGAAGCTGGCATTTTATTGATATCAAAAATGAATTCAGTGTAACAACCACTGAGAAAATACATCAAAAACTTTGAAAACTTCTACAGAAAAATAACGACTGGTGGTTAATGCTATGCGGAAAGCATGCAACTTGCTTCGCAAAATAGTGACTGTCTCCTCTCTAACAAAGTTCTCCCTGTTTCTCACACTTTGGCTCCTGTTTTTATAGAAATACCAACATGGAGATACATGTAACGCCATTTATAAACGTTTACCCCAATCCTATAATCTATACTAAACCCTTGTTTGTTTTTCCCACAGACGCCCGTTCTCCAGTACCTATACTACCTTTCTCAAATTGGAATCGCAATGTCGCCTCTCTCTAACAACTCCCTGTTTCTCAACTATCATCGCAACCCCCTACCGGAGTTCCACGCACGTGGACTTTGCGTCTCGCTTTCCACTGACGACCCGTTGCAGTTTCACTTCACCAAGGTCGGTGCTTTCAAATTTCGTAAAAAAAATCATGAAAATAAAATTGTGTTTAGACTTCTCGATTGAGCAGAAATAGCTTCACTTTAAACTCTTATTTGTTGAAATATGTAATGCAATAAAATATGCAAATTTATGTATGACACAATTTGCATATATGCATGTAGATAAATGTTGTAAATTTATGCATGACCAATAGGAGGCTTTGATGGAGGAGTATAGCATCGCGGCCCAGGTGTGGAAACTGACGACGTGTGACATGAGTGAACTGGCTAGGAATAGTGTCGTTATGAGCGGATTTCCTGAGGAGGTAATGTGGTAGAGTGGGTTGGCAAAGGTTGATCATGTTCTATCTACTCTTGCAGACCGATCCAGTAAGCTCCGCCCATTTAGAAATTGCCTAGCAACATGCCACACATGTGAGGCACGTGTGCAGTAGAGTCGCGTGGCCGCGCCGTTCGTCAGCGTCCGCGCCCTGGTCAGCGCAGATTGAAACACGCAAACAGAAACTGCACGCTCGAAAGCAAAATGTGCACTTAAGTATCCGGTCGTGTGCGTGCACGTACAACACGCCTGCATTACGCGTAACGCGCGCGATCGAACAAAAACATCTCGACACACATCTAGAACGCAGTGATTGACAACATAGCAAAACGACAAGCTAATTTTGGTGAGTTTTTCCCGTTTACACAAAAACACATTTATGAAGGGATTAAAAGTAGGTTAGGATAGTCTTATACAATCTGTTTAAGGGTCCTCTGCGCTGCAAAAATGATGTTTATGGTGTTTTTGCGTCACTCGTGCTGCATTTCGCCGTACATGTGTAGCTCTGTGCACAAAATGTTGAGGACTCAGGTAACCAAATTGGCGATCTACTTTTTGGCTACCTGAGGCTGTGATTAGTCAATTCCAAAATGGGCGGAGCTTACTGGATCGGTCTATTGTTTATTTTTTTGAGCGCCGATTGTCGTCGGAACTTTGCACAGGTCTAAAAAGTACAAACAATTGGAGACTAATTTGATACCAATAGGCATACCGGTAGCTTGGGTGCAGCTTGTGACACCTGTGTACGCGAAGGGCGCGAGTTGTGCACTGTCCGATTTTACAAGAACACAGAGCGCCCAGTTCATGACAGTGGATGGCCCCCAGTAATGGCTGACATGCAGGGAAGGAGTCCTTAGCAACTTGATTTGTCTATATAAGACCCAGCGTTCGAAGTAGCACTGGTCCGTTGGCCAAATGACAGTTAAAATCATCTTGGGCCAGTTGGAAAGCCTCCCCAATGGTCCGGCTGTCCAGTTGAAATAAAACTTGCACTAGGAAAAATGTCATGACTACCAAATTTTTCTAATTTTTTTCACTCAAATGTGGTTATTTCAAACATTAAAAGTCGACTGTGTGTACAAAGAACAACCGGAAATTTGAACCAGGCCACTTGAAATGCTGACGGGCCAGTGAAGACTTAAGCCAACTGGCCCTGTTGGCCAGTTGGGAAAAAAGTTAAGGGCAAACGCTGAAGACCTTATGATGGCTGTACTGAACTTGTGCAAATAATGATTATCCTAATTTCAAGTTTTTTTATAATTTTTACGTTTAGTTCAAGGACCACTGGCTTGGACCCAACTGGCGCAAGGAAGGACCACCGGGCAATGACATCACGCGAACAAACATCCCCGACATACGCGTCGCATTCCGCGACGAAACGCTAACTGAAGAACTCACGACAATCTACCGCGCGGTCAAAGATATGGCACATCGGAACAGCGTCGTCACGGCGCCCAAGTTCTGATTGGTTAATGGCAGATCATACATGTAGGAGGTTTCATTGGTCAAGGTACAGGATTCGACAACTCAATACTGACTGATCATTGGTGGAGGGACTAAGATGCCTGATTGATAAAAGGGTGGTTTACGGTTCGAATCCAATTAGATTGGTTTCGACATTTACACATAGTATGTATATCATAAGAAATTCAAGAAACAGTAATTTAAAAAGAAACAATTTCCTTAAATTATCAATTTTTGAACAGAAGTTTTTTTGTTGAATACAGTGGTCTAACACAGACACACTTGTGGGGTACCAAACACAATGGAACAATGGTACCCCATAAAGAAATTCAAAAGGAACAGTGGTACCCCACAGAGGAATTCTAAAGAAAAAGGAAAATAGGACAACAATGCAAGTACCCCATAAACCCCTGTGTACACAGATTTGTGAACGTGTAGATAACAAGGCACTGATCAACCAATCACTTTGGAATCGCTTTCAAGACTGTTCTGCTTAAGTGATTTCCTCCAGGTCCAAGAGGACCTGTTTGAACGAAGTGATTCCCACAGCAATGAATTCTGACAATTTAAGAACATATTTCATATTTAAGATAAGCTACAAGCCTCATTTAACTTCAGAAATTTGGGCAACTGCACCCCTATGTACATGTACATGTACCCGTTTCTTTTTACACTGCACGAATCTTAACCACTTGATGCCAGAGGACGTTTAAACACACCAAGATTTCCGCATCGGTTTAGCGGAGGACTTGTTAACACGTTTAGGGGAAATGCACTCGTTACTGCTTTTGACGTCTACGCTCGCAGTAATTGACGAGGAAAATGGGCAAAACAGTTTATAACAAAGCGGCATTGGGGTGTACAATGACGGTGCATCGACATAACAACAATACTTTACCACGCATGGTTAACCCTCCGGGAAGAGACCCTACCAGTTGCTGACTGGCTAATTATGCATTTTTTGTTAATTACTCTGCGTATGAATTTAGTTAAAATCTCATTTTCCATAACTTTATACATTATACATGTACGCTTGAGAAACATATTGTAGAATGTGTGTGGCCTGGGTAAGTTAATTCACCCGCTGTATCAGTTACAAGCTACCAGGGCCCATGTGCATAAAAGGCTACTAGGCCTAGTTGGCAACTAAAATGGACTTAAGTTGCTTACTAAGCCTAGTTGATTACTAATTGTGATGCATAAAACCCAACTAGATATAGTAACATTATAAAATTCTGGCAAAAGTTAGAGTTGATCTGGGGTACCTCTAAGTCACTAGATGACAACTAATCAGTCTGCCTTTGGACAACATGGCTCGTAGAATCATAGAGCTAAACAACTTTGTGCCTAAGCTTTGCTTCACAATGACGGATTACTTGTAAGTACTGGGCAGTAATGCAATGTTACAAAGACCCTTAGAAATGAGTTATGCTCAGTTGGAATGTGGTTTGAAGCTCAAACACAATAAACTTGTCTACAAGCCTATTGTATCTGACATAATCACCTCCTCTCCAAGGCCATAGCACCCAAATCAGTTACAAACCAAATTGTCCTAGTATGCAACTAGTAAGCAATGTGCCTAGTGAGGTTTTATGCAACACAAATTAGTTGCCAACTCCGTAGGTATAAACTAGGGAATTTATAATCTTACTAAGCACTAGTTGGCAGCTAAACTAGTAGCCTTTTATGCACATGGGCCCAGGCCAGCAGTCCCACATGGGAATTCCCCACTGACTGTGCACAAACGGCCTTGGCATGGGGGTGTGGGGTAATTGAGCAATTGGGAACTGGAGTGATGTCTGTCATCTGTTGGGCACGTTCTTTTTCAGTCAATCTAGCTATAAACGGAGTAAAGGAGGTTTTGACTGCCCATTTAGCCAACCCCCACCCCTGCAAAAATTCCTGGATCCGCACCTGGTTATATACATATCTCTAGACCGTCCGAAAGAATTTGAAAATGCTAAGAGTCCATTTATGCAGGGGTATATGCCCCGTTCATTGAGTTACACACTGCCAGCTGTCGACTGGTACACTCCTGTAACGAGGTACCTGGATAGCCCACGCGCACCGCAGGATTAATTAGTTTATTTGTTTTCCTTCCTCCATGCTTCAACTAAAAATAAACCAGCGCCTACGGACAGCAATGTGTGAAATAATCCTGGCGTTAACTGGTTAAAATTTGCAAGGGCATTGTAATAATTTAAAATACAACACTGCCTAAAGCAAATTTTTATTGTATTTCTTTCAAACAATATTTCTGAAATACCGGTAGCTGCCCACTAACTACATGTAGCTTATAGATATTCATTGCAGCATGCTACTATATACATGTACCACACAAGTGCTCACTTTAAGATATATCTATACTGAAACGCAAAAGAAACTTACCACTTGTTTAAAATGTAATGAAATTGTAACTGCTCAAAATAAAACAAACCAACAATTGCTAATTGAAACATTGGCATTTTATTGATGACATGTCAAGTTTTTGACCAAGATACACCATCAGTTTGTTCTACAGTAAAGAACAGAAGAGGGTGCAATGTCAGTCCCCTTTCAAAAGCGTGTGTGGCCACCATTGATTTGGATACAGGCAGTGCATCGTCGGCGCATACTGCCTACCAGTGTTTGGATGGATTGCAATCAGGGCATGTTGCTTGAAATGCCCATTTAGCCAACATCAAGACATCACGTGCAGCTCATTACAATCATCCCATACCCCTTGGCTAATCACCGACAGTCAAAACAGCTGTGCCATGAAGTGACCATCAGACACCGTTTGCTCTGACAGTGAGGACACTATTATTTACACGCAGTGTTATTGTTCTTTTGCGTTTCAGTATAGTTGCCCACTTACTAGCTTATACATATTCATTGCAGAATGCTAGTATATACATGTACCACACAAGTGCTTACTTTAAGCATGGAGGAAGCTTCCTCCATGCTTTAAGATATATCTATAATATATTTTGTAGTTTTTAATTTGTGCAAAATGTATGCTAGCATTTACGTTGCCTATCGGTATTCCAGTGTTAAGTAGTGTACATGTATTTGGTTTGGATAATGTTTATATTAGAAGACAAAAACCTGCATGTATATTTCAGAGTTTTTCCCCGCTCTTTTTATTTGTTTGTTTAATTTAGGTTTCACTAGTTGGAAATAGTGATGCGTAGCTGAGATTATATTTTTATTCTTTTGAGAATTTGTCTGTTTGCCATAGTGATGAGGCTATATGTACATGTATACCTCATGCAAACACGAATCTGACATCGAACACTTGGCGGCAAACATTGCAAAATGCCCTAAATATATATTAATAATAATATTTGTAATGCGCACATATCCACCCTGCTGGGTGTTCAAGACGCAGAATATAATACTACATGTATTTGGGTCTGTCCACAGTAATGGGGTACATTTGAAAAGTAAGTCAATAATTCCTTTCAGATGTCTTTAGTTTATCTCAGAATTAAAGAAATGTCCTTGTTTTGTTCTCAGGAGATAACTTTTGCCCAAAAAGGTAAAACATTTCTGCCACAACATATATTTTTGAAAAGCTTGTGTACAAATTTTCCTATTACGTAGGTAACGTGGACAGACCATTTTGTGACATTTTTTTCCGTCTTTGTTACACGCGTAATCGGAAAATTTGTGCACGGGGTTTTCAGAAATGTATGTTGTAGGACTATTTTTCTTACTCCTTGGTGAAAAAGTTATTTCCTCAGTTTAGCTTGATAATTTAAAGATAAAATTAAGACATTTGAAGTGAACACGGACCTAAGATCTTGAATGTTACAGAAATGTACCCCATTACTGTGGACAGACCCATATGCAATTCTATGCAAAATTTCACAATTTGCTTAACAAATAAGATTTTGGTTAGTGGACATTTTCTGAAACAAAATATTTACTGTTATTGAGCGATTCTGGGAATAAAACCATTATAAATCAAAATAACGACATAAAAAACATATCTGACAATACTTCAACTTCGTCAAATGTACCACGTTTTCCAAAAACATGAAAAATCCATGTGCGTTTTGCCGCTCTTGGCGAGTAGTTTCAAAATGACTTATTCTAAATTCGTCTTTGTTCTCAGTCGGTCGCGTACGTATATTCACTCTGTGGCTTGCTTCATACTGGTTGTGTGCATGACCAGTGCACAGGCCAATGGAAAGTGTGCAAAGCTGAATCGTGCAGCCTGTACACAGCACCCATTTGGGAATACCCAGATGCGAACCAACTAAGTACCGGTAAATCATTTGCAAACAATCTAAATAATTTCATCTTTATGGATTGTTTTCTGGTAAAATAATATCATCTCGGGCAGAAACTTTTGATTGGATAGTTGCTACCAATCCAGTCTTTACGTTGAAGGTTTTCCTAGTCAACTCGTTCATTAACTTTTTGGGTCATTGCAAATGATACAGTGGGCCTTTAAAGATAGTATACATGATTGGTAAACTGTTACAAATAGTTCTATCCCCCTGTGTGATTGAAGATATGCATGATTAAAACCAACCTGAGCAAAAACCAGCTCCGTACTTCGTCTAACTTTTGAGAAAACAGTCAAAATAGGGTTTGCAGTCATTTCGCCATACGGCCTTTGGACGAAGTGATACTTGGGCGAAATGAATTTGTCTCATTAGCAAAAAAAAAATTGTTTTACTCATTTCTCAAAGACTATAGCACTTTTAGACAACCATTTGAGGGGAAGTTTTCGACGGTCATCATGTTTATATTGTGTAAGTTAGGCGTAAATCTAAACATTTCTGATTTTCGAGATACCAATCAGCTGCCTTTAAAGGAAGCCTAAATGTTTCATGAAGATGGTAACATTTTAGCAGGGGCCAATTTTATTGAGCTCTTCAGCGCACAAACTTTCTTGTCACAGAATTTACAACGTATTTGCTAAGCAAAAATGGGTTACCAGCCAAAATCCTACGACAAACTTGCATTATTTATGTACAACAGCAGCAGACTACAATAAATTGTAGTACACACCGTTTTAACTGGTAACCGGTTTTTCAAAGAAAATAACGTTTGAACTAACAAACTTATTGCTTAACAAAATTCATGAAATTGGCCCAATGTTAAATTTGACAAACTTATTTTGTCGGTTATTTTAACAAATATTTATTTGACGTATAAATTCTAATCACGAGAAATTATTCTTAATTGTGTTAATATTATCAGCGTCAGTTGAACATTGTTTTTAAATATGTCAGAATGTTTTGTTGAAGAATTATATGAAGTGCATTATGTTGTTCGTGTTAGTGTATCCATAGTGTATCAGGACGCACTTTTAAAGTGCATACATACATGTAAGTAAAAAATTAACGCACAAATAAAACCGTAAAATAGCACCAAATATTGCTATTTGGTTTGAAATTATTTAAAGTTGCGTTGAGTTTTCTGCACACAATCATTTTAAAAGGTCAGGTGTACCAACTCCAGTGCTATACGTAGCTTTCGAGTTGGTACAACTGACCTTTAACATGGGTTGTCACTGATTGTGCACGGAAAAACCCCAAAAGGCTTATTTAAAGTATTTTGGAAAGATTTTACTTTCATACCTGCACTTTAAGACCTAGTCTAAAACTTAAAAAACGAAAACTTTTCTTAAATATTTCACATTTCCACACTAAAAATCAGGATTTCTCATCAGAATTTCACTTTTTTGAGGTTTATAGACTGTATTATAAGGGAAATAAGGTGCAGGTATTAAAGTAAAAGCTTACAAAATGACTTTGGACAACAGAATTGACGAAAAATTGTTAAGAAAGAAAGGGGAAAACGCCGTTGCTGGCTTACCGTACCAGTTGGTGCTCTGTTGCCGACATCGTCCCGCTTGTCCCGGGCCGGCTTCGGCCGTCGATTGCAAGCTAGAGTCGCGTTGTTCTCGGACTTCTTCCTCGGTTTAATTCTGCCTCAAAATGAAGTGGCAACACCATAGGAAATGTACCTAATGCTTCTACATCACTGTCTTCACGAAATGCATGCGATAAACAAGAAAAACATCGCTATTTTCATCGGAAAAGGCGCGAATCACAAATGACAGGTGCACACGTACGGCGCCGCGCTGTAGAATAACAAGAAACAGCCGTCGGTTGAACAAGTCCGTAAAATGACGTCCGGTTCTTTGGGGCAAACTTCAGCGCCCGACGACTGTTGCTCAGATTTTGCATCGACTTTCGGCTAAAAACGGGCTGAAAAGTGCCCTTAAAAAAAAACGTCCGCGCAATGTACATTTTCCCTACTGTTTTCTTGGCACAGTGAATGATACCCACAGACTCCTCCCTTTAAAAGTACTGTGAAACCTGCTATTAAGGCCACCTTGATAAACAGGCCACCTTTATAGTGGTCAGCCCTACATTTCACAGGCCATTTAAAGGAGCGCCTTGTAAAACGGGATGCGCAAATTTATTAAACAAACATTTTACCCAATTTATGCAATTTCAACTTTGTTCACTCACATTTATTCCTTGAAGAAACAACAAGTTTAAAATGAATCTGACAATGTTAATTTCTTGAAATATAGTTTTTTATACAAAGTGAACACTTTCAATTTTAAATTTGATATTTGTCAAAAAGTTGGAACCCGTTAAAAAAAAAAAAAAAACTTGTTCATGAAAATATTATTCAATTACTAGAATCATAAAAAACGTTTTCAGAAATGTACATCTACATGAAATGGTGACAAAAACACATTAACGACGACTTTATTCTGGAGTTGTAATAAAAAAAACATTCCTTAATTGCTCCTTTTTCACATTTATTTTTGTTTTAAAGGCACAGGCTCGTCAGCAATGCGCGCGCGCCAAATTCGTGCCACGAAATATGCAGCTCCATAGCAAAGGCATGGAGCTGTGTATTTCGTGGCACGAATTTGGCGCGCGCGCATTGCTGACGAGCCTGTGCCTTTAACTATTTAATGCCGGGATTATTTCAAACATTGCTGTACGTAGCCACGGGTTTATGTTTTAGTTGAAGCATAGAGGAAGGAAAACAACTGAACTCATTAACCATGTGCAGTTAAGTATTGTTGTTATGTCGATCGTGCACCGTCATTGTACACCACAATTTCGCTTTATTGTAACTTTTTGGCAATTTTTCTCAGAAAAAAAATCATGTCAAATAAAATCATGTCAAATAATTAAACTGTAAATCATTATAGACCGTATCGAATAGCTACCATATTGTAGGGCAACTATTGACATTTAAATTGGTCAACAATGTCAGCACAAAACTGCCCTACAAGATGGCAGCTATTTGATACGGTCTATACAAGTAATTCTGCTCCTACTTAGTATCTTGACATTATTGACACAAGCTAAACGACATTCGTTTGTTGTGAACTGCATGACGTTTGATTCAGCTAGGCACAACAACATACGGCTGGTAGGGTACTATTTTGGATTTTTCTGAGCAGGCGTAGATCCACTTTGGACGTACAAACGAAACACCGGCGTGATCCGACAATGCCTGAAAAAAATATGAGAAAATTATTAATAATTTGTAAATGATAGAAAGGAATTTTCAAACCCTTTGCTAAAGAGCTGCCAATTTTCCCAATATTTTTGATATTAATTAGAATTGCAAATACTGAATCGTTCCTATTATGCAATTTTTTTTATTTTCGTAAAAACAGACATTTATGATCAAATTTGGCAGTATATGAATAGTAAACTCACTTTGTCAAAATTCTCGTCCCACTGAGAATTAGTGATCACGAAGGACACTTCCTCAGTCATATAGTCTTCCACAGTCCTGGAGTGAGAAAAACTGCTTAATAAGAGGTGGTCACCTATACCCTCGGTCCTCCCCCCACGATAGCCACTGCCACAATGACATGCACCAGTGAGCACACCACAGCCAACCACAGGATTAGGATCCTAGCATATACACAACCCAAGCCATTCCGCTTCAGTGCACACATTGTACAATGAATGCCCTCAACCAGTACTTATAGCCCTGCATCATCACGAGTCCGGCATTACTCCTGAAGACGAACAGAGCACGCTGTTCGAAACGTTGAGTTCACACTCACCGGTTCTTTTCAGAACCACACGTATACAAATGAGATTCACATGGTGCTACCGCAAACCCATACACAGGTGATTTTTAAAAACAAAACCAAGAAACAGAAACAAAGAAACCGATTAAAATCCAATTCTCAGTAAGTGTGGTACCTCAAAAACCCTTGATTATATACCGAAGGTTTTCGGACCCATTACGCTTAGGCGCGAGGTCAAAATAGAAACGGTCTGTATACCGGTAAACGATTCCAGTTAATCACTCTTCAAATCGTTTCTCTGTTGACAGAAAACCGTGTGCCGGTTTGAAGGGAACCGTTTCCAACTTGCTGGGTTGGTCGATGATTGACAGGTTTACAACTAGCCGCCTGCACGAAGGGAACAAAAGGCTGCTACTGGCCGACGACTTCAAAGGGAGCCGCCCGACCCTCCAGCCGGGCGCACCCCGGGGCATAAATGGGTTGTGGTTAAACACCCTTGTTTGGGACGTCACGTGGTAAACAGTGGCAGTGAGTCAGCTAGGAGTAGTCACACAATGGCCCGTAATCCGATAAGCTCTCTATTGTTCAGCGAACGTGGGACGGGTTGAACATTGCCAATAATCTATCGTCTGGCCAGACAAGTTGAATCGTTTGCTTGTTCACTGAAAACCGTGCAACGGTGTATCGTTTATGTACCGTTTCCCGGTATACAGACCGTTTCTATTTTGACCTCGCGCCTTACTGACAATGGCATGACAGTTTCAGGAATTACACTTTTTATCCAGGATGCTTGAAGAACGTGTGTTTAAAATCAAACAACTTGAATACGTGAAGCATTATAAGCCCTCAAATGTAAATTTGATTTTTTAGAATTACTGATTTTTTAGAATTACCCGTCGAACGTGACAATTAATCTCATTATTTGTCGCCTCTCCTCCGAATCAAACTTCCCATAGAGAAAGAAAACCTTATCGTTGAAGAATTCTGGTAAATCGGGAATGCTTGACGGCGGTGGTGCAGCGCCCTCGGGCTGCGTAGCCGTTTCTTCGTCTGTTGAACTGTCGTAGTTATTTTTGGACGTCTTTTTAGAGGGCAACACTTCTTTTTCTCGTATCCTGTAAAAAAAATTAAAAAAACCTTTAAAATTATATAAAATAACTTAAACCAGTGTGCAGTTTTTGCAAACATGTAACGTGATTTAATTTATTTACAGTCGTAAAATATTTTGTAAAAGTTTGGTAGTTTTTTGTTTTGAATTTTGCAAATCATGTTCATGATTACCGGCAAGATGTTTTTTTTTACCAACCTTCGGATTTCATCTTCCGTGTCTCCTCCGGACGACACTTTGTCTTGTTTCCGTGAGGAGGGCGCCTTCACGGCAGCACGATTATCACCGTCGCTGTCGATATCTGTCGTACTACAGTCGTCGTCGGCAACGTTTGCAGAAATAGCACTGGTTGATGGCTGTAAAAAACAATTTATAATAAAAAGATATTTTTAAAAATAGTTTTTAAAAATTAGGTTTATAGGGAAAACATGAGGGAGTATACCACTGTGCTTCATAGCTCAGCTGGTAGAGTATCTGCCAGGTGTGTCAGAGGTCTTGGGGGAAAACCTGAGGGATATACCACTGTGCCTCATAGCTCAGCTGGTAGAGCATCTTCCCGGTGTCAGAGGTCTTGGGGGAAAACCTGAGGGAGTATACCACTGTGCCTCATAGCTCAGATGGTAGAGCATCTTCCTGGTGTGTCAGAGGTCTTAGGGAAAACCTGAGGGAGTATACCACTGTGCCTCATAGCTCAGCTGGTAGAGCATCTGCTCGGTGTGTCAGCGGTCTTGGGGAAAACCTGAGGGGAATATACCACTGTGCCTCATAGTTCGGCTGGTAGAGCATCTGCCCGGTGTGTCAGCGGTCTTGGGGAAAACCTGAGGGAGTATACCACTGTGCCTCATAGCTCAGCTGGTAGAGCATCTGCCCGGTGTGTCAGAGGTCTTGGGGAAAACCTGATGAAGTATACCACTGTGCCTCATAGCTCAGCTGGTTGAGCATCTGTCCGGTGTGTCAGAGGTCTTAGGGAAACCTGAGGGAGTATACCACTGTGCCTCATAGCTCAGCTGGTAGAGCATCTTCCCTGTGTGTCAGAGGTCTTGGGGAAAGCCTGAAGGAGTATACCACTGTGCCTCATAGCTCAGCTGGTAGAGCATCTTCCCTGTGTGTCAGAGGTCTTGGGGAAAGCCTGAAGGAGTATACCACTGTGCCTCATAGCTCAGCTGGTAGAACATCTGCCTGGTGTGTCAGAGGTCTTGGGGGAAAACCTGACGGAGTCTACCACTGTGCTTCATACATGTAGCTCAGCTGGTAGAGCATCTGCCCGGTGTGTCAGAGGTCTTGGGGGAAAACCTGAGGGAGTATACCACTGTACCTCATAGCTCAGCTAGATCATCTGCCCGGTGTGTCAGAGGTCTTAGGGAAACCTGAGGGAGTATACCACTGTGCCTCATAGCTCAGCTGGTAGAGCATCTGCCCGGTGTGTCAGAGGTCTTGGGGAAAGCCTGAGGGAGTATACCACTGTGCCTTATAGCTCAGCTGGTAGAGCATCTGGCCATTGAGTCAGAGGTCTCGGGTTCAAATCCTGATAAGGCCTGTATGATCTTTTTTTCTTTCTTATACTAGGGAGTAAGGCTTAATTTAATGTGTTGTTCTGTAACTGCAAAAGTGCTAGATTTTGATAAATTTCATCCAGTATTTAGTAATAAGTCACAAAAATTTGCATAAATTGGTTTCGCACCTTGTCACTCGCTGAAGACACACCCATATCTCGATTCTCACTGGCATCTGCAGGTGTGTTTTTTGAGGGAGTGTCATTTTTGGGTGTGGCTGTTTTGGGCATCGCCTTTTTGGGTGTGGCCTTTTGTGGTGACTTTTTCTTCCTTCTCGGTTCCCAGTCATCTTCACTGTCTTCATTTTCACTTTCAGCTTCGTAACTCGAACTGTCGTCACTTGTTGATAACATGCTATACCTATAAGAAAAGTATGGAGGTCGTGGGTTCGAGTCCCACCCGAGCACATTGTGAGATTTATTGTGTTTTATAAGATAGTAGTCTGGTGCTTCCCTTACCTACTCCAAGATTGCAATGACTTCTTCTTGTAGGAGTCTAGGATCCAGGCCTTGGTAACAATAGTCCCTTTGTTCTTGACCTGGTTAAACTTGGGCGTGTTAGCAAAGGCACAGCTAGGGGGGTGGGAATGATAAAAAGTCAAATGTTTTGGATCAAAATAAGGAATATTTTATAAGTCGTCTATTATGACAGAGCTGCTTTACTTGGGACGGACTTGGGACAGACTTGCAACTGGCTTGGGACAAACTTGTGGTAGACTTGGGACAAACTTGTGGTTAAAGGCACAGGCTCGTCAGCATGCGCGTGCACCAAATTCGTGCCACGAAATACGCAGCTCTATAGCAAAGGCATGGAGCTGCGTATTTTGTGGCACAAATTTGGCGCGCGCGCATTGCTGACGAGCCTGTGCCTTTAATGCTGTAACGAAGTCCACAAGTTCGGTTCGGCAAAAGTTCATTAATTTCTTCCCGAACACTCGTTCGGTTCAGGTTCGGCAAGTATTGTCGGCGGTGTGGGTTCCGGTTGAAAGTGATCACGCACGTGCAGCTAGCTTTCTTTATAAAGTAGAGTCTATGTATTTTTCATCTTCAAACCCGCTCTTTTACTCGGTTTATTTGTCGTTTGCAATCGAACTGTTCCGATCAATCGACAAAATTTCAGCATATCGTGCAGATGCGCACTGTACTAGCGCGGTAACCCAATGGCTTTGGCACTTTGCGGCGATGGAGCCAAAACAATATTTGATTACACCAATCAAGCGATGTCTGTGTGGATATGGATCGTGAAGTCATATGGATGAAGGAGAGTTATGCATGTCGGTACGATAGGCGCTGGGATAAAAATGTCGGATCTGATTTGGCACAAGAATGGCTTTGTACAGTGCATATGACGTTCAACAGTTAAATATGAAGCGCTTTTGCAAGCATAAGAAGTCATTTTAACATTCAGGAAGCCAGCTCTCTTTCACATTTACAGTTAAAATACGCAAAATGTAAAATCCAAAGTGAACCACTGCCGAACAGCTGAACTGAGTGAAACGTTCGGTTCGATCCTGTTCGATACAGTAAAATCAAGTTCAATAAAATCCTGTTCGGTTCGTCTGTTCGGTGACAGCATGAATTGGGACAAACTTGTAATGGACTTGCGACCGAAATTTTTCTCTCCCCTTAACGTACATAAGATGCGTGCATCCTGAGCCCCAGTCTGGTCGATACTTTGCCCCCATCTCCAATGCTTTTTCTCGCAAATCACCTCGAAGTGGATTTTGGAAACCACTCAAGACAAACGTAACCCCTTCCATTAACTGCTCAAACGGTTTTGACTTTTTCGTCTTTGATGCCTCATCTGTAAAGAATATAGAAATCATTTTAAATTAGTTTCTGTGAGTGTAACTTGCTTTATTAATAAAATACAATTAATTACAAGTAAAGTGCCATGCTTAGGGACAATTGTCCCACATTCGTCAGCACTAGAAATTGACACACATTTAAAGACTTTGTGAGCCGACCAGAATGAGAATTACCTCTGCTCCTTTTTGTGGGCGGAGCTTTCGTCCTGGCCTCCTCCCTGTCTGAGTCGTTTCGTCTCGTAGCTGCTTTCTTCGTATCACGCCTTTCAGATGCGTTTTCGTCTTCATCCGAGAGTCTCCGTTTCTGAGTTGCTTTCTGGGTTGTATTATTCCTTGTGTCGTCCCTTTTGTCATTGTGTCTGTCCGCAGTACTAGACGACGGAGTTGTAACTTTTGGTTTTTCCTATGATGGAAAGATTTGAAGAATTTATCAAAGTTCTTTGGGGCAGAATTATGATTAAAACAAAGTTAACATGGTTTATTTTGGGTGGCTTGTCGATTTAGCTCCTCTCGTTTTTGGAAAATTACAAACTAGTTCCCTCAGCTTCCCCTCGGGAACTAGTTTTATCAACTAACAATGTTTTGCTTATTTCTCAAAAACTATAGCACTTCAGACAAAACCATTTCAGGGGAAGTTTCCTGCCGTCATCATGTTTATATCATGTAAGTTATGTGTAAATCTATGAACATTTCTGATTTTCGAGATACCAATCATGTATACTGCCTTTAATATCGACTATCCACCCTCAAACCATGGGCAACTTCAAGTGAGGACTATAGTTAACTAATATTCGGACTAGACTCCTTCGACCAATGTGGAGACGTGGTCTAGTGGATAGTGCATCGGACGTTCGGTCGAGAAGTCACTGGTTCGAAGCCTTGTCATTGCACCGCGTTGTGTCCTTGGACAAGACACTTCACTCCACGTTGTCTCTCTCCACCCAGGTGTACCAGCAAATACGGTTGGGGAAACCCAACTAACTGCTGGGGGTAAACCTGCGATGGACTGGCATCCAATCCAGGAGGAGTAGCAATGCTCCTAGTCACTCCATGCCATGGAAACCGGGGATGAGTACCGGCTGTATGGGCCAGTATGGGCTCGTAAACGACTTAAATTTGAACAATGGAAATTAACCGCTGTTTGAGGGAGTTTAATAAACAAGTCGCTTATCAGAATGTGTTCCGTGTTTTATTTGTACATGTATATTTAATACCTGGTTTGAAAGCGTTGGCGTTGCGGTTGGTTTTGAAGTCGTAACTGAAGTTGTAAGAGACGACGCTGCTAACGTTGCTGCAGCTCGAACTGCGGCTGCACCTAAATACACAAATAAAAAAAATAAAAATGTTATTAATCAATACATGAGGGATCATGCAAGGTGTGATGAGTCAGGGAAAACAAGGACACGAGGTTAAACACGTGTCGACCCATATCAAACGCCACCTTTATTTACAAACACATGATACATCGCGACGGCTGGTAAAGCGTATAGCCCAACATTTGTCTCTTTTGTTAATTTTAAACATTTCTAGTTATTTACGTGACATTTTGATAATTTTTTTTAACAACGACCATCGAAATATTATTGTTAAGGATGCTAGATCGCTACATTATGTAAGCAGTAGGCCGGTGTGTCCCTTTAACCAAGGTTTTTAATGCGAACCACTAAATCATTTGACCATGGTATAGACCAATATTGAATAGCTGCTATCTTGTATGGCAACCTTTGTCATTTAAATTGGTCAACAATGTAAGCACAAAATGTGCAACCATGCATGTCCTCAAGGAACAAAGAAACTGCCCTTCAAGATGGCAGCTTTTCGACACGGTCTATACCTCCTACAATCTTTAGTCGATATAAGTATTTCTTACCGGTTAATGGCGTGGGTTCTGTTTTCACCGAACTTCGTTGCTTGAAAAAACTTCCGGGCGCGATGGTCGAGGCTTTTGAGTCATCTTTAAGTTTGAACATACCGAGTTTTGACGTGCTCTAGGAGAAAAAGGACGCACCACTTTCTGAAACTTTAAATGGCCCCTGAAATGGTGTTTTTATCAATGAAATCTGTGCTATGGAACTAGTCCATTAATTTACGATCATAAAAACCCTACTTGGAAGTTGTTTGGGGGGTTAAAATCAAGGTTAGATTTTTATGCTAATGAAAATTTACATGTGCACGACAAAGTGGTGATGTCACATTAGGAAAACACAGGAAAATCTCATTCAACTGTGCACAGAAGTTTCCACAATTTTCTCCAACTTGCTGAAACTTTTGTAACCCATGACAGTTTCGGTTCGTTTTACATGTTGCCTGTTGCAAACCATGAAAAAACTAAGGCTTGAAACTGCAGCATTTTTCCACAATTCCAGTTTGAAGTCTGATGTTTTTTTCTTTGCTTTTCTGCTGTGTGTTCCAAAAGTGACATGTCCCAATTAACAGCGCCCTCTTTCTGTGAGTTTATGTGAAGAAATTTTCAAAGTTTTTATTCATGGGGCATCAAAATGAACAGTAGTATCGTCTTTCTACACAAGTAATCCTTCATATGCAGCAAAAACTGTGCATAAAGTTATTGAGCATTTCAGGGCCCTTTAAATGTGACACCAAATTCCCTCACACCGCTGTTTATCAAAGCAACGTGGGTAAAATTTACGCACGTTACCGCGTGAAAAAGTTCAGTGTGAACACAGCCTTAATACCTGTGATTCCTGACTCCCTGTAGGGGGAGATGCATTTGTATCCTCGGGATCCGGAGGCGAGTGGAACTTGACGAACGATAAACCGTAAGAAACGAACTGCAAAACCAACAAAGTTTAGAAAACGATTTTGCTGTCTGTAAGAACTTTGTTACATAAATTCACGGTAATGATGAAGACGCACTCCATGATGTACATTTTAAAGGCAGTATAGATCATTGGTAATCTCGAAAATCAGAAATGTTCACAGATTTACGCCTAACTTACACAATATAAACATGATGACCGTAAAAAACTTCCCCTGAAATGGTTTTGTCTAAAAAGTGCTATAGTCTTTAAGAAATGAGTAAAACAATTATTTTTCGTCTCATGAGATGAAAATTCAATTCGCCCCCAAACCATTTCGCCCAAGTGCCATTTCACCCCAAATCACTTCGTCCAAACACTACATCGCCCAAATGCTACTTCGCCCCAAAACCACTTCATGCACAGGCCGTGGTTCAGGGCGAAGTGTTTTGGGGCGAAATGACTGCAAACCCTTTTTTGACTGTTTTCTCAAAAGTTAGACGAAGTATGGAGCTTATCCTCCACTAACTAAAGTTTATCCTCCACTAACTAAAGTTTATCCTCCACTAACTAAAGTTTATCCTCCACTAACTAAAGTTTATCGTCCACTAACTAAAGTTTATCCTCCACTAACTAAAGTTTATCCTCCACTAACTAAAGTTTATCCTCCACTAACTAAAGTTTATCCTCCACTAACTAAAGTTTATCCTCCACTAACTAAAGTTTATCCTCCACTAACTAAAGTTTATCCTCCACTAACTAAAGTTTATCCTCCACTAACTAAAGTTTATCCTCCACTAACTAAAGTTTATCCTCCACTAACTAAAGTTTATCCTCCACTAACTAAAGTTTATTAACTCATTTCATCATACCTTATTAAACGGCTGAGAGCAGATGATCTTAATTCGATCCCAGTTTTTGTCCAGTACAGCTTTAGAGAGTTTGTCGGGGCCAAACATCCGAACGCGGTTTGTGTTAATTCCGTTCTTACTATCCATTGGGCTCATGAAAGATGACGTTACGAGGACGACCTTTGGAATGAACAATGACCTTGCATAATTAGTAGACGCCATGTACTTGCAATGCGACCTGCGACGCGACTTGCAACGAGATATGTGAAGCAACTCGCAACGAAAAACTCACCTGATAATCATCATTCGTCGATGTTGAATGACCAACCAAGATCTCCACAAAAGCCGAGCTTTCATTCCCGACGTCAATAGAATGTATTTGGGAGGCTTTTTCAAACTGTGCAAAATTAAAAACAATAAATTGTGTTACAACTAAAAATGTAAAATTGTAACTTGTCGAAACTCAGTATAAATAGATCAACATTAAAGATGGGCCAAATATTTCAGAATTTGAATCTTTGAATTAGTGGCTTTGGCTGTTACCATGGGCAGACAATAAAGGTCCTTCGCCAAAGCCACTAATTCGTAACAGCGCCCTCTCGTGCCCAGAATGATTTTCCATTATTTCATGGGTAACGAAAGAAACTGTCTTTCGTTTTGAATGTGAGAGCAAATTTTGGCCTCAAAAACGGTGTTGTAAGTATTTTTTTGGAATCATTTTCCAATCATGGACATCTCAAACCACTGCAGGACACAACTACATGTAGTAGGAAATTTTTGGGTGTGATTCTAATTTCGAGGCAAAATAACAACAATCCACTTTATAAAAGGGGTTCCTTCTGTCCCTACGAGAAATCCCGTAGGGACCGAATCATTCTGTCTACGGAAAACCATAATGTTTCTACATTTTGTTACCTGCAGAATAACTGATGCGTGTCGTTCTGCATTCTCAGCACATTTCCATTTCCGATACGTCTCGGGCTTCAGCAAATTGTCTGCTTTGTGTGTCTAAATATATTTTAATGCACAAGATGGAAAGAACTGAATAGGTGATCATTGCTTCAGACTTTGTGTACAAAACATATAGGACTGGTTGAAAAGAAAATCTGAAATGTTCTCACCACATTTAAGGTTTTCTATAAAATCTGTATGTACTGATGCTTGAGAAATCATTACTTTCTAAGTAAGCTTACTGTCAGTGTTGTAGTAAAGGCCACAACCTCCGAGGCCGAGGCCGAGGCCACGACCGCCGAGGCCGAGGCCGAGGCCAAGGCCACGAGCCCGAGGCCACGACCTCCGAGGCCGAGGCCGAGGCCGGCTAATGGTATTACATGTAAACAATAAAATAAATTAATCACCCAAAACAAGGTCAAGATTTTGTTGGATTGTAACTTGTTTATTTTGAAGTCAACGGCTGAACGGCTTTGAACTCCTCATGGCCATTGTAGCCGAATCTGATTATTCGAGATCTTGCGTGAAAACGAGGTCTGATTGTCGGTCGCACATGGAAACGGGAGTCGGGAAAGATACGGGAGCATGCCAGCGCCGCATTATAGGTGCAACAATTTAGCGTTAATAACACGCAAGCTATGGGACTTGCGCCATTTTTCTAAAGTTGCGCAAGCTGCGCACTCTTCGTGAAATCGGCTGCTGGGGGCTTCCCCATGTAAAGTCCTTGTTTAATACACGGTGTAAAGCATCTCGAACGCACTGATTGATTGGTTTCCCGTCTTTTAAGGCTGCGTCCGAAATCAAGGGCTATCGTATATTCGTCTTAAAATTCCACACGAGTCTATGCAAAGCGCTGGGTAGCCGGCTCGATCATTTTCCATAGTCTCGTGTGTAATTTCAAGACGTAGCCTTTGATTTCGGACGCGGCCTACACTCGTTCATGGCCAAGTGGTGGACCAGAAGATGCTGCCTGTGAATTGTGGACTGAGTAATGTGCAACACTACAATGTAATGTCCCAGTTCATGGCAGAGTGATGGACCAGTCTATATCGGTTTTTGTTCGAAGCGACTCCTGCAGTACGCAACTCAGTTAATTCTGTACGTGCTATATTTAACCATGCAAGTCCAGTTCATTCGAACGGAACGTGCGTTCGTAATCTACATATGTATCTACTGGCTTAAAATTTCATTTTGTTTCACAATGGAGGAATAAAAACACCGGGATGGAACCCAATGTTGCAGCTTCTCGAAAGTTTGATACGGTGGAAAAAAACAATATTTGATACAAAAACACAATGTTAATTGTTGGGAAAATTGGGCCGAGGCACTTGCACTCCGAGGCCAAGGCCGAGGCCATAAAAATCGGCCTCGAGGCCGAGGCCGGCCTCGAGACCTCCAACACTGCTTACTGTAACACAAAGAATTGGGAAATTTATCATGGCTTCAGACCTTGTGTGCAAAACATGTATGAGACAGGCTATTAAACAAAATTATGTTTCCTCACAAAATCTTTAATTTTTCCAACTCAAAATTGTGGGTTTTTCCATCAAATCTGCACATTACAATTCTAGATGAGTCATTTTAAAGAAAAACATTTCTCTTACCATTTTCTTCCAAAAGAATAATAGGCTAGAAAAATACACTGTAAAACGTTAGCATGAACCAATTCCCAATAGACAGCCGTAGTGCGACATGCATTGCCATGATGAACATCATGGCCGTCGGAAAAAGTACCATTGCAAAAGAGCAGGGACACGGTTCAGTGATTTTTAGTGTAGAGCCAACATTGCCTAGGCAAACGAAAGATGACGTATTCACTTCGGCACTCCATAGTATACGGTCGGTCCAGCGCCCGCAATAGGGAGTTTTCGATTGGACGACGGAGAGAAACACGACGGTGGAAAATCTGACCGCAAACACTTCGTTGCACAAAACGTCCTGTCCTACTTTTATTCCATTTCGATTTTTACGACGACTTGAGATCGAGTCATGAGATCCAAAAATGTGTCGCCACAACGTTGATTAGCCCCAACTACCGTCCTATACTTTTAGAAGGCTAAAAGTGTTGTTTTGGACGTTTATATTGGGACGTTATCATTTTCTCTATTACACTTTTAGCCCCTTAACATTTTAACCCCCTTCGTCGTGTGGACCATTCGAACACGCCCTCAAGAGGCTAATTACCCATGTCAAAATTCTCACCGTAAATTCCAAATCAGACTATTAAAAGCACACCATGGAGGTCCTTGTAATCTCAAGACTTCTGTACCCTTGTCGTTCATTGTCCATGATGACTCAAACATAAAAAAAGGATAAAAGGGAGCAAAATCTGGCGTAAAATCGACAAATCTGGACAGACGGGAGACTTGACCATGACTTGACCATGTTGAAATCGCGTCAAAAGGAAAGTAGTCCCACCAACGCGGATGGATTTTGTTTAGCCTAGACTGGCCCCCTGTCTATGTGCGCTACGCTGCTCTCGCTCATATACAACGCGTGGGGAAGTAAATATGTGGACAGGGGGCCAATCTAGGCTAGATTTTGCTCCCTTTTATCCTTTTTTGATGTTTGAGTCATCATGGACAATGAACGACAAGGGTACAGAAGTCTTGAGATTACAAGGACCTCCATGGTGTGCTTTTAATTGTCTGATTTGGAATTTACGGTGAGAATTTTGACATGGGTAATTAGCCTCTTGAGGGCGTGTTCGAATGGTCCACACGACGAAGGGGGTTAAAATGTTAAGGGGCTAAAAGTGTAATAGAGAAAATGATAACGTCCCAATATAAACGTCCAAAACAACACTTTTAGCCTTCTAAAAGAAACCGTCCTAGAAATCAGACGACGACGACATGGCAAAGTCGACGCATGCGCAGATGAGTCGGGATAGCAATTCATCCGTCGTAGAATCATCCGTCCTGCAAATCGAAAACTCCCTATTAATGTCACGACTCCGCCAGCGGCCGGCAGCGAATAGAAAAACGTGCACAAAACAGTCAAGCAAAACAAAAATAACTCTACCGTATCTTCGCTACTGCAAGACACAACGTGTTGCAACTTTATCACAGGCATTCTTCAAGAGTACTAAATTTTCAGTAGCTGGCATCAAAAAGGATTTATTTTGAGAAAAAGGTTGGGATTTCTTGGGTTAAAAACTACCGCGAAGCAGAAGACAAGACATGCAGAAGTTAACTTGACCCTTGACCCGTAAATGAAGAACAGCGCCCTCTGGTTTTGACTTTTGAAACTCCCCTATTTAAAAAATGTATAAGTCTTCTAATTTCGTTTATTTACTCTTTTCACAAAATCAATTCAATAATTGTACCTCAAACGAAACAGCAAAAATGCAATAAAATGTCATGAGAGTATGAAAATTCTATCAAGGACATTTCCAAAAATATTTTATTATCTTTCTAAAAGGTAGTCTGTACTAGTTTTATTTGTAGGGGTGGTTTTTTTCAGTGTCCGTAAATCATTAAGTGCGCCCTCCAGTGTTCATAGTTGGAGTTAGGCGGTCTTTTCTGAAAATGTCAACAGTTAAAAACTATCACACTGAGTTACTTATTTCCCAGATTTCCTTGTTCATTTTCCACTTTTAGTTTTGAAAAAATGTAGAATCTAACTGACAATAATTCTTTGTTATCTTGACAAAAGCCTAATCTGGTGGTAAAACTGAAAGCTATCCTAATTTGATTTTGAACATTAAAATTATTTTTAGGCTGTCATGTTTTTTTTGAAATTTTTCCAGCCCCAGGGTGGGGATTGTGGAAAGTGCCCCACCCACGGGGAGTGGGGGTGCCCCGCCCATGTTTGTGATAGCTTGTGTTAGAGACTATCGCTTAAGATTTACCCCCAACATCTTAAGTGGGGCCTGGGGCATCCCGTGGGAGGGGTGGCATGGAGAAACAAAGCATGTTATTTTAATATTTCTTTAATTTCTTTTCAGTTTTTTTGCGTATGTGACCATCACCAGCAATGACTGACAAACGAAGTGAGGTCGCGGCCGCCCTCCACGAATGGGCAACAACAGAGATGAACTTCGTACCGCAGGGTCGCCACGTCAATGCCCCAATGCCAACGCCTCAGGAATTAAGAGGGTCAGGACAAATTTGAAAACACCCACCTTTTGCACCAAGCAAAACATGTTTCACTGATATAACTAACGTAAATGTCGGCATAGTCGCCAGGTCTGTGACCTCATCACCCATTGTTCATCAATAGACTAGAGTGGCGAGGTCACTGACCTGGTGACTTTGCCAACATTTACGCTAGTTTTTGTGGGTTTTTGAATTCCATATCCGGCCATCAAGGATTTATATCGTTTTGACCTATATTATTAAATGTTTTGACATTGTAGAATTTGCCGAGGCAGTTTATTGGACGTCTGGGAGTTTGTGACAGCCCGAGTTTACTCGGCGCAGACAGCGAGGAAGATTAAAGGGAATCTTGCACTGTATCCTTTAAATATAAACTTCAAAAGGACATCTGTAAATAGTCTATAACTTTGCAAAATGAAAAAAAAAATATAATGCAGCTATTTGGACTTCAAGTCAAGTTCATGCAAATCATATGCAATTATATGTAAATTGTATACAAATTATATGTAAATTGTATGCAAATCATGTGCAAACTGTATGCAAATTGTGTACAAAATACATTATTATTATTTTTTCTTTCTGGTACTGAAACCAAGGATTCCTCAAAAGTGCCCATTGCACTGTCGCTCGCAAGTGTGAGGAAACCTATGATGAATTAGAAACGGCCAGAGACACCGGGGAATCCCCTTGCTCTTCACGAAAGAATGCTCTGGGATATTTAAAGTGCGTTACCTAACACACTGGACTAACGGCTTTACATCCCTTACGAAGGATGGAGCAAGTGTGATTAAGTGCCTTGCTCAAGAACACAGGTACTCCAGCCGGGTATTGAACCTGCAACCCCTAGTTTTCACCTAAAAACTCGGCCACGGTACCCCACAAAATAGAAATGTTCTCTGTGTATTTCCCTTAACTAGCTTTTTTTCAGTCACGCAAGGCACAGATCTGGTGTCTCGTATAAAGTCAAATACAAGGGAGATACGAAGTTTTCGCAGGAACGAGCAGAACTTATGCAGAAACAGCGAGATTTGAAGTCTCAACTGGATGGCGTGAAATCGGACGTGAGACGTCTCGATCAAGATCTTAAGAGATTGCAGAAAGAAATTATATCTGCTGGTAAGATCCTGGGGTAGTTTCGTTAGAATTTTTGCGTATGATTCAAATCTCGAATCAATACACTAAAAAACTGTTATGGCATACAGTATACCTTTATAATGTTCTTTTTGATTTAAAACTCCTTTAAAAAAAAATCCAAGCCATTTAATCCTGTCGGTCGCACACACTGGCACTTTTGTGACCTGGTGTCATATGCCTTTGTATACGGGCATAACACCGTGACTGGAGTGAAAACAAATTCGTTCATGCTTAGATACGTATACGTGTTGCGTAGACAATGGCTTTGTTACTGCGCTTGTCACCATGGGCACACCATTGTTTTCACTCCAGCCCTACCGTAAGTAACGTTGCGACGACCGACCGAATACTGTATTCCTAAGGCCAATGAAATTAGATCACTAGTTTCTCGTCAGCGCCCGCATGTGATTTTGACCCCGCATCAAAAAATTTCATTATTCATTATTTTGCAAAAAAAACGAGGAAATCCGACTCAAACTACTCCCAAGCGAAGTTTCTGTTTCAGTTGCGCGGTCAGTGTTGTGCAGCTAGCTTCGCAAAACGTATCACAGAATGCAGTATACCAACCGTATAGCATATCAGCGCTACCCCTGCACCCAGTCATGCCAGTGGGTACCTGCGAAAACCGTTCGTTGCAGGTCGAGTTCGGGCGGTCTGTTCTTTAACACGGGTAACTCGTTCTCGACGGATAGATGATGTGTGATCCTGTTCCAAGTGCAGTGTTCTCGGGTGGCGTTCCCGCCGTTCGGGCGCGAGAACACTGTTTGCGTGTCAATAACAGATCGACCGCCCGAATTCGACATACGGTAAGTGACCTCGTTTCCAGATCGCGTTATCTGCAAGGCCTTTGTATAATGGAACTCGGGTTGTATACTATTTTTGCCGTGGTCACGAGGTTGGACCGATCGATTCCATTTGTTCTGGCGCGCATTCGCATGCAGATTTTTGTGTCTTTTGCAGTTTTGTGTGGATTTTTCCCGCTATAGAATATGTTTTCCCTGGCGGTTTATCATGAAGACAGATGTGTGGTTAAATAGAAAATTGTGGACATCGGGGATGTGAGCGATTCATATGTTTTTATTCAACTTTTCGACAAACTGAAGGCCGGTTTGGTCGATGGCATTGACGAAGCAACTGAACGGAGTGGTTTCGCAATCGGAACTGTGCATTGGTTGACACTATACAGAAACAGTGACAGCAGCGTCCACGGACATGACGAATTTTGGAACAGGTGCATAGCGCATACAGAGAAGGTTTTTATGGGTAGGAACTGTACCGATCTTATGGAATGCACACCCTCTTTGGGGGCCGTAAAGGCCTGCCATATTAAAACGTATTGCTCTTTCAAAACTCCTTTGTCATTTCCCATGACTTTTGCCATCTCAAGTTCTTCCTTCAAACACAAGCTACATGTATAACATGGAACTGATACTGCATGGCACTAACTTTCCGGGCGACAGTACTTTTAGAGCCTAAATCAGTTTCAAAATAGCAGTTAGTATATGTATTTTTCATTGATAAGAAATAATGAATAATGAATAATGAAAAAAAAACCTCATCAAAATTTGAAAAGTGGTTGACGAGAAACTAGTAATCTAATTTCATTGGCCTAATGTATGACTTGTATTGGGTTTTTGATATTTTTTTCGTATACATTGAACAAAGATTTTAAAGAAATTACCTCCTGGAATCCACAGATAATGTAATTTTAAGATATACTTCCCACTTGCACTTTTGTCGCAAATGTTGCTTTTCTGTAGAAAAATCACATTTTCTCCTTCAAAAGATAAGATAACCATTCACGCGCGCGCGCAGTGCCCTCTGTTGTTGCGCTTACGCACAGACTGCTCGCCGCGTCATTTTGTGCATTACTTTATGCAGTAATTTTATCATTTATTTATCTCAGAAATGCAACATTTGCGACAGAAGTGCAAGTGGGAAGTATATCTTAGAATTTGATGATCTGTTGATTCCAGGAGGTATTTTCTTTAAAATCTTTGTTCAATGTATACGAAAAAAATACCGGGTTTTTTTTCCACGAACATAAATCTTTGAAAATTTCAGTGTTTTACTGTAACAGCATCACCTATAATCCCAATTTTTTTTCCCATTGTCTGTTGCAGAAAACGAATACCAGAATTCCTGTTCTGCGATGTCCGATCTTCAGCACAAGCAAACGTTGATAGCCGCATACTCAGCGGAATGCAAGGCCACCTCCGCTAGATATGATGAATACATGAAACTAATTGTAGCGAAGTTGGGCCTTTACGAAAAATTAAAAAGGTACACGGTTTTTAATTTTAAGAACTAGATAATCAATTTGAGTGTAAAGTACCCTGACTTCAGCTCATGGAATTTTCTTTTCTTTGGTGCAGAGCACCCGGCCAGTCACTGGTATTCAGCAAGCAAGGATCGTCTAACATGGATAACGGTGTCGGATCGCCGGGCTTAGAGTCCGCTTGTACTGTAAGTTGGCTGAAAAATTTGACGCAAGTTCGGATGTTTTCTTAATAATACGGACAATATTCATGGGTGAGATTTTTCCGGATTTCCGGAATTTTACCAATTTGTAGCGGAATTTTATTTTTTTGTTTGCCTTGCGGCCGCGATCCATATTGTATTTTCTATTTTTTATTTGTTTGCCCTTTTAGCAGACCATACTTTTTTAACGAGCTCCCTCAATTGGTTCAGTGAATTTGCGAGGAAAACTTGTGCGAGTCTAGTTGTCACGCAAGTGCCATGACATACAGCGCTTTACCATGTATGTACTGTGCCGCTCGGCGACCTGACCAAGTCTGCAACGAGTAGCGAAGTGGACGTGTACAAGTCTAATCCATAAGCAAGCGCCATCTTTGCCTGCAGCGCAACGGCTGAGCGTGTGGTGTGCATGTGTGCAGTGCACTGCTGTGTGGGACGCGGCTGGCGCGATGCGCACGGGACAGTATATATACTATGCAGTGTGCGCGGCTGGCACGATGCGGCAAGCAGCCAACGAACCGATTTTACTTTTCGCTTCACCGTCTTCAACGGTAGATGTTGCCTGGATTCTTTTTAATATTATCCACATTTGTAGGCCTATAAACAAGGTAAATATTTCAAACAAAACTGGTTCTTGTGATGCCTAATTAAAATGTTTTTGACATTGCATTTTGCACAATGCCGATGGTACGGCGATGTTTAAAACAATCCTCTGAAAAGTTGAAGTTTGCGTGGTCTCTACGTCCCGCCACACAACCCCCCCCATGCTCCCCTCCCCCTCCCCCGCACCACCTCCCCCTCAAAGAAGCCACGCCCCTTCCGGAATGTTTGTTTTCCTCCAATCTCACCCCTGAATATTAGGTCCCAATTCCTTGTTGTAACAAAGTAATCTGACTTATTTCCCCAGAAACCCGTCCGCGAATCATGCTGTGAATTTTTTCATTACGAGTTGGCAAAAGGCGACCTTGACTCCGACTCAAAAGCTGAGTAAGTTTTTAGTTTTTATGTTGTTACTGTTTTTATGTTCAGTGGGGTACCGTGGCCGAGTGTTTGGGGTCACTGACTCACAATACTTGGGTGAAAACTTGGGGTTACAGGTTTGATACCTGGCTGGGGTATTAAGCAAGCAACACACTTGCTCCATCCTTCGGAAGGGATGTAAAGCCGTTGGTCCAGTGTGTTAGGTAACACACTTTAAAGGCAGTATACATGATTGGTATCTTGAAAATCAGAAATGTTCACAGACTTACGCCTAACTTACACAATATAAACATGATGACCGTAGAAAACTTCCCCTGAAATGGTTTTGTCTGAAGTGCTATAGTCTTTGAGAAATGAGTAAAACAATTAGTTTTCGTCCCATGACACGGAAATTCAATTTGCCCCAAAACCATTTTGGGGCGAAAAACATTCTTTCGTAAAGAGCAAAGGGATTCCCCGATGTCTCTGGCCATTTGTAATTTATCGTCATCTCCTCATGGGTTTCCTCAAGCTTGCGAGCGTCAGTACCAGAAAGAAGAAATAATAATAATTTAAAGAACTCTGAATGCCGCAATAGGGCGACATTTCGGGAAGACTTTCCCCGGAGACCACCGAAATTTCGGCAAGAGTCACTCAAAATGACACCTTATTTTTTTACCCGAAGCTTCCGGAGATGCTTCTAGACCTAAGGGAATCGGTTCTAGACCTAATAAAAATGGTTCTCGATTTTAAAAAAATGGTTTTTGACCTAAAAAAATTATTTTTCAACTCAAAAATATTAGGGCGACACCAAAATGTCGCCCTATTGAGCACGTCGCCCTAATATACCTTTTTTACACACGATTTGTCGCCCTATCCTACAATTCATAGTTTTTTTGTCATGTACAGTAGATTTTTTCTATTCATGTTGTTTAATTCAGGAGTGAACAACGAATATCGGCAGGGGTTGAGAACGTTCTCACCGACAACTCTGCCGATCAAGTCATCCGTTCACTAGCGAACATTTCGGGAGAATCGGCACGGGCATTGCGTCAGATAACAAATAACATTGATCTGAAGAAAGACGCTGAACAACTGAGGTACAGTAACGCCGTGTTTACACTGGTCCCGAGCTCGGGATCAAGATTGATCCCCTGATAAGAATGCGTCAGTGTTAACCGCAATGATCCTGAGTGCCGCGTTTACATTCTGTAGTTGATCTCGAGCGCGGTACCAGAAGTTGCAGTCAAAGGTCATGCTGTGTGTGTGCATGCACTGATCAATGTGTGCATGGGTTGTGCATGTACAGTGTACAAGGCCACTTGAATTTCGCGGCCTTTCCCCCAGCTACGGCTGTGGAGCGGATGTGGCAGGTTGCAGTAAATATTAATTGCTTATCTAACCGCAAACTGATCCCGAGCTCGGGATCGAACCCTCTGCCAATGCGAGACCAAAATCTCGGGGTTTGACCTGGGGCCAATTTGGTTCCGAGAACAAACAACTCGATGCAGTGGGCCATTGACTCGCAATCATGGGTGAAAACTTGGGGTTGCGGGTTCGAATCCGGCTGTGGTACCTGTGCCCTTGGGCAAGGCACTCAACCACACTTGCTCCATCCTTTGGAAGGGATGTAAAGCCGTTGGTCCAGTGTGTTAAGTAATGGTAACGCACTCTAAAGATCCCAGAGCATTCTTTCGTGAAGAGCAAGGGGATATTCCCCGGTGTCTCTGGCCATTTCTAATTCTAATTCCTAATGGGTTTTCTCTCGCTTACGAGTGACAGTGCAATGAGCACTATTGAGGAATCCTTGGTATGAATACCAGAAAGAAATAATAATAATAATAATAATAACGAAGGGAAAAAGTGAATGTTACGATAAGCTAATTTTGGTGAGTTTTACCGATTTACACAAAAAAGGTATCTATGAATGGGATTAGAAGTGGGTTTGGCTGGTCTTAAAAAATCCATAAGTAGTACATTACATCCATAAGTAGTACATTACATTCTACAATCGGGTACCTTATTTCATTAGTTCCAAAAATAAATTTTAAACTTTATTCCTATTAAAAGTTTTCATTTAAATTTCCAGATTCGAACACAGTAGCAGTGGGCTGTTTGAAGACATTTCCAAAACACCCGACTTGATGCTAAGTGTTCACCAACTCATTGAGGTAAGCGAAAATTTAATTGTCTAATTTTAGTGTTGAATTTTATTACAAATGTACATGGTGTTAATGTTTTTAATGAATTAAACCGTGACTTAAATTTTTGTTTTTGCTAAATTGCATTTTATTAACTTTGCCAGGAAAAACAGTTGGCCCACATGCGAACATTCATGGATGCTGAACGCAGCAAAAACAATGCTTGGCGGCTGGACAAGAGACTAGCTCAGTTGGTCGCTCAGGTCCATCACAAATTAGCGTCGTCTTTTGCCGATCAACCTGGAGTTTTAGAAATGGCCAAGTAAGATTAGTGGCAAATTTGTTTTGAAAGAAAATTTTGAGAGGTCTCGGGTTCGAATCCTGGTGAGAACTACACTCGACCAAAAAAGTTCTGTCACCAGTAAGACATTTGTAGATATTTATTAGGAAATTGGATTTAATGTAGGAAAATAATATATCAAATTTTAGCTGAACGTATCCCTCAAAGGAATAGAGCTCAACAGAGTCCATGATGGCAAGCTTCACTGAACAGGAATGCAACAAAGGAGTGTGGGGTCAGAATGAAAAACACCAAAGAACAATGCGACTTGTGATTTGGGCAATTTGTGTGTAGACAATTAGGACTTTTTTAAGTGAGTTTGGATTTATCAATGTCTTGTCAAAAACATCCAAATCAAAATGGTTAAATTGTCTAATCTGAATCGTGCCATTGCATTAGGTATGGTGGAAGCAAAATACTGAACTGTAACTCCCCTTGCTTGAGTGCAATAAAGTTGACATCGTTGTTTTTTGGTATTTTTCATTCTGACCCCACACTCCTTTGTTGCATTCCTGTTCAGTGAAGCTTGCCATCATGGACTCCATTGAGCTCTATTCCTTTGAGTGATATGTTCAGCTATAATTTGATATATTATTTTCCTACATTCAATCCAATTTAATAATAAATATCTATAAATATCTTACTGGTGACAGAACTTTTTTGGTCGAGTGTATATAATTTTACTCTCGTCCCATATTTGGATAGTTTGTTCCCATGACACTAATCATTTTTAAACCGTTTTGTTTGGAGCAATCCTACATTTTAAAATTGTAATTTCTAACTTTTTCAGAACCCTGTTTGCAACCGAACTGGAGTTATTCTCCGATTCAGCCGCTCTTGAGCAGCTCCGTGACTGTTGCAGGGAACTGCAAGTAAGGGCTGCAAGCGCAACTACCGAGGAAGACCGGCTCTTCAAAAAGTACTACCAAATACAAGATTTCAAGAAACAGAATGAAGACAAACAAGTCTTGATTCAAACTTTGATGGGAAAAAATTCTGAGGCAAAAAAAAAACATGAAACTCCTAAAAGGGAGGTAGGAATTGACCAACAAAATACACTTTTTTTTCTACTTTTTTGCTTTCTGAAATTTTACGATTTTTTGATATAAAAATTATTTTTATATATTTTTCTAATTTTTTGCTTTGTGAAATTTTATGATTTTTTGATATAAAAATTATTGTTTTGCTTTGTGAAATGTAAAAAATTTTTGATTTAAAAATTGTTTTATTTTTTTTGTCCAAAGAATCTGAAGTACATGCAGTCTACACTTTGTCCCCACGAAGCAGGCATCGTTTCCATGGCAATGCAAATGAGAGACGAAGTGACCAATGAGATTGAGCATTTTGCCCAGCTGCCGCTGCAAATCTTACGCCTCACGTCATTGGACGAGTAAGCATTTTAAACTTGGTGTACTGGTATAATAATGTCCAAAAATGTTCATTATATACATCATGCTAGGTTCTGGATATAAATTTTCAAGTTGACCATAACTAATTTATTATATCTAATGTCCTAACAATCATTAAGTACATATTTGCATTTTACCAAGAAAAACCTAAATTGTTCAACTCTCATGTGTTTTGTACACAAGGTCTGAAGTAATTGTTAATTACTAAAGAAGTATGCTCGCTGTACATTAATGATTTATGTATTGTGCAGCGGCTGCCGGGTACCAGTGATCCAACTGTCAATCAACCGATTCAGTGACCAATCGGGAGCCAGTGGGGGCGGAGTCATCACTGAAGTCTTGCAACTACTTAAATTTCCCTTGTATAAGGTAATTTTAGAGACGAGTCACGTTGTTTAAAAGTCTGGTTTTTTTACTTCAACTAAGCAACGGGGGTAAACTAGCATCCCATCCAGGGGGAGTAGCAATGCTCCTAGTCACTCCATGCCATGGAAACTAACAACCTGTTGGGAAAACACAACCAACTGCTGGGAGTAAACCTGCGATGGACTGGCATCCCATCCAGGGGGAGTAGCAATGCTCCTAGTCACTCCATGCCATGGAAACTAACAACCTGTTGGGGAAGCCCAACTAACTGCTAGGGGTAAACCTGTGATGGACTGGCATCCCATCCAGAGGGAGTAGCAATGCTCCTAGTCACTCCATGCCATGGAAACTAACAACCTGTTGAGGAAACCCAACTAACTGCTGGGGGTAAACCTGTGATGGACTGGCATCCCATCCAGGGGGAGTAGCAATGCTCCTAGTCACTCCATGCCATGGAAACTAACAACCTGTTGGGGGAAACCCAACTAGCTGCTGGGGGTAAACCTGTGATGGACTGGCATCCCATCTAGGGGGAGTAGCTATGCTCCTAGTCACTCCATGCCATGGAAACTAACAACCTGTTGGAGGAAACCTAACTAACTGCTGGGGGTAAACCTGTGATGAACTGGCATCCCATCCAGGGGGAGTATAGCAATGCTCCTAGTCACTCCATGCCATGGAAACTAACAACCTGCTGGGGAAACCCAACTAACTGCTGAGGGTAAACCTGTGATGAACTGGCATCCCATCCAGGGGGAGTAGCAATGCTACTAGTCACTCCATGCCATGGAAACTAACAACCTGTTGGGGAAACCCAACTAACTGTTTCGGGTAAACCTGTGATGGACTGGCATCCCATCCAGGGGGAGTAGCAATGCTTCTAGTCACTCCATGCCATGAAAACTATCGACCTGTTGGAAAACCCAACTAACTGCTGGGGGTAAACCTGCGATGGACTGGCATCCCATCCAGGGGGAGTAGCAATGCTCCTAGTCACTCCATGCCATGGAAACTAACAACCTGCGATGGACTGGCATCCCATCCGGGGGGAGTAGCAATGCTCCTAGTCACTCCATGCCATGGAAACTAACAACCTGCGATGGACTGGCATCCCATCCGGGGGGAGTAGCAATGCTCCTAGTCACTCCATGCCGTGGAAACTAACAACCTGTTAGGGAAACCCAACTAACTGCTGGGGGTAAACCTGTGATGGACTGGCATCCCATCTAGGGGGAGTAGCAATGCTCCTAGTCACTCCATGCCATGGAAACTAACAACCTGTTGGGGAAACCCAACTAACTGCTGGGGGTAAAGCTGTGATGGACTGGCATCCCATCCAGAGGGAGTAGCAATGCTCCTAGTCACTCCATGGCATGGAAACTAACAACCTGTTGGGGAAACCCAACTCACTGCATGGATAACATAAACAAATCTTTGAGTTGTTCATAACAGGCCCCTGAAACACTGCTTCCACACGTCGTTCAGCTGAAATGTGACATTTCGGCCATCCAGACACTACTAGACTCACAAGATCTACTACACGATTACATGTCAGCCGACTTCATAGGGGACTTTACTGCTGTCCAACGTGTAATAGGTACAACGTGTAAAAATTGCTTTGTTCGACAAAGAGATTCCATATTGTAAACGCACACCTCTTTTGTCGAAGATTAAAATCTCTTTCCGACAATTCGCTACGGTCTTAACAATCATACCAATTCCAAATTTTGAAGACTAGATTATTATAAATACATGTACCCTACAGTCAATTGCTAATCAGAGGTCCCTCATCCTCTTGCAACAGTGCCCCTTTAACGCACTCCCCAACTCCTGCGTACCGAGGCCCTGTTGAAACCGGCCCCATTTCGCTTGGGAACAAGCGACAGAAATCTTGTCGCCTCTGCTGGACCAATCAGGACGCTTGCCAGTGCATTGCAGGCATTCAAATGTAATGCGCGCAGATTGTAAACACTGTGCATGCATGTGATACATGTACTCGGTAATGCAGGCCGTTGTCCGCGTCGGCTGCTATTAAAAGCATACTGGGAATCCGTTCCATTACATTCGTCGGCATGCATCCCTGTTATTTATTTAAAAAACTGCGGAGTAAATTAAGATCGTCGTTTGAAATTTTGGTAGGAATGGGACAGTCATAAGGAACAGAACCCAATACAATTTCTGGAAAGTATGGAAATCGTTTCTTTTTGGCATAACATGACCGAATTGATTAAATTACATCAAAATTACTCGGGTGTGTGTTGGCTCAACACAACAGCCGGTTACTCCACAGATTTGCGTGGATTTCCTCAGGGTATTGTATCGTCGCAATTCCCTGAGATCTCAGGATGGAGGTCCTTGTGACTTTGCGATTACCTTGTATAATCAAGAACGACGAACAAGAAATTCTCGTTGTAAACAAAGTTGTATTAACAGTACGATTTGTATCAACATCTGAATGTGTTTTTGATCATTTATACAGACTTAACTAAAGAGGTGACAACCCACGACGAAAATATGCTGAGACAAATTCTTCCCGTTCTGCAGAGCCGACTTTCTGAGTCCACAGACTCGCTTGCGTCTTGTATTGGTGTTAAGGATGCATTAACAGCTTGGTAAGTTTGAACCCGAGACCTCTGACACACCATGCAGAACTACATGTATGAGGCACAGTGGTATACTCCCTCGGGTTTTCCCCAAGACCTCAGAAACACCAGGCAGATGCTCTACCAGCTGAGCTATAAGGCACAGTAGTATACATGTACTCCCTCAGGTTTCCCCCAAGACCTCTGAAACACCAGGCAGATGCTCTACCAGCTGAGCTATGAGGCACAGTGGTATACATGTACTCCCTCAGGTTTTCCCCAAGACCTCTGAAACACTGGGAAGATGCTGTACCAGCTGAGCTATGAGGCACAGTGGTATACTCCCTCAGGTTTTCCCCAGGACCTTTGACACACCAGGCAGATGCTCTACCAGCTGAGCTATGAGGCACAGTGGTATATTCCCTCAGGTTTCCCTAAGATCTCTAACACACTATGCAGATGCTCTACCAGCTGAGCTATGAGGCACAGTGGTATACTCCCTCAGGTTTCCCTAAGACCTCTGACACACTATGCAGATGCTCTACCAGCTGAGCTATGAGGCACAGTGGTTTACTCCCTTAGGTTTCCCCCCCAAGACCTCTGACATACGCTCTACCAGCTGAGGCACAGTGGTGTTCCCCCCAAGACCAGGCAGATGCTCTAACAGCTGAGCTATGAGGCACAGTGGTATACTTCCTCAGGTTTTCCCTAAGACCTCTGACACACTGGGCAGATGCCCTACCAGCTGAGCGGCACAGTGGTAACTGAGCGAAGTTACAATACATTTGAAAAGATAATAATTTCCCAATTTTTTTATTCTTTTAGGTGGGAGCAGCCCGCACAGTACCTTATCCCGTGGGTCAAATTGGACGACCAGACACTGCAGCAGTGGCTGGACAAATGGACAGTGGCCGTGACTAGACTCAGACAATTGGGAGTCTAATGGCTCTGCACGAAACTGGACCAAGGAACCTTTGTAGTTACTGCATGGAATGACCTTATGGAATTCTGCATATACATGTACGTGTAAAACTAATGCACCCCTAAAAAATGTGACGGTGTTTTTCAATAACCTATCTAAGTTATTTGTATCAGTTGTTCATACATGTATTATGTTGTATATGATTGCTTTTCACTAAAGGAAATGTTTGTAAGAAAATATTTTCTAGGTTGCCAAAATTGGCTTTAGACCTGGGGCCAATTTCATTTCGTGCTATTTCATGGTCGCAGCGTGGTTAAGCATGTGCGCTTGGAAACGGCCATTGTTACATCACTATCTTAAGCAAAGTTTGGCTCTGCAGTTAAGGCACGGTTTCAGTTAACGATGTCTATGAAAGACCAGTTATATATTTGTTTGTAAATTGGCATGAATATTGTAGAATGCTTAAATAAACTTGCTGTTTGTACTTTTATAGATACTCTAAAATAAAGTGGCAAAATCAAATCTTTCACAAGAGCAAGATTTTGTTGAATAATTTATTCCAGAAATGTAAAAGACGGCCGAAGTGTGATGTAGGTTGCCATGGTAATTGGCTCTAAACATTGTGGCCGTCTGAAAAAGTTCCATTGAAGAAAAAAAGGCACACGGTTCCGTGATTTTAGTGTACAGCCATTACCTAGGCAATTAACAATAGATGACGTATTCACTTCGACAATCTATTGGAACAACCCCGTGCATACATGTAAGATTGATAGACTAGACTGAGTTTAATATTGGTTTAACGGTAGAACGCATGATTGGTATGTTCAGATTTACACATAACTTGCACAATATAAACACTATGACGGTGGAAAAATTCCCCTGAAGTGCTATAGTAATACAATTTAAAAATTTACTTGTCCAAAAGCCACTTCATGTGCAGGACTTGGTGACAACCATGGAGCTATATATAAGAACTAGAGTGCGCACTTATCACGTGTGCCTGTGCGCGGTACCCGGGCGTGCCGCCCTGGGACCGCATCCGCCATTTTGTTAGTGGTCAAAATAATTGATAAATACCCGGATGCAGTCAACGGCACGGCAGCTATAAATGGGTTTTTAAATGATTTATTCGCTGTTTAACGCCAGTCATGAGTGACCTTTTTCTACTGTACCTAGGAAGGTATAAACGTACACCTCTGCCACTAATTATGGCATAATAATGTTACAAAAAGTGCGAATTTTGTTAGAAACGTGATTTTAGAAATGAAAAAAATACAGTTTTTCTCTTGAAAATGCTAGGTTATGCTATGTACTTAATGCATGGTGAACGGTAGAACGGTAGTTCTTCCCTCAGGCAGTCGGTTTCACCGGGAAATCCTGCACCTTACGGTCGCGCTGAACTAAATTATCCCAGAAATTTGAATTAAGTTCGACGTATGAAACAATTTGGAGCGACTTGGTTCGCCAGAAGTCGAAAGATCGACTGTTCCAGTCAGTCAGAACGACTGAACAGCGACTTGGTTTCAGACGTCGATCTTAAGTGTGCGCGCGGCTCGCATACGCCTGTCTGAAACAAAATTTTAATCGGAACGATCGTGCGCCTGTATGAAACGGGTGTTACTTTCCCCCAAGTTAATGGCTGAGGTACTAGTATACCCGAATGCTCTACCTACACACGCAAAAAGCAGTGGGGGACGTAGCAGGAAAGAACTAGGAAGTTGATCGTGGCTTCAGACCTTGTGTGCAAAATAGATGAGGCATGCTGAAAAATAAAATCCAGTGTTTCCTCACAAAATCTTAAACTTTTTCCATCAAATCTGCACATTCTAATGCTAGATAAGTCATTTAAAAAAATTCTGATCAACTCCCCAAATCTTGTACACTACCCGGGCGACGATTTTGAATGTTGTTTGGCCCAACTAAAGTTTCAATCTTTTAAAGTAAAATATAAAATATAAACAATGATCCGACAGTCAGGATGATTGTAGTTAGCAACCACATCTTTCTGCACCCCTATCGCTGAAAGCATTAATCTGAAAATACGCATGTCGTCAATACATTAGCACGTACTTTTTGCCCACTAACAAAATGGCGTCCACGCACCCTTGAGAGCACGGGGTCACGTGATAAGTGCTCACTCTAGTTCCTATATATAGCTCTGTGGTGACAACACAGTTGTTTTCTCAGGAGTAAGGCCTGCTTATGCCATGTCGAATCCAACTTGGCACGACGTTAGCACGGCAGTGGCTTCAAATGCGAACTTGCAAACTCCCAGTTGAGCTTAAATACATCCAACATGGCGGATGGGTATTGTACGTAGCCATTTTGTTTGTTGGTTATTTCTATACGCGCATTCCTAGTTGTGAACAAAATTGCGGACCAACTTCAAACTGGAATTAAATTTGACAGCAGAAGTACGACGTTTGAAGCCGTGCTAGTGCCACACTAAACAGAGTTAGCACAGCAGACCCTGTCGAGCTAAAATCTTCTGCCGTGTCGAATAAAAAAAAATCAAGTTGAATTTAATTTGACATGTTTGAAGCGGGCCTAGGGAGCTGAATTTTACTCAGGTTGGTTTTAATCATGCATAACTTCAATCACACAGGGAAATGAAACAATTTGTAATGGTTTACAAATCATGTGTTCTACCTTTAAGGATTTTGCAAGAGGTAAGCAACCTGTGTATTGCTACTTGATACAAATTCTTCCAATTGTTATATATGTTCATGGTGAATGTACGTGTGGGTAATTCCCAAAATTAGGGGTCCAAAACATTTGGTGTCCCATTTATGTGCATCAAAAATCACCACCCATGATCACATATTCTCAGTAATATACTGTGGCCTGTGATTACAGGGGACAGCACCAATGTCTTAAAAATTTTGTTCTGTGATTACTGACAAATAATTGAAACAAAAGACCATAAAGGCTCATAATTTGTTCCATTATATTGAATAGGAATTTGGTGTCCCGGGTTACCTACACCAATGAAAATTAGCTGTATAATGAGTTTGCATTAATCTATGTGCACCTTATACACAGACATTAATTTAAATGTTATTTATGGAAAGAAAAATACATATTTTCTACTGGAAAACCACTTTCAATCATTAAACACACTTGAAAATCTTTAAAAGCATGTCACACTTTTGGACCCCTAATTTTGGGAATTATCCACGTATGTTTCCTGTACATGTATGTTTCTTGAATGATTTTTATAGAATTAAAATAAAATGGCGGAAATTGTTTTATATTTTGGAGTTGACTGAAAGACGTTTGATTTTACAAAGGGACAAAATATTTGGAATAAATTCCTCCTAAATTATGATATTTCAACTTGGTCTACATTTCCTAGCAGTAAAACCCTGCAAAAAAAAAGGTGTTCCTTCAAAAAACAAAAATGCACACATTAACTGCTCGGTTGTTTCCTACCAGTGTAACATCCCTCTAGAATGGGTTATTCCATTGCTGTTTATGGGTGTGTCTGAGCGATGAGGGTGAGTTTCTCATTCAATCCTAGTTGGGTCTCGACCAAGTTGGACAGGTAGACCACCATAAGTAAATCCTTCAAAAAAACATAAATCGAAAATTTAAAAATAAGTTAAATTATCTTAAACCTTTTAGAAAAAAGAAAAAAAAAAATTTAAATCTTATATAAACGACAACCATAAAAACTGAAGTAAATTTGGTAAATATGGAATTCTTACCTTCATATTACTGTTGATAATTCTATCAAATTCGTCCGGATCGAATTTGGGAACGTTGGCGACCAAATCCATTAGAAAACGACCGACTTGATTATCTGCTGGCATCTTTCCATTCTGTCGTGAAAAATAACAAAACAGACATTTTTACAATCTGCTATAAATTAATTTATCTTTAACCTAAACTCCTCAAAAAAAGTTCGGAAAGTCAAGTTTGACTGACGATTTCTCTCTTGTTGCAAAATAATTTTCCTTGAATTTTATATCATTGGATGTTCCTCTTTACGATGTGTCATTTGTTATGATTAAGCAATTGGGGGATGTGCAGCACAGCTGAATACGGGGGCGGGTGTAAAGTGAAATGTCACAAAATGCATTGACACATTCCCATCCTCCAAGCAAAAGGGGAATGCACTGCATGACAATAGCAGTGAATTTTGTGACATTTCACTTTCCACCCACCCCTGTATCCCGCTATACTGCACATCCCCCAATTGACATGATTGATTAATCATAACAAACGACACATCACTGTAAAGAGGAATAACAGGGCTTTCCAATAATACCAAATTCAAAGGAAATTATTGAGTAACAAGAAAGAAATCATCAGCCAAACTTAACTTTCCAAACTTTTTTGAGGAGTTTATTTCAAACCCTCGTTTTCAGAAACTGAGGGTATTTTGGACCTATCACGCTTATTGAGACTGAAATGGCATTACAATCATTTTTTTCAGGAATTACACTTCCATCAAGGATGCTTGAAGAACAAGTGTTTAAAATCAAACAACTTGAATACGTGAAGCATTACAAGCCCTCAAAGTCTCTGAAATGTAAATTTAAATTTCTGGAATAGACCTTATGCATGGCGGCCATGACAGAGGGCAGGTTTTCATATTCAAATGATGCGACAATAGAACCACAAAGTGCCTACTCGTGCATGACGCACTGTGACAATGTGACTGCCCTCTATCATGGCCTCGGTGAATGAAAAAAAGAAAAAGAAATTCTACGTACCACTACGTCGTCAACATAATCCAGAACAATTGCGATCATTTCCTGGAGTTTGACGCACGATTTACTGACGTGTTGGAGATCAGTGACGGTTTTCACGGTGCGTAGGCCCGACGCTTGACCACGAATCAAAGTATCCACTAGAAAAAAAACCCACGAAATAGAAACTTTAATATTGCAATGGGCTAATGTAACAGTGTTCTCTACAGGTTTTTCATTTGCTAGGGCAGCACTCCCCCCGCGAAGCCCCCGCAAAGCCCCGCCCCCCAATCGCTGTGGACAATGGCAAGTGCACCCTCTATAGGTACAGGATAGCACTGATCACGCAATCTTGCTGGCCGTACGGAAGTGCGTGCGTGCGTGCAGCACTGTAAACCGAAATAGATCTTCAAGTCACAACAAAAATCTCGCCAAAAACGATGTTTTAAAGCTGAGATATTTTTGTTTGCTAGGGCGGTCGAGATTTTGCGCGGGCGGCACAAAAATTAGGTAGGGCGGCACGCCCTAGCAAAACATCTCGTGGAGAACCCTGATGTAAGACTTTGATAAGACTCCGTGATTTTTTTAAAAAAAGTAATAAGAGATGTTATGGTCGAGCGGTCTAGTGCGTCGAACTTGAGTTCCTGTGCCAGTATTAGAATGTGGGTTCGATTCCAGTCCGTGACGGGTTGTGGCACTTGTGCTCTTGAGCAATGCACTTAATCACACTTGTTCCGTCCTTCGGAAGGGATGTAAAGCCGTTGGTCCAGTGTGTTAGGTAACGCACTTTAAAGATCCCAGAGCATTCTTTCGTGAAGAGCAAGGGGAGGGATTCCCCGGTGTCTCTGGCCGTTTCTAACTTAGAAGTTGATCGTTATTCGAAAATCTATGTTAAAAGTGGAAGAGAATCAATTTTAAAGAGACATACATCCTACTCTCTCCGGCTCATGGCAGATGGGGGCCATCTTAATTGGTGTGAAGACAGTGCCTTTGGACTTGTCCGGAACACCCATGGATTGTCTGCAAAGAGAAAACGCATCTTAGATCCAAAATATGCTTCCAAAGCAGGGATGCCGGAATTCCGGCTTTTTCTTATTTTGGAAAAAGAAATCCAGCAAAGCCTTTTTTCCAGGCCAGAAAAGTAAACGGCCGGAAATATAAGAGAATATATTTTCAACTCTTCAAGTCCAAAAAAACATGGAAAATTGTCTCACTTACTGATTAACGATGTCCGGATATGCCCTACAGTATGTCATGTATGTACAGCCTATGTACATAATTTGCACACCTGCAGTATGTCTGTATCTCGGCCATAATCATTCACGGCTAAAGTACCACGAAACCAGACTATTGATCAGAAGTACATAGAGGGTGCTGTATCCATACAGCAGTGGTTAGATCACATACATACTGACATATCCATTGCATTGCACTCGTACTGTCAATGTACATACTGTACAGTATACTGTGCTGGCAAGTCCATGTGCACACATACATGCAGTTATGATAGTGGATTTTTTTCCGGCCCTGAAGGTAAGAGCCACTGGCATCCCTGTTCCAAAGTGTGCCTGAAAAGCTGACCCACAGTCGAACATTTCATAAAACCATATTTGGAGCCGAGTTTTTGCAAGCATAACCAGAAAATGTAACATGTAATTACACATTGTGCAAGCGCTACATGCAACAAGTTAAACAATTATGAAAAATTGACAATTGTGAGCCGCTCCACCGAAAGTAGGCGCTTGTCACACAGGCCAGAACTGAGATAATGGCTAATTTACCGTATGCATGTGTCAAGTAAAGAAGTTTAAGTGAATAAATACTACCAGAAAACATTTTTTCAGTGTTTTTCTAAAGCATACCTTTATGAAACTACGCTAATTTGGCTAAAACAATGGGAAAATCACCGATATTCCATGCTTATTTTCATTGCCTTCGGCAGAGGTTGGCACTATATCCCATACACCAGAAGAACACATGTTTTTCTATAGGTATAGGGCTTTTGGAGTCAGAATTTGCATGGTTGCTAAGGACTTTATGCCTTAACAGAAGTACAACCTTCTACGCCATTTTTCACTAAAGCGATTCTTAAAAAATTGTGCTCTTGGTCATCACGGAAATGGTCATAACTTGGTCAATTTTTGACAGATTGACACAATGTTTGTAGTTTTGTGAAGCTTATAATATACTCTATCTGATTAAGTCATCAGCTCCATTTTAATGTTTTTATGCAAGAGCCTACTTTTGGTGGAGTGGCTCACAATTTATAAATTTAAAAGCAAGATCTTACCTAATCCAAACTTTGATAGCCATTTTGAAGTTCGTTAAAGTTGTGTCTATCGTCAGATGAACAGGGTTGGTGCATTCTCGTGAGTAGTATTCATGAATTAGCAGGGAGTGATCGGTAATGTCTGCACCGGTAGCGTACCTGCGAAGTCAATAGGCCATTAGCATGAGCGGCCATGACAGCGGGCAATCACATTGGCACCGTGCATCATGCATGAATAGGCACTTTGTGGATCTATTGTTACATCATTTAAATATGACAACATGCCCCCTGTCATGGCCGGCGTTGAAATGGGTCCATTCTGGAAGAGTATGCAACAGTTCATAAGGAGTATGCAACAGTTCAAAGTATAGCAGTCTTCAACCAGGAAACTCAAAGCAACCACACAGACCCACACGGACAAACAAGACCACCAGGCTGGAGTCTATAGGATCCCCTGTGAATGTGGTAAGGTGTACATCAGCGAGACTGGGAGGGACCTACCCACCAGACTCAAAGAACACAGAGCCCACGGCCGCAGAGGAGACTATGACAAATCAATCATTGTCAAGCACTCGTACAGCGAGGACCACGTCATCAACTGGGAAGCAGCACAACTGATAGTGCCCATCGACAGATGGCACCCAAGACGCATCAGGGAAGCCATCGAGATACACAAGCACAACCAAGACATTGGCTTCAACATCAGCAATATCTGGCACTCCCTATTATCCAACCAGACCGATGGGTCCCCTATACCCTAGGTCCTCCCCCACGACAGCCACTGCCACAATGACACGCACTAGTGAGCACACTACAGCCAACCACAGGATTAGGATCCTAGCATACCCACGCCTCCTCAACTCAAGCCATTCCGCTCCAGTGCACACATTGTACACTGAATGCACTCAACCAGTACTTATAGCCCTGCATCATCACGAGTCCGGCATTACTCCTGAAGACGAACAGAGCACGCTGTTCGAAACGTTGAGTTCACACTCACCGGTTCTTTTCAGAACCACAAATCTTCAAAAGATATTTACATGGTGCTACCGTAAACCCATACACAAGTTCATAATGCGATAGTGTTTCTGTCCGTTCAAATGAACCAATCAGAGAGAGGACCTGGAAATGACAAACATTTTCTCAAAATTACTGAATTTTTGGTGCAAAAATTACACAAAATGTTGCACTGTAAACATTTATGTCAAACATGCTAGTGCATAATTACAAACAAAAGTGGACATTATATTCTTGAATGTTTGCAAATATTTATGCAAATTTCAGTGGAGGGAAGAAAAAAAGTAAAAACCTTACCATCCCACGATTCCTTCATTTGTGTTGACTTTCTTGTGTAGATCATACATGTTCTTTGCAAACTCCATATCAACGGCCACCTGAAACAAAATTATGCCGACATTTATGTTAGTGGCCAAGTGTTTCAGAGGCCCTCAAAAGTTGTAGGTTTTGAAACATGTAACTAACTTTATTTATTATTTTATTTTACCTCGTCTTCCGACTCATTGTGAGGAACGCAGAAGCAATTTGTGATTTCAACAACTCCCTGAATGTTGGTACCTGTAAGAAATATGATTAAATTATAGTCTGTTATTGGTATGAATTCCATTTATTTATTTTATTTATTCCATTTATTTACCCAGGGTGTGCCCAAACAGTTTACAAAAACTGGTTTCCATTGGGGCCCTGCAAACACACATAGAACAAATATACTAAATTGAACAAACTTCATAATTACTAACAAACTGGAATAAGATACATTTGTACAACAACTACAACATCAAAAAACTAATGGTTACAGAAGAACAACATCACAAGTAATTATTATACATGCACGTGACACTAAAATTTACGCTAATTACGGGAAGGGCGAAAAACCCGCAAAAACTCTTTTTAAGAGAAAAAAACAAAAAAAATGTGAAAATTCCCCTCCGGCTCCAAAATTAAAGTTTGATTGTATGGCAACCAAGTCATACGACTCCGTAAATTAGCATTTCTCACTTGAAGTTGATCATGTGAATATTATGTGTATGTTTGGCGAAGTGCCAATTTGACTAAGACGCTGTGTGTTCAAATAGGCATGGTCTATGGAAGATCAGAGGGCAGAAAAAGTTCAAGTATTTTCAAGGAAATTGTTGAATGTTTTGCTAAAATCACTTTCCATTAAAATATTAACACATTTTGGCGGGTTACAGCTGCGTGTAGTTTTAATACCTTAATGCCTTAAATATGTTAAACGGAAGTGAAAGTTCAGGTTGGTGTTAAACTTAAAGCCAGATTTTTTCCCTATCGTATTTTGTTTTGGTAAGAATTTAGTACTCGGACGTCACTATTTTTGCCTTAAAATGATTTATTATACATCAATAAGTGCAAATCTAATGAGGAAACCCAAATTTTGAGGGGAAAAATATAAAGAATTTATACTAGGAAAAACTTAGAATATTTCTGAGTTGTCCCATACGCTTAGTGCATGAGGGCTTCTGTGACGTCCGACTTATAAATTATTTCCTTTTTTTTCATGCACCAAGCCTGAACCAGACAAGAAACCGGCCATTTCGAAAACGGGTTTTCACTCGAAAACGAACAGCTAGCATGCTCAGCATAGCAATCCAGCATGCGCTCAGGCACGAACAGCAGGGACGGGTAGGCTAGGCCAACATATTACTCAAATATTTTCGTATTCATTCGAAAGTATCACGGAAAAATCAACTCGGTCAACAAAACACACCTAGCAGTGTTCCTATTACTCTAGCACTTTCGTCATTTCTTCTTTCATAAGAGTCTACAATACTGAACAAAACCACGGGATGCACTTGGCACTCTCTTGGTAAAACAGCCGCCATCTTGATCGATAAAAATGAAGAGCGCCCTCTTGTGATAGTTGACTTTAAGTGTGGACCGAAAACCAGTCCTTTTTTTCGCGTTCACTAAAAACAGAAAAATTATCGCCTGCCCAACATTTTCTACATTTTTTTTCAATTTTCTGAATAAAATCATTGAAATTAAGAACAAAATGACAAGATTTATAGAACAAATAAACTGCATCTTTATAACAAATCACAATTCACCTTTCACAACGTGTGTTATGAGTCCTACCTTCTCATTGGTTGCTTGTTTAGTAACCGTGACGACTGTCGACCATGACATCCTCCTACGCACATGGAGTTTGTTGACGGAAGTAAATCGGTACTTTCAACTTCAAGTTTCAGCAGAACCGGCCGAGCGAAGTGTCTCAAAAATCCTAGATTACGGTTTGTTTTGCAGTAAAAATGGCAGCTCATTTTAGTGCAAATCAGGTGAAGTGTTCGAAGTGTATTTCCACGGCTTACCAGCAGTAGTAATACCGCTTACTTGATTCATGGAGGAAGAAACAATGCTTGATTAAAGGAGCGTGACCAGATCACTTTTTTTGGCCCCGGCACTTCGCACTTTGCCTTAGGCTACCATTCTAAAATTTGGCCCTCTCATTCCGTACATTTTCAAGGATATCTTCCAAAAACCACCGACGTCTTGTAAACTAATTTATCTGGTTCCATAAAGCAGTGCAGTAATCACACCAACCTTTTTGTTTCCACATCCAAATTGGAGATTGCAAATTTCCCGTTTTCTTCCCGGCCATGGATAGTTAAATAGTATTTTGGGGGATGTAGGCCTAGGCCTATTTTATATGATCATTCATTAATACTAGTTAGAATGAAATCCAATTTTTTGAAATATCCGGTCACACTTTTTTAACCTGATTTAGTTTGAGTAGGCCTATGACTGTACGATAGTACGAGTATACGTTTTTGACGCTCTTACTAACTCTTACAAAACTGAAGTTTACTGTATTTGTTTTCCTTCTAACATTTAGTACGATCAAGCGTTTGACAGTAAAAGACTTCAAAACTGGCAACTCCCGCACACATACAAAGAGGTAAGTCCGAATTCAAAGAAACTGACTGTCATTATTTTTCTGTCGGTCGCACATCCTGGCTCTTGTGACCCGGTGTCATATGCCTTTGTTTACGGGCATAGCACCGTGACTGGAGTGAAAACAAATTTGTTCATGCTTAGATATGTGTACGTGTTGCGTAGACAATGGCTTGTTCCTTCGCTTGTCACCATGGGCACACCATTGTTTTGACTCCAGCCCTACCGGATGTGACGTGGCCACGACCGACAGAATTATTAATATTATTACTTCTTTCTGGTACTGAAACCAGGGATTCCTCAAAAGTGCCCATTGCACTGCTGCTCGCAAGCGTGAGGAAACCCATGAGGAGAATCAGAAGCGGCCAGAGACACCAGGGAATCCACTTGCTCTTCACGAAAATGCTCTGGGATCTTTAAAGTGCGTTACCTAACACACCTGACCAACGGCTTTACATCCCTTCCAAAGGATGGAGCAAGTGTGTTTAAGTGCCTTGCTCAAGGGCACAGGTACCCCAGCTGGGTATCAAACCTGCAACCCCAAGTTTTCACCCGAGTATTGCGAGTCAGTGACCGAAACCACTCGGCCACGGTACCCCCCTAAAATTTGTTTAAAGTTTTTTAAAAATCTCTTCCTAACCTTTATGTTTGCACTACAACAATTTATATTTTTTTGGTGTGAACAATCACAGTTGGTGAGTCACAGTTTGTGGTATATTGTGACTGTTTGGTTTTGAATTCAATGTAAACAAATGTTTGGTATTTTATCCAAATTCTTTTAGAATATTTGAACAGTAAAATATCTTAATTTGCATATTCCTCCACCAGAGTCCATCATGCCACGACGGTTTTACTCAAATAATTGCCAACGATCGGGGGCATTTGCTTGAAGGAGTGCCAAAATCCTCAGAAAATCCTTGGGGAAAGTTTGTAGGAACGTGGGATATGCCCTTAAAGGTCCCTGGCAATGTAACTACATTTATGGCACGGACGGATCCGGCCGCTACGAACATTGTAATAGGATGGAAGAATCATGAAGAGTTCATGAGGCAGGCTGCGGGATCGCCAGTTAAACAGGACCAAAAGGTATTTTAGAGACACTAGTCAGTACAAGGCGATTCCGTCTACACTAAAACCAGTAAACTGTTTTCCTGTGCTTTAGCAATGGACGTTTCAGATTACCAGGGAATGATTAGACCCAATTATTCCGGCAACTGACGTCACACTTTATCAAAAGTAGAGTACTGTCTGCACTTGGAGCTACCCTGTCTCTTTTCATTTTTATTTTCAGAAAAGTCCACCAAAAAGCCCCTCCTCCAAGTCCCCGGAGAGGCCCGGCAATCCCATCCCGCCGAGCAAAACTGAAAATCTGTCAACGTCTCCCAGAGACGCTGCGAAGACTCCTGAACAAGCTTCTCAATCGCCAGAACAGGCCGCAAAATCACCACAACCGGAAGCAGAATAAATATTGTAAAATACAGTGTCGGGGAAAGCTCATAATAATAATAATAATAGATTTTGTATGATGTATCATGTCTGCTGGCATATCAATGCGCTTTACGATTATCGGAGCCCGCCTAAACATCAAGATACATGGGCGGGAAAGGGGACGCCACAATCTAAGGCAAAGTCCAGAAAATTTGTACTGATTTTTGAACTATTTTCTCGATAACCACCATTTAATTAAGTACAAAACAAGAAACAGTTCTTTTGTTTTATTGTGTTTTTTTTAACAACATATAGCAATTAAACTAACATGAATATTTTACTACTGTAGTTTGCTACCATCTATATGATTAAACATTAGCCAAAGTAAGGACTACTTTAATTGGGCTGCACTCGATGAATATATTTCCCTTTGATATATTTCGACATGAAGAGCATTCACCTTGGGGAAAACCCGGGCAATTCAGTTCCATATCCCCTTGGATCACATGTCTACATTGTTAAAAAGTTACTACTTTTTGTCCACATTCCTGTGACTGAAGGGGTTTGAGCATGTCGAAAGGAAACAGATCTGTACTAATTGTTTCCTTTCGTCATGGTTTGAGCAAACTGCCCCAACTTAATTAATGGAAGTAAGCACAGTACCTACCTACCTATGTGGTGGGTGATTGTCACATCACCCACGCATTTTGGCCGATTGTACACATCACCCACGCATTTTGGCCGATTGTACACATCACCCACGCATTTTGACCGATTGTACTTTTTGTGGAGCATTGAATTTGTGGTTTGGCCATACCCGTTAAAAAACCTGTTTGTGGTAGTCTACTTAACAACTCCCCTGCTTTACATGGTTGTCAAATCACGAGTCCTGAATTGAACTTAGTAAAAATGTTAAATGTTTACGTCGTGCCAAACATTTGTAAAACCTTTTGTAAATAAATAATGAAACAGTCATTGTTTGTGTCAGTCTTCTGGGGTAACAAGAAACTCAAGTCAGAAGCCTGTTGAATTCAGACATGGGGCTAGATTTCTTGATCGTTTCCCAAGTCCTTGCAGCATAGTGAAACCTGTAATGAGGAAAATAAAATCACTTTTCAGTAGAGACAGCAATTTTACATTTCAGTGAAAACCTATTGTTTGATTTTGCAAACATCCATTTTTAAAGAAACTTATTTTCTAAGGGCTTTAGTAGTTTTCTGGGGACCCGCAGTTCTTTGTGAGGACCTTAATGAGCACCTTGACAGTTCTTTGTGGGGACTTTCATAATTCTTTGTGGGGACTTCGGTAATCCTTTTTGGGGACTTTGGTAATCCTTTGTGGGGACCTTGGTAATTCTTTGTGGGGACCTTGTTAATCCTTTGTGGGGACTTGGTAATTATTTGTGGGGACCTTGGTAATCCTTTGTGGGGACCTTGTTAATCCTTTGTAAAAACCTTGGTAATCCTTTGTAAAAACCTTGGTAGTTCTCTGAGGACCTTGGTAGTTCTCTGTGAGGACCTTGGTAATTCTTTAAGGGGAACCTTGGCAGTTTCAGAGACCTAGATTTTGTTTCGGATTCTACGATTCTTTCGATGTCCTCACATTTTCCCGAGGACCTTACCAATTCTTCTCAGTGAGAGACGTGTGAGTCAACGGGCTCCTAGCTGCACCATAAATCTGGTTCCGGAATGCCTTAATGAGGAGTTCAGCACTGGGATGGCCTTGATAGGAGACGGGTAACAGACTTAACAGGATTGACTGATCTGTGGATTCCAAGCAATAAAGTCAAGCTACCATGAAGCCAACAGGCATGTTTTTAATCGAAACACTCAACAGATGGTGCATGTCCAAGTAAAAAAAACCTTTCACACACAGGATTGAAAGTAATGCGCGCTAACAATATATATTTTTGTTAGTGTTTTTGAAAAAAAAAGGCTTGGACGCGGAGGATTGAAAGTAGCGTTGGGAGTTACCGTTTATTTTTCTAAACGTTTAAACTTCAATTTAACGTTCGTTTAAACATTTAAACAAAGAGTAAAACTTATTACCGCGCTCGCAATATAAAGTTCTTTGACCTGATATCAAGTGCATTCGTGCTGCACCACTGACACTTCATTACATTGGAGCTATGATGCAGGCCACGAAAGTCGGCTTGAAATCACAAAGGTTACCGACCGTTGGGCTCATCACAGCGGTATGCTGCCTGATTCTTTCAAAATAAAACTGCCACTTTAGAAATTTCCGGCGGCGCAAACAGACCATTATTAGATCTTTGAAAAAGGAGGATCGTTTTTTTAACAAGTTGGTTTCGGATATCCGTTTAGCATTTTTCTAAACGGATAGCTACATTTCGGTCGTTTAAACGTTAGTTGAAAGTGGCCTTATATACCCCTGATAATTGCGTTTTAATAGCGTTCCTTAACTTAACCTTCTCGGCTCCCTGGGAAGCATGCAGTCCCAGCTGCTTGTAAGGCACTTATGAGCTACTCAAACAACACCTTACCATTTGCTCCTGGGTGGAGAGAGCAAAGTGTGGACTAGAATTATAGTAAAGTGCCTTGCCCAGGGACACGCACCACAGATTTTGCCTGGATTCGAACGCACAACCTTCAGAATATCCTTACCATCCATGGACGAGTTTTCAGAAGCTTCATTAGGAAACCTCGGGAGAACAAATAAATTGACGTCAAGTGGAAGGTTTTTACTGTTCATTCCTGGCATCAGTTTAGTGTTAGACATTGACGCATTACCTGCAAAACATAAAAATAAACCTCTGGAACGAATATTTTCATTCGTTGAAAGATGGAACTATTCCATTCAACTCGGCTCCGCATCGTTAAATAGAACATTCTATCTTTCAACTCGTGAAAATATTCGTAACATTGAACTCATAAACATTCATTATTTGTATAACATTCTGTTTTTCACTAGAAATGTGTCACCTTAAAAGGAAGAAAAAACACTCACAGAAAGTTGCTTATTTCTCAAATATCGCCAGCATAGCAAAGGTTTATATAAAAGTTGCATGGTTAATGTCATTTTCCCTTTCAAAAATGTTAAATATGGCACAAAACATGGCCACAGTGGCTTCAAAATTGATCATCAAAATTAATTGTGTTGCCGACGTTGAAAACAAGATTCTCTGATTCTCATAAAGGTCTTGTACTTCACTATATTATGTATTATATGTTGTAAAAGAGCAATTAAATTCAAATAAAAAGATTTAAGATGTGAATTCCTACCTTGGTATGTTAGTTTGGAATCCCTGAAGAGTCGATCAATCGTCTGATGTATCGACTGTATGGCTGTTAGTTGGTAATCTGCTTGAGTTGCCTTGTTTAGTACAAACACTGCAGGATACCGGATTCAAATCGACAAAGATCTTGTTCACAAATTGCTTCGGTTGACGCAGTTTTTACAATTATTCGATGAAGAGATGCACGCCTCTTCGTTAAACGAAGATGAAAATCCCTTTGGTCGATAAAGCAAAATAGATTCATTCGATGTAGAGATGGCTAAATTTGCAGAGTTGTAATGACTTGAGTCCCGATTTTCACTGACTTGACTTGAGACTCAAACCTGAAATGACTTGACTTGAATTGAGACTCGAACTTCAAATGACTTGACTTTACTTGTCTTGACTTGAGACTCGAACCTCAAATGACTTGACTTGACTTGAGACTGGAACCTCAAATGACTTGACTTGACCTGACTTGAGACTGGAACCCCAAATGACTTGACTTGAGACTGGAACCTCAAATGACTTGTCTTGACTTGAGATTCCAAGCTCAAATGACTGTGACTCGACTTGAGACTCCAGCCTCAAATGACTTGACTTGACTTGACTTGACTTGAGACACGAACCTCAAATGACTTGACTTGAGACTCAACTTCAAATGTCTTGACTTGACTCGCAATCGGACTTATACATTTGGTTACTCCCGTCTGCCAAAAATTAAATTGAAATTTAATTCGTTTTTATTTTTTAATGACTAACGCTTTCTTTTAACATGGAGCATTCTTGGCCAAAACAATAAACGTACCCTACAGGAATGCAAGATTCAGGGTTTAGACTCATTTTGAAATTAACTTGAACAAATTTACTGTTGTTACAACTTGACTTGAACCGACTTGACCAACATGCCTGACTTGACTTGACTTGACTTGGGACTCGAAGGCAGTTTGACTTGACTTGAGACTCGAAGGCAGTTTGACTTGACTTGGGACTCGAAGGCAGTTTGACTTGACTTGACTTGGGACTCGAAGGCAGTTTGACTTGACTTGATTTTGGACTCGAGGGCAGTTTGACTTGACTTGACTTGGGACTCGAGCAGAGAGAGACTTGTTACAAAGCTGAAAATTTGTAATATGAATGGTCCCTTTGTTTGAAGCGATTTGGCAGGTTCGGATTAAAATAATGAGGTTTGAAAATGATAAATTTGGACGATTCTTACCAAGATTTGGGAAGAAGTCCTCCGTTTCCTCAGTGTTTCCCCCTTCCATGGCTGGGGTGGGGGCTGGAGTTGGGGGTTTCAGCATTTCAGCTCGTTTGATGAATTCAATCAAATTCATGTCCAAAAACCAGTCTTGTACAACAAGAACGACGTGACAAACCGTGAAAAGGAAAGACACGAGTTGTAGCGACTAGAAAGAGGGGGAAACAAAAGGAAATCCAGTAAAATCTCTTTGAATTAAAGGCACAGGCTCGTCAGCTATAGAGCTAGCTGCTAATTTCGTGGCACGAATTTGGCGCGCGTCAGCGCTCGAATTAGCACTGGTCCGTTGGCCAAATGACAGTTGAAATCATCTCGGGCCAGTTGGAAAGCCTCCCCAAATGGTCCGGCTGTCCAGTTAAAATATAACTTGTACTGGGGAGAACCTCATGACTACCAAATTTTCCTAATTTATTCACTCAAATGTGGTTATTGCAAACATTAAAGGTCGACTGTGTAAAAAGAACAACCAAAAATGTTAACCGGGCCACTTGAAATGCCGACGGGCCAGTGAAGACTTAAGCCAACTGGCCCTGTTGGCCAGTTGGAAAAAAAATTAAGGGCAAACGCTGCACGTGCATTGCTGACGAGCCTGTGTCTTCAAACTTTAAGCCTGACTTTTATTAATATTATTATTTCTTTCTGGTATTCATACCATGGATTCCTCAATAGTGCTCATTGCACTGTCACTCGCAAGCGTGAGGAAATCCATGAAGAATTAGAAATGGCCAGAGACACCGGGGAATCCCCTTGCTCTTCACGAAAGAATGCTCTGGGATCTTTAGAGTGCATTACCATTACCTAACACACTGGACCAACGGCTTTACATCCCTTCCGAAGGATGGAGCAAGTGTGGTTGAGTACCTTGCCCAAGGGCACAGGTACCGCAGCTGGATTCGAACCCACAAACCCAAATTTGCACCCATGATTGCGAGTCAATGACCCGAAAAATCCACATTTGTAAATACCTGGATTTCATTGCACACTTCGGCTGATGTTAGGTCTGATGGCAGACTCTTCTCACGGCTTAATAGATGGTCCATGACAGAGGCGCTGAGTACCGGTTGTGTATCTAATAGCATTACACGTTCACCGGTAACGAAGAAATCAATGCCAATGGTCTGGTGCATAGACTGGTTCCGGTTCTCCCTGGTTTGGGGCTTGAAAATGTAGGAGCTAAACACAGACACAAAAATAGAAATGCGCAAATAATGTGTCAAGGGACCACATTAATTTGAGCCGTATGCAGAGGCACTACGAACACAATAAATAGAGTAACAGCCGGGACTTAGAAAAAGGAGCTTTATATCACGAAGAGCTTTATATAACAGAGCATTATATTTATAACAAGAATTTTTGTGTACTTTTAGAGCCCTGTTGTGGGGATGGGTCGCATATAATTAACCTTATGCTAATGATATGCAAATCACCTTTGATCGGCTGTTGGCTTGTTGCCAGCTAGCATGGACATTAGTGTTGATTTTCCGCTGCCCTGAAGCCCAAGTATGCCAACTACGATATAGTCGGTATGGTCCAACAGCATCTTCAATCAAAATGAATTTCATTAATTACAGAATACACAAATGTGAGATGATAGAAAAATCATATGGTCCTCATCCGGACTTGAACCAGAGACCTCTGACATACCGGGCAGATGCCACACCAGCTGAGCTATGAGGCACAGTGGTAAACTCCCTCAGGTTTTCCCCAAGACCTCCGACACACCGAATTTCGAGCACGCTCGTCTGTGCAATCGTAACAGAGTCGGAACTGAGGTGTACGGCCGAATTAAGGACCCAACAAGACGTGAACGCGACTTTAAAATCAGTCGTGAACCCACCTCCATGCCGTTGTCGCACCACTGAAAGTTATCATCCACAAGTTTTAGACTTTGCGTCATTTCAACGGGAGGTGTTAACCTGTTGTGGACTGGAACTGAAAAAAAAAGGAACACTTTGTGACAATTTGTGAGGACATACAAAAACTTGTGATGGACTTGTGAGGACTTGCAGGGACCTGATATCTGAATTAGAAACAATTGCGCCACGTACCTTCGAATGTAATATTTTGAGTCAATCCAGAATGTGAAAGTAATTTTGTCGTGGAAGTTCCCTGCGACTGACCAAAAGAGGGCGTGTGTCCGGACTCGACCATGGGAGAAGCGCCATACGTCGCTAAAGTAACAGGAGAAGCATAAGACGTGGTTGCGGTGGAAACAGCGCCCCCTACAGGGCCAATTGGGACAGGTTTACTCGGAGTGGCTTCCGTCGGGCGTGGGATGATTTTGAATTGAGGGGTTGATTTCGGGGTTTCGCTGGCTTGAGACGTCGGTGTGGAGCCACCGACACTTGGTGAAGATCGGTACACCTCTGTTTTCACCTAAAATTAAAAATATTGATATTGACAAACAATTCTCAAAGTTCAGATACTAGAATTTTTCTAATGTGTCTTAGCTGCGAGGTCAAAATAGAAACGGTCTGTATACCGGTAAACGATTCGAGTTAATCCCTCTTCAAAACGTTTCTCTGTTGACAGAAAACCGTGTGCCGGTTTGAAGGGAAAAGTTTCCAACTTGCTGGGTTGGTCGATGATTGACAGGTTTACAACTAGCCGCCTGCACGAAGGGAACAAAAGGCTGCTACTGGCCGAAGACTTCAAAGGGAGCCGCCCGACCCTCCAGCCGGGCGCACCCCAGGGCATGAATGGGTTGTGGTTAAACGCCCTTGTTCGGGCGGTCACGTGATAAACAGTGGCAACGAGTCAGCCAGGAGTAGTCACACAATGGCTCGTAATTCGATAAGCTCTCTATTGTTCAGCGAACGTGGGCCCGGTTGAACATTGCCAATTATCTATCGTCTGGCCAGACAAGTTGAATCGTTTGCTTGTTCACTGAAAACCGTGCAACGGTGTATCATTTATGTAACGTTTTCCGGTATACATACCCTTTCTAGTTTGACCTCGCGCCTTATAACATAAATGTTGGCATAGTCGCCAGGTCTGTGAGGTCGCCACCCTATTCATCAGCCATTGTTCATCAATAGGGCGGCGAGGTCGCGGACCTGGCGACTATACCGACTTTTACGTTAGGATGTGTACTTGGCCGTTCCAAGCAGTGTCCATGTTTGGTAATTACCAAAAATAAGTGAAATGCAAAGCCATAGTGTCTATTACAAAATTTACATTTGGGAAAAAATAATGTTTCCACACGAGGCGTACGATTTTTAAGTCCCTTCAAATCTCGACTCGTTGAGCTCGGCCACTTTACCTGTGGTTCAGATATGGATGACTTGGCAAGAATAATCGTCAGTTTACTGAGCTGAGGTGAGCTGAAATTTTCTCTTAGATCTTCTTGTGTCTAAGGGTAAAACAAAGGCAGTGGAGTATGACTACTACACTTGGTGCTTCTGTTTCCATGCCGCAAAAACATAAAATTTATGCATGTTATAATGTTATTAGCATAAATTGCATTTATATAAACAAGTTTGTTTACTTATGTTACCATGGCAACAAAATAATGATTTTCAATTAAAATATGCTATGACTTAGGCCGACTGCCTGTCAGATACGTGTACATCAAAAATAAAGTCCATATGTGTTTCAATTATGGAAATATGAAGCTTTAAATTTGTTTACCTTTTTTGTTTACTAGTTTACTCCTTGTTTTAGTTATCCATTGTCACCTAGAATTTACCATTGTGTCCATTTAGATTTTGAACAAAGAACTCTCTGGATTTCCGATTTTTGATCGAACATAACTTTTGAACCGGTTATCCGATTGAACTCATTCTTGAACTGTTCAATTCATGTTTAATTGGACTTTTGATAAGAGTACAAAACTGATGCTTGCCAGCAAGAAGAAAATTTCCATTTCTGACCCTAATATTTATTTTATAGTCCGTGATGTGTCTCAATTTTTTTCGTGTAAAATCTTCATAATTTTTTTAATTCCAGCTAAATTTTGGTTACTAAATACTAGTTTACGGTAAGAAAACATGCTTAATGATGCAACGTTTGAACTTTTAAAAGCAAAAAGCAAAACAAAATTAGTATAAATTATTCTTTACAAAGTTAATTGACCTTTGACCTTCCGCGTCTTCTTCGTCTGCGTGTCCCCCCATTGGGACCTCTACTAGCTCCGCCCACGGGAGTCGCTGATGATTTTGATGCCATCTTTTTACATCAAGCTGCAAATAAAAAATACAATTGATGAATTGTTGCAACTCCATATAAGCCAGTAGGATTTGTTGCAAATAATTAAACAGCAAAACTAGGGTGCACTGAAAATGCGTCATTTTAAAGAAAAAAAGTGGTTTTTGACTCTACCTACCTCTGATAGCTAGCTGCGCCTTTCAAAGTAGACTAGCGCCCTCTCTTGGCTTGTGAAATATATAGGGTTGGAATGGAATGGTTGGAATGGTTTATTGATCTCTACGACCCCAACTGGAGTATGAGAGCCAGTACAGGTTACAAAGTAATTAATATATAGGAAAATGTAGGTTAAGAAAATAAAGTACAAGTTAGCTTTATATAATACATTATCAATATGCAAGAATTAGTATAACCAAATGACTTACGGAAATTTAGATAGTATTATCTTAATAAATTTAGCTAGATTAAACAACTGAAGGGAACCTTTTACATTAAACAATAACTCCAATTTAACAGTGTTTGGGTTAGTCCAATAAAACGTCTTTATATAAGTGCGTCTGTCTTCGCGAAGTGCATTACAAACAAGAGTATAGTGGAATTCATCACAAAAAAGTGGCTTCAATATTACATAACGGGCATACTGTGATATTAACAGGTGATTGGGTGGGTAAATAACGGACTTCGGATGATGGAAGGTGGTGGTTTCCACAACGAAAGCGAGCTAATGCTGATCTACTAGAATTATTTAATTTGACAAGGTACTTCTCAGAATCTAAGTTAGTTTTAATCAGTTTATAAAAGGTGCATAGTCTGTTATTTGAAATGTCACATTCCAAGTGCTGTTTAGCAATATCCTGCAGTCTACGATCAAAATCTTTAGAGAGTCTATTTTTAGAAAAAACACTTATTTCAGTTTGATTCCATAGAACAGAAAATCCAGTATCATCTAACATTGATTTAACACACCCGATCCATTTAGAATGTACAATATTTTGGTCAAAAAGAGCTCTCATAAGACGATACACAGTGTTAGAAAGACTATTAGGACGGGTAGTTAAATGAAGCCAAAAATTAAACATACGTAAATACACAGTATATTTAAGTTCTATTCTACCCAATTCACCATAAGCAATACAATTAGCAGTCCGGTAGTTGACCCGTAATAAGCTTTTCAAAAACTTTTTATGAAAACTCTCAATTTGGGCAATATTAGAAAATCCCCAAATCTCACATCCATACAAAAGGACAGGAGAAACAATTTGGTCAAATAGTTGACACTGGATATCAACAGGTAAATCTAGTTTGGTAGCTTTAGTCTTTAGGCTAAACAACGCTCTTCTGGCTTGATCGACTTGCTTGTTGATGGCTTTATTAAACAAGCCGTTATAGTTCAACTGTATACCCAAGTAAATATAATCATGAACTACTTCTAGCTTATCCTCTCCAAATACAAAATCCGGGAAAGATCGAACTTTACCTTTAGAAAAAATTACAATCTTTGTTTTACTTGGGTTAACACTTAGATGCCAAAGTTTACAATAATCGTAAACAGCATTTAAAGCACATTGTAATTCATGGGGAGATTCTGAAAGTACAACAGTATCATCTGCATAGAGTAAGGTGTACAATTTCAAAAATACTTCTACATCATCATCACTCAGAAGATTACTAATGTCACTAGCTACAGTGGAAAGACCATTATAACATTTGCTAATAAACTTTTCAAAGTCAGGGACTGGGAACAAAACACGATCACAGACTTGTAATAAGTCTACTTTCAAATGATATTTTGGCTAGACGGGCGAGGGCGCTCTTTAACATCTCCCTGACTCGCCAATCCTAGACTTAATCCAAGTCTTTGATCGTGATTAGTGTCCTATTCGGCTTGTGAAGTGTAGGGAATGGGAACTTATTTATTTTGGCCCCAGCCTGAACTCTTGGTGGCAGCAAACATCTTTCGTGGCTGGAAAGTTTATGGTTGCACACAAGTAAATAGGGCTCCCATAGGAACCAATGCTAAATGCCCCATTTTCAAAAATCATTTAAAAATACTCACAACTCTCTCAGCTTCTCAAGACAACAACCAAAATACTCATTGAAGTCTCATCTTTTCAATTCTGTTCAATTTTATGGGGATAATCCGTCACTTTTATTTCCTAATTTCCACTTGAAACAAAACTAACCCTGCAACAGTCAGGTGAAAATTACTAAACAGACCAGTATCCATTTTGGAACAAAGGCACATACGCTACTGGGCAAAATGGGACCACTTTTAGGAGCTACATTGTCCAAAATGTTTATAGTTGGAAGAAAAAATACCCCACATCACGGCGATGGCCACATTCTACACAAGACCACACTCGTTCAGCTCGCAACTCTCTCTAATAAGGAAGAATTTCGAGTTCGGCGCACGGATCTCTGCCTATTTACTTGGCTGCACCCTTATTCGCTGCATGATTCGCTGCCATCCGTGTGACGTCATCTGAATTCTATAAAAGCCCAACTGCTTCCCGCTCCCCAAGATCTGTAAATTATCACCCAAAATAAATCCCACAGATTTCCCTGAATGACTTTAACAAGCAGTCAAGTAAGCCTTCGTTTGTTAAAGGCACAGCTAGCTCATCAGCATTGCGCGCCCCAAATTCGTGCCACGAAAAACGCAGCTCCTTAGCAAAGGAATGGAGCTAGCTGCGTATTTTGTGGCACGAATTTGGCACGCGCGCATTGCTGACGAGCCTGTGCCTTTAATAATCTGCGTCGTAAATTATGAATCAACACAAATTTGTTATTAATTTTTCCTTGTAATTTTAATAGCACTGTATATATGAAGCAATGTTTTACTAAAGTATACTCAACAAATGTACGGTTCTATGAACAAACTCGCAAGTAAATCATCGCAATTTAAGTTCTTTTGAAGAACAATGGCTGCAGCTAAAACGAAAATCATGCATTGTCTCAGCTTTATTGGCGTATTTGGTGAAGAAAAAGGGGCGTGGCTAGTGCCAAAATATGATTTTTGTTGCTCCTTGCCTATTTTGTGTATTGCAGGAATGGCTAAATAAATAATAATAATAATAATTTAAAGAACGCTGAATGCCGCAATGGGGCGACATTTCGGCAAGACTCTCACCGGAGACCACCGAAATTTCGGCAAGAGTCACTCAAAATGACACCTTATTTTTTTACCCAAAGCTTCCAAAAATGGTTGCAGACCAAAGAGAAACAGCTCCAGTCCCGATAAAAATGGTTCTCGACCTAAAAAAAAATGGTTTTTGACCTAAAAAAATGAATTTTAAACTCAAAAATATTAGGGCGACAACAAAATGTCGCCCTATTGAGCAGGTCGCCCTAATATACCCTTTTTACACACGATTTGTCGCCCTATTCTAGCATTGATAGTAATTTCTTAGCACATTTTGAACTCACTTTTTAACATTATTTTTGTACTGTGTCGAAATGCTAAACGTGCCTAGCCTTTGGTCATCTTTTAAAATTGGAATGTGTTTAGTAAAATAAAAAAGTAGTTTAATAGTGGGAATACCGGAAAGGCACAGGCTCGTCAGCATGCTTGCGCGCCAAATTCGTGCCACGATGATACGCAGCTAGGCCTACATAGCAAAGGCATGGAGCTGCGTATTTCGTGGCACAAATTTGGCGCGCGCGCATTGCCGACGAGCCTCTGCCTTTAATGCATTATTCCTATTCCTATGTATAGACGCCTGATGGTCACTTTCTATAATCTCGTAATTTTACGACATAATGTAATTCGCACGAGCTTGTGCTGCTCTCTACATGTAAACGCCCATAGCGTTACGCAAAAAATGGCGGCAACCGCGTGACACAGCGTTTTGTCAAAGTATGCACCCTAGCTCTTCATATCTGACTCTTTACGCAAACTAAAAAGGCAAACACGACGTTGGGAGATTTCCCAACCATCTTACACCCGTTTCATACAGCTACAGGCGCACCATGTACCAGAGTCGCGCCGAACTAATTGTATGAGCGACTTAAGTCGTTCGATTAAAATTTGGTTTCAGACCGGCGTTCTTAATGCGAGCCGTGCGCACACTAAAGATCGACGTCCGAAACCAAGTTGCTCTTCAGTCGTTCTGACCGACTGGAACAGTCGATTTTTCGACTTCTGGTCGCTTCAAATTGTTTCCTACGTCAAACTTAATTCAAATTTCTGGGACAATTTAGTTCAGCGCGACTCTGGTGCGCCAGTACAGTATGAAACGCGTGTTAGATATTCAAAAAAAAATATGCACAGAATTTTGGAAGACGGAATAGACAAACAGAGGGACGGACTTTTAACACACACATAAGTTTTCCATTTACAATCTACCGCGTGGCTACTATTCTCCGCCAATGCGAACGTTGGCGAACGATGTGGCAACATTCAACACGAACGGAACGCACACCAGATTGCACATAAAAATGGTTCATGCAAAAGTTCATTTAAGATACAAATAATGGTTTTGGAACGCTAATATGGGCCACATTAAATTTAATGTTATTGACCCTCGTGGAAAAGTCATGGATCTCTATTTTAATTCGATTGGATGCTGTTCACTAATTGGACAATCAACTCGACCAATAATATTTTGTACTGAGCTGCGCTTTCAGAAAATGGCCTCTTGGTGGCGCCCTACATTGTCAGTCACTGGATGGATCAAATTGTGGAAAACATGCAGACGATAGGACTTGCGGAGTCTAAGGCATAAGTTAAAACGGTCCAAAAACCGCGTACAATTTGGTCAATAGTTGAAAAAACGCGGGAAGGTGTTTCATCTGATGTCTTTCTTTTTATGTGTCGGAGGGGGTGCTAGTTCCAGCTTGGCCAAACCGGAAATGACGTCATCTGGGACTTGACCCGTCTCCTCGTTCATTGCTGTGTGGAAGATAACGCAAATAACGAGACTGTTTTTGGTAAGTCAGCTTTTCAAATTGTACTTTTTTGGGGCTGAACGAACAGCTATATAACTATGTATTACGTGTAGAAGTCATACAATTGCTTGTTGTACGGTATTCAAAGGATCAGACGCTTTTTACTAAATTTTAGACAACATGTCAAAGTTGAGCAGAATTTTTTTTCGCGCCAAAACTTGCCAATAACAAAAGGTCACATTAACCTCGGTTCTCTATATTTACGAAAACACATCATCAAATAGCTCACCTTTATATTTCCTCGCAGGTCCTAAGATGTCCTTATTTTTGATTTCTCTATTTGGAAGCTGTTTTTTATATTCCAATATTTCCGTGACGAGATCCGGCCGACATATTTTCTCCAGGGCGTGTTCCAAGTAGGACAAATTATCTTGAAGAAACAGGAAAAGAATAAAAGCTGAAAAATTTAAACTAAATAAATAAACGAAGATTTTGGAAAATGTACACCTTTTGCAACACCAGACTTATATCGTTAAATTCATTTTGTTTTGTCACTGCAGTTGCTTAGAATTAGGTATTCTTGCAAAATTTGTAAGATGCAGACGACTTTCGGTATTTTGGCGGGAACAAACAAAATGTGCTACTGGTACAAATTGTGCGCGGTTGAGGAACGCGCACGCAGTTGGCTAAGCCAATGAGTGCGACCTTCGTTTTTCAAGTTGCTTGTGCGTGGTCTTCTGCAAACCAAATATTATGCCGCTGGTGCAAGAGATCTAGTGCGCTTCACGCGCATCTGGAACACGCGAATGAGATTCCGCCATTTTAATTACGGTGTTGTATGTCGTCTGCAAACTCTTGTGGAGGTCGCCATTACCCGAGCTAAGCTTGCCTATTTTCTTCATGTAGTCGAAGAGATCTCGCTGTTTACGAATCTTTTCTCGTTCTTCGTTGGGTATAGCGTCTTGGCAGGCTGCTGCCAGGGCTTTCAGCTCATCCTCCGAGATGTTTTCACCCAGTTGCTTCAAGAAGTTGTGAAACGATTCGTCCATGTTTCAGTTTTACTGCAAGAGGGTAGAAACAACAAAGAAACGGGTTTGTTGCGTTGAGTTTACAAAGTTATAAGAAATTATTGCTCCGCCTCCGAGTAGGCGCACGCCTCGCCCCCGCCAACGCAAGCCTCGCAAAATAAAAACATGGATTTTTGCCGCGAAGAAAAACAAATCAACTGCAAAATTGTAAAATGGATTTCAAGGTAATTCCAAGGTGATCCAATTACAACAGAGAAAATTATCAAAATTGGATCTTCAAACAAAATCCAGGAAGTCGCTGGCCTCCACGTCGTCTAATCACCCCACTTGTTTCCTATTGGGGATTCCGTTACGTGCGCAAAAGTCGGGTTTACTCATTTACCACTATCCCCGTTGTATATACCTGCTTAATTTTCTTTCTCCCCGAACACATTTCTTCCCTTAATTCCACCGAGGCACGGCAGGAGGAATTTTCAATTTATCAAGAGCCGAAATCACCTTCGCTGGGGATTTTTTCCCCTTTCGCTACGAGCCTTTTTAATGTGATCCGTCCCAGGGTCCGCAGTTCAAATACGGTCCCCGGACCGTCTACGTGCATTTCAAATTAAGACACTTTGTGCTGAAATATAATTCTACCACGAAAATACTTTGATTAAAATTAGATAATTTTGAGTTTATTCTTCAAGTGAAAAAGACGTATTTGCAAAATTTACCAATGAACGGGAATGGTTGGTTTGTCAGAAGATGATTTGTTTGTCCGCAGCAACATAACTCGGCCTTGCCAAGGCGACCGGACTATCTTTTTCAAAACAGGTGCCTGGGTAATAATTTAGCGCCAACGGCTAACTCTGCCCAGGGTTCGCCATTCAGTTATTTCCGGGGTTTCTAAAATGCCACGATATTTGGCATTTTGTTAACCACTTCAGATTTCGATGGCCGCAAAAAGCATGTTAAGATGAAATTGGCCGAAGGGAGAGAGCTGACCTTTTCAAAAATCAGATTAATCGTTGTCTCAAAATTGAAAGAAACATAACAAAAAGGTGAATGAAAGGATAAAAAGGAAATCAGATTATGTTGAAAAAGTGGAGATTTTTACTGTTAAAAATGCAGTGATGTGCTATGCACTCCAATATTAATAGCAAAAGCGATAACAATCTTAATTCACAGGCTTTTTACGAAATCGTGTCATTACCTTGGAAACTATAAACGTACGTGAATGAGTTAAAACATTTTGGTTCCGTCGCCATAATGACAAATACATTATCAATCTTATTTTATGTAAATGCAAAATTATTGCTTGACATGACCTTTTGAAAACTGTTCATAAATAAAATGTCTAAATGCACTTTCTTTTATACGCCATCGTGAAAGGTACTTTGTATCTATTAAAGGTATCAAATCAAGAAAGTATAAGACGTATTCATTTCCGCTCACGGCTTTTAAAGATGGCGGCGCACTTAGTTTCGCAAATATTACATGCTGGGAGATGGAACTAACGCGGCGGGGTTAGTGCAAGTATTTTGAAGGGACGCTAAATTATCATTTTGATCAGGCCAGTGTATGCTGTGTTTTGCTAAGTTGCAGTCATCAAAACCAACTTTGGATGTGTAATATTGCACTTTTTTATGGAGATGTGAATTTCTCTATTTATTATTATTATTATTGTTTTTTACACAAATGTTGTTTTTGCACGTTAATGCCATGACTATATTCCAATTCCAGGCACGGTTTGTTCTCCATAATAATTGCGTAAACCTTGAACCTCAGGCACCATGTGGCCGCAGACATGCGACATACAATACGTGCTAGCATGTCTGTACAAGTATGACACAGCATCATGCATTGAAACGTATATTTCACAATTTTGTTCAAGTTTTTTGCGATGCGTAAAATGTTCGTCTATAAACTTGAAATTCATCACCAGTTATCGATTGATTATTTCGCTGGTGTTCACGTTATTTTAGATAATTGCCCATACCTCAACACACTCTTCCTTTTTGTTAACGCACTAAATCCCCTAAAAACTGAAAGGAATTCCTTTGAAATTATTTGGACGTTTGAGACAATGGGGGAACAATAGCGTCTGCCACATATCGTGTTGCATATGCCACAATGCGGCTATAATGAACATTATATAATCGATCCATATGTTATTATTTCGGCAGTTACTATACACATCTGCCAATGACAGCCGTTTTATCGATAATGTGGCACATCCAAAATTGATTCAGTAAAAAGTACTTTCTGTCTATCAAAATAACCAAGCAATACATTCGCATAAATATATGTCCATTGACCTGAAGTTAAAATCCATTTTGTATCGGCCGAATGAAATCGCAACATGTTGCAAGGAATTTGAGCTAAATCAGTAGCCACGTGGAAAAATATCGCCTTATCGTTGTTAATAAATTCCCACGAACTACGCTTCTTTAACAAATATATTGGAGACAAAATATCCACCTTCTTTTGGTAAACATTTGACCTCAAACCTAACTCACAATATATACTCACGCAGTCGTAATACATGTAGTTCGATCGGCGTCTAGCGGAATTCGGAAGAGCTCATCAATTTAACCGCACAATTTGAACGAAAATTGCTGGAATGCAGTTTTCAGTAACAATTGATTTTGCTGGCATTATATTCGTCCGGAAACAGATGTCAATGCACAGTTAAATGTTATGAGTCATCAGTGTTTTGACTACAATTGCTGGTATCAACAGACCATGGAAATGGTTTCATTCAGAATTCATTATTGACAGAGTAGACGTGACTCGCGTTAGTCCCTTCGTCTCACGAGCGGTGTCTATCGCATGGACGCATACGTAACCCAAAGAGTCGCCAATATACCAGCGCTTTGTACCAATGAAACTGTACATGCTCCGTTCGTTTAGAGTCTTAGCTTATTTCTCGAAGTTTGCTGCGGGATTAAATTTAACAATGTCTTTCTAAAATGCTCCGTCATTGCAGGCCGTCGTTTCGAAAATTTGAAAACGCACAAGTTCATTCTCTAACATTTCGCCTAATACACATGCCGACATGTCCAACAACGGATACGAACTTTAGTCTCCGTCTCTAGGCTTCAATTTAGACCGGTAAAATCACTCCCAAAGGACCCCGACGAATGTTTGCGATCTAGTTTTGCAAAGGCAACTTGAAACCTGGCAACTTGAAATCGGGTCATGTAAGGCTTGTAAGCACAGTTTAAGTTTTGTACATGTACTGTTATATTGAACCATGTTTATCATATTAAAGGCACAGGCTCGTCAGCAATGCGTGACCAGGGTTTTTCCAAAAATTGGATTTCGTTCTTACCTAACAATGTACAATAGGCCTACTTCCCTTAAAAACTATCCATGGGAAGAAAACAGGAAATGTGCAATCCCTTATTTGAATGTGGTAGCAAAAAGTTGGTGTTACACTGCACTGCTTTATGTAACCGGATTACTTAGTTTAATTACTAAACTTTAGTGGATTTTTGACGATATTCCTACAAATACACGGATTGAGGGCGCGAAATTTCAGAATGGTAATGAGAAAAATATGACACATGATATGGTATCAAAATCTCAACACCCATGAGAAAATCTGGTTGTAAAAAATGTAATCTGGTCACGCTCTGGAGATCAGAATTTCGACTGGCCATTTTATAGAGATCCTTTAACTAAACCAATTTAGACACAGAGCACACGTTTTATCATTTCCAACATTGGTATGCATTCAATGTTTAACATACGACTGGAATTGGTAGTTGACGAAAGAGTACGTCTGGTCTGGCCCAGCATGTAATAAAAGATATGCATAAACATTGCTTGTGTATCAGAGAACACAGATACAATTCTTCTGTTTTGAAAATAGACATCGTTATCTTCATTTCTTCCCGTGGATTCCTTTGATAGGTCCCACTAATAAAGAGGTAAACCTTTCTCGAAAGTTAAAAAACAATTTCGTCCGTTTTTACGTCTCATGAAAATAACTAGGCCTACATGTACTTCTAGAAATTTACGTTTTAACATTTCAATGAATACTTGTAAAAACTATGATCTTTTTAATTTATATTCTTTATCACAGAAGTCACAGCTGGAATTAAGACTGACGTTTTTCGTCAGTGCATTTCATTCCAAATCTATTAAGTTTCGACAAACCGCAAAGAAATCCACATTTTGTTGAAATGTATTAATATTGTCAATGTGAAATCGATAAAACAGACATTATACCTTTAAAATACGCGATGTACACTACGTACGCAGCTCGCTTGATTATCATGCGTATGCGCGTTCTCCTCGTACAGTGCCGAAAACTGACGCCACCTATTAAATGAAGCGACTATACCCACATTAATTATACCAAAAACAACACTACTAATGTGAACTCTTACCACTCAGATACAATACAGCATGCACTTGATACCCGGAAGTCAAAATCCAAAACCGCGAAGCTTTCAGCGAGCCCCGTCGTTCGCGTTCCGACTGGTGGCCGTGGACAGCAGACTGTATGCATCAAAGTAATCGAGCAGAATATCGTTCAACAAGCTGGGGAAAGGGGTGATTAAAAAAGGCCTTGCAGCATGCACGCTTCAAACACGGTGATGCTACACGCATCTGCCGTTGGCCATACGGTGATATTGAGGAATGTGCACATTGTACATTGGTTGGCGATTAATAATGCACCGAGGCTTATTTATAATATGCCGACGCGGCTTTGTCTCTAGCTCTGTATATCAGCAGCATCGCATGCATTGCAAAAGCCCCATCTATTATAGTGGGAGGCGTGCTCGGAATATCGATTCGAAGGCCGTATGCAATATGGTTGTGTCCGTCAGGGCCACGTTGCCATAATGAAGGACCGCAAATGTTTGTAAACAGCCTGAAAGTTTTTTTGTAAAGCCTGGTCAAAGATATCAGGGCTGATGGCCTGGGACAGGCTGGGCTTTACACCAGTAGGGCCTTACCAAACCTTTAGGACTAGTCCAAGATATCAGGCCCGATGGTCTGGGCTTTACACCAACAGGGCCAGGGCCTTACCAGACCTTTGGGACTTGGCCCTCATAAAGGAAAACGGTGTATCTTCCATTGTTCTCTATTCAAGATACACCATTTTGCCTTATCAGGGCCGGACTGGTCCAAGATATCAAGCCTGATGACCCGAGCCAGGCTGGGCTTTACACCTTGCAACAGGGCCTTTGCGACTGGTCCAAGATATCAGGCCTGATATGGCCCGGGCCAGGCTGGGCTTTACACTAGCAGGGCCTTACCAGAACTTTGGGACTGGTCCAAGATATCAGGCCTGATCGCCTGGGACAGGCTGGGCTTTACACCAGCAGGCCTAGGGCCTTACCAGAACTTTGGGACTGGTCGAAGATATCAGGCCAGATGGCCCGGTCCAAGATATCAGGCTTGATTGCCTGGACCAGGCTGGGTTTTGCGACTGGCCCAAGATATCAGGCCTGATGGCCCGGGCCAGGCTGGGCTTTACACCAGCAGGGCCTTACCAGAACTTTGGGACTGGTCCAAGATATCAGGCCTGATGGCCCGGTCCAAGATATCAGGCTTGATTGCCTGGACCAGGCTGGGCTTTGCGACTGGTCCAAGATATCAGGCCCGATGGCTCGGGCCAGGCTGGGCTTTACACCAGCTGGGCCTTACCAGAACTTTGGGACTGGTCCAAGATATCAGGCCTGATTGCCTGGACTTTATACTAGCAGGGCCTTACCAGACCTTTGGGGGACAGGTCCAGGATATCAGGCCTGAGGACCTGGGCCATGCCGCGCTTTACACCAGCACGGCCTTACCAGACCTTTGGGACATCAGGCCTGATGGTGTACCACACGCCATGTAAAGATAAAATATTTCTGCTTTTCTGTTTGACAATATCACAATGTACATATACCACATTTATGACACCAGACACGAAAACACAAAAAAATTGTTCTAACTTTCTTTATTATAATCTGTAAACACTTGCATTGTTTACTCTTTCTTAAAATTTACCAGCATTTTTACACCCAACAGTTCCATTAAAACAAACTCCATACATCTGGAAGTCCGATATATTAATTTTACCTCCTGTACAGTACAATACATAAATGTTGCTTATACATTTGGATGCGTTCTATTAGCTTCCTCGAGTCAGCCCTGACTTGGGGATGATCGCGCATATGCTCAGTCAGTGAGACCATTAAAACGGTGCTAAACCCATCTTGACCCCTAGAAGCTAATCGAATGCCACAAAATTAAGTCGAGTCTTGTATTATTGCGACACTTATGTGGACCTACATTTTCGTTATTGGCCTAACTTAATTATACACTGGACATTACGATAAACGACAATGTTACGACACCATTACATATATGGTAACTACACAATTGCTGATGTAGACTGGAAATATCTTCCTCAATTAAACAAATACATTAAGTTACACTGCACAATAAAACAAATATTATTACAATATTACATCATTTCAAATTAGACAAACGTACCAGCGATTAGGCTGAAAATTATATAAAGAACAACTTTCTGAATGAAAATCATATACATAATGTATATCGTCCGAACTGTATATATGATGTATATCGTCTATACATTTTTTTATACATTAGTTGGCAGTTGCATAACGCACTCGCACGAACCCTTAAACTCTAAAATCTTTCACCGAGAAACAAAATGTGTAAGAATTAATGCAATTATTTTTGTATTAAACTTGCGTTAGTGTATAAATAAGCCCCCGCCATATTATCACCGAGCTCATGTACAAAAGCAATACATTACAGCCCGAAATATACATCTCATACAGCATTGAAAAGATGATAGATTCGTATATGTATACATAAATTCTTTGCATAGCTTATTATAAGTGTTGGTTACCCTGTCGCGGCCGGCGTGCAGAATCATTCAAAGCCCGTTATCAAATAACCCGCAATAAACATGCAAATCATATGGCGCACTTAAACGCGCGTACACAGTCACGCACGACGCCCAAACAGGCATTACGTGCGTGCGTGCGCGACGCGCGTGTAGGGTGTGCGTGCACAACGCACACGCACAACCATGTAGACCGTATCGAATAACCGCCATTTCGTAAGGCACTTTTTGTTACTTAAACCGTTCAACAATGGAAGCACAATATGTCAAACCATGCATGTCCTCAAGGAACAAAGAAACTGCCCCACGAAATGGCGGCTATTAGATACGGTCTATACTATGCTCACATGTACAACTATACTCACATGCGCAACTGCTAAAAACGAAACCGCTCAACTGACGAAATTGAAACCGCAGAAAGTGCAACAGTCTTTACAATCATTGTTGCGCGGACAAATTAACCCTTTGTGCCAATAGCTATAACACTATACGTCTGCTCACAAAACGCAAGTTGTACATGTAAACCCTGCAGGCTATTGGGACATACCTTCCAAAACTTTTTACTGTATATTCCCTTACGTGTTGGCATGCGCTTTTAGTACTTGCTACATTTGCTTCTGAAAAAATAAAAGTTTTACAAAACATTTCTTTTATAATAATGTATACCTCAAGAGATGGTACAAGCATAGTTTTAACTGAAAGATCCAACAGTATCGTCTATATAAACTCCTCAAAAAAAGTTCGGAAAGTCAAGTTTGACTGACGATTTCTCTCTTGTTACTAAATCATTTCCCTTGAATTTGGTATCATTGGAAAGCCCTGTTATTCCTCTTTACAGTGATGTGTCATTTGTTATGATTAATCAATTGGGGGATGTGCAGTATAGCGGAATACAGGGGTGAGTGGAAAGTGAAATGCCACAAAATTCACTGCTATTGTCATGCAGTGCATTCCCCTTTTTCTAGGAGAATGGGAATGTGTCAAAGCACTTTTTGACAATAGCAATGCATTTTGTGACATTTCACTTTACACCCGCCCCGGCTGCACATCCCCCAATTGCTTAATCATAACAAATGACGTCACACCATCGTAAAGAGGAATAACAGGGCTTTCCAATGATACCAAATTCAAGGGAAATGATTTAGTAACAAGAGATAAATCGTCAGTCAAACTTGACTTACCGAACTTTTTTTGAGGAGTTTAGTTTCGAGATTTTTTTTTTACAGTACACCACCAGACAGAATTTACGACATGCACGGTATGTGATCTGAATGTATTAAGTCCTCAGATTTAAAAAGCCACGGTGTTCTGAAGATCCATGTGGCCCTATCTAAAAGTAATTCAACTGAATCGAAGAGCGCCGACGCGACCCTTTTCCAAACGTGCGACATTGAAGTCACACAAAAGGATCATACGTTCCAATGCTTGGAATTCCAACAGCATTTTGCGGTCGACAATGAAATGGAGCTTATTTAAGAAGAAATTCATCACTGCTCAGTTTTCTAGCTTCAGAAAATGCTAGACTGCATGTGTTCGTATATGTAATATGACATGCGTTCAGTTGACAGTAAACGTTCACAGAACGTGACGCCGTGCACTGAACATAAGTGTCGAACTAATGGTCTTCGGTTGCGTATTCTGCTTGTTGTACTTATACCTAGTATAAGTAATAACTTCATGTGCCATACTGGAGAGATGAAACCAATAAGGCAAAATGGCCAGAGAGTACACAGAGCTAGCTGTGCTCGGATGAAACCTCGCTCCACACACGCGCAGACGACATATACCACCGATATATTTTGGCGGGAAAATCATTAGGCACATCACACGGTGGTACATCACAACGTCCATCTTAATCAAAATTTCACGTAGAAGTTCTGCTCTTCCGTCAAACTACACCAAAAATTGGCACCATCTCTCCCGGTCCTTCGCTCCATCATATGTTTCAACCACCACAGAATCCGATTTTGAAAAGGACGCGAAGACGCCATGATATGTATGCAAACCCATCCACGCCAACCCGAAGCAGTACTCCAAAATTATGGCAACTCGTCCCAGGTTTAAATGTGATGATTTCCAGCCATAGAGGATCTACCAGAAATTCCACGAAATCTGGAAGCTCCTGATTGAATTTGACGTGAAAAGCAACTCCCGCAGGATTGGGAAGACCACGTGGATGTTAATGTGAGGTGTCATCGGAACTTGCAAATGACTGGATCCTAGTCGATTCATCAGAAATTCAGAACAGAAGTTATACTTGACTCATCGCCTCGATCGAGTCAAGTAGAATAGATTGTTTGGACGACTAGAGGCAAGTCTTCAAAAGTTGAGTTAGACTCAAGTCGAGCCGCTGCCTGCCTGGAGTTATTACGACCAAGTGTTTACGATACACTGACTGAAAACTGCTGATTAAATCTGACGTGAAAATCAACCCCACAAGAACATGACGTCACCCTTAAAACTACCTTCACAGAGCAAGGGTTAAGGTACTACAGTACAGTCCACTGTAAACTACATCCTCCAATGCACTCCAGCTGGAGGTTTTTGGAGTGTGGCTGGCCTGCATTGAACTACCCTCAGAGAGCAAGGGTTAAGGTACTGCAGTCCACTGTGGAGTAACTACATCCTCCAATACACCCCATCTGAAGGATTTTGGAGTGGGTGGCTAGCCTGCATTGAACTACCCTCAGAGAGCAACGGTTTGGTAGAAGTATACAACAAGTCCACTGTGGACTATCTTTCTTTCAAGAAGGTATTTGTTGAGGGAAATTGACGTGAAAATCATTCCCAAAGACCAAGGTTGGATATTTCCAGGAATTGGCTATTAAGGTAACTATATTTGTCTTCAGAAGACGATGTTTCATTTTCAGGAGTGCCATTCGCCAGCGCCGCTGTTGAACTTTATTGTGCTGATACGTTTTAAAAAATGTTGTTAATGTTAAATGTGTTATATTTTGTTGTATGTGCTTGTTTGAAATCATTTTCGTTATTTAAAGGTGTTTGTGGAGGAAAATTGACGTGAAAAAGACACCCAAAGACAGTTTTTTTTTGGGTCACCATGTTGACCCAAATTGATGTTGTACATAGAAGCTTTTCATTCGTTTGTTTGAAATAATTGTTAAGGTGTTTGTTGAGAAAAATTGACGTGAAAAAGATGCACCAAGTCAGTCAAGATACACGAAATAGTTTCCATCAGGCATGCATTAAACGATTGAAGCTCAAAACAGATTGTTTAAATTTCACATTTGCCATATTAAGTACTGAAGCCAACATGGCCCAAGTTCGAATCTTGCCCAAGTTAGTATGCGAAGATTGGGTTTACCTAAATATGCATGTTTTACTTCTGTCTCTAAAACTTAGCATTTTTTTTATCATCTTTTCTTCACAGACGTCTTCATGAAGCTACAAGTATTCAGCTGATTTGAAGGAATCCTTTCGCGATTAAAATCAAATAACGTGAAAAACAATTCCTCAGATCTAAGGTGATGACTATGTTCTGTAACGATTATTTAATGAGTTGTAATTGCTTTGTAAGATATTATTATTTCATTATATTTATCGTTTTTATGTTTGGGATTTGTTTGTTGATAAGTTAATGTAAAATGAGTTTTTCGTTCATTTGGAAAGATAAAAGAATGACAATTGTTATTTTCTTCACAGATGAAGTTACAATTCGATGTTTGCCATCCCTTGCGTCTGGGACATATACGATGACAAAGAAGTGCCTATAATTGGTATGGCACCTAATCGCCACTGAAATGAAACAACCAAACAGATGAACGAGATAAGACATTTGGATGAGAGAAGACATTTGGATTAAAAATGAGAGACCAACAGATACCCCAGTTGTGCATGGCATGTCTGTTCCGTGTACCAGGTTAGAATCCTGTCTGGGATCATGTGGACTATATGCTTGTCTGATGGGAGGGTTCGGTTGGCAAAAACAGATAACCAATTTAAATGTGTGAGGATTACGTCGTTTACAAGAAGTTAGGATGTCTTGGAAAGAAGCAACAACATCATGAAGTACAAATTCAGCGAGCAGATCTTGATCTCCAGATTGGGGGTGGATGGAGAGGATTTGAACTCCTCCCCCTCAAGTCCATGGGCCTGTTTGGACTCTGTAAGTATACAGAACTTTCAAGAAAACTAGACGTCATATTTCAATGCACATATTGGCACAAACACAAATGTACAAATATTTTGAACAAACTTACGTTTTAACATTCTTGTGGCCTATTTTGTCTATTGAAAATAGATCACTGTGTGTAGGGTCTCCAAAACCCTCAGTTTCGGACGACACGTACTCAATGAGTACGTCCGATACCGAGATATTTTTGAATGTACCACGCATATTGAGAATGGCATTACAATAAGTTTGTCAGAAATTACACTTCCATCAACTTCCATTCAACAACTTGAATATGTGAAGCATTACAAGCCCTCAAAGTGTCTGAGGTGTAAATCTGAATTTACAGAATTGCCCTAAGTTTGGATTAAGTCAGAAACCCTGTTTAAATCGGAACACAGAACAACTGGGGTCCTTTTGCCATTTTACAACAGTTATGTATGCAGGAAAGGCAAATATAGACTAGATAGCTATCTGATAGTGGTCAAGAACTGACTGGTGCCAATACTGTGCATTCAGCTAGTACAAAGTGATTTTGGACACGCTCCAGGGACCTCAGAGAACAGTCAGAACACATGCAAAAGAACCTATTACACATAATCTGTTACATAATACAATATTGTATTCATTGTATACTTCTTAAAACTTGTGTAACCTTCAGAGGCTACTTTTTTTTAAAAAGAAGCCAGAGGTGGCTATTTTGAGAAATGAAAGATAAAGAGACATTTCTGAGGTTTTTAGGACATTTCTATGACATGCATTGAATATATTGGTTGTTTTTTGTACTGGGCATAAAATGCTGTCAAATGTTACTAAACATAGTTTTCAACAGGTGTACTCAAACGTTTGGCCGGTACTGTTCATGTATAACAATTGAATTCACCATACTTAACTGAAGTAAAATACATACATGTATGTGACCGCTCTGGAAAAAGGTAGCATAAGTCACGCAGGCTAGGTCGAGTTTTTGCGACCATAAGAAGGAGTCTGCTGCAGATCCACGCTCATTAAAATACCAAAACACAATGGAAATTCCTGGCGGTGCCCAGATACCGCCTGGAATGTCTGTGTTACACCTGGAATTTCCATTGTGTTTTGGTATTTTAAAGAGTGTGGATTTGCCTCAGATTTCTTCTTATGATCGAAAAACTCAACCTAGACTTGTTCTCACTAGAGAAATCGCTTCATTCGACGAAGATTAGTTAATTATTGTTAGTTAACGAAGCGTGCGTTTACATATATCACTTAACGAAGATCAAACGAAAATTGAATGAAGAGCGGTACCGTACACATTATAAGCGACCACTAACGAAGATCGAATGAAGCTGTGGGAGGTCGTACATGCGCGTCGCGCATCTAGACGCGTTGTGTGGTTTCAAGTGGCGCATCAAAAACAATGCTAGGCGCTTGACACACAACGCGCTTGTGCAACCAGGCATGCCAAATTGCTTTGTCGAACGAAGAGAGCGTTCTCATTACAAATTTGCTTCATCGAATGAAGCGATTTCTTCATCGAATGAAGCAATGTCTTCGTCGAATGAAGCAATGTCTTCGTCGAATGAAGCTATTTGCTTCATAGCCTGCGCGATTTACATGTATGCTACCTTTTTCCAGAGTGCGTCACAAACTCACAAATGTGGTTTCCATTGATGTGAAATATCGGCCACGTTGTATTTTCAATTAAGACAAATTATGTTACACCTAGTATATATTTCAGCATTCCTACATGATTTCAGCAAAATATGTAAGCTGCCATTTTCCAAGAGTAATATTTTAAGTGTTACTGTTAATTAATGTTCCTGTTATAACGAGGTAATCTGCAAAGTCTCAAGGACCTCTTATTAATGAGATTCAACTATTTGTGACCAGAAGATCTTTTTGGTTGCATAAATTCTGCAGCTACGAAAAATACCAAAATAAATATTTCTTTTTGTGACGCCCAGGAATCGAACCCAAGACGCCAGAAGTGAAAGGTGAGGACAGAACCACTACACCAACCCGAACTGCAGATTGGCAAGGTGCCAGATTATTTATGCATTCCAGGCCTCGTCTTTAGATCGAGGTTTGGAATAAATATACTCTCCAACAAAAGAAACTGTGCATGATAAAAATTGCTGTATTTTTTCAGCCATGGCAGATAACTCACTGGAATAAACTGTTAATGAAAGTCCATGAAATCTTTCAAATGGTTAACCGAACTTGAAATGTACAAAATGTGTTCTTCGTGTTCTCAGAGGTTGCTGAAAACTGACTTGCCAATATTGAAGTCACAAAGTCAGTATCTAGTGTGTCCCCCTTGTGCATTAATCACTGCTGTGCATCTTCGCCTCATGGAGCCAATGACACGCGCATGAAAGAGAATATTGACTTTTGGGTAGTCCTTTTATACGGCTTGCTAACGAGACCTGAACTTTATGGAATTCTGTTACATAACAACCTGTAGGACTCCTATTGTGAAATCAACACCCAGGCATGCCTAAGTCCTGCACTATGCCATGAGCAGGTTTTGAGTGCATAACCTTTTTCTAACAATGTCAGAGAATATTGTCTGTGAATTTGGTGTTTATTTTCCACCTTGAAAAAATACAGCAATTTTTACCATGCACAGTTTCTTTTGTTGGAGAGTATATATAGCTGGTACCTCTCCAATCAGCAATTTACATTCTATATAACTGATTCATAAGAAAATGATTGAACCGTCCTTCCATGTGAATAGGTCCTATGCACGAGTAGCCATGACAGGGGACAGTCACATTGTCACCGTGCGCCATGCATTACTTACTTTGTGGATCTACATGATTGATCAACTGCCCCTCTGGACGGGGAACTGCATATGCAGTTCTAAGTGTGAGTGTCTTGGGGGCGGTTATACAGAATTAGCCCATGCAATAGATGAGGGCTGAGCTGGTCTCTTATGCTTATCTTGTTGGCTTGGGGTCAAGTCAGTTTTTTGGTTTTTGACCTGTGACTGGACTTGGGAAATAAGATTGATTTACGACTTGAAATAAAAACTAGTCATCAAGTCTCCAGCCCCAGAGACATACATGCATAACCAAAACTGCAAGTGCAGTCTCTCGCTCCAGGGGAATAAATTGGAAAATACCTAGCCGTCGCGAAGTGGTTAAAAACGAAGTTATTTACACTCGATTTAAAAGCCCATGTTGAGAAAACTGCCTTGTAGAAATTTCAGCCACATAGATAAAGTAATACTTCAGAAAACCTGAAAAATCCAGGCATGTTTTTTGTGTGTTAATAAACTTTTTAAAAAACCCACTTTCAGTTTTCAATTTCTCCCACAAAGGTACCATTTTACAAAAAAAAAATCATGTGGTGTTTGTTACCATTGCTATCAACACTTTTAGCTGTTTTTTTCTTGTCAACTCGTGCAGTAAAATTCTGTGTAACTCCAAATGATGTATCGGGACATTAAATATGAAAACCTGCCCCCTGTCATGGCCGCCGGTGCAGAGTAGCTATAGTTCCTAATTACATAATTTCTGTACCTAACTATGAGAATTCTTCATCTTGTTCTTCGTCTGTTTGCACGTCGAAACCATACAATACCTTCATGATCTGTTTAACGCAGACCATGGACCCTGCTTTGCACTCCTTGCTTACGGCAGCGAATAGCAGAAAGCCGTGTGGAAGCTTGTCGATGATTTCTAAGTTGACTGGAATATCGAGGGATCGGAGACGACGAGCGAACATGATGGAGTCGTCCAACAGTGGATCGTAAGTACAGCCCTTGGGACACAGAGAAAAGAAGAACATTTTAGGTAAGGACCAGAAATGGGGACTATTTTGAATCGGTATTTTACTATTTCTGAACTTGACACTTGACTTAGAATCTGTTCACGTAGAGAAATAGCTTTGTTTAAAGATAGTATACATGATTGGTAAACTGTTACAAATAGTTTCATCCCCCTGTGTGATTGAAGATATTCATGATTAAAACCAATCTGAGCAAAAACCAGCTCCGTACTTGGTCTAACTTTTGAGAAAACAGTCAAAAAAGGGTTTGCAGTCATTTCACCCCAAAACCACTTCACCCTGAACCACTTCGCCCTGAACCACGGCCTGTGCACGAAGTGGTTTTGGGGCGAAGTGGCATTTGGGCGAGGTGGTGTTTGGACGAAGTGATTTGGGGCGAAATAGCACTTGAGATATGAGATATCTTAAATGGCACTGATCTGTTTTACTAATGAACTCTTTATTCGCTTCATTGAACAAAGATTCTGATCTCCATCAAATGAAGACAAATCTTTGTTGAATCTCATTGAATCTTTGTCGAATGAAGCAATTTCTCTAATGTAAACAGCTCAAACTTACAATGATGTGTACAGGAGGCAGCCCCTTCAAAAGTTCATCCGTAGCATACATTGGTGACATGTAGGAATTCTTCATGATTGGCACCTCACGAAGCTTTCTGATTGGTGAATTTACGTAGGCTGACGGCCCTGTTGACTCCGCCCCCACCTCAAGGGCCAAAATGTCCGGCTTCAGCGTTGGCTTTAAGTGATTGTTTGTGTGTTTGACCTTTGACCGTTGGGCTGGTGATCCGGGTGGCAGGCTAGGATCGACGACGGCGATGCTTTCGGTTGATTCTTGCCGAACGACGTTTCCGTTTGACGCCGCCGAGCGACTGTGCTCCATTTTTGAGATCGTGAGGCCTATGCCGCTATCGGGTAATTTGAGCTCGTCGACATTTATGTTGGCCGACCAGTCGGAATCGGTCTTTTCCAATGTTCGCAGAAAGGAATCGTCGTCATCTGTTTTGTCTTGACTGTTGCTGTCGGCTTCACTCTGTTCCAAATCACCATTTTGGGGTTGAAGTCTGTTCTGGGAGTCAGATGCATTCTGGGAGTCAGGTGCATGCTGGGAATCGAGTCCATTTACGCATTCAGACACATCCTGGGATACATCATGGCTACTTTCAGAGTCTGTATTCTCGACGTTATCATCCTGCGACGTTTTATGCGAGACTGCGAAATGAAACTTATCGTTGGCCTTCTCAATAATCGCATTCACCATCTCCTCCGAAATGAATTCTTCTTCCAAGCCCGCGTACGCCGCAAGACATCTGATTAATATGCCGATTGGAAGCAAAGGATCGAGTAGGCTTAGCATGCGCGACGGTGACGGTTCATAGTGAACGTTGAGTGGCGTGTACATAATCACGACGCCGTCGGGAACGCGTATGCCGTATGATGCTGCACGCATCGCTACGGCGATGCTTAAATTGCCTCCTGCGCTGTCTCCTGCCAGACATATGTGCTCTCCGGTTGACCCTTCAAAAGACAAAAAATATATTATTAATCAAGGGCCTAACAAGAGGTTATTATAATTAACCCAGGCCACCAATATGGTTCCCGGTGCAAGGATTTCATACTTTCTTGCCTCAATAATAATTACCTAGAAATTCAGCATTCTTCAAGACCCAAGCATAAGCAAAGAAGCACTCTTCAAAAGCCCTCGGGAACGGCTGCTCGGGTGCAAGCGAGTAGTCAATGGATACAACGGGTACTCCTAGATCTCTCGCCCAAGATCTCAGATAGATCTGTGGATTAAGATATTACATCGGATTAGAATATATTGGATTATGATCCTACGAATCAGATTAGTCGATGGATAATACAGATATTCACAGATCTATCATCTAAGATCTGTTAAAGACTAGATCAGATTAAGAATCAGTTTGGCTAACATTATGATCCAAGGAAACGGATTAGTCAACAGATACCTTAGGTAACAATAAATCAGGAGATTAACAAAATAGTAGTCACTGGTAAATAGTGTGTCTTGTTACTGCTCAGAGCTTTTTGGTAAATGTTGAGTAATGTTCCTTGTCAAGGCCAATAATCAAAGTTATCCAATAGTAGCCACCCTTACTGAACTCAAGATTTGAAAGAGGGTGAGTCAAGCTATGAGTACATGCCTATCAATTGAGGGTGTGTTTGCAGAAACTTGAATTTCATTGAGCTGAACATGGAAGAAATACAGGGGAGTTTTGGGAAGAAAGCTGCAGGGCGCACTTTGAGGAGAAAGCTGCAGGGCGGTTTGGGGCACTTTGAGGAGAAAGCTGCAGGGCGGTTTGGGGAACTTTGAGGAGAAAGCTGCAGGGCGGATTGGGGCGCTTTGAGGAGAAAGCTGCAGGGCAGTTTGGGGCGCTTTGAGGAGAAAGCTGCAGGGCGGTTTGGGGCACTTTGAGGAGAAAGCTGCAGGGCGGTTTGGGGCACTTTGAGGAGAAAGCTGCAGGGCAGATTGGGGCACTTTGAGGAGAAAGCTGCAGGGCGGATTGGGGCACTTTGAGGAGAAAGCTGCAGGGCGGTTTGGGGCACTTTGAGGAGAAAGCTGCAGGGCGGTTTGGGGCACTTTGAGGAGAAAGCTGCAGGGCAGTTTGGGGCACTTTGAGGAGAAAGCTGCAGGGCGGTTTGGGGCACTTTGAGGAGAAAGCTGCAGGGCAGATTGGGGTGCTTTGAGGAGAAAGCTGCAGGGCGGTTTGGGGGCGCTTTGAGGAGAAAGCTGCATGGCAGTTTGGGGGACTAATGGATTGAGAGCTATTTGATCAGATTTGGAGCAGACTATGATTCCAGGGAAATAGGGTAGTGGACAGAGGGTAGTAGAAGAAGAATAAATTTGGCTAAGATTATAATCCTACGAAACAGGTAAGTAGATACAATTAATACTAAGAGATAATCCTAGATCCCAATAAGCTAATAAGAGACATGAGATCAAGATTATGATCAACAGTTACACTCATCAATAAGGGCCTGACCTACCTCGTGTGATTTTGAAGTGTGCGCGACGAAGCCTCCCCCATGAATATGTATGAGCATGCCCTTTGACTTAGGAGCAGCTTTTCTGGGTGGCAGGTCTTCGGGACCCTTGTTGGGTTTCTGCGGAGAAACTTCATGAAGCCAACTCTGAAATTAAACGAAGTACGCCGTCAGAAAACAATCTGGAGGGATCTTTAGAGGGCGTTTATTAAAGGTTGGGTTGGTATTTGGAGCAAAAGTAATAGACTACTAAAGTGTGACGTCAGTTGACGGGGTAATTGGGTCTAAACATTCACTGGTAATCTAAAACATCCATTGCTAAAGCGCAGGGAAACAGTTTACTGGTTTTAGTGTAGACCCAGTAACTTTGGCAACACACAAATCTTACCTGTCCGTCGCGTTCCACAAACGACAGCAGCCGTATCTGCACTGCCCCCGGTCCGGTATGCGCACAGGGCGGTACGATTGTCACTGGCTCCCCGTCCTCACCGTCCAACTCAAACGTGTGCGGTTGAATCTGGATTAGCTTGTTGATCGCCACGGAACCGGCTATCAAGTTGAACATCTCCTAAATTAATAATAAGAGCACTGTTAATACAACATTCTGCTTATAACAAGGAACCCTGATAATAAGAGCACTGTTAATACAACATTCTGCTTATAACAAGGAACCCTGATAATAAGAGCACTGTTAATACAACATTCTGCTTATAACAAGGAACCCTGATAATAAGAGCACTGTTAATACAACATTCTGCTTATAACAAGGAACCCTGATAATAAGAGTACTGTTAATAGAACATTCTGCTTATATCAAGGAACCCTGATAATAAGAGCACTGTTAATACAACATTTGGCTTATATCAAGGAACCCTGATAATAAGAGCACTGTTAATACAACATTTGGCTTATATCAAGGAACCCTGATAATAAGAGCACTGTTAATACAACATTCTGCTTATAACAAGGAACCCTGATAATAAGAGCACTGTTAATACAACATTCTGCTTATAACAAGGAACCCGATAATAAGAGCACTGTTAATACAACATTTGGCTTATATCAAGGAACCCTGATAATAAGAGCACTGTTAATACAACATTATGCTTATAACAAGGAACCATGATAATAAGAGTACTGTTAATACAACATTCTGCTTATAACAAGGAACCCTGATAATAAGAGTACTGTTAATACAACATTCTGCTTATAACAAGGAACCCTGATAATAAGAGCACTGTTAATACAACATTCTGCTTATAACAAGGAACCATGATAATAAGAGTACTGTTAATACAACATTCTGCTTATAACAAGGAACCCTGATAATAAGAGCACTGTTAATACAACATTCTGCTTATATCAAGGAACCCTGATAATAAGAGTACTGTTAATACAACATTCTGCTTATAACAAGAAACCCTGATAATAAGAGCACTGGTAATAAAACATTGTGCTTTTTTGAAGTTCCAATTTCCAATATATGCTCGTAACCGGGACGGATACTTGTGTTACGTTTTAGGCCGTCCCGGTTATGAGCGTATTTTGGAAATTTGTACACAGGGTTTTTAGAAAGGCATGTTGTCACACTATTTGTAACCCTTTTTGGGCCAAAGTCATCTCTTCAGAACAACTGAAACTTATTTCTTTTATTTTGAGACCAGACAAAGGTATTTCCTGGAAAATATGGTCTGTGTTGCCAAAATGCCCCCTTTACCGTGGAAAGACTCATTTGTAACTAACCGCAATAAAATCTCCTTCCGTGATAGACCAGAATGCTTTGCAAAACTTGATGTCGGACTTGTTGGTCACGCTGACGATTTGTTTGGCTCGAGCCTCCGGGTTGGTCAAATATCGACTCCTGAAAATAAGGCAGCGCGGACAATTTTGGTGTTAGATAAAGCAAAAAGTTGATGTCAGTATACCAAGAAATGTTCAGAATCAATTCAACGAAATACTTTCCATGATTTAAGAGAATTCTGGAGGGTTAAGCCCTCCAGATTTTGATTAAGGATACACGATAAAAAACATGCAATAAAATATATGCAAAAACATTCCTTGCTAAAAAGCATCACTGCAATAGATTGCTCATGACCACGTGCAACATCCGGGAATGTTTGGGTGTTACCAGCCAGGAGTCTATTTTTCATTCGAAAATGTCACACGCACGCATTGCGATACATTCAAATTATTGAGCATGCACTCGGCTTGTAAAAAACAAACGTGTTTTTACTTAATCACGATTTAGCCTGAAGAAAGACATTTTTATCTTTCTTGACACAACAGCAGTGGCGCAACAACCTGAAGCAAGGCTAAGCAACAGAGGTAAGTGCAACCAATGCGCTTTTCTTGCTCTTTTTTTCGGTTAGCACTCGGGCCGAGTTGGTCATCATATGATTGTCAAATGACACCCAAAATGGTGGAAGGAGTGACGTCACCGTAAAGCAGTCTATTGTCGTTCTTTGTAAAGTTTTGTATACAGTTTTTTGTGAGTTATATTTCTTGTTTTTTTGTACACAATAATGTACAAGTTGCACTTGTTTAGCAGACTGTCTTTTTCCTTTTTGGTATACTTCTTGTTTAAAAAACAAAATGCCGACAAATTATGTTGGGAACTTAAAGTGATTTGTATTTAAAAATATGAAACTATTTTAATTTTTTTAGCTGGCCATTTTAATTCATACCCATGGAATATTGTTGAGGCTGCCCTGGAGAATGTGCCTTCATGTTTGTGGTACCCCTCGCTGTAAGACGCTAATGCAACGGCTACCGTTTGCAACGACTGCCAAAGACTGTCGCAGAACTGTAAGGCAAGAACAGTAAGCACAGTAAACTCGTTATAATAATAATAATAATAATAATAACATTTATACTGCGCCGGTATCCGTCATAAATGACACTCATGGCGCATAACAATGAAACAGAATACTTAGACTAACAAAAGAAGGTTAAACATGTGTCTTTTGAGTGCACTCTTAAAATCAGAGAGATTTGTGAGTGAACGGATGGTCTGAGGAAGTTTGTTCCACAGGAATGGATCAGCATGTAAAAATGATCTATCTCCCCATGTGTTGGTGGTACGTGGAACTGTCAGCTGGCAAGCACTGGAAGAGCGGAGGTAACGAGCGCCATGTTGCTGTAATTTAATTATACTGCTGTTATATGCTGGTGGAGAGCCATGTACAATATGAAAAACGAACACCCCCTGATATAAAGCTCTTCTCGATATAAAGCTCCTTTTTCTAAGTCCCAGCCATTATTCTTTGCATTGTTTATGCATTGATTATAGCGCTCTCTGGATATAAAGCTCAAATTATTCCGGTCCCTTGAAGAGCGCTATAATAAGAGTTTACTGTATTGTAAAATGCATGTATTTCCATTACATGTTTTGCCCTCTGTAGGGCTTGCTGCACTACCGTGATTCGAGACCACCAGTTGGCTTCATAGCTCAATTGGTAGGGCTTCTACACATTGGTGAGCAGCTCCGCGGTTCGAATCTCGGTGGAGCCAAGTTGCTTTTGACTGCATCCAGATTTCTCAAACTCATTTGTCTACATTTGTATAAAATACATGTGCCAGTTTCAGAAATAGTTTTGTAAGCTTTTTAGAGCTCTTGGTGATAAAGGTCACTGGTCAGTCGCTTCTGGTCACCTACAAATTGTCCAATCTTATCTCTTGAACATTCTAGAAACTATAATGCCACGTAATCTCACTAAAACACTATTTGCAATCATAGGAAACTAAACTAACCGCTATTGTTCATGGCTATAATAAGCAACCAAGTGGCTATAATATTGCAAGGGTTCTCTCTGAGCTATAATTAGCGTCAGATAATTTTGACAACTGTCACACTTTGAACTGTCAGAAGAGCAGTGTAATGCAATTAGTTGGAATCAGCCTTCTACATATCGTACCTGCGTGTATAGGGTCCGTCTATGAAGATTGTACATGTACACATGAAATGCCGACTTTTTAGACCCCCATATCCCCCCTGTACGCATGGCGTACGCAGTGGCTCCAACCCGGCCCTCCTCACCCCGTATACGCATTCCATATAGACCTCAGCATTAGTAAGCATTGGTAAATGGTTCACTACATGTATAGTGCTATATATACTACCGGTACTACATGTAGTACGATTCGTATATCGCCTCCAAAGTCTGAAATCAATGACAAAATGTATAGATTTCTTTTGCATTTTTAAAACTTAAAATGACACATCAAGCATTAGTAACTGCAGATTTAATAGGAAAACCTAAATTGAGGAGTGAGAAAAATGTGAGATGTGTGAGAAAAATGTGTGGCCTGTCTAATATGTTTCGTACATTCTGAAGCCATGGTCAACTTGTGTATCCTTTCCCGATTTACTAAAAGTAAATTTTTGGTTTGCGTACATATGCATTGGCTTGGACGCCCCCTCCCCCTGTACGCATGGTGTACGCAATGTCAACAACACCCCTTACCCCCTCTGTGCATGCATACATGTACGTACTTTATGGATGGCCCCATAGTCCAGAAAGTGAAGATTGTGGAAACTTTGTGATCCATTGTTGAAAATGAGGGTTTTAATTTGTCAATTTTAATTAACAGCCAAATGGAAATCTTTGCAGACACATTTATATGTTTACACTTGAGTTATACTACATGTAATATGAGTAACAGACATCTGCCTTGCTACCATGTGTACATAAAAAAGCATTTATTATAAACATGGAACTTGATATATATTACGTTATGCATTATTGACATGTACACCAACATACAATTACACTGTACGCCTACAGTATCAGTCAATTTAGTGAGCACAGTCCACTCACTCATGCATGATGTACAGTAGATTTTTTTCCAAGATTAAAAATTATATTCTGTCCGTATTGGACTTTTTTGGGGGAAAACGTAACGAGTCGATGGGTACTTTTCCCATTTTAAGTCCAATGCGGACAGCCTAGGACATTTTCCTCTCAGTAACTTTTCCTGAGTCCAGCGGTTACTTTTCCTGGCCAACTTCTGCCGAGGAAAATTAACCAGGAATTTTTCCCCAAGACGAAAAGTCCAATGCAGACACAGCGAGTCGGTAAAAGTGCTCTGGAAGTGTACGTCCAGGCCGTGAAGGTCAAACTGCGAAGGGACACTCCGCATGCTCTCCCACAGTCTCTGTAAAATGTTACCGTGTCAAAAAGTCCAAATGCAGACAGCAGTAAAAATTTAGCCATTTTTCATTTTACCATCGTCTAGGTAAAACCTCCCAAAAAACAGGTCCAATGCGAACACGGATTAAAACTGACTACATACCGGTACATAAATGTACAGGATTTTCCATGAACCTCTAAAACCTAGTAGTTTTCAATTGTTACATTTTAGGCCGTCCCGGTTACGAGCATATATGTATTGGAAATTTGTACACAGGGTTTTTAGAAAGGCATGTTGTCACACTATTTGTAACCCTTTTTGGGCCAAAGTTATCTCCTAAGAACAACTAAAACTTATTTCTTTTATTTTGAGGCCAGACAAAGGTATTTCCTGGAAAATATGGAAAGACTCAATTGTGACAATACAGCATGCAAAAAAACAGCCATAAACTTTGCTAACAAATAACTGAACAACTAGGGAATGTTTTTGTTGAAGGTCGATGACAAATGACACAACCATGTATAGAAACTGAAAATCAATCGACCAGGAAAAGAAAACAGTACAACCTTGAGTAAAGTTATCGTACAGAAACATTTATTTAGATTCCAGGCATGCTAAAAAATCCTTCAGTTGAAATTGCGTCTTCATTTTTGTTTTTAAAAGCCCCGGAATTCTTTTGTACAAGTATATTTATAGCTGATGTGACAACAAGTTTTAAATTGAATTTTGTTTTATTTATTATATAATATTTCAAATTATCTTCATGTTTTAGGCACGTACATGTACGTACCTCGATGCACCTATAAATTGTTCCCCTCACCCCCTCCGCTGCCCCAATTAGCCATCCAAATTTTGCCCCAGGGGTGGGGATTTTGTCAAAAGCGACAATCCCCACAATTGATAGGTGCATTAGTAGAACACTACATTTGAAAAGCAGGCTTTAAAAATAGTATCACTGAGATTTAAATACATCTGTAAAAGATATTCTGTGGGTCGCCGCAACACAAGTGAAGGAACAAAGCCATTGTCTATGCAACATGTACACCTATCTAAGCATGAACGAATTTGTTTTCACTCCAGTCATGGTGCTATGCCCGTATACAAAGGCATATGACACCAGGGCTGCGTTTGCATCGTTCGCCAACAACCGGTACCCGGCTTTCCATAGACGAGTGCACAAAAGCATTGTAACCAGTGGCGAACGTTGGCACCGTTTGCGTATGTGAAACGCAGCCCAGGTCATAAAAGTGCCAGGATGTGCGACCAACAGAATTGGCCAAATATTACTCGCTTAATATGGTTTATCAAGGGCAGGCAAGATTTATAAAGGTCCTTTTAAAAAATAAAATACCAGCATTGACCAGCTAAAATGCACATAAAAAGGAACTCATAAAAATTGCTGTCAATATAAGGGTTATTATGTGCAGACAAGCCTAGTTAGGGGCCGTCCATAAAGTACGTACGGAGGTGGGGGGGAGGGGGGGTTGGGTTGGGGGGTGGTCGCTGACATTGCGTACACCATGCGTACAGGGGGAGGGGGAGTCCAAGCCAACCAAAAATTTCATTTTATTAAATCGGGAAAGGATGGACAAGTTGACCATGGCTTCAGACCTTATGTACAAAACATATTAGACAGGCCACACATTTTTCTCACACGTCTCGCATTTTTCTCACTCCTCAATTTAGGTTTAGCCGTTAAATCTGCAGTTACTGATGCTTGATGTGTCATTTTAAGTTTAAAAAGAATGCAAAAGAAATCTATACATTTTGTCAATTATTTCAGACTTTGGAGGCGACAAATTTATATATTGGAATCGATAACTTATTCAATTCTAAGATATACTTCCCACTTGCACTTTTGTCGCAAATGTTGCTTTTCTGTGAAAAACAAATCACATTTTCTTGTTCAAAAATTGCATTCAAGATAACTATTCACGCGCGCTGTTGTCGCGCTTACGCACGGACCGCTTGCGCCTTAATTTTGTGCATTACTTTATGTAGTAATTTTATTATTTATTTATCTCAGAAATGCAACATTTCCGACAGAAGTGCAAGTGGGAAGTATATCTTAGAATTTAATAAGATATTTATTCTTTATAAATTTACCAAAATCCGTGTTCAATCTGAACGAAAAAAAAACTGATCTTTCAAAATAACAAGCAAACAAACAAAAATTGATTACCTGAAAACCCAAACAGCGCCCATAGAAGCACTCTCTGTCCAAAGCTTGTACCTCAAGCATTAGATCCTGAGGCATTTGTTCGAGTTGCTCTTTAGGTGGAAACAATTCACACTTATCCACATCGGAGTAAGCCAAAAGCTTCTCTCCATAGCTAAGCAGAACCCTCAACTGGCTTAGAACCTTGCTGTAAGCATCAAGTTCCTGTAAATGAAACAGACAGGATTAACGGGAAAAAAATTACAAGTCAGACATCACCCAAGACAAGGCCTAATGTACATTTAAACATGGCTGAAAAATGACTGCTTTTTCAAGTAAAATCTTTATATTTTTTCCTGCCCAATTTTTGTTTTTCCATTTAGATCTGCACTTACTGTAGACAGAATGATTCTGTCCCTGGCTACGGGATACCGTAGGGACAGAACACAACCTTTTTTCATGTAGTGGCTGGTTGTCATTTTGCCTCAAAATTGAAATCACCCACAAATTTCCAGCTGGTTGTGTCCTCTAGTGGTTTTAGATGTCCATGATTGGAAAATAATTAAAAAGGAATACTTACATGTACAACACCGTTTTTGAAGTAAAGATTTTCTCTCACGTAAAATCCCGTACGCAGATTTATTTTCTTTGTATATGTATGCAGAACGGTGAAGGCGCTATACATCACAGCCGGAAGACTAGTGCAACTTCGATCAAGCATCCTACCGTACCTCCATGGATCAAGCGACTGTAACAGAAACTATCCGTTATTCAAAGGATCTAGTCGACTACAGTTGCTTGATCGAAGTTGCGCTAGCTTGCCGGTTGTGAGTATAGCGCCCTCATCGTTCAGCATACGGACAGAGAAAAATCTGCGGAGAAAAAGTTTTGTCTGAAATTCAAGTGAGAGAAAATCTCTGCTTCAAAAACGGTGTTGTAAGTATTCCTTTTAAATTATTTTTCAATCATGGACATCTAAAACCACTAGAGGACACAACCAGCTAGAAATTATTGTGTGTTATTCCAATTTAGAGGCAAAATGACAACCAGCCACGGACTGATAAATAATTTTTATTGAAGAAATAGTGATGTCCGGCTTGCAAATTCTTACCTAAAATATGTCGTAAGAAAACAAGTAGGCAGGCTAAAGTGACTTTAGTCTAGTATTAATATTAACTCGACATTAAACAACAACTCTCAACAATTTTAAAACATACTCTCAAGTAATGGCCAGCTCTGAACAGCAGACTGTCTCTATTGACGGCGATATACCGCGAAATCTGAATCAATTTCTCGACGCTGCACTCCACAATCTTCAACAAACTCCGGTAACCGTTGCCCGGCGTGCGCTCGTCAAAATCGAACCGTGGAGCCACGGCGGCCAACGTCTCCACGGCCGGTCGGATCGCGTCGCTCTCCTGCTCGATGAAACAGAAAACAGTGAAGAATTTCTCCCCGTTGCCGCTCCTAGATTTCTGGTAGTGCTCTATGTTGTTGATGACAAGCTGTCGGAGGGTGTTTACTGAGAGTAGGAGGAAGTAAGAAGGACATTCTGTGTCTTTTTGATCCGAAATATTCTCGTTAATTTCACCGTTTTGCTCCATTTTTGACCCTTCTCTCGATGCAGCGAATGACATGTTGCATGTGAAATTTGCACAATGTACACGATGCAATGGGCGTGTCTGGTTCCCTCGCCAGATTCATTTAACTATTAGGTTCTACTGCTCAGTGACCCGTCTGTGTCCAACCCAGTATGACTAGAAATTCTATTTTTAGCAACTCAATAATTACTTAAAGGGCATAAAAAGTATGTAATGATAAGGAAATTGATCGCATTATACGAACGATGAGTACACTAAAAGGTAATACAAAGGTAATGCAAGTGTTTACACACATGTATTTTGGCTTGAGATTAAGAGGAAGTAATGAATTTTGTCATCAAATGTTCTGTTGTAAAATGAGGGCGCTGTTTGTACCTTCTGGAAAAGTACAATCGTTAAAAGGGCTTAGGAAAACACACAATAATCTCGATGTGCGCCGAGAAATGAAACAAGTTACAACCAAACTTGGGATGAGAGAAATATCATATGTGCCTTATCGGGTTTCGAACCCAAGACCTCTCACTCACTGGGCAGATGCTCTGCCAGCTGAGCTATGAGACACACTAGTCTACTCCCTCGGGTTTACCCGCAAACCATTTTTTTTCGCGAGAATTAAACAAAATTAGTTTCGTATGAAAAACCCGAGGTAGTATACCATGTCACGGTGTAAAGCATCTGTCTGGTGAGTCAGAGGTCTTGGGTTCGAGTCCCGATAAGGCCCATATGATTTTTCTCTCATCTAAAGTTTGGATGAACGGGAATAGGCACGGACCTTCATTACAACATATCAAGGATTCTTCTAAAGTGCCCATTGCACTGTCACTTGCAAGCATGAGGAAACCCATGAAGAATTATAAATTAGAAATGGCCAGAGACACCGGGGAATCCCCTTGCTCTTCACGAAAGAATGCTCTGGGTTCTTTAAAGTGCGTTACCGTTACCTAACACACTGGACCAACAGCTTTACATCCCTTCCGAAGGATAGAGCAAGTGTGGTTGAGTGCCGGGGGGAGGTTTTCACCTATGATTGCGAGTCAATGACCAAAACCACTCGGTATAAGTGATTGACCGAACGTTGTTTTATTTATTTACATGTATACATCCAGGAATCATCGACTCAAAATAAAACCCATTTTTAATGAAAATATTTTCTTATTGAAGTTCAATACTGCCCTCCTGTGGCTCGTGGTTTTCATTCCCAGCGGTACTCTTAAACTTCTTCTAGTCGTTTCTTGTTTACTTTCTAAAAAGTGCATTCATAAAAAAAAATACGTATGGCATAACACAATGACAGTGAATAATTCAGGCAGGACTAGTGTAAGTCTAGGATGAATCATGCTGAGTGTGTTTTGCTCATTTTTGCTCGATTGACTAAGGTCGCGTTGCCGCCTCGGTCAGAATACCATTACTAATGTACGTTTGGAAAAAAAAGAGTCTGGTGACGGACCCCATGTAAGAATTCAAAATGGCCACAAATTCAAGAAGTTTCTGACGATTTTTTAAAGAAAGAGACGGGGCGGTACCCTGAAGGAATTTTGCTTCTTTGTTGGCGTAAGTGTTGATAAATTTTTGGAAAGGTTAGTGGTATATTTTTGTAGTGATTTGGATGTCGATAATACTTAAAAGCCTACCACATGACATGTGATGAAATTCCAGATTGCAAAGTAACTTAGCAGTTGATCGTTGTGAGGACAACTCGACCGTTTGCCAACTCGACCGTTGTGTGTTCAGCTGGAGAAGTCAACTCGTCCCTCGTCCAACTCGTCCATTGTCCAACTCGTCCATTGTCCAACTCGTCCATTGTCCAACTCGTCCATTGTCCAACTCGTCCATTGTCCAACTCGTCCATTGTCCAACTCCTCTATGGACATTGGTAAAACGCGGAACGCGGAACGTTCCGCGGAACGGAACGCGGAACGTTAATAACTGACCATGTGTGGTATTTTCGGAATCAGCGTCGAAGGGCGAGTTCAAAAATACCACTTTGGACACCGTCCGACCAAAACTTAATACTGGTCAGTTTTTTTCCAAAATTGCCGAAACTGCATGTGGTATTTTCGGAATCAGCGAAACGCGGAACGCGGAACGGAACGCGGAACGTTCCACACATTGTCAGTTTCGGCCATTTTGGAAAAAAACTGACCAGTATTCAGTTTTGGTCGGACGGTGTCCAAAGTGGTATCTTTGAACTCGCCCTTCGACGCTGATTCCGAAAATACCACACATGGTCAGTTAACGTTCCGCGTTCCGTTCCGCGTTCCGTTCCGCGTTCCGTTCCGCGTTCCGCTGATTCCGAAAATACCACACATGGTCAGTTTCGGCCATTTTGGAAAAAAAATGACCAGTATTAAGTTTTGGTCGGACGGTGTCCAAAGTGGTATTTTTGAACTCGCCCTTCGACACTGATTCCGAAAATACCACACATGGTCAGTTTCGGCCATTTTGGAAAAAAACTGACCAGTATTCAGTTTTGGTCGGACGGTGTCCAAAGTGGTATTTTTGAACTCGCCTGTCGACGCTGATTCCGAAAATACCACACATGGTCAGTTATTAACGTTCCGCGTTCCGTTCCGCGGAACGTTCCGCGTTCCGCGTTTTACCAACGTCCCTCGTCTATTGTCCAAATCGAAAAGAGGGTATTTTTTTCATATACATTGAACACGGATTTGGGTAAATTTATATGTTGGAATCGATAGCTTATTCAATTCTAAGATATACTTCCCACTGACACTTCCGTCGCAAATGTTGCATTTCTGAGATAAATAAATGATAAAATTACTGCATAAAGTACGGTCTGTGCGTAAGCGCGACAACAGAGGGCGCTGCGCGTGCGCGTGAATGGTTATCTTGTGCACTAACTGAAGGCAATTTTTGAGGAAGAAAGCGTGATTTTTCTTCAGAAAAGCAACATTTGCGACAAAAGTGCAAGTGGGAAGTATATCTTAAAATTACATTATGTGTTGATTCCAGGAGGTAATTTCCTTAAAATCTTTGTTCAATGTATACGAAAAAAATACCGAAAAGAGTTTAGTAGGGCCTACTCGGACATCACTATTTTATATTTATTCCTTAAAATGAAGGTATTTTTTTCCGTATACATTGAACAAAGATTTGAAGGAAATTACCTTCCAGAATCAACAGATAATCCAATTCTAAGATATAGCCTACTTTCCACATGCACTTTTGTCGCAAATGGTTTTTTTTCTATAGAAAAATCAAATTTTCTCCTTCAAAAATTGCATTCAATTAGTGCACAAAAGCAAGATAACCATTCAAGCGTACACGTAGCGGCCTCTATTGTCTCGCTTACGCACGGACCGCTCGCGCTGTAACTTTGTCCATTACTCTCTGCAGTAATTTTAAAATTTATTTATCTCAGAAATGCAACATTTCCGACAAAAGTGCAAATTGGAAAGTAGGGCCTATATCTTAAAATTCGATGATTTGTTGATTCCAGGACGTAATTTCATTCAAATCTTTGTTCAATGTATACGGAAAAAATACCAAAATGACTTATAAAACATAAATAAGAGCAAATCTAATTTTAAAAATATGAAGGAGGGGAAAAAATACCCGGTATGAAGATTTTACTAGGAAAAACTAAGTTCTGAAAAAATATGAAGATTTTACTAGGAAAATTCTTCTGATCGAGTTGTCCTATACACAAATTTTCATTCCTAAACAAATTTTCATTCATAAGCAGCAAAGACTTTGTGTAAAGTTATTGAGAATTTCAGCGCCTTTTAAGCGTGCATGTACACAAATGTACATGTAGGGACTTAGAAATCTGCGACGTCATCGCGCAAGCATTGTGTACACTAATAATGGTCAGTTTCGCAGTAGATTTCTGCGATACATGCGAAGTGGCACATTGTGAGAAATACGCTGTAAAACATCACAGCATTGTTCAATTCCAACTTTTTTAATAGATACTGAAAATAAAGAATACTTTCTGATGATATTTATTTCTAAAACAATTTTTTTAAATATTTAAATTGGAACACAGCAAGATGTTTGTTTGACTGTAAGATTTCTGGTCCAAAAAGGGTAGTTTGTGTTGCAAAACAGACTTGTGAAACCAGCGACAGTTTGGGGAGATTGTTGTCTGTGTTTGTGCATAATTTCATTTTCATTCCAGGCGTAAATGTGTGCTATTACACATTGACAATGACGTTGCGCGCCCCCACATGTGCTACGCACTCCTGCTGCATTTAGGCTTTCGTGACAAAGCAGAAAACGAGACAGCGTGTTGAACTAAGACTGATCAGACTTGAAGTTGAGGAATTCTTCGCTGGCTTGGTGCAATATATCACTGTGGGGGCGCTTCATACTGCATCGCATTCTTCCAGGCTAGCTCTCTCCTAATCATTTTACACACATGATTTTGCGGAAAAATGGCAGATTTCTAAGATGTATATCTCGGCTACCGCTTGCTCAATTTATGCGATGAATGTTGTTTTGGAATTTACAGAAAATAATCTATAATGTGAGATGATATTTTCAATCAAAATCGAACTTTGAATTTTTTTCCCTAGTACATGTACAGCACATATAAATTGTGTATATTATTGTGTGTTAATTGTTTCCACCTGTTTGAGTACAGTAATTGCCACATGCTCAACATGTGGTCTTGTCCACATTTGTACACAATTGCAATATTTGTACAAGCGTAAACTTTACACATGTACAGTATTGAATGCAGTTTTTTATATCAGTGTATGTTTAGCAAAGAGGCATAAGATTAAAAGCCAAATGCTAGATTCATGCGAGTGTCATCAAGGCTCTGTTCATGAATGTACAGATTCACAGTAGCATAAAAACCCCAAAAATGTGTAAATTACACCTTTAAATGGGTTTATGATACTACCATGTGGATTTAAAGGGGAATAATACCTGAGAAACGAAAGACGGTCTTTTGTGTTGAATTAGTGCAACTTGTAAATTTCACAAAGAGAGGCAATTTTAGCGATGCGTCGCACTTTGTCCGAATACTGGGCAAAAAATGGCGTAGACTGGTTCCCGTCCACATATTCCACATACATGTAGGAGACAGGTAAAGGGCGCTTCATCTTGATCTGTGATTGGTCGTCTTTGCGCCTGCGCATTGTGTGTTTTATATTTAAAAATTGGTGAAGCCCTTTGCTTTACGCAATGTACTTTATTTACATTTGGATATTTTCGACTTTACAAATGTCAATACAAAATATATGCACTTACTAAAAAAAAAAAATAATAATTCTGCCTGTCGGAATTCTGCCTGTCATGGTTGCCCTTTACCAATCCTTATATTTTCGCAATAAGCGATAGGATCGGGAACCAATCTAAGAATGACGTCTTTGCGTACAAGTCCTTTATGCATTCCTATGGCAATACACGAAAAGGTTGTCCCCAAAAAATGTCATTCTTTGCCCAGTATTCGTACAAAATGGCGGCGCCCTTACTGCGAGGCATCGCTGCAATCGCCATTCTTTGTGAAGTTTGTATTTGCTTTTCAGGGTATAATAATTGTTGTTCTTTACATTAAAATAATTTACAAATTTACTTTTGTATGCTCCGACGAGATGCCCAGATAGCTCAGTCAGTGGAGCAGTTGGCCATGTATGCCAAGGATCTGGGTTAGAATTCCCCTTTAATTGATAATTTCATTGATAAAAAACATATTTCATGCCCTTTAAAGGCCCAGTGGATCATTTGCAATGACCCCAAAAAGAAATCGATGAGTTTACAGGGGAAAAGTTCTGAAAGTAAAGATTGAATTAATAGCAACTACCCAATGAAAGGTTTCCGCTCAAAATGATATAATTTTACCAGAAAATAATCCGTAAAGATGAAATTATTTAGATCGTTTGCAAACGATTTACTTATTTTTGGTTCGCATCTACGCGGTCCAAAATGCATAAGCGCTGTGTACTGCGTGTGCGTGTTCCAACGCGATGCATTTTTATGGATCGCGCGCACACACAGGTGCGAATCCACATACAATCGCGGACGTCCTTTTGTTCCTCTTTTGTTTGGACATAGTCTATTTTTCCTTACTCTCGTTGGTTTTGTACAGGAGCGAATCGCGGACGTTCGCTTGCCAATCGCGGACGATATTGTTCTCTTTGTTAGACCTCCCTAAAACGATTGTTTGGGAGAACAAGCGCACGCAGTATATGATGTGCGCCACAGAGTGCATGACGAAAGCCACATACCGGTAGTACCCGATCAACAGTGGGAACGAATATTTGAAACACCCCGCCAAAACTAGGAAAACGCATATATGGATTTTCATGGATTTTTTAAACGTGGTACATTTGACAAAGCTGAAATTTCTTCGGATGAGTTTGTTGATGTCTTTCTTTTGATTTATAATGGTTTTATTCGCAGAATCGCTCAAAAACAGATCATCTACAGGGCCTTTAAGCTGGATATTTTAAAGAGCAACCAAACACGTGGCAAAAAATGTGCTAATAAAACCGTTTCGTATTGTGCTGTGTGTATTGATACGTAATTTGGTAGTCATGCTATACTGAAATATAATACTGGAATTTTGAGTCATTCATTATTCAATTTGTCAGTTTGCCCTTCCTATAGCAAGCCTACATGACATAGTACTTTTGAAACAAATAGCCCCTTTAAAATTGCCTAGATTATTTTCAGCCATTCCCTGTGAGTCATGTGTTACAGTGTTGGTGTAAATTAAAGGGGCTTGTCACTTTCTTGGATTAAATTATTCATTATAAAACAAATTACAATACTTGCACTTTTTTTTAAGTTATTTTTTTTTTTTTACATTCTGATTTTTCTTTTGGGACTTTTCAAAACTTAATTTTTTTAATTTTTTTAGTTTGAAGTTGGGAAGGTTATAATTAAGCCTGTAGAGTTCTATTGGACCAAGTCCATCCGAATTAAGCCAAACCAGGTGTTGGAAATTTAAAAGGTTACACAACATTTCTTTACCCTAACTCTAAACAAAAAGTACGTGTTCCTGAATTTCTTGTTTTTCCTCTCTAACAGACGCGTGTGCAGAATGCTCATGTTGACTTTGATAACTCCCTCTGGGTGACCCAGTCTAAGCATTGTATCCAGTTACCTCAGGGCCTCAATCCAGAGGGAGTGATGGCAGAGGTTTCAACAGCCCCTTTAACACGCTCGTCATGTCCACCAGACATTGGGTGCGAAGTTGAAACGCAAGAAAGGTAAGTAAATCTGTGGACAAGTACATGTGTATGGTTCAAAAACAAATTGCAAATTATACCGTGACCCGAAGATCAAGGAGGCTGAGGGATGCACGTGTAGCATTTTATTGGTCAGTAATGTGTATTACGATCACCTCTTGTAGCAAGGCACCCTGAGGAAATACACGCAAATCTGAGGAGTGAGCCGGCTGTTGTCTTGAGCCAACTCACGCCCGAGTCATTTTGATGTAATTTAATCAATTCGGTCATGTTATGCCGAAAAGAAACGATTTCTATACTTTCCAGAAATTGTATTGGGTTCCGTTCCTTATGACTGTCCCATGCCTAACAAACTTTCGAACGACGATCTTAATTTACTCCGCAGTTTTTTAAATTAACAACCGGGATGCATGCTGACGAATGTAATGGAACGGATTCCCCAGTATGCTTTAAATAGCAGCCAATCGCCGACGCGGACAACGGCCAGCATTACCGAGTACATGTATCACATGCATGCACGGTGTTTACAATCTGCGCGCGTTACATTTGAATGCCTGCAATCGTGCTGCAATGCACTGCCAAGCGTCCTGATTGGTCCAGCAGAGGCGACAAGATTTCTGTCGCTTGTTCCACTGCGAAATGGGGCCTGTTTCAACAGGGCCACTGTACGCAGGAGTTAGGGAGTGCGTTAAAGGGGCACTGTTGCAAGAGGATGGTAGCAAGGCTGACTGGGACAGCCTCCATAAGAGCCGCCGAGGCAGGGTGCGCCACTCTGAATGAAGTGCCCAGGTGAGCTCATGCACGTTTAGCAGCGTTGTAGTCAAGTCCATCGCAAGACCACCACAAGTCCCTGGGTCTTAATTCAAGTCACAAGCTATTCAAATGAACTCCAACAAAGGCATTCTTTTGTGCGTGTTCATCCTTTGCTTCTTGTTACTGGACTTGTGACGGACTTTTGCGGGACTTGTCACCAGTCACGGACTTGTGATTTTATCGGCTCTGGACTTGTGATAGACTTGTGAATGCAGTTGTCAGCTCACACAAGTTTAATCGGGTTGATAACCGAACAAAATTGGTTTCTTAGAGCCTCTAACTGCAGGATTTTACTGTAGGGATCTCTTTGGGAATCGCACGCTTACTGCCATATTTTAGATGCTAAGCATGTTTATTTATAAGCATATTACAAGTCTCAAAATTCATTTTCAAAAGGGCACGGCAAGTTTCTCTTAGTAAAGGGCACCTGAATGACAGTGTGTCCGAAGGTCTTTAAAAAGTCTTAAATTAATTTCTCTAAATTTAAGGCCTTAAAAAGCATTAAATTGTATTCAATTGTTATGCTACGTTTACACCATGTCCCCGGCAGTCCCGGCGCCCCAGTAGAGGAGCACCGTGGAGGCACCGGGATGGACGTCGGGGAGCGTAGGGGACCGGGGTGGCGAAACGTGAATGACCGTAGCTCACCCTTGCCACCGGCCGGTGAGCAGCTCTGTCAAAAATTTTGCCCCGGCAGTCCCGGCACTAATGAGAATCGTCCTGGGCCGCAGTGGGACGGGGCTTCTGTCACAGGGCGTGACGGACCGCAGTGTGCCTTGACTCACCGGGGTGTGGCACCTTGGGGTGCCGGGGACCTCTGATCGCGGCCGGTGCCTCGCGCTCCGCCACGTTTGGAAGCCCGGCACCCCACGGTCTGCCAGGGCCCGACACGGTAGCGGCCACAACATGGTGTGAATGCGGCCTGGTGAACTGCGGTGCGACAAGGTGTGTGACGGTTGTTGCTCACGGCCAGTTACGCCTCACTGCGTCGCGCTCCAGGACGAAGTAAAAATGAAGGTGTGGAGCGCACTATTTATACCCACCGGGAGACCACCGGGTGACCACCGGGCGTGAAACGTTCAGTCGCAGGTCGCCGCAGCAGACCCTCGCACACCGTCGGGAACGTATTGGGCCAGGACAACAAACGTGACACGAACGGGACGGACGTGAGGCACTGCATCAGAACTTAGCAGGCCGGCCTGGGACGTGGACCCATCCGTAGTGGAACGGCGCTTGAAACGTAGCGCGCCGTCCGCCTCGCGGCCCGGAACCGGCACGGCGCGCCACGCTTTCCGTACCGGGACGTAACGCACCGTGGTAGAACGCAACACACCGGCCCAACTAGGGCTGAGTCGAGCCAAAGTAATAAAAAGACGACAAAAGTTCCACGGCACGCTACGTTTTGACCAAACCGGGGCGCCGGAACTGCCGGGGACATGGTGTAAACGTAGCATTAGCTAGATTTTGGGTCTGTGTTGGCCGGGTATGGAATTCTTACCTGTTTTGGCCGTTTAATTGGTCTTAAATTCCATTAAAGAAGGCATTAAATAAGGTCTTAAAAAGTCAATTTGACTTGCTAAAACCCTCTAAATGAGGAAATGGAAAATTTGTGTTGGAACTTTTTGAGAGCTACACGGCAAAAGCATACATTTTTGTAGGGCATCGATGGCAATTTGCCGTGGTGCTGTGGGTTATTTCGAGGCCTGGCATATTCTGTACTGTAAGCACAACAAGCCCTTTAAATCAGGCTTTATATAAAAAGGGGAACAGTGATTCGTATCTGGGGGTTCACTCCCATTTATGTTCGCTGCTTGTCGGATATCGCATATACGGTAACTTCCAGGGTGTGCACCTCGCCACGTGGCCCAATCTTCGTAAACTATGAATCAGACTAGCCGCTTCCCCTATTGAAAGAAGTTGGAAAGGAGTCCGAAATAAATTTAGCAGGCTCGCGTCTGGACACGGTTTGCATAACAACACTGTGGATTTTTCATGGAATCTTATGGTGTGTTCATGATCGTGTGGAGGTGTATATGACAGTTACTACAAAAATGTGTTGAGTGCATTATCGCCCTGTGAGACGTACCATGGAACGTTCTACTGCGTTTGCTCCAAATGCCAATTTCATATGAACAAGACTGGGGAAATTTTTAGCTTCGAGTAACGACAAGCAGAAGAGTTCTTAAAAATTAGTGGATTGCCGTCAACTTCGTTGAATTTTAGGGTGAATGTGAATAGTTTTAGACACCGTTATTGGGCTGTGCCCAGATCACCAGTATTGTTACCGATTTGCGTGGGTATATTCGTCACAGGGTGTGTGTTTGTTTCGGCAGGAAAGCTTGGATTTACCGAAGGGAAATTACAGACGATTCACCTACGTGTTTTGCAAAAGCGCAAGTTTAGGATTTCTGTTCGGTTTTTTAAACAACAGCAACTTGTTTTTTTAGACTGTAGACTGCTGAATTCCATGCGACGTGTAGTCCTGTACTGCACATGAGGCAAGTTGCTGTACCGTACGTAAAGTGTGCTACGCGATTCTTTTGAATTAAAAACATGTCTGCCTGAAATTTTCAACCGAGTTTCTCAACTTCGAAAATGTGACACTTTTGTGATTCTGTTTCGAGGCTGCTGCATTTTAACAAATACGTTATTTTCAGCTCATGCTGATGACAGTTTGGGAAATAATTCCATCAATGTATGAATTTAAACAATTTATGGTCGAAGTTACCAAATTGTAAGAATTATAGCTAATCACAAATGGTACACACGGCTTTCATACCCTACCATACATGCTCACCATAGCTCATCAATTCATAATAAAACGGACGTACCCACAAAATATGACACACATTCCACACCAAAATAAAACGTGCGTGCCAATCGAAAGTGTTTATTGTGAGTAAATGTGAGAAAATTTGACCGCTGAAAAGCATTATTATTTGTAGGGTATCTGTGTACATGTAAGTGCATTCAACCGAAAGTGTTACGCTGTGAAATGATAAAGATACATGCACTTGCAATTGGTGTGTTTATTGTACACATTTTTGCAGACTGTTGTCACACACTTTGTGAACCATGTGTTTTCTGAATGCAGTGTAAATGGTTGCATTTAAAGGTGTCACAAGTTGTTTGGTGCTATTATTAATTACATAAATGTCTAACCATACATGTGTACATGTATGAACCTTTAAAGGGCCCTGAAATTGTGTTTTTATCAATGAAATCTGTGCTTTGGAACTAGTCCATTAATTTACAATCATAAAAACCCTTGTTGTTTGGGGGGTTAAAAAGGTTTTTGATTTTTATGCTAATGAAAATTTACAATATGCATGAGCAAAGTGGTGATGTCACATTAGGAAAACACAAATCTCATTAAACTGTGCACAACATTTTTTTCCAACTTGCTGAAACTTTTGTAACCCATAATGGTTTAGGTTTGTTTTATTACATGTTGCCTGTTTCAAACCATGAAAAAAACTAAGGTTGGAAACTGCAAAACTTTTTCCACAATTCCAGTTCGAAGTCTTATGTTTTTTCTTTGCTTTTCTGCTGTGTGTTCCTAAAGTGACATGCCCCAAACAGCGCCCTCTTTCTGCGAGTTTGTGTGAAGAAGTTTAAAAATGCCACTTTTTATTCATCCTATGGGGCATCAAAATGAACAGTAGTATTGTCTTTCTACACAAATAATCCTTCATATGCAGCAAAAACTGTGCATAAAGTTATTGAGCATTTCAGGCCCTTTAAGGTTTTAAGGTTAAAACAAAAAGTACACTTGACTTCATAAAATGTCATTGGAATCGTTTTCCAGGCACTCTTAAAAGTGATGTATTTCACTTAATGATTAAACCACCTTGAATTGTGCTCCAGGGTATCTGATACAAGGAACTGCCCTTGGAAAAAAGTCTAACTCAACTGGCTTGGACACGTGCATTGTTCAGTTTTAATTGCCAAAAACATTAAGAGGAAATAATTGGATTTAAAAGTGTAGACACTTGATGTACATTGTTTAAAAAACACTGTTATGTGAAAGTGAAACATGCGGTCAATGGAAACAATAGAAGTTGAACTGTTGCAAAACACTCTTGGTTTCCAACATTTTACGTATACACTGTGGACATGTACAGTGCAGCAGTCTTGAAAAGCACTTTTAAGAGTTGGTATCCTTTGTTTTGCATCGACTTTGGGTTCACAGAACATGGTGAAAGTTGGACAAATTTTCTGTGATGTGGTGGCCTACACGGATCTGTTGCACTACAGCATTTAATGTCAACAAGTTGGTTCATGTACTGTACCACGTGTATATTTAGCAGCTCTATATTTTTTCCTGGTCTGCAAAGGAAATTACAGCCGAACTTTATTTGACCAGACGTCTAGCAGTTCTTACATGTACAATCATTGTTGAACATTATGGACTTCATTTTATTATTATGGATGTTCATTGTGACAGAATACCATCCTACATACATGCACACTGTACGTGATCCCTTTATTAGCTCCAAACGGCATTGAAACTTGTGAAAACTTGAAGCCTTGATGAACAGCGCTGTCGATGAAGCCACTTTGAATGAACTCTTTGTGAGCGTCGGCAGACTTTGTGACAATATTCACACTACAGCAGACAAACAAGCTTCATTTTGGAATCTGTGAAGAGCAGTCATTGTTGAATCGTAGAGCGTTAAATGGCCTCACACTGTGGAACTTACACGGACTTGTATAACATGACGGAAGTTGGGTGACATTTTGAGGCGCCATAACTGAGGATTTTACAGTTGGTAGTGCGACGTGCGATTTCACGTTGCCAACGGATTTTGCCCATGATGTTTCGGAAGAGAAACACGCATGTGAGGTCATCCCACGCCGGCTCGAAAGGTTCCAAGCGTGCATTGAGCACCTGCAGGTTAGTATACCGGTAATATGGGCCTAATTTCATGATGTTGTTTAAAGATAGTACTGTATACATGATTGGTAAACTGTTACAAATAGTTTTATCCTCCTGTGTGATTGAAGATATGCATGATTAAAACCAACCTGAGCAAAAACTAGCTCCGTACTTCGTCTAACTTTTGAGAAAACAGTCAAAAAAGGGTTTGCAGTCATTTCGCCCAAAACCACTTCGCCCTGAACCATTTCGCCCTGAACCACGGCCTGTGCACGAAGTGGTTTTGGGGCGAAGTAGCATTTGGGCGATGTAGTGTTCGGACGAAGTGATTTGGGGCGAAATGGCACTCAAGCGAAGTGGTTTGGGGGCGAAATGGCACTTGGGCGAAATGGTTTTGGGGCGAATTGAATTTTCGTCTCATTTCTTAAAGACTATAGCACTTTAGACAAAACAATTTCAGGGGAAGTTTTCTACGGTCATCATGTTTATATTGTGTAAGTTGGGCGTAAATCTGTGAACATTTCTGATTTTCGAGATACCAATCATGTATACTGCCTTCAACTGTGCGTTACGCTTTGAGATGCTTGGTAGCAGTAAACAAACCGGTCCTTATCCATTGTCTGCACATGTCGCATTGAGCATGCGCACTTTACTTCAAACGTAACATAAACAGTGGAAAAGGACCGGTTTGTTTGTTGCCACCATGCTAAATGGAACCAAATATGGGTCAAAAGGATTTTTGTGAAAAATGTTGACCAAGTCAGGACATAGAAACAATTTTAGTAAGGGTAATGGGCTAAAGGTTGCTCTGCAACATTTTAAGCACTTTTCACATGGTTTGCATGTCTATTGGCTTAGAAACTGACAGATCATGTGACAAGACACACAAATGCTGATAACAGGTTCATGATGTCGCAATCAAGTTTGGCACATCTGCTTTATTTTTCTTCAAGACTTAATGAGATTCCCTACACATAATCAATATGATTCTGCACTTGATAGAGTAAAGTTAAACAGTGGGTAAAAGCAGCATGGAAGCTGTAGGGATGAGGGGACCTCTTGAGCCCCCCTCCCTATTTTGAAGGCTTTCCCACCAGTTGATATTCTCTCCCTGTCATAAACTTTGGCAAATCAACATTATTTCTGTATGTTTTGAGACGTAAAGTTTAACTTTACTCTATCAAGTGCAGAATCCTATTGATTATGTGTGGGGAATCTCATTAAGTCTTGAAGAAAAATAAAGCAGATGTGCCAAACTTGATTGCGACATCATGAACCTGTTATCAGCATTTTTGTGTCTTGTCACATGATCTGTCCGTTTCTAAGCCAATAAACATACAAACCATGTGAAAAGTGCTTAAAATGTTGCAGAGCAACCTTTAGCCCATTACCCTTAGTAAAATTGTTTCTATGTCCTGACTTGGTCAACATTTTTCACAAAAATACTTTTGACCCTTATTTTATTTTGAGGAGTGTACATAACATGTACAATGTACATGTCTAAGTAATACTGACAGGATATAGCGGCGAGCAGTGCATTTCCTATGATTCAACATCATCTCAGTTCCCTGGCAGGAAACCAAGTCTCTATTCCCGGTACTCGGCATTGGGAACTGCCTAATCCGTTGCATTTCGGCAAAGTGTAGGTGTAGAACGGCCAAGAATGATCTAGTTTACAATCAAAGGTCACACATGCAGATTTTTGTTTACTGTTCGTGATTTGCTCTTTCTTAAGTCACAGTTTGGTATTTTTGTGGCGAGTGTGCCAGTCCAATTTCATGTTGCCCGCAAAGCCATCTAGTATTATATAATTGAATATTTTTCAAGTCCCCTTTCAGGCGTCGAAATTAACAGTAGTCCAATTGATTGCTTTCCGGTGACGTCACGCCTTACATCCACCGTTTTGGTGGGCATTTTTCATGACCCACGTGGCTCGAGTAATAACCGGCAAACAGAGCAAGAAAAGCGAATTGGTTGCACTTGCCTCCGTTGCTTAACCTTGCTTTATGTTGTTGCGCCATGGCTGTTGTATCGATGAAGATAAAAATGTCTTTCTTCAGGCTAAAAATCGCGATAAGTAGAAGCACTTTCGTGTTTACAAGCTGACTGCATGCTCAATATTTTGAACGTATCGCAACGCGCGCGTGTGGCATCTTCGAATGAAAATACGCTGGTGAGTATTTTTTACGTGTGCTCATGTGCGTCTATATTGGCGCGCGCGTGACTGTTGACCACCACACATTCCCGGATGTTCTACGTCATCGAAAGCAATCAATAGTCCAATGCTGTGGTTTTAGCCAGAGGACTAGTACTTGCCATACATTGGTACATGTAGTCTGATGGGCTAGTGGGCCTACATGTATATGCTGCACACATTATGCATGTTTTTATGCAATATGAAGAAAACTGTTTTGATCAATACTACACAATTAACGAATGTCCAAAATGTAGAAATCATTTGTGTATGTTTCTGCATAATAAATGATGGCGGACTAGTGAAATGTTGATGTCGACCCCTGCCTTTTGAGTAGTGTTGAACCCCGCAATTGTGGGGTTTAATCTCGCAATTGTCAAGGTCGTACCCGAATACAATTTGAGTGTCCCTGGCCCTGGTGCGGTTGCCCGCCTTGTGGTAGGTATAATCAACGAATCCACGCATGCGCTGCGGTCACAATTAGCGGTGACTTTTGCGGCTTGTAAACAGTGGTGAAGGCGAAATGAAGCTCATCCGAGACCTAGTGTAAACGCGGCAAATGTTTAGTTTTAGAGTCGTAATAAAAATACCGGATCTGTAGCCACCTTTGCCGTTTTCAGTGTAAACATGGTGTTAGTATGTTAATAAAAGGTCCTTGGGACTTTACATATTACCCTGTTATAACAGGAACCTTGTATTATCAGGAATGAAAACAATGAAGAACAAAGAATTGGGACTTGAAACTTTCCTTGTTAGAATGTTGTATTAACAGTGCTCTTACTATCAGGGTTCCTTGTTATAAGCAGAATGTTGTATCAACAGTACTCTTATTATCAGGGTTCCTTGTTATAAGCAGAATGTTGTATTAACAGTGCTCTAATTATCAGGGTTCCTTGTTATAAGCAGAATGTTGTATTAACAGTGCTCTTATTATCTGGGTTCTTTGTTATTAGCAGAATGTTGTACTAACAGTGCTCTTATTATCAGGGTTCCTTGTTATAAGCAGAATGTTGTATTAACAGTGCTCTTATTATCAGGGTTCCTTGTTATAAGCAGAATGTTGTATTAACAGTGCTCTTATTATCAGGGTTCCTTGTCATAAGCAGAATGTTGTATTAACAGTGCTCTTATTATCAGGGTTCCTTGTTATAAGCAGAATGTTGTATTAACAGTGCTCTTATTATCAGGGTTCCTTGTTATAGGCAGAATGTTGTATTAACAGTGCACTTATTATCAAGGTTTGACCGTAGATAGTTGTTGGGTGAACTCAACCCAAGTAGTACCATAAGTTAAAAACACAGGAAATGTTGCAGGAAATTTGGTGTAAGGTCATTCGGCCTGGCCTGGTAAAATAACCCTGTAATAAGAAAAATAACCCTGTCCAACAAAAGTGGAAGGCTGCCAAACATAAGGAAATACCTCGCTTTTTGTACAGTTCAAGAAAAATTCATTTCATTTTACCCTCGTGACAAACATTAAAGGGCCTGAAATGCTCAATAACTTTATGCGCAGTTTTTGCTGCATATTAAGGATGATTAGTGTAGCAAGACAGTACTGTTCATTTTGATGCCCCATGAATAAAAACTGGCATTTTTCAACTTTGAAAATTTCTTCACATAAACTCACATAAAGAGGGTGCTGTTTGGGGCATGTCACTTTAGGAACACACAGCAGAAAAGCAAAGAAAAAACATAATACTTCAAACTGGAATTGTGGAAAAATGCTTCAGTTTTCAGCCTTAGTTTTTTAATGGTTTGCAACAGGCAACATGTAAAACAAACCTAAACTGTCATGGGTTACAAAAGTTTCAGCAAGTTGGAGAAAATTGTGGAAACTTTTGTGCACAGTTGAATGAGATTTTCCTGTGTTTTCCTAAAGTGACATCACCACTTTGCTCATGCATATACATTAGCATACAAATCAAAAACCTTGATTTTAACTCCCCCAAACAACTTCCAAGTAGGGTTTTTATGATTGTAAATTAATGGACTAGTTCCATAGTACAGGTTTCATTAATAAAAACACAATTTCAGGGGCTCTTTAATCTTCCATGGGCTAGCTTAGATCAGGTGACACAAGAGTCTAAATTTTGGGCTCCTACAGTAGCCTAGAAGTAACTTTTGGGCTACAAAAATAGCCCATTCGCAACAAAAGTCAAGTGGTGTCGAATCGCACAGGAAACCTCGCTTGACAGCTGATACTAGGGAGATAGTGTGTCATTCGCACTCCGGTGACCACACAAGCCACTCACCACATCAAACACATCACGTTGGCATTGATCATGGATTATCTTACAACCGGGCTGGAGTTTTGGATTCTACATAGAAATTGCTGCCAAGAAATGTTAGTCGATGCCGGATATGTTGCAACTCAAGATTTGGTGCTACAAATGTCGAAATAAGGAGCAAGTATTTGTGGATCAGGAATATGTGCTTCGTTTGAAATGGAAAAATCAACTCAATTGTGTGTATGAAAGCGCAGGCTCGGCTTAAATGGAATCCAGGTTTTCGGCAATTTTCATGGAATTAGTTTTCATCTGCAACGATTTCTGTTAGCTTTATCCTTTATGTGAGATGTTTTTCCGTTTGAGAGGGATTTATTTAAGTTTCGGATCTTGTGCTTCAGTCTGCTTTAAACTTCAAATCCGTGAGAATTGTTGAAATGTTTGTGATTGAGGTCATTAGCCAAATTCTGGGGCAGTTATCTTTCCATTGTGCTCCTTGTATATGAGGGCGCAAATGTGACAAAGTATCTTGCTTAGGGAATAGGGACACAAGTGCTAACAAAAATGAACTGCCCTTGTGCCAATTTCATGAAGCTGTTTAGCAGAAAGATTTGCTTAATCCAAAATTTGTATGCTTTATAAAAATGGGTTTTCTGTCAAAATATTTATGCTGTGTATTACAAATGTACAATTGATGTTCTGCTATTCTTGCTAAAAACACAAGTTGACATAAAATTTTGACTGTAAACCCATTTTTGTATTAAAAGCAAACAAATTTTGGATAAAGCAAATTTTGTTGCTAAACAGCTTTATAAAATTTGCCCCTGTTGTGCTCAGCTTAGCGCTATTTCACGGTTGCAGTGTGCTTAAATTTGCTTAGAGACAGCTATATGTATTGTTGCATCACTATCTTAAAGATAGTATACAGGATTATTGGTAAACTGTTACAGTTTTATCCCCCTGTGTGATTGAAGATATGCATGATTAAAACCAACCTGAGCAAAAACTAGCTCCGTACTTCGTCTAACCTTTGAGAAAACAGTCAAAAAAGGGTTTGCAGTCATTTTGCCCCAAAACCACGGCCTGTGCACGAAGTGGTTTTGGGGCGAAGTGGCATTTGGGCGATGTAGTGTTTGGACGAAGTGGTGTTCGGACGAAATATCATTTGGGCGATGTACCGGTAATGTTTGAACGAAGTGGTTTGGGAGCGAAATGGCACTTGGGCGAAATGGTTTTGGGGCGAATTGAATTTTCTTCTCAGAGACGAAAACTAATTGTTTTACTTATTTCTCAAAGACTATAGCACTTTAGACAAAACCGTTTCAGGGGAAGTTTTCTACAGTCATCATGTTTATATTGTGTAAGTATATTTCTTATTTTCGAGATACATGTACCAATCATGTATACTGCCTTTAAAGGGCCCCTTATTTAGGATTTTTATCAATGAAATCTATGCTTTAAAACCACTCTACTCAGTTAAAGTCATAAAAATCCTATTTGGAGCTTGCTTTGGGGGTTAAAACAAAGGTTTTTAGTTTTTATGCTAATGCAAATATGCATATTCATGACCAAGGTAACGATGTCACAAGAGGCAAACACAGGAAAATCACATTCGACTGTGCACAAAAGATTCCACTTTTTTCTCAATTTTCCTGAAACATTTGTAATCCATGGCTGTTTGAGTTTGTTTTACATGTTGCCTGCTGTAAGCCATGACAAAACTGGGGGTAGAAACTGCAGCAATTTGCCACAAGTCCAACTTGAAGTCTTATGTTTTTCTTAACTTTTCCCTTCTGTCTTCCTTATGTGATGCACTCAAAACAGCGCCCTCTGTATGTTATTTATTGCAATGAAATCTTCAAAGTTGAAAAAGGCCACCTTTTATTGATTTTACATCCAAACGAACAATAGTATGTCTTGCTGAACAAGTAATCCGTCATTATGAAGCAAAGCTTAGGCACAAAGTTGTTTAGCATGTCACAGGCCCTTTAAGCAAAGTTTGCCTCTACATTTAAAGCACATTTTCACATGCTTTCTGTTAACGATGTCTGTGAAAAATCCTGACACTCGGTTAACCAAAAGTAGGCTGTTAAGCAGTGCTTTGAAATTTGTCTTTAGGAGAAGAATTAATCTCGCATTCTCGCTACTTTTATAATTAGTGTAGAATTAATTTTTACTTTAGTTTCCTGGTATTAAAAGCTACATGTACGTAGTATCCGTTTTCCAATATCACCCAATCCTGGCTAAAAAGACCTACAGTCTAGTCATTTTTGTACCCGTTTTTTTCCTTTCAATCCTGTGGTTTAAGTAGTTTGGGTAATTTATTGTATTTTACAGGTAGTGTTATTTCCCAAAGGAGCTCATGTGTATCGTGTATCACACCCATGCCCTCTCTGTGCAAGGCGTAGTACTAGTCTATTGTGCCTTAAATGGTGAATGAAGCGAAATAATTGGACATTAGTTATCGTGTATCGCTGCGGGGATATAGCTGATTTTTTTTCCCATATTTTTTTATTGGCTTAAGAAAGGTGTATGACCGCAGGTTCTGAGGACTTTGAGTTTCTTTCGTTGTTGTTTACTTTTACCGCAAAATAGGTTTTCCTCCGGAGGGATTTGGTACTATTTCATGCATTGATTGTTCCTGTATCGTTCCAAGATTTTCGAGACTTGGTTTGTCCGTTTGTTAGATGTTTTTGACCAGAACTGGAATTGCTTTGCAAATATATGTGGTCTTTTTCACGTGATTATTAACCTTTACCAAGAAATTAGCATCGTGTGCATATGTTCTTGTTGAAATTTATGGACCCACACAAAGCATTGTATTCCCGTTGGAGTTTTGTTAAAATTACCGCAACTGGCTAACATTTCACGGTGTAATGATTGTGTGTGGCAGTACCAGTAGTCAAATTCATTTCACTCTGTGGAAATTAGTTTATTGGTTCATGTTTTAGATTCAGGGACTACATGTAAAATGGACTTGTTTTTGGGCAGGTTTTACCAAGAAGATGGTAAAATGAAAAATGGCTAAATTTTACTGCTGTTCGCATTTGGACTTTTTTGACATGGTAAAATTTTACCGAGACCATGGGAGAGCACGGTCTCAGAAATGTTCACAGATTTACGCCTAACTTACACAATATAAACTTGACGACCATAGAAAACTTCCCATGAAATGGTTTTGTCTGAAGTGCTATAGTCTTTGAGAAATGAGTAAAACAATTAGTTTACGTATCATGAGACGAAAATTCAATTCGCTCAAAACCATTTCGCCCAAGTGCCATTTCGCCCCCAAACCACTTCGCCAGAGTGCCATTTCGCCCCAAATCACTTTGCCCGAACACTACATCGCCCAAATGCTACTTCGCCCCAAAACCACTTAGTGCACAGGCCGTGGTTCAGGCCGAAGAAGTTCAGGGCGAAGTTGTTTTAGGGCGAAATGACTGCAAACCCTTTTTCTCAAAAGTTAGAAGAAGTACGGAGCTGGTTTTTGCTCAGGTTGGTTTTAATCATGCATATCTTCAATCACACGGGGTTAAAACTATTTGTAACAGCTTACCAATCATGTATACTATCTTTAAGTCATAGTAAATGCACTCCAACCCTACTTTGCTGTTTTCCACTCTGATAACAAAATTATGCAAATTAGCCCATTTTACGACCATTTGTTTCTTTTAATGAAATTAAATTTTACTACAAATTAGGACTTTTAATGCAAGTTGGCTCTTTTTACTGGTAAAGAAAATTAGCCCATGCAAATTAATACTTTTAATGGAAATTTAAACGATTTCTGAGAATCTTGACAACTTCGTCTTTGTAATGACAGTTGCATCGCTCATAAATCTTTTACATTTAATGACCTGCTGTGACTCTACATGTAGTTCGCATCTACTTAAATTGTCTCTCAAAATGTTCAGAAAAAAATCCAATGTATAATGTTCGAAATAAGTATAATTTATGTGCAAAAAGATGGACAGAAGATGAAGACAAATTTGAGCTTTGTACTATGGAGTTCTCATACTCTGTGTAACCACAATATGATCTCTGGCCTAGAAAGCAGGACTTAGTTTGTGTTTCAGGAAGTTGTTTGATTGCGCCTCTTTTTCTTTTCCCTTTTTTGACATCCGCCGCTCGACATAAGGTCGTCTGTAGGCTGGTAATTGTCCTTGTGTGGTCCAAACTTTCTGATAAGTACGGAAATCGCTTCTTTCTGTCGTTGCAAGCTAGTTTTGATTTGGTACGAAAACACAAGGTTCAGTAGACATATATGTTTTAAGGCCATTCTGTCTGCGTTAAGATTTTTGTCTGAGCAGAATTGTACTTTTATAGCCATGTCTACACTGGCAATTAAACATTTCACATAAAACATGACCAAACTTCAAGTTTGGTCATGTTTTTCAGACAGATTTGCAGCCCATAAAATATCGGCAAACAACAGCAAACTTCACCAAACCGTGTTTGCCGGTGTTTGGACATGCAGCTATTGGCAAACATCAGTTTGCTCATGTTTTATGTCTGAACCAATCAGGAACCAGTTTCAGGTCATGTGATTAGAGCCAGCCAATCGTGATCAAGTGACTGTTCAAGAAGTTTGCTTCTGTTTTCGAATGTTGACACGGAAAGACATCAGCAAACATATCTGTTTGGTGAAGACAGAACTGTATACATATGTGCGGGTTTCTGTATTCAAATGGGGGACGTTTAACAATAGGAACAATTGGGTCCGCGTTTGCCAAGGACGTCCGCGATCTGGAATCGCGTACAAATCAAATTCAAACAGTCGCCACAAAAACTAAGTCCGGACAAAAGAGGAACAAAGGATGTCCGCGGTGGGAGGTGGGCTCAAGACTGCATGAACTTGAAAAGTTACCCAGCACTGAAAATGAGTCTCTACCGTACTTGGAATGTACTCGACCCCAAAACTGGTTCTTTCTTATAACTTGTGTTCTTGGAAGTGTACAGCATTGAGAATGGAATTCAGACAACGTAAATCAGTGCTATCAGGCCACTGTCAAACATCAGGGGTTTGTTTAGGTAGACTGTTTTCAGACCACTTAACCCTTGAGCACATCACCCCATGTGCCAACTTCAACCCTGTAATAATTTACACTATTCATTCATAAACAGTTTCTTTTAGCTGTTAGTGATAGGGTACACAGTTTGCATGGTAGGCCAACATTAGCCAAGTTTAGTGACTGAAAATGCCATTATACATGTAGGCACGTTTACACTCGATTCTCCTTTGCCGAATCGAACTCTGCAAACGCAAAAGGTGACTTGAAAAAGGCGGATCAGACCCGGGTCTGATTCGCCTTTTTCAAGTCACCTTAGGGGTAGGGTTGAACCTCAATTGCGGGGTTGAACCCCGTAATCGTCAAGGTCGCTTGTAGTGTAAAGCGGGCCTCCCACTGTGAGATTTTTGTAACGAATTTCCTACGAATTGGTACGATTATCGGAGACTGCCTATAGACTCTACACACAATCGTAGCCAATCGTACCCAATCGTAGCTAATTCGTTGCAAAAATTGCACAGTGGGAGGCCCGCTTAAACGCTACCCGAATACAGATTTGGCAATTTGAGTGTCCTTGGAGCGGTACCCGCCGTGTAGCAGATTTGATTGACCAACCTGGCACTTGTGCCATAACACCTAACAGCTCACGCATGCACTGCAGTTACAGTGACTTTTGCGGTTTCTGTAGGCGAGTTGAAGCCGGATCGAGTTGTAGTGTAAACGCGGCAAATGTTCAGTTTTGCGGTCGCAATAAAAATGCTGGTGTAAATGTGTAGCTGAATTGACCAGCAGACAATTTCACAAAAGGTGTCGTTTGTGCAACTTTCAAAAATGCCATAACTTGCGTGAAACTGCTTGCAAAATTGTTGTGCAGTTTGCATAAAAAAATGTTGTGCGGTTGTGTAAGTTTTTGTGAAATCGGCTGCAATACTTGGAAAACTTTTTTAAGGGACAAAAGCAGGATGAAGAATTTGTAAAATAGGAAACTTGTCATTTTCAAAGAAACGGAAAATTCATTAGCTTTGGGTGTGACAAATGGTGACAAGAAGAACTTCCGTCTTAAAATATCTCTTTATTAACGTCTTAGGAAGCCATGTGACACATCTTCAACAAGTCGTGGATCATAAACAATACTTCGTCAGACTTGAAGGAAATGATCTCGTTCTGTAATTGGATTAAGTGCTTGTGAGTACACTGTCGCTGAAATGCGACGAGCAATGCGTACGTGTAGTCACAGGAATACTGTGGGCGGGTCGAGCTCGCAAGACGAAAACTTGAATCAGTAGCCGTCATAATAACGACTGGAAGGCAATGATCTTGGTTTGTAATTGAATTAACCGTCTTGAAGTCTATTGAGCGGTGTCGCAGATTCATTGCAGTAAAACTTTCAGGGCGGGACGAACTCGCAAGCCAAAATCTTGGCTGAAAAGTCAGTCATTGAAATTTGGAAACAGTTCTGCGAGAATCGTGGATTTTTACATGAATGATGGTTGACGTGGCCGCGTTTATCACGAAGCGTCGATGGACCTGGTCCTGCAATTTGTACGAAGGATATCTGCACAGGTAAGAGCACCCTAATACCCTAGTATTATTTTGTTTATTCATAATAAACCAAGCTATTAAAGCAAATGGAGGTGTACGTAAGGGGTATCTAGAGAGAAAGCAGTCATCTGGAGTGCTGTCCATCATGGAATGGCCTGTCTAGTCACCTGATCTCAATCCCATTGAGCTGCTCTGGGAGGAGTTGGATCTTAAGGTCAGAAAGAAATGCCCAACCAGCCAAGAAAACCTCTGGAGAGTCTTAAAAGAGGCGTATTTCCACATGTTTGGAGAAGCTGACATTCAGGATGCAGAGATTGTGTGTACCGGTAGCTGTCATAGCTGCTAAGGGGGGATTCTTTGATGGACATCAAGTTTGCATCAAAATTAACGTTCACAAAATTATAGTTTTCTTCTTAAAAACCTGAAACTTTCAAGGTGTTTCCAAAGAATTTATGGGTAGTGTACATATGTACATGTACATACTCAAGGACAACGCCTGAAACTTGGGTTTTATTTAGACCTACGGTACATTACGTGTACATGTATCTTGCTAACTGGCATTACAATCAGTTTTTCAGGAATTACGGTACACTTCCATCAATGATGCTTGAAGAACGTGTTTAAAATCAAACAACTTGAATACTGTACATGAAGCATTACAAGCCCTCAAAGTGTCGACAATTTCTCAATTTCTGGTATTGTCCTAAAAACGAAAGTTAACACAGACTAACCTAAAAAAACAGCTTTTTTGTAGGAAATAAAATGCATACAAGTATACCCTACATTGTACATACATGTACCAACCATACATTCTGTGTGCATTGTGTAACTTTCAGTTTACCCAAACACTGCTTTGTGTACATAAAGTTTTTACGGTTTCCTTTGCATGTTGATTTTCTTTATAGGTCTTTAGGGTTATTGGGTCAGTGAACTTCTGGTGGAGGTTAAGAAATGGCCTGACAGTTTTATTGGGTGTTTGTGAGTCATTGGTGTTCGATGATGTTCCTAAAACTTTATGGCTTATAAGGGTGTATTTCTGTAGTACAGAATTTTAAAAAAAAGTTAACACTCTTAACCCTCGGAGCTTCAATGGTACTGTTTTCGTAGTACACATTTGCGTTTTTGTTTTAATTACTAAAAAATATTTTGGCCGCTAAAGCTCAAACTCAAGGTATTCCTCTATCAACCCTTCTAGTTTGAGCCTGTGCAGTCACCTTTAATCCAGGGTTCACCCTTAGGCCACAGCGAACTGCAGAAAGCAGGGCCTCCAGGGAAACCCCATTGCAGTGTTCTCCACTAGTCCAGATTTTGTCCGGGCGCGCCGATGTCGCTTGGGGGTGGGGGGACTGTTTCCAATGGGCCACACGCGCGTTTGCAACGATCCACCTGTACCTTGCTACGCCACTGCACTGCGGTGAGCATGCAGCGCCCTCAAGAGATGAACACATTCACCACTTGAGGGCGCTGTTAATAACAAATGCCTGCAACTGTATGGCCGTTATATCGACGCTGATGCGATAGATTTGCGTGTTAAGTGATCGATTATAGCATGCGAATCATGTTTGGTGAATTTACACCTCATTTTGGAATGACTTGAATGTATTTTCACAGTGTTTTAGAGGGGAAAATTCATTATTTTTGTCAGTGCGCTAACGGTACCTGTGATGAGCCGTGTATGCAAACAACAGCTGTGTCCAAGCAATCTCTGACCCAGAATAACTATTACATGTGTGTACACAACAAATCCCTTTCAGTCCAGTGGAAACAGTCACCATTTACCACCGCATGATTTGGAGTGGGTGGGGCTTGTAGATAATGTCGGATAAATCCAACTTCCAGTTTAGACAATGCAAGGGATCTCCATTCAACATTTTCAGACCATTAGGCTGGTATTTCGTTCACCGAAGAAGGCTACAAATTACACGTAAAACAGACTGTTCAAAACAGTCGCTAGGATCAACCATGTTTGTTTTTTGGGATTGAAGCTCTGAGGGTTAAATATGTAGGTAACACCAACGTAATGAAATGACCTAATTCTGTTTGTTACGTATCGAGCTAATAAAGGCCCCAACCCTGCAACGCACCTAACCACATTGAGTCATTTTGTTTTCGACCCTCAAAGGGAAATTGCTAATGAGATCATCCTATTGTTTTTGCAACCGTCCGACAATCAGACAAATAATTACATATAGAAACCACAGACAGTGGGATTATTTTGGTATCCACGGACAAGTTGGCGTGGTGACAAGTGAAACGCAGGAAACTGCTAGATAAACGAGCTGTTATTTTACAGACGGTCGGATATTCAAGTTGGCACATGCCGTCTATACAACGTGTCTGAACATGTGTCTCTTATTTGATTCTACGTTTAGTCCAATTTGGGTCTACGTGTAATTGTATGTGTTGCGGTTGGGCAGTTACATGTACCTGTTTGACACGCGGGTTTGAATGCATACTGTAGTGCTTGCAAAGTCTTTGTGAAAGTTGACAGCTTCTCAAACAGTCTTTCACGCGTGCTCATTGCCTCAAAACAACAACAGTACCGGCACTTACATTTGGCACATACATGTACCGTACGGAAGGGGGTATGGATTCGCGCAGAAGGACAATTGGTAGCCAGTAGCATCAGAATTATACTTGTATGTGTACAATGTACATGTACGGTAGTTGATCACTGGTACACATGCACAGTTTCAGCTGTTATACGAAAGTGTCATACGTACATCCAAGGATAACATATCATTTGCGGATTTTACGCAATTTCCGCCCGTAACAATGACAATGGAAGATAAACTGGTTCTCGAGGATCCATCAAAGTCGACCGTCTGGCGACGATTGAAGAATCAATTCCGGAAACTTCTGAAGATTGAAAGGTAAAAATGGTATCTGTGATTTGGACAGACGTGACCTTTGAGCTAGTTGTCATTTGTGACCTCGCCGAAGTTGTGTTGCTGTGTATCGGAGTTGCAACGAAAATGCGCAAAATGTTACAATTGGTAGGGGAAATAATGGACCACTGGCAACGTAATTTTATCCCACGGACAGCTATTTCAGAGCAACACCAAACTGTTGAAGCCATCGCCTGATGAGGACTTCCAGTTCGCGGTCTTAACATTGCGGTCCCAGTCGTTGACTACATCGTGAGACAGCAGCTTGAGTATGTGTTTATTCCGATTACATTGATAAATAACCTGTTTATTTGTTCTTTTCTTTTCCATGTACACCTCCTGTTTGTCGTCTTCAGTCCAAGCAGTCCTCTTGGTTCCTGCAAGTAAGTCTTTGTTTAAAAAAAACGTCTTAACTATAATTCAACATATTTCAGCTTTTTTCAGTTTAGAGAAAAAAGGTTTTAAAATATTTTGTCTGTCCACATGATCTTCAAATGGATTCTACATGTATTTGGGGGTTTCCACAGTAAAGGGGGCATTTTGGCAACACAAACCATATTTTCAAGGAAATACCTTTGTCTGCTCTCAAAATAAAAGAAATAAGTTTAAGTTGTTCTGAAAAGATAACTTAGGCCCAAAAAGGGTTACAAATAGTGTAACAACATGCCTTTCTAAAAACCCTGTGTACAAATTTCTGTGTACAAATTTCTGTGTACAAATTTCTGTGTACAAATTTCTGTGTACAAATTGCTGTGTACAAATTTCTAATATACGCTCGTAACCGGGACGGACATTTGTGATACATTTTAGGCCGTCCCCATTAGGCCAAACAAAATAAATGGTGTGTTTACGGTAACCCGACCTACCGGTACCTGGAATTTTTGAGGCCAAATTGCCGACCTCAAAATTTTTATTGCCAATTTTCAAGTTGATAATTTTAAATGAACACTATTTGCAATAATTTACAACGAACATAACATTATCTACACTTGAAGCTGTTAATACATGTAGTGTTAAAAGTGAGTTTCAAACATTGCAAAACAACATGCAAATGCATGAACTGTACCTACATGTACCTGGATTGTTTTAGGCCGTTACCGTAAACGCACCATTTATTTTGTTTGGCCTTACGAGCGTACAAATTTGTACACAGGGTTTTTAGAAAGGCATGTTGTCATACTATTTGTAACCCTTTTTGGGCCTACCAGTAAGTTATCTCTTTAGAACACCAGACAAAGTTATTTTCTGGAAAATATGGTCTGTGTTGCCCAAATGCCCCCTTTACCGTGGAAAGACCCATTTGCCCTTAAATGACATAATATGCTTTTTCTTGAGACACGCGCTAAAAACTTGTAGCGTGCTTGGGAGGACTTGAACCCACGACCTCCTGTATAATAAGCACACATTTCAACCCCTTGACCACTGAATTAAATGAACAAATGCTGCTCTTACATGTATGGTTAAATTTCATGTCCCTTGTTACCAGAAAATACAACTTAGTACAGAAAAAAATGTACTTAATAAAACAGGTTACCATCTAAAATCTCATGCCTGTTTTACATGTACTTTTGATTGGTACCCTGCAGAAGTCTCCTAATTAATATTTTCTAAAGAAAATCCAAGGTGGCAGCACTGTACCTGAAATAAGGACTCGGCGTGCAATCTGATTGGTTAGGAAAATCCCAAATGGCAACCCTGTACCTGAAATTGGGCCCAGTATGCAATCTTATTGATTAAGACAATCTTGTTGTTGGCTTTATTCAGCAGAGGGAAGAAAATCCGAAAGTTCTCTGAAAACGACGTTGATATTCGCTCAGGGAGGTTACAATCTGTGGATGAGGGCAGCAGACAGTCAATTTCCAAGGTTTGTACAAAATATGAAAAGTATTTCACTGTCAAGAGACAGGTTTTTTTTTGCAAATGTCACCTTTAAAAAGGCAGTATACACGATTGGTATCTCGAAAATCTGAAATATTCACAGATATAGATTTACGCCTAACTTACACAATATAAAGATGATGACCGTAGAAAACTTCCCCTGAAATGGTTTTGTCTGAAGTGCTATAGTCTTTGAGAAATGAGTAAAACAATTAGTTTTCGTTTCATGAGACGAAAATTCAATTCGCCCCAAAACCATTTCGCCCAAGTGCCATTTCGCCCCTAAACCACTTCGCCCGAGTGCCATTTTGGCCCAAATCACTTCGTCCAAACACTACATCGCCCAAATGCCACTTTGCCCCAAAACCACTTCGTGCACAGGCCGTGGTTCAGGGCAAAATGGTTCAGGGCAAAGTGGTTTTGGGGCGAAATGACTGCAAACCCTTTTTTGACTGTTTTCTCAAAAGTTAGACGAAATACGGAGCTGGTTTTTACTCAGGTTGGTTTTGATCATGCATATCTTCAATCACACAGGGGGATAAAACTATTTATAACAGTTTACCAATCAAGTATACTATCTTTAAGCACAGCTCGACTGTGTTACCGTATTTAAGTATGATGTATTCTAAACTGAACAAGGACCACGGTAGAGTGCTTTATGTATTTTTTAGCGTATTTTTCTAACTATGGCTTTCTGAAATACTCTTAGTAAATTTAATAAAATGTCAAAGTTACCGTGTTTTCCATTTTATCTCAAAGGGATAGTTAATTCTTTTCCAAAATTGAAGCCCTGATTGAGATTTTAATGCAGTGTAACCAAAAATGACAAGATAAAAATCTTAACATTTTTCCTGTTTTTCCCCAAAGGTGCCTCTGACAACGATAGAGAACAATGGCGAAACAAATCTTAAACGGAGGGCGAGTTTTCGAATCAAAAAGATGTCTTCCTCCTCGTGAGTAACTTTAACAATTCACTGAACGAGATATTGGCCCTAACCAAGGCCAATGGCCTCATGTCCTGCTGACTTGGCCATGATGCCCCTTCAAGATATACATTTTCTGAGGCCAACTTGGCCAGCATACCCTTTCCCAGTCCTTGGCATTAACCGAGGCCACCAAGGCCAATGGCCTCATGTTCTGCTGAGTTGGCCCTGATGCCCCTTCAAGATATACACTTTCTGAGGCCAACTTGGCCAGCATACCCTTTCCCAGTCCTTGGCATTAACCAAGACCACCAAGGCTAATGGCATCATGTCCTGCTGAGTTGGCCCTGATGCCCCTTCAAGGTATACACCTTCTGATGCCAATTTTCCAGCATGCCCTACCCCAGGCCTTGACATTAACCAAGGCCAATGGCCTCATGCCCTGCTGAGGTGGCCCTGATGCCCCTTCAAGATATACACTTTCTAAGGCCAACTTGGCCAGCATGCCCTATCCCAGGTCTTGACATTAACCAAGGCCACCAAGGCCATTGGACTCATGCCCTGCCGAGCTGGCCCTGATGCCCCTTCAAGATATATACACTTTCTGAGGCCAACTTGGCCAGCATGCCCTATCCCAGGCCTTGACATTAACCAAGGCCACCAAGGCCAATGGCCTCATGCCCTGCTGAGGTGGCCCTGATGCCCCTTCAAGATATACACTTTCTAAGGCCAACTTGGGCAGCATGCCCTATCCCAGGCATTAACCAAGGCCAATAGCCTCATGCCCTGCTGAGTTGGCCCAGATGTCCCTTCAAGATATACACTTTTTGAGGCCAACTTGGCCAGCATGCCCTATCCTTATAAATTTCATGAGGTTTGTATACATTAATAACCAGTACACATTTGGAACAAAGTTGGCCATTGTGTCCCTCCTGTTGGCCTCAGTGCCCTTTGAAATTCGGACAAAATCAAAACAGAAAGTGACCTGCCCCTATTTTCCCATATAACGTACATGTATAGTCAGGGAACCAGCCTAAATAGGTCAGTGGCTTTGCACAATTTCTTGAAAGCATGGACACAGTTTTTCATTGTTTTCTCTAAACGTAGATGAGCTGACTTATACACAGGTTGGTTTTTATCATACACATCCTCAATCACACATGGAGATAACGCCGTCTGTAACAGTTTTCCAATCCCTTAATCTAACGTTAATCCAATTCACACCCAACAATGCACTGTACATGAGTCATCTATAAACAGAAACTAGATTGCCCCGCCCCTTTTTTGATAAGTATCAGTATTGTTTTTGTTTCGTGAGGGAAATGCATTTCCTGAAAATAATTAGAACACTTTAACTATGGACCCCTTGCACGATACACGTACCGTAGGACTCCTGCATTTGAAACAATGCTCTACACGTACATGTATACATCATATTTTACAATGCATTAAGCCAACATCACAAAAAAAACAATGCAAGGGAGTCATTGTTTTTGCATGTATAGGCTCAATGGCTACATGTCAGGGGTGAGATTTGTCTGGATTTTTCCGGATTTCCAGAATTTTACCGACACGTCCGGAATTGAGAGTTTTCTGTTTTTCATTGTGAAATCTATGATTTTTGGAGGATTTCAGCTTTTTTGTTGTGTGATCCGCGATCCACATTTTATTTTCCGCTTTTTTGCCCTTCAAGCGGGCCATAGTTTTTAGCCTTAATTGATGCAGTAATCTTGTGAAGCAAACTTTATGGTCTGCCGGTGGCCAGCAAAAAAAGCATACTCGTCTCAAGGAATGCTAGTGAAACGTTTTGCTGTGCCGTGTGAAAGTATGCGAAATCGCCTAACCGCGTAATTGTAAAGTAAACAATCCCCGCTAGTAAATTCTGTCTCGAGCCCTGCGATTTTTTTTGATGTTGTGTGAAAAGCTGTAGATGATCTGTTTTTGAGCGATTCTGCGAATAAAACCATTATAAATCATAAGAAAGACATCAACAAACTCATCCGAAGAAATTTCAGCTTTGTCAAATGTACCAGGTTAAAAAAAAAACATAAAAATCCATATGCATTTTCCTGGCCTTGGCGGGGCGTTTCAAATATTCGTTCTCAGTTGATCGGGTACTATGTGGCTTGCGTCATGCACTCTGTGGCGCACATCATATACTGCGTGTGCACGCGATCCATAAAAATGCATCGCGTTGGAACACGCACACAGTACACAGCGCCCGGCATGCATTTTGGACCGCGTAGATGCGAACCAAAAATAATTAAATCGTTTGCAAACGATCTAAATAATTTCATCTTTACGGATTATTTTCTGGTAAAATTATATAATTTTGAGCGAAAACCTTTCATTGGATAGTTGCTATTAATTCAATCTTTACTTTCAGAACTTTCCCCTGTAAACTCGTCGATTACTTTTTGGGGTCATTGCAATTGATCTACTGGGCCTTTAAGTCTACTCCTAAAGCTAATCGAACACACCAATAAATCTACACATAGCCCCAACATGTGTTATTTGTTTAGTGTGGTACCAGCAGGATGTCTGTCTGGCACCCAGCCCCCCTGGTGAGATCACTGTGTGTGGCCATGCCCTTAAAATTCTCCATGTAACCTTCACCCTAAACTACAAAAGGTCCGTGCGGAAAAAAGGTGCATGTACTACAAAAACGCCACTGGAAAACTGTGTAGATTTTTTAAAAACCATTTTCTAGATCAACATTGTACATCTAAAGAACAATATGAATTGCCGTGCATAAAGTTTAGACAATGTAACATTATTGTTTTGGAGTGAAAAGCACTTCAGTTTCGTGTACAATATTATGAAACTGAAACAATGCTATTCAAGTTCTGTATACTCGTATATATACACGTACTCGAACCGATAAATACAATGGAAGTTCCTTGTTTTACTATGATAATGAGCTTGTTCATATTTAAATTTTGTTTCAAATGCATTGTGTAATTTCATTTGAAAGAGAACGCTCACTGGGATTACCACGATTTGCGTTTGCTTGTGCAAAATTTTCTTCTGAATGTTGTGTTGTGGTTTTTTTTGCTGAAATGTGGAGTACATGTATACCATCTGAAATACACTAAGGATTTTTTTTACTCTGCATACTGGGAGTTGTAAATCGGTCTGATTTTGTGCACTTTGGGAAAATTTAAAAGATCTGGCATCGTCGTGAAAGCTTTACAAAAAAGAGGGAAATTATGTGCAAAATATGTAGTCAACATTCTGCAAAAACATGCTGTGCGATGGAGGATAAAGCTATCAATTAAATATCGATATTTTGGAGGATACTTTGTAACCATTGACTTCATTTTGACAGTGTGACATCATCAGAATTTGTAACTGATCGGCAAAGTTGGCAGCCCGTCAAAATAGGGAAGCTTTGTTGTGACTGCGTTTGTGGATGATATAATCGCTGCGGCATTCAAAACAAACTGAAGCGTGTGTCGAAAGTCAACAAGTTGTACTACCTAACGATGTGATGTTTTGAATTTGCGTGGTTGAGAAAAATAGCCAACATCTGCATGTGGTGTTTATCATCGCTATGTCATTGAAAAACATCGCACGTTTGAAAAAAATCAGTGTATCCATTGGTGTATTATTAGACATCCATTGATGCTGAGTGATGCTACTGTGATTGTACATATCGATTGCACAATAGCTACCTGTACGTGACAGAGTAACAATTTGGACCAACTTTGCACTTCGTGCATGGGCACTGACTATCTCACGATACTATTATCAATAAAATATCGGTACTTAAAGGATTGACACCTTACGCTGGGCGATTTCTCTTCAAATATGGAAGACCGTCTCAGCGTGCGGCGCTTGTTACTTTGCATTGGTCGGCTGAGCGCCAGTGACCGCATGTCAATTATCGAGAATGAAGTTTTGAACTCAGAGTTTCGAGAAGGGAATAGCACTCTTTACGAAGCTTTCACGGTGGAGACTACAGGGCAAGTTGAATTGATACCACCCCCGCACAACCCCCCCCCCCCCCCCACACCCCCCGCCCCCTGAACAAATTAGCCCCTCCCCTTCTGCCAGGGGCCTTAATTGTTGTCCAAATTTCAAATGGCACTTGGGCCAACTGGAGGGACACCACGGCCAATTTTGTTCCAAATGTGTTCTGGTTATTAGTGTACATGTATACAAGCCTCATGAAATTTAAGAGGATAGGGCAAGTTGGCAGTTTTTTAATATCAATCAGAAATTGCCGTGTGTTTCACTGCCCCATCACCCAGCCTGTCTTTTCCGTCAACAGTAGTTGGATTCCCATATTTTTAAACAAAATCTCGAAGAATTCCAAGCATCTATCATTGTTTTTTTTTCTCCCCCTGTAGATTTCATGATGGAACGAGTCGATTTCCTAAACTCAACGACTGCGCACATTTTCATTATGACAATGTCGAACTCGGGCAGATTTCAGTAAGTTTTGGAGCAGTCAATAATTATTTCAAAAGTCTGTGGATTTGTTGGTTCGTACATACTGCAAAACAATTTCTGTTTAGAGCTCGTTTCGGATAGTTTTATGCAAGCAAATCAGAAACGTGGAAAATATTTTTGGCAACATTTGTCAAGATGACGCATGGTTGGGCGGAGAGGCAGTACTACAGACCACCAGTGCATATCTATGCTGCATTTGTTGGAGACCAGTCTGAGGTAACAAATTTTCAATATATGGGTCTTTCCATAGTAAAGGCATTTTGGCAACACAATCCATATTTTCAAGGAAATACCTTTGTCTGGTCTCAAAATAAAAGAAATAAGTTTAAGTTGTTCTGAAGAGATAACTTAGGCCCTAAAAGGGTTACAAATAGTGTGACAACATGCCTTTCTAAAATCCTGTGTACAAATTTGCAATATGGGTCTTTCCACGCTAATGGATCTATTTGAAAAATAAGTCAATAATTCCTTTCAGATGTCTTCAGTTTATCTCAAACTTAAAGAAATTCCCTCGTATGTTCTCAGGAGTTATTTCTCCTCGTAATTTGGACGGACACTTGTGTTTTGTACACAGGGTTTTTAGAAAGGCATGTTGTGACACTATTTGTAACTCTTTTGGGGCCTAAGTTATCTCTTCAGAACAACTGAAACTTATTTCTTTTATTTTGAGACCAGACAAAGGTATTTTCTGGAAAATATGGTCTGTTGCCAAAAATGCCCCTGTTTTTCTTTCCCGCAGCTATCCATGCACGAAGACCCAGATACTGAAGAAGCGATCATGCTCGCCTGTCAGAACGGTACCTGCGAATTGTCCGACCATCCATTCACCATCAAAGTCTGCAGCAACGGCAAAGTCTGGTTGGTCAAGCGTTGCTATGAAGACTTCAGGGTACTAGACAAGCAGCTGCATAGCTGTATATACGATCGCAGGTTTAGTCAGCTGGTTGAACTCCCGAAAGGCGACGCAATGATCGGAAACAGAGAGGTGCTCAATTTGTTTTTAAAGCCGTATTTTTTCTGTTTGAAAAACAAAACCAGAAGATTTTGTTTCAAGTTAAGATTTATTTAAATATCCTTTGCTTAACCCTGACACTCCTCAATCGTTCAAAATCAATATGATTTTACATACACTACATTTTGTGTTTGATTTTATCTCCTCAGGGCGTTCGGGGAATGCTAAGCAGATATCTCGGCCGATTCTCACAAATCGCTGGTGACATGATCAACTGTGGTCCAGTCTTAAACTGGATGGAGGTAAATAAGCAAATTATTACCTTTGACCCCAACCCCTGACAAGGCTTATGAATAAACATCGTATTTATCACAATATTTCTGCAAGTGATAAAACTGACAAGTCCTTCAAAGGGACTCTGAAATTGTCAATCAAGTCCGGCTCTTCTTTGCAATATATGCCAGATTATTGCAATAGTTTTTAAAATTTGGTATCTTGTATTCAAGGGCGGATCCAGGAATTTTTCCAGGAGGGGGTTTTGCCACCAGGGAGGGGTTTTGCCTATCAGATTTTTATGTCTGCTTGTTTCGGACAGGCGGACACGCAAAAAATGCATTACATTATATTTTTTGGTGTCGGAGCAGGGGGGGGTTTGACCCCCAAAACCCCCCCTCTGGATCCGCGCCTGTGTATTGTTTGGAAAAGGACGTTTTGTGCAAAAAACAACTCTTTTCCCCAGCTTGTTAAGTTGTCAGAAAACTTAGCAGGAGAGTGTTAAAGTACGAATAGTATGATCTCGTTTTTAACAATTTTTTTCTTCAAAAATGCAAACTGCCGTACATGTAAAACCTAAAAATATCGCTAGAGGGCGCATTGATCTATCATAATATGCAATATCATCGAGGTACGACGTCGAAGGGCGCAAAGTCTAAGCAGTTCTGAGCAGCCAAGATGGCGGCGCCCATAGTAAAATGCACTCGCTTCTCCGCGGAGGAAGTTTTTGAGTATTTTTCGGATTTGGATAGTGAAAAACATTGGTATTTATCACTCAATAAAACAATACCATTGATTCTAGAACCTACATGTATAAAAGAATACTATACAACAAGTTTGGTGATTACAACTTATTTATTTATTTTTTTACAGAATTTCAAAGAATTACCAAAAACGAAAAAAGTCTGCCACTTGAGTTTAAAGGGGCTATGTCACGGTTTGCGCATGCGCAGCCGTCGTTAAAAACTTGACAAAACATGACAGAAACGGCATCGAATGATATGAATGACATGGTTGGATACAGCAATTTACTTAACCTTGTTTTCCATCAAAACTGACATGCTTATTTGGTCCTGACAGCAATTTGACAGCATACCTGTCCTTGGAAAGACACAGTGGCCACCACCGCTGTACGATTTTGTTTTTCCAGACATTGATCGCGCAATCGCGCGCGCGCGATGCCAAATCGAACAAATGCGCGCACACGATGCACAATGTAGCTGAATTCTGCGTAGTGTAAACACTCATGAACAAACACACTGTCCATGCGGCACGTGCTAAGTACACGATGTACACAACTATAGCACACGCACCAATGGCGTTGTGTAACGAAATTGCACTACATTCATCTGAGCCCGCACGTATGTCAAAATATGAAAGGATTTGGCACATGCGCAAATCGTGACATAGCGCCTTAAAGAGTTAAAAGAAAAACAAACTTCTCAGTAAACGTTTCAAACCTTCTAAATTTCAACTAATATTTTCTCCTCCAAACTTTTCAAATCTCAAATCATCATTTTCTTATATGATTTGGCATGGTTGTCTCAATATTAACATCGCTTTTGCTTCTTCAATTTCTGTCATACCAAAGATTGACAATCATGGCCATGCATTAAAGGTAATCGTCCCTGTGTGACTTCAAATTTGCATGCTGACAATTTTATGTTAGTTCTGTTGAGGCAGTGTCTTTTGTGTTTTTATGTTAACAATGACAAAAAAAAGAAAAGAAATGGAGTTTAGTGGTAAGAATAACCAGATTATTTGGTCTATAGACCATTTCCACGACACTTTCCTGTACACGTCCGCCATCGCTGGGATGCAGCTTTTTCTAGTGCATGGACTGTGCGTTTTATGTTGTTAAATCGAACAGTGCGCAACGTGCCATTTGCACACAAATTCACACACAGCTTTTCTGGAATTTAAAATGGTTGGATTACAAAAGCGCACCATGGTCATGTTCTTTGTAAAATCTGCTGTAAATGGCATTGTTATACCCCGTCTTGGTATACTGCAGTTTCATTGGTCCAGAACGGTCACATGTCCATGTGATAAAAACTCATATCACCCTGCCGTATGCGAATTTAACTTCATATCACCCGGCCGTACTATGCGTGTTCTTGCCCCTTGTCCATAGCACGCGTAACGCGCTGTATGAGGCTCCATTAGTAAAAGAAACTGTGTGTTTAATACGCCCGCTAGAGCCGCACAACGCGCACGCACATCGCATTATTCCACACGCTGTGCGCGTGCTACTTTCGCAATGTTACACACGCACAGGTAGTAGTCCGAAGACCAGCGAAAGTGCATGCAGAGACGAATTGTTTTTACAATTTCAACATTCCAAATAATAGAAACGATATTATTATGCTGTACGGAGACCAAGACGGGATATAACAAAACAATTGTTGACTGGTGTGGTGGGGGATATGGGTCTTTCTATAAATTAGGGGTCCAATGTTGGTGTCCCCTGTTACATTTTACATCTCGTTTTTGTATGTTCAGGACACATTCTTTAAATACTTTCCATCTCAAAGAGTGAGTACATGAAGTACAATTCATAAAAAATGGTTTAAAAGCCATTTTAATGATTTTTGTACGAAAAATAACACATTTCAGGTGTTATGGGGGACACTAAATGTCACACTTTTGGACCCCTAATTTATAGAAAGACCCACATGGGTTTTAACACCGTCAGGAGCTCATAGTCATAGCACCCTCGGCGTTGCCTCGGGTGCTATGAGCTCCCTCGGGTGTTAAAACTCCATATCCCACACCACACCAGTCAACAATTTATATTAGAATGGTTGAAACAACCAAAATATATTGTTCTTTATTTTGTCTGGAATATGTTAAGTCTATTTTCTCCACTACTGCTGTTCATGCAACAAAATAATCCTTATGTAAAAAGTGTCTTGTACGTATGTGGTTTTCCAACATAAAACATTGAAACTGTTACGGCACTCGAACATGCAATTTCCTCTTGTATCAAAACAATGAAAACTACAAATTTCCTGGTTTTGTTTGGCTGATATCTCAACAAATTTTTTCATGGAAACTAGTTTAGTTTCAGAAGAGTGTATTAATCTGCACACTGCACATGTACATGTACACAGTGCATACCCCATTTCGTCTAAGGCTAATAAATTCTGTTATGGTTGTTTTTAATAAAATTTAAACACATGTTAGAATCGGTCCCAGTTCGACCAAATTTCTTTGTGCAAAAGTGTTTTTACTTGTTCAGATAACTGTTTTGGTGAAATTTAATTAATTGTAAATTTAGATAATTTTAACAAAAGTGTTTCAGTGATCATGTTATTTTGCACTTTTCTTTGTCGATAATCTTGTTTAATTTTTTTAATTATTTTTGTTATTTTTGTTGTGTTAAAGTGAAATAATTTCTTTTTACGTTTATGAACAACTTCAAATGTTTTCGTATAATTTGTCATACACAGGTAGTACATTTTATTTTGAAGTGTTTTATAAACACTTTATAAAACACTCGATTACCTTTGTAAAATGCAAAATGTTTAGGTTAACTTTTGTTTTATCGCTTAAATTTTTTTGTTTTTGGAAACATTTTTTCACACTTTCTTAATTGTATTTCTTGTCAAATTTTGAAAAATTGCATGCGCAAACACTGTACAGATTTTGTCAAAACAATAGATTAATTAAACATTTTGTCTTTTTGTTTTGTTTTAGTTGGATAATCACGGCAATCACGTGGTCGCTAGCGAAGAATCGGCCATTAACATCCCGGCCGTGGCCGCTGCGCACGTGACCAAAAGATACACGGCGCAAGCGCCTGACGAAATTTCCCTCGAAGTGGGAGACATGATTTCCGTCATCGACATGCCCCCGCCGGTCGACACGTCGTGGTGGCGTGGGAAAAACGGGTTCGACGTCGGCTTCTTTCCAAGACAGTGCGTGGAGCTCATCAGCGATAAAATACCGCCCTCTGTTGTCAACATTATGCCGCGGTCGCCCAAACCAGGTATGTCCGCAAACTGAAAATTTTATGTTTAAAGAAAAAATTTACTTAATCAGTTTTGAAATACGAACGATGTAGAAGAATTGTACTCATTTTTGTTATGTTATGTGATGCTTTGTAGACTTTCGCGGCAACCGTCGCCAAATCTCCATCAAGGAGTATCGCAAGGGTACGAACGTCTTTGCTTATTTTGCATCCTAAACATACGTTGACTCGGAGAGTTTTTCATGACATTTGTTTGTAATGTATGCGAGGTTTGAGCATATGTCTTGATTCAAAGAATGTCTTTCCTGCTTGAAATCCACGCATCTTTTTAAAAACAAAACAAAACTGGGACAATTTCTTAAATTCAGAGTTGCATTTCAAAAGCTTGAAAAAAGTCTCTGAAAAGTAAATTTCTGGAATTTCTCTCCTTTCCGAATCATAGGTAAGCAATTTGTTTGCAGCATTATTTGGGTCTTTGTTATTTTCTCATCCTGTTTACACTTGATCCCGAGCTCGGGGTCGAACACTGAGCTCGGGATCAGCCCCGGATCACAAACTGAGTGTAAATGCTCTCGGGACAAAATTGGCCCCGGATCAGACCCCGAGATTTTGGTCTCGCGTTGGCGGAGGGTTTGATCTCGAGCACGGGATCAGTTTGCAGTTAGATAATAAGCAATTAATCTTTACCGCATCCTGCCGCATCCGCTCCACAGCCATAGCGGGGGAAAAGCCCGTGAAATTCAAGTGGCCTTGTACACTGTACATGCACAACCCATGCACACATTGATCAGTACATACATGTACACACATAGAGCATGACCTTTGACTGCAACTTCTGGCACCGTGCTCGAGATAAACTTTTACAGAATGTAAACCCGGCACTCAGGATCATTGTGGTTTACACTGACGCATTCTTATCAGGGGATCAATCTTGATCCCGAGCTCAGGACCAGTGTAAACGCGGTGTACTATTTAGTGGCCACCCTCGGGACTTTACAAAAAAATGGACACTATAAACAGGTGGCCCTTTATAGAGGTTGCTTAAGCATTATACACAACATTTGGGACCAAAGATGGGTGGCCACTATAAGCAGGTGGCCTGTTTATCAAGGTGGCCTTAATAGCAGGTTTCACTATATATATATATGCATTTTCATCTGGACATTTTGTTTTCGACTAACAAAACCTGGTTTCTTTAACTCTGTTCCCTGCATAAATGGCACAGGAAGTCCAGGTACCCAACTTGACATGTAGTGTGACAATAAACCTTTATGATGCTAGCGCCATCTTAGGCTGTTTTCGAAACGACGGCTCAGGCTTGGTGCATTTCACAAATTAACGCGGCTGAAGAATCATCTAGTTTCAAAACCAACCCATGTTGTGTGTATTTAAAGTAAGGGACAACACTTGTTTGAAGTTATCGGCGAATTTAATCAAAAATATGTATTGCCCAATGCATAAACCTTCATGAGAATCAGAGAATCGTGTTTTTAACTTCGGCAACCAGATTAATTTTGATGATGAACTCTGCAACTATGTGCTGCGCCATATTTGAAATTTTGAAAGGGATGATGACGTCAACCATGCAACGATTGCATGGATGACGTCAAGATTAATGCCTTGTTTCCCAACTCCCATATGCCGTGAAGTATGTAAAAATCTGTTGTGTCCTGACTCACGCCCTCTCAAGTCTGAGCGCCGAAAGATGGCGACTTACATGAAGCGTACAGAGTTAGGCAACCCTTTGCAAGTGTTGTCCCTTCCTTTAAAGGAGTGTGACCAGATCACTTTTTTTTACCCATAACTCCCCGGGACTTACCTTATGGGTCATGAGATTTTTATATCATAACATCCGTTATATTTTTCTGATTACGAAACTGAAACTCCCGCGCTTCTAGGCCGCATATTTCCGAGGATATCGTCGAAAATCCACCGATTTATTGTAAACTTTACTTTCTTGTTCCGACTGCCCGGTTTCGTCCATAATGCGATTTCGATTTACATGACTAGCGCCCTCAATCGACATCTAAATAAGACTTTATCTTATTGATATAAATAACGTCGCATTTCCAGTTCAGTTTATCACTTTTATTGAAATAGATAATCTATTTTGTCTATAAACATTTTTATAAATGTAAGATTTATAAGTGTGATTTTTTGTGGGTGAGAAAACATCGAAAAGTTTAATAAATATTGACGTTGCCTGAGACCATGCGTGGACCTAGACTGGTTCCCCTGTCCACATATTTACATCCCCTTCGTCGTATATGAGCGAGAGCGGCGTAGCGCACATGGACAGGGAGACCAGTCTAACAATGTTTCGGCTCCATGTAAACCACTTGGAACCGGAGACGTACATATAATTAATTTTTCTTAATTTTGTGTTGCTTAGCTGATCAAGAAAAATATTTTCAAGCACAAGTACAATTTATACGTTACACATTTTGTTAAATAAATTATTTAATGTAAACAAATTAAATATCAAGACTAAAAGTACTACGAAGGTGAACATACATATGCATGAGGCAAGACTTCAGCGTGATTGCGCGTATTCAGACTGTAGAGGGCGGGCTTCATGCAAAATTTATCTGGTGAAATCCGTCTCGATAGTTTTGTTTAATTTTTGACTAGAAATCGCGAATTTTTTTCGGGTTTTTTGGACATGGGAGGTGTGTATGGGAGTTACTTGATAATATTGGTAAGTTACATTGAAAACTATTTTCCAGAAACCCTGGTCATGCTCCTTTAAGGCCAACATTAAATACTCAGCGATGACAGAAATTTGCCAAAACCAAGCCTGAAGCCGAATCCAGTGATTTCAAAAACAGCATTTAGTTTTATCCCTTGTGTTTGACACGATTGGTGCATTTGCGCGATTGCCCGGCAGTCTCCTTGGTCTGTTTGCGATAAAAACAACTTTCTCACGTTGCGCATCTTTGATTGTGCTACATGTACGGTATGCACAATTTTGTCATATTGATTTCAGTAGGGGAAAAACCAAGATGGCTGTATCATTATAAAGGTTTATACAGTGTTAAAATGTTGTGAGTGTGCTGTGAGGTTACATGTAAGTTGAAATGCATTAAAAGTACTGGAGTCTGGTAACATGTGAGCATGTTGTGTTTAGAATATGAAAGTTTAAATTAAGTAGCACCAGACTGTTATGTACGTGTTTGTGTGCATTAGTGCATTGAACCCTCTCCTACATGTACTACATGTATATAGACCGTATCGAATAGCCGCCATTTCGTGGAGCATCTTTTGTTTCTTAAACCGTTCAACAATGGAAGCACAATATGTGCATCCAAGCATGTCCTCAAGGAACAAAGAAACTGCCCCACGAAATGGCGGCTATTCGATACGGTCTATACTGAATTTTTCTTTATCAGTGATATGTGGTATATTGGTGTGACATGTTTGTTGAGTTATTTTTTAGGAATCCCTGACAATTTTGTACCTTTTTAAAATATAGATTTGACAACGGAAATCATTTACACATGGTGGGAACGTTTACAGAATTTGAATACTGTTACAAATGACATTACACAATGTATCTCCATGTGTGATTGAGGATGTGTATGATAAAAACCAACCTGTGTATAAGTTAGCTCAGTACCTCATCTACGTTCAGAGAAAACAATGAAAAACTGTGTCCATGTTTTCAAGAAATTGTGCAAAGCCACTGTCCTATTTAGTCTGGTTCCCTGGTCATGCTGCATGGAAAACAGACCCATAAAACTACGGTAGTCGGGATCCTAGTTTCATTCACATGAGGCCGTCCAATTGTTTCTATTAAAAGGGGAAAAGGGGGAACAAAATGGTCATGGATTCCACAAAATGTGATATTTTTGATATTTTGTAGCAATTGGTGCATGGTGTTGCTTTGTACATCGTCTTGTAACATATACACACTGATTGTATGTCGTACATGTGTATGTTGGCTGTTTTTGAGTGATTACCATAAAATGTGCAGTTGAAGTCGGAAGTTTACATACACATGACACACCACAACCATCATCACACAAAAAGACAAATAGGACTACCCGAACCATTGCAATGTGTACAAGCTATGTTTTAAGTACTGCAAGCACGTGAGGAATTCCACAAAATCACGACTTTAATAAAGACTGTTACAAAAATGGTGACAACGCAAGTTTAATGATGATGAATATAACCAGCACGATATATGGCAAAGGGATTCCCCCTAACGCCCCTATACCTCAACACACTCTTCCCTTTTGTTAACTCACCAATCCCCCCTACAAACTGAAACGAATTCCTTTGAAATTCCTTGGATGTTTGAGACACAATGGGGGAACAATGGTAGGGGGGCGGGGGGGGGGGGGGGGGGGGGGGGGGCTGGGGCTGGGGGGGGGGGGCTGGGGCTGGGGGGGGGGGGCTGGGGCTGGGGGGGGGGGGGGCGGGGGGGGGGGGGGGGGGCGCTGGGGCTGGGGGGGGGGGGGGGTCCTCTGCCACATATCGTACTGCTTATGATGATGAAAGGACATTTGATTTTTTAGCTCATTTTAATATTAATACGCAATTAGAATTTAGCAATTTACGTTTATTTCTCCATTTTATTACGATATTGCCTTGTCTCCATTGCAGTTCTAAACAAGGGGGGGGGGGGGGGTTGGCTGGGGCTGGGGCTGGGGGGGGGGGGGGGGGGGGCTGGGGCTGGGGGGGGGGGGGGTCCTCTGCCACATATCGTACTGCTTATGATGATGAAAGGACATTTGATTTTTTAGCTCATTTTAATATTAATACGCAATTAGAATTTAGCAATTTACGTTTATTTCTCCATTTTATTACGATATTGCCTTGTCTCCATTGCAGTTCTAAACAAGGGGGGGGGGGGGTTGGCTGGGGCTGGGGCTGGGGGGGGGGGGGGGGGGGGGGCTGGGGCTGGGGCTGGGGGGGGGGGGTCCTCTGCCACATATCGTACTGCTTATGATGATGAAAGGACATTTGATTTTTTAGCTCATTTTAATATTAATACGCAATTAGAATTTAGCAATTTACGTTTATTTCTCCATTTTATTACGATATTGCCTTGTCTCCATTGCAGTTCTAAACAAGCACGGCAAGCTGATAACTTTTCTGCGATCGTTCATCTTGGCGCGACCGACGCGGCGCGGCCTGAAGCAACGTGGTATCTTACGAGAAAGAGTGTTTGGATGCGATCTTGGGGAACACTTACTGAACTGCGATACGGACGGTAAGAACTACAGTAAACACTCATTAACCGTTCAGTCACTGTACCGCCCAAAACCGTCCCAACTAATACATACTTTTATTGAATAAATACAATGTGATACATTTGCTAATGAGTTACATGCAAGTATGTTTGAAAACATGCGATTAAAATCAAACGACTTGATTATGTGAAGCAGTACAAGCCCTCAATGTCTCTGAAATGTATAACATGAGTAGAACCCCTGTGTTCATTCAAGAAAATTTTAAATCACAAACAGATAAATCGTAAGTCAAATAAATGTCTTCAAACGTGTAGAGGCCTACTGTCTGACTGAAATTTTTTGACATCGGAATTTCTCGTTTTGATTTCTCAGTCCCCAGCATCATCCAAATTTGCACCGAGTTCATCGAAGCCAACGGAGTAGTTGACGGAATTTATCGGCTTTCCGGAGTCTCATCCACCGTCCAGTGGCTCAGGGACGAATTCGACAGCGAGAAAATCCCCGATCTGAGTCAATACGAGAAGGATATTCACTGCGTCTCGTCCGTCTGTAAACTGTACTTCAGGGAACTTCCAAACCCACTGTTAACGTATCAGCTCTATAAGAAATTTGAGGTGTGTTCAACAAAAATGGGAAAATATGAGAAAAAATGTTTGGTCTTAATTGGGATTCAAACTTGAGATCTCTGACACTCAAGATACTCTACCAGCTGAGCTTTGAGGCACAGTGGTACAGGTCTCCCCCAATACTAACCTCTGACACACTGTGCAGATGCTGTACCAGGTAAGCTATGAGGCACAGTGGTATACCCCATCAGGTTTCCCCCAAGACCTCGGACACACCAGGCAGATGCTCTACCAGCTGAGCTATGAGGCACAGTGGTATACTCCCTCAGGTTTTTCCCCAAGACCTCTGACACACTTTGCAGATGCTCCACCAGCTGAGCTATGAGGCACAGTGGTATACCCCTCGGGTTTCCCCCCAAGACCTCTGACACACTGGGCAGATGCTCTACCAGCTGAGCTATAAGGCACAGTGGTATACTCCCTCAGGTTTACCCCAAGACCTCTGACACACCGGGCAGATGCTCCACCAGCTGAGCTATGAGGCACAGTGGTATACTCCCTCAGGTTTTCCCCAAGACCTCTGACACACTTTGCAGATGCTGTACCAGCTGAGCTATGAGGCACAGTGGTGTACCCCTCGGGTTTCCACTAAGACCTCTGACACACTGTGCAGATGCTCTACCAACTGGGCTATGAGGCACAGTGGTATACTCCATCAGGTGTTCCCCCTGACCTCTGACATACCAGGCAGATGCTCCACCAGCTGAGCTATGAGGCACTGTGGTATATTCCCTCAGGTTTCCCCCAAGACCTCTGACACACCAGGCAGATGCTCTACCAGCTGAGCTATAAGGCACAGTGGTATACTCCATCAGGTTTACCCCAAGAACCCAACCTTTCTTTCGGTGTTTGCATTTTCTTTTTTTAAGGATGCCCTTATGTAAAATAAACTAGACCCTCACTACATGTACCATGGTATTATGTCTTCCGTGCAGTATAGCCCCCACCTACCGGTATGTATCTCCATGTTTAGGTGGAGTATTAGCTTCGTAAAAACCCATTATAATGTGAAGCGCATGTGAACATATCCATATGAAATATCTGCTAGATATGAATGTAATAATAATAATAACAGGGAACCAGCCTAAATAAGACAGTGGGTTCACACAATTTCTTGAAAGCATGAACACAGTTTTTCAATGTTTTTTTCAGAACATAGATGAGGTACGGTACCGAGCTGACTTATACACAGGTTGGTTTTTATCATACACATCCTCAATCACACGTGGAGATAACGCCGTTTGTAACCGTTTTTAATCCTGTAATCTATCGTTAAAATACTCTAATTTTTTTCCTCAGGAAGCGGCGATTTCAGACGAGGACAGTCGACTGCTCAAAATGCACGACACCGTCCAACAGTTGCCGCCTCCTCATTACCGCACATTGCAGTACATCATTAAACATCTCGCCAAGATGGCCTCGTATGAAGGACAAACTGGAATGACGAAGAAAAACTTGGCCATCGTATGGGCACCAAATCTCCTTCGGTAAAAACCAATATTTCCGTTCATTTGTTTTTACTTCGTAAGGACTTTTAAATGATCATCGAAAAACGAGGGCTTTCTTTTGTGATAAAATTTGTAACTGAAAAGACGCGTGACGTAATACAACGGCTCAACATCTGAAACAATTTGAAATTTTGTCAATCCATATCCCCACTAAAATGCAGTTGAGCTACGGGGCGTCATATTAATACCAACATTTCTCAGAATAGTGGTCCAGTTTCACCATGGAAATTGTGGAAAAATTTCCGTACAAATTATTTGCACTCGCCACAAAATCGTCTATTAAAGGGTGGTCACTTATAAACTAGACATCCATATTTAATACTGTTTAAATGTACAGAGCATGATCCAAAACTGGTAAACAAAATCTGTAAAGAAATGTCCATATTTTACAATCATATTACAAATATTAACAGAATAAATTTGACTGGGCACACTGTGCCATCACATTTTCAAGAAATAATTGAAAATGCATGTAAAAATTTTCCCTTTTTGTCAATTTTATTGATTATCTGTCCCTCACGCATAAAAACAACCTCCGCATAAAACTGTAAAGTCAATTTCAACATGTGATAAACTGGGTGTGTGTATTAACATCAGTAGAAGGTTAACAAACAGGTTCACTTTAGTTTTCATTTGTTGTTGACTAAGGAAATGCATTTGTCTCTTGATTTCTGTCCCTCACGGAATTGGATCACGCTCTACAGTATATTCACAGTGTTTAGGGTCTAAAAAACGAAAGCGAAAAGTTTTCTAGAATAGTTTTCGGGAACTTCGGATAACTCAAAACTTTTATAATTTGTTTCTCTTTGTCGTACAGCTCAAAGGATCTGGCTCCAGCCACGGCAGCCGCTTTCATGGAAATAAAAATACAAGCAACGGTCGTTGAGTATCTAATCCGCAAAGTCGACGTAATTTTTAACGATAAACTCTTCCCTGATGTTCCAGGACGACGTAAGTTGCGATCTTTGTTAATTCTGCACGTCGTGTGTTTAACCCTCCGGGAAAGGACCCTACCAGTTGCCGACTGGCTAATTATGCGTTTATGTTAATTACTCTGCGTATGAATTTAGTTAAAATCTCATTTTCCATGACTTTATACATTATACGCTTGAGAAATATATTGTAGAATTTGTGTGGCCTGGATAAGTTCATTCACCCGCTGTATCAGTTACAAGCTACCAGGCCAGCAGTCCCATATGGGAATTCCCCATTGACTGTGCACCAATGGCCTTGGCATTGGGGGGAGAGGGCGTGGGGGGGGAGGGGGAGGGGAGGGGGAGGGGAGGGGGTGGGGGGGGGGGGAGGGGGTGGTAATTGATGCAGTTGATGAAATTGATGAAATTCAGCAATTGGGAACTGGAGTGATGTCTGTCATCTGTTGGGCACGTTCTTTTCAATCAAGCTTTTTTTTTTAGCGTATCTAGCTATAAACAGAGTAAAGGGAGGTTTTGACTGCCCATTTAGCCAACCCCCACCCCTCCCCCTGCAAAAATTCCTGGATCCGCACCTGGTTATATACAATCTCTAGACCGTCCGAAAGAATTTGGAAATGCTAAGAGTCCATTTATGCAGGGGTATATGCCCCGTTCATTGAGTTACACACTGCCAGCTGTCAACTGTAACGAGGTACCTGGATCGCCCACGCACACGCACACCGCAAGGCACTTTATCGTGAATTGTCTCTTTCCACCCAGCAGGAAATGACAGGGTTGTAGTCGAGTCCATCACAAGTCCTCACAGTCCTTCACAAGTCCACCACAAGTCCCTGGGTCTTAATTCAAGTCACAAGCTATTCAAATGAACTCCAACAAATGCATTATTTTGTGCGTGTTCATCCTTTGCTTCTTCTTACTAGACAGACTTTTGCGGGACTTGTCAAGGACTTGTGATTTTATCGGCTCTGGACTTGTGATAGACTTGTGATGGACTCGATTACAACCCCAGTAGATAGGTACTTGTGAGAGTAGTGATACCTGATGTGTTTGATTAGTCCCTGTGCGCGTAAGCTGCCCGGGACTGCATACTCTCCAGGGAGCTGAGAAGGATTAAGAAATGATATTACTGAGCCCAATGACCAGGGGTAATAGTGCGACAGTGCCCTGAGCATTCTTGGGATGGATATGTGTGCCCAATATACAGTTGAAGTCAGAAGTATAAATACATGTACACCACTACCATCATCACCCAAAATGGTAAAAAGGAATACCCGAACCATTGCAAGGTGTACAAGCTATGTTTTTAAGTACTGCAAGCACGTGAGGAACTCCACAAAATCAAGACTTTAGTAAAGACTGTCACAAAAATGGTGTAAGCACACCAGTTTTAACACTTGGTTGCATACAGTTGTATTTATACTTCTGACTTCGACTGTACATTATTAGTATTTGTCTGATTTTTATTTGTAATTTGTTTTTTGTTTTGCATTGAATTTCGCAGTAATGGGGCAAGAAATGCAACGTCCGAAGTCGTTAATCCTATCAACTCCCACGAAGCTTCTATCGTTGGAAGAAGCCAGAGCCCGAACTGCCTCCCAAGGGGCGGAGCCTGAGGATAAACCCAAGTATATTGAGGTGGGGGGAGGGCCAGCGGCATTACCAAAACAGTATCATACGGTTATTGATCTGCCCTTAGAAAGGTAAGTCACATCTTTTGCAAAATAGTGACTGTCTCCTCGCTATGACAGAGCGGGGTCAATGCATATCATTATGACGTCATCACCCCGTTTTTCATTTTGGCCTGTTGCCGGTTGACGAACACGGTCTAGTTTTTCATTTTCTCTCTAATATAAAGTCGGCAATAAAGATAAGAAAAACGCAACTTTATCAAGTAACATCCATCTTATAAAATAACTTTCTTCCTCGCCAAAAAAAAATAGCTTGAAGCTTTCAGCCCGGCTTTAAAGTTTTGTTTTATTAAAACTTCAACGTTTTTCGGTTCTTCAGAAAACGTGCTTCCTTCAGCGCAAAATCCAAGAAGTCTCCCGGATGGAAAGCCTTCTTCTCGCGTTCCGGCTCGAAAGACGGTAAAAAGAAAGACGCGCATGACGACTTGAACATAATGGGGAGAGGGAGTCTGCGCTCCGTACGCAGTGTTGAGTCGCTTACTTCGAGCAACTCGAGTTATGATGGCCAACGAAAGGGTGACAGTGGTAAGTCATGGTAACAGTTTTAGTGTCAACATTTTGGTTGTGCTAAATATTCATGTATTCTAATATTCGATTATTAATGAATAATTCAAATATATGTTGAATATTCACAAAGCAGTACATTCACAGAGACAATTAGTATTTTTTTGCAACCAATATATGTTCTCTATTATGAAATTAGTGGCTCCAATGATTTTTATTTTATTTTTTATTTAAATTATAGCTTCCCAAAAAGTCGTCATGCGACGGAACTCCGTTGCATGCGTCGATAGCTCCAGCTTTAAGCGCGCTTCCTCCCACGATTCCTTCTTCGAGGTCGACGCAGAAACCATCGCGGCAGCAACCAAGGACTTCCTCGCATCCACGGCTCAACTCAACAAAGACGCAGACTCTGAAGACGAGATCTTCATCACGGAAAATAAAGAAGAGACGAAAAAAGACAAACACGGGGATGAACATCGGAAATCCAGTCCACTCTGGATTGATCAGAGTGTTAGCAGTTCAGAATCGAACGTGACGTCGCCAAAAACGCCATTGTTAACTCCGAGGGATATATCCACGGAGACTAAACCGAGGTTACCCGGGGAGGAAAATTTATTGGAGATTAGCGCACGGGCTTTGATGGCCAACTCACTTATCCCGATTGTTAACGGTGAGGATTCTGTAAACGGAAATATACATGTAATTGAACTGGGGTCTCCACAGGCTCCAGTACGCAGACGGACTAAGCAACTCGGTGTGCCTGCCAGACGGAAGATTAAGAGTTCTCCTCCAATGGACTTGCAGCTTTTTGGTGCGTCGCCACCTCGCGAAATTGATATCGCAGAAGAGGAGACTAGCTCCAAGGTGTGGGGTCGGAAAGGCTCCGTGGAAAGTCCAGAAGGGACAAAGGGAACTTCGGTTTTGGAGAAAATTACCAGGGCCATGAAGAAAACAAATAAAGTCCGTCGGGAGTTAAGTCTCGGGATGGAACCTGGGAAACAATCGCGAGGCACTCTGAATATGTCGGGAGAGGACGTTGACCTTAAAGCTAATATCGCTGAAACAAAAACTGATACACGAACACAGGACTCGCAAACGATGGACGAGCTCGTTGAAAGTGACCCGTTGTTTGGCGCCCTCTCTAGGCAAAGGTCTTTATCAGCACGTGCTCATGTCAATATGGACTCTGACCTTTTCGAAGATCTCTTTCCTGCCGAGACCAAAATCAGCTTGGACACGATCCTGTCGGAATACGATCACATTATGGAGAAATACAGCAACAGGGCTCTCACTCCAGATTTCGACACGAGTGCGGAGGAGGGAGCATCAGGAAAACGGACGTCGTTTCCGCGTGCTCCTTTAGAAACGGAGGAATTCCAACCCGTTCCACAGTTTCTAGAAACCCTCAACACAAACTTCAATCAGTGTTCAGTTCAGCGTCCTTCCGAGCAGTTTGCTCCGAGCAACCAATCCAAACAATTATTCTTCGTTGAGAACGATTTACCGAGAATATCACTTCCGATTTCTCCTATGCAGGATATCCCATCCCAACCAATAATCGTTCATCCTCTAATAATCAATCCTCTCACAGACAAGCACGAACAAAACCCAAACTTGCAAGATAATCCGATATTGGATTTCGAGACTCTAAGCAGGGAATCTGATATTATCGATTTGAGTAACGTCAGGACTGACGAACGCGCAGAAAGTGAGAAAACGAGCACGACGTCCGACATGTGGCACGACGCGCAAGATGGCATGTTGCTAGAATCGACGCAGCACGCGCCAAAATCAGAAATTGCAGCCTCGAGCGAGACATCCGAAGAGTTCTACCAGGATGCAGATCAAGGAGACAAACATCTAGGTCTCGATTTGAGCCATCCGTCCTTCGGAGGTCACCAAGGCCTTCAAGAAATGAAATTCCCACCAGAAGAAGACCTCGACTCGGCGATCTTGGGTCTGAAACACAGCTTCGGTGGTCTGTCCCCCGAAATCCGAGCCAGCCAAGTCACTCTAGCTTCCCTATATGATAACCTCGATGATAACTTTGCTGATCAGGGAGCTGAGTTCAAGTCAGCGGCAATGCCTTCTTGCGACGATCCCGAATCACCTTTTGAAATTATCGAGTCTCCGTTCTGCACCATCTCGGATGAAAACAGAGAAAGTGAGCTTTCTGGGTTTGCCTTGCCACTCGATGAAGTTGTTGAAAACGTCATCGAGCTTTAAGGTATTAAGTTGGGTTGTAGTCGAGTCCATCACAAGTCCCTGGGTCTTAATTCAAGTCACAAGCTATTCAAATGAACTCCAAAGGCATTCTTTTGTGCGTGTACATGTACTGTTCATCCTCTGCTTCTTGTAACTGGACTTGTTAGACTTGTGCGGGACTTGTCACGGACTTGTGATTTTTATCGGCTCTGGACTTGTGATAGACTTGTGGTGGACTTGACTACAGTCCTGTTATTAAGACGGGTTAAGTTCTAGTCGAGGCTTCCATGAGGCCATCACAAGATGGGTAGCAAGTCCAGAATTTATCACAAAAGATGGAAAAAAAGAAATGGTACCTTCAAAATCCCCGCGGAGATTTTCAACTCCCACCAATTTAAGGCAATATTAACACATATCCCACCAAGTTATTGAATAATTAAAGATGTTTTTAAAACAGATGCTTCCCTAAATTCAAAGTTTGTATGCACCTATTTGTATTGAAAGTATTACTCCAAACAATGTTCAAAATACATGTATCCCAAGATCATGGCATCTTAATGTGCTTGTAAGGACTTGCGATGGACTCGAATATAACCTCAAAAAAGAAATTCAATTTTTGAAGTATCCCGCTTAGATCGAGTTTTGTGATTTCGTGGCGAAGTGCGAGTTAAAACAGGGTACATGCCGCACAAGTGGTGGTCTCGTACACATTTGTTGTACCTTAATGTACAGTGTAAATTTTATGCCGGGAATTCGAGGACATATTTGCTTGGCGTCACAGTCGCACGTTGACAGTGAGTAGTGGGTATAGACCGTATCAAAAAGCCGCCATCTTGTGGGGCACCTTTTGTTACTTAAACTGATCAACAATGGAAGCACAATATGTGCAACCATGCATGTCCTCAAGGAACAAAGAAACTGCCCCACAAGATGGCGGCTATTCGATACGGTCTATAGAGCGGTTTCACAGCTGTCGCAGGTCACTAAACATCTCCCATGTTTGTCCTCCAGATCGGGAGAGAACAATAAACCCCATGCTTTTCTGCGTGCTTTTCCCCACGTGGCTCTATTGTTCTCTTCCCATCTGGAGGACAAACACTGTAGGGTCGTGAGTCGTGACCTTTTGACTTCATGTGAAAGCGCCCTATTTATTAAATTGTTATGTGATAACTGGAAATTGTGAGACAAATGCCGACATGGGGTGCTGCAAACTTGGTCTACATTTTTGTTTTTAAACTTAGATTTCAATAAATCCTTGTTCATTTTGCAGATTACCTTGTTATAACAGGGATCTTGTATTATCAGGAGGGAAAACAGAATTCTAGATGTCAAAATTAAGAAAAGTTGCAGGGAAAAATGTCGGATTTCAAGAAAAAAAATGTTATGCAGTATATCCGGTAACCAGGGATATAGCTGGAGCCATCCAATGCACGAACTGTACGTTGTGTGTTGTTGCTAAACTGAGCAGTGCATACGATGTAAACTATCTTACAAAAAACACATAGACAGTGACAAGCAACAGCAAAACGTATAGTTCATGCACTGGATTGGTCGCACTAATTGTGGATATACAAAAGAGTTCCTAGCTTTCAAAATTGTCTCTATATGTACTGTACAAGAATACCAAGTAAATATACGCCGGTAATTAAAGTGTGTGCTGTATTGCAGGGTTTTGTGTATTTGACGTTTAATACTACAGCATCAGTGTTTATCAGTATTGCCAGTTAAAATACGTATCGCTAAATGAATACCATGAAATATACTATGAAATATACTAAGAATACTATGGAATATACTAAACAAAATATGCTAGAATATATACTAAAAATGCTATCAAGGACATGTATTAAGGCTTGCTTTATCGATAAACATGATTATTAGGGTTGGATAGAGTACTAAAATGGAAACATCATCCTTTTTGTGTTGCTAAGGTTACTGTGTCAACACAAAAACCAGTGAACTGTTTTCCTGTGCTTTACCAATGGGCGTTTCAGATTACCAGCGAATGTCCAGACCCAGTTACCCTGGCATCTCGCTACTTTAGTAGTCTATAGTTGGGTCAAATGTCTATGGGTCGTTCCGAAAATTGGGGGACCAAAAATATTTGGTGTCCTTGTTTACATTTGTGCTTTAAAAGTCAATATTAATGAAAATTGCAAAAAGAACCAAGTGAAGTGGCATAAAATGTTATAGTCCTCATAAAATGGCTGTCGCAATGCACAATATCTGTATTACATGTATTTGCAACATTTTGTACTAAAAGTATCGAATTTTGTGGAAATGTCAGTTTGCCAACGTTGTGCCTAACAATGTGAAAGTATTAAGTATCAAGTATCAATGCATATGTGCTCTATACTAATAAATATACCATGTTTTCCAGACATTGTCAACTAGTTCAGACACGGCTAAGCAATATGTGACCCTCTCTGGAAAAGGGTAGCATAAGTCGTGCAGGCTAGGTCGAGTATTTGCGACCATAAGAAGAAATCTGTGGCAGATCCACGCTCATTAAAATACAAAAACACTGGAAATTCCTGCCGGTGCCTGGAATGTCCATGTTTCGCCTGGAATTTCGTTTGTGTTTTTGTATTTTAATGAGCGTGGATCTGCTGCAGATTTTTTTTTGATGGTCGCAAAGACTCGACCTAGCCTGCGCGACTTATACTACCTTTTGCCAGAGCGGGTCGCATATTTGGTCTATAGTGCCTAATCGCCAAAACAATATAAGGTTCCACTGTTAAATTAAAGTACACTTTATTTGTTATTACCCAGCACGAAATGTGGCAAAGGGACTCCCCCTATTGCCCCTATACCTCAACACACTCTTCCCTTTTGTTAACGTACCAACTCCCCAAAAACTGAAAGGAATTCCTTTGAAATTCCTTGGATGTTCGAGACACAATGGGGGGACGATATCCTATGCCACATAGCATGCTGCATATGGTTTTATATGCGCAAGGAGTCGTTACATGTAGTTCTATTAAATGAGGTTGTACATATACTGCAAATATTTACAAGCTAACAATTGTTTATAATCCAATTACCCTTTTGTTCATATCTAAGCCTGCGTAAACTTGCCATGTGTACATAGCTTCCGAGTTGTAAATATATTGCCATAAGGTGGATTACATGTTTAATGAATATGCATTATTGTACAATGTTTATTCAAACAGGGTGGTCTGTGGTTGGCTACAGCAAGCGTGCCTCGTTTAATTTATGCAAATTTAATGCATTTGTGTTTATTTATGTTATACCATTTACATGGTGCTGTGTACGTTCCTGGAAATAATGACGTCATTGTCAGCGTTGTCATTAAAAGTGATTATAAAAAATATTAAGCACTATTTTCTTGTTTTACTTAACAATAAGCAGTAATTGTGCGCTAACATCTGACTATATGGAAATATATCAAGCTGTTTACTATGCATCTACCATTGACCATAGAGCTCTATCCTTGCTCTATGCATGGACTCGCGTGTAATTTTAAGAGCTTAGCCAGATAATTTGGACGAGTCCTTATAATTACTTTTTGTTTTTAAGCGTATTGAGCTTGTGCCAATGACGTCATTTTGGGAGTCAATGTGCGTGCGCGTTGTGTGTGTCTATAGCACGCGTAACGCGCAATATACTAAGACTCCCATTGGTAAATTAAACCGCGTTACGCCCACCAGAGAGACACACAACGCACACTCGGCATTATTTGTTTGGGGGCCGGGGCGGGGGTGGGGTGGCGGCGGGGGCAGAGGCAGAGATTCAAGAATAATTTTTCCAAACTCCCGTCCCAAAGTTAAAAACGTGATGTTTGGGGGTCCAAGTTACCTGGACTACACCCATAGACTATAGACCGTATTGAATAGCCGCCATTTCGTGGGGCACCTCTTAATACTTAAACCGTTCAACAATGTAAGTACAATATGTGCAGCCAACCATGCATGTCCTCAAGGAACAAAGAAACTGCCCGATGAAATGGCAGCTATTCGATGCGGTATATATAAGGGATGCATTCTTCCCTCTCGCTCTCCCCTGCATCGCCCCCATGCACCCCTCACATTTATTTTGTTATTTAGGAGGAAGCTATAGCCCCACCCCCCTCAGCGCCCACACTCAATGCGCTAATGAGGTAGGCACCAACTTTCCCGTGAATCTCATTGATGCGTTCGTGAGTGAGACTTGGGCTGTGATTGCTGGCCAATTGCAACAACTCATCCGTGTACATCGAGTTGGGACGACTTACTATCAATTGCAGTACTACTTCAAAGTCTTTCATTACGTCTTCGGGAATCCCGGACAAAAGGGCAAGATCAAATTTCGACCACCCTTGGCCTTCACAGACGGGATTGCAGGTGTGGTGGTTTTTAGTGAAGAATTTCCTCATGCCGAAAACGCCCAGGTCTCTCGGCCCGTAGTACCCAATCGGCTGGCCCGTGCTTTGGATGGCCGGATCAGTGAACTCGTACCTGCGAGTGCCATCATGGTACTTGACGCCTTTGATGTCGGTGACCATAAACTCACCTTTGGATTTATCGAAGGTGTAATGGCTGAAGGAAGAGGGATTTCTCGTTTCATGACTGCATGAGCCTGTGTTACTCGAGAACTTGGTGTAGATGCCTTCCAAGAACTTTTCGACGGCCAGAGAGGCACCTGCAGGAATTACTTCATTGAAGAAACGGACAGACTCGGCGGTCGCGGTCGTGATCTCAGGAATGAGAAACTCAATAGGAAATCCCGCTATGGTCGGAAGCAACTTGTTGTATTGCTGAGCATATTCTTGTGCTTTCTGCGATGCACGGCGGTCGACTCTCCATGCGTCCACCCCAAGACGTTCACGATGTCTCTGCTGATAAAACTTCCCCACGCATTTTTGGCCATCTCGCGCTCCATCGTCATACGTGCCTTGGTAGACGAACTTGGATGCGCCTAATTTCGGAGAACTGTTCATGAATTTGACCCTAGTTGGGGGGATCTGGAATATGTAGGCCATATCTTGCCCTTAATTCTCAAAACTTGAAAACCTAAACAAGAAAAACAAGACAATGACTTGGTATTAAAGACAACGAAAAGGTACACACCGGCCTACTGTTTACATGATTTAGTGATGTATCATTATCAATACTTTTTTGATGGTCGTTATGAAAAAAAGATCATCAAAATACCCCGTAATTTACTAAAGAAGTTAAGATTAACAAAAACGGTCAAAATACGGATATACGCTTTACCAGCCGTTGCAACTACGCGCAACCCTTACGACTTTGTCACAAACGATTCGATCTCGTCTACTTATCTTCAATTTCCCGCAGACGATTTCACTGGACGACTGAATAGGAAATTCTATTTTCTTTGGAGGAGTTGACATCATTTTATTTTTTGTTAATGTTAAGTAATGTTTTTTCCCCACGAACATACACCGGATCGGAGCGGAGCAACCGGTAGATCTACCGGTAGCAGTGTGTGCACTCGGGCTATTTGCGCTGGGCAAATATCTAACACTCCACCGTAGCATACGCTCCCGTTCTTCGGACCATGGAAGAAGGTCGGACTATCGAATTAAAAGTTTATGTTCGAATTTTGTTTCATAACCTGTATAAACGGTCTCTCTTTTTGTCAATTACTTATAAATACTGGGGAAAAATCGGAGTTTAATTGGGTGCAGTGCTGCAGTAATAAACTTTCGTGCGGCTGGACACAAAACTAGCCCGCAAGACCATGACTTTTCGGAACCAAAATTTGGTTCGGATAATCACGTGACCTCCGTTTTTTTTAAATTGCAAAATTTCGTGGTTTCTTTTTAGGAAGTTTATTTCGGAAGGGCCTTCAGAATCTTGTATGGGTTCATTTCGAGCCCAAAATAGCCGGTGTTCCCTTTACATTTTGTGGTAGAAAAACTCCAGAAAAAGGGGTAACACCAGTGGCAAAAATACAAATAACCAAATGTGGGTTAAGAAAAATCATATGGTCGTCATCGGGATTCGGGTTCAGGCAGATGCTCTACCAGCTGAGCTATAAGGCACAGTGGTAGGCCTACACCCCTCAGGTTTTTCCCAAGACCTCTGACACACCGGGCGGATGCTCCACCAGCTGAGCTACATGTATGAGGCATAGTGGTATTATACTCCTCAATGTTCCCCCAAGACCTCTGAAACACCATGCATATGCTCTACCAGCTGAGCTATGAGGCACAGTTGTATACTCCCTCAAGTTACCCCCAAGACCTCTGACATACCGGGTAGATGCTCTTCAGTCGGCGCATAATGGGGCAAATGTGCATGTTTTGTATCCTTGGGTGGGAAGTATCTCCCATCGGTTTTGTTCAGGGCAGGGGTGAGGATTCTAACCTCTTAGGTGCTGGGGTGCCTCGGGGAGGGGTGGGTAATAGTATTGCAAACTTTAAGATTTGTACTTACGATATCAACACCCAGGAGACGGACTAGGATATTTTCTGGATATAAGATGTGCTTGTGTGTTGAACTTGGTGTAATGTGTGAGCACACAACCGTTTTTATTCATATTTATGGCGCACCCCCTTCACTCCTTCCTTCACGTCCAACTTTCCTTTTCTTTTGTACCTTTTGTATTTACAAACGTGGGAAACTAACAGGGGACAAAAGAGACTCGTAGGCACCATTGTTCCGCCTCCCTTTGATACTTGAAGGCCAAACCTAATTTTATTCGATTTCTCATACTTGGAATTCCCCCGAAAAAATCCCCAGCCGCGACCAGTGAGAAATACCTAAATCTTAAGGAATCGTAACAAATCGTATCAAAACATCGCAGCTTCGCAGGTTGTCGCATGTCGCAGACATTTTTACGAACTTTTGGTCGCCCTGGCCACTTTACGATTTGCTACAATTTTTGTCGTACGATTTCATACTATTCAAATTTCCCGCCGGAACTTTGGGCATTTGGCATGGTTTCAAGACAAACTGAGATCTCATGGTATATCATCGGGACGCGCGAGTAGGGAAGTGCGTTAAAGAGGATGGTTTCAAGATGGCAGCGCAGCAACATGTCATGGCTTTTGAGCAGGATCTTTTTGATGAAGATATGGCGGCGGTGGAGGAAGGGCATTGGTCGGGGCTGCCATCTTCCTGTCGCAGGGGTATTTGCTCCACACCGAGTTCCACGAAACCCTTGCTGCATCGAGTTGAGCTGGGCTGTATTAACCCCCGGGCTGTTTGACCAATGAGAAATACTGAACACTTTTGACCAGGCACTTTTGACCTTTTAATGAAGCCGTTTCGACGAATCATCTCGCGCGTTGTATCAGCTCGCGACATGTCTTTGTGAATTAGATTGCCTTAAGCAGTGGACCTACCAGTATCCATTTCTCAAGAATTTCGAAATAAGACACAATCATACTACATGTAATAATTCGACTTTTCCGTTGGCTCAATATTTGTTAAAAAATCTATTCAAAAATCGTAGCCGGCAGTTCCCACAATTCTTATGGGAGAGATCTTCTATGTACATGTATATTATTTTATCGTGTACTTATGTACGCAGTATAGATGTCCGTGACTAAAAGAAAATTTAATATATTTCCATAAAGCTAAACACAGTTCATCTGAACTGTTTCTATTGAAACATTACACCCCATTACAGGCGCCTGTGAATGACCGTTTTTAGCTATGATGCAATTTTGAATCATGAATGAATATTGCTTGTCGCGCAAACATGTTCCACTACGTGCACGCGCGATGACCGAACTAAAACGTACGCGGCGCGTGATTGGTCGGTTGCGATCACCGTCACTTGCTAATTAATACAGTCCCAAATACAACCTAGCTCAACCATCGATATATATAGGCCCTCAGGTTTTTCCCAAGACCTCTGACACACCGGGCGGATGCTCCACCAGCTGAGCTACATGTATGAGGCATAGTGGTATTATACTCCTCAATGTTCCCCCAAGACCTCTGAAACACCATGCATATGCTCTACCAGCTGAGCTATGAGGCACAGTTGTATACTCCCTCAAGTTACCCCCAAGACCTCTGACATACCGGGTAGATGCTCTACAGTCGGCGCATAATGGGGCAAACGTGCATGTTTTGTATCCTTGGGTGGGAAGTATCTCCCATCGGTTTTGTTCAGGGCAGGGGTGAGGATTCTAACCTCTTAGGTGCTGGGGTGCCTCGGGGAGGGGTGGGTAATAGTATTGCAAACTTTAAGATTTGTACTTACGATATCAACACCCAGGAGACGGACTAGGATATTTTCTGGATATAAGATGTGCTTGTGTGTTGAACTTGGTGTAATGTGTGAGCACACAACCGTTTTTATTCATATTTATGGCGCACCCCCTTCACTCCTTCCTTCACGTCCAACTTTCCTTTTCTTTTGTACCTTTTGTATTTACAAACGTGGGAAACTAACAGTGGACAAAAGAGACTCGTAGGCACCATTGTTCCGCCTCCCTTTGATACTTGAAGGCCAAACCTAATTTTATTCGATTTCTCATACTTGGAATTCCCCCGAAAAAATCCCCAGCCGCGACCAGTGAGAAATACCTAAATCTTAAGGAATCGTAACAAATCGTATCAAAACATCGCAGCTTCGCAGGTTGTCGCATGTCGCAGACATTTTTACGAACTTTTGGTCGCCCTGGCCACTTTACGATTTGCTACAATTTTTGTCGTACGATTTCATACTATTCAAATTTCCCGCCGGAACTTTGGGCATTTGGCATGGTTTCAAGACAAACTGAGATCTCATGGTATATCATCGGGACGCGCGAGTAGGGAAGTGCGTTAAAGAGGATGGTTTCAAGATGGCAGCGCAGCAACATGTCATGGCTTTTGAGCAGGATCTTTTTGATGAAGATATGGCGGCGGTGGAGGAAGGGCATTGGTCGGGGCTGCCATCTTCCTGTCGCAGGGGTATTTGCTCCACACCGAGTTCCACGAAACCCTTGCTGCATCGAGTTGAGCTGGGCTGTATTAACCCCCGGGCTGTTTGACCAATGAGAAATACTGAACACTTTTGACCAGGCACTTTTGACCTTTTAATGAAGCCGTTTCGACGAATCATCTCGCGCGTTGTATCAGCTCGCGACATGTCTTTGTGAATTAGATTGCCTTAAGCAGTGGACCTACCAGTATCCATTTCTCAAGAATTTCGAAATAAGACACAATCATACTACATGTAATAATTCGACTTTTCCGTTGGCTCAATATTTGTTAAAAAATCTATTCAAAAATCGTAGCCGGCAGTTCCCACAATTCTTATGGGAGAGATCTTCTATGTACATGTATATTATTTTATCGTGTACTTATGTACGCAGTATAGATGTCCGTGACTAAAAGAAAATTTAATATATTTCCATAAAGCTAAACACAGTTCATCTGAACTGTTTCTATTGAAACATTACACCCCATTACAGGCGCCTGTGAATGACCGTTTTTAGCTATGATGCAATTTTGAATCATGAATGAATAGGCCTATTGCTTGTCGCGCAAACATGTTCCACTACGTGCACGCGCGATGACCGAACTAAAACGTACGCGGCGCGTGATTGGTCGGTTGCGATCACCGTCACTTGCTAATTAATACAGTCCCAAATACAACCTAGCTCAACCATCGATATATATAGGCCTATATATACACTGGATGAAGCAACGACGTCTAAAACTGAAGCCGCCGTCTGCCCGTCTTTACTGTCTTTACTAGTGTACATCATCATGGTCAGGGACACACCGGCTTACTGTTTACATAATGTAGCAATGACAATAATGGCTGCTTTCGAGCGCTCGTCCCTGGTGCTCCTAGGCGTTGGGAATGTTACATCACACACATGCGTACACACAATCGCGCTCAAAAGCGTTATCGGGATCCCTGGTGCACAACGGTCATTAAAAATTACATCCCCGCTGATAAAAGCTTGGTTTTCCACAAAATTAATCACAGATATCTGATGAAAATAAACCATGAAAATATTTACAACATTTGAATTAAACGTTGAAGCTTGAACATTGAAAATATAAACCCAAATTTCCAAAATTATTCACGACGCGCCAGCCATTTTCGCCGAGTCATGCACGAGTACGCGCAACTCCGCATGTCTCCCATTGTCCTGACGACTCGGAGGTCGTGCCACCATCTGGTGTACCAACGCGCTTTCGGGCGAGCACCAGGGAACACCAGTGATCCCTGGTGCCGCGCTCGAAAGCAGCCAATATTGCGATGGTTGTTGTGAAATTTTTTTTTCAAAATGTCGCGTAATTTACTAGAAATGTTTAAAATTAACAAAAGAGACAAATGTTGGGCTATACGCTTTACCAGCGGTCGCGATGTATTATGTATCATGTAGTGTTTGTAAATAAAGGTGGCGTTCGATCAAGATGAAGCGCCCTTTACCTGTCCTTATATTCTCCTGTGTGGAATATGTGGACGGGAACCAGTCTAGTCCTTATATTCATTCGTTGTATGTGGAATATGTGGAGCGGGAACCAGTCTAATGTATAGTTTGAAGATGCACCTATATCAATGGTTCCCCTCCCTCCCTCACCTCCCCCTAGTTGCCCACCCCTTAGATAGGGACTTGGTTATATTTTTCGTGCCCAACGGTGGGGATTTTGACACAAACAAATCAGATTGTCAGCGCAAATTGGAGCTAACGTGCATGTTTTCCACTTTCGGGTATAGGGAGTGTGTCACAAGTTTTATTCAGGGTATGAGTGAAGTGAAATAAGGCGTGGCCCAGGCAGGGGTGGGGGAAACAATTGATAGGTGCATAATGACAGTCTTGCAAACTTCAATATTTGTACTTATAATATCGACACCCGGGAGGCGGACTAGGATATTTTCCGGAGATATTTTGTGTTAAAATTCCCTCCTTCACGCTCCACTTCGATACCAGTTACATTTGTACCTTTTGTATTTGCAAACGTGCACGGGAAACTAAAAGTGGACAAAGGAGACTCATGAGCACCTTCCACCTCCCTTTTGGTACTCCAAGGCCAAACATATGTTTATTCGATTTCTCACACTTGGAATTCCCCCAAAAAAATCCTCAGCCGCTACTAGTGAGAAATACCTTATTTATTACTTTAGCAAGTGGGAAAATGCGGCGCCACGACACCCATGTTCAAATGTAGTATGACCATACCAGCATTTCAAAATCGCATACGACAACTTGTGTAAGGTCATTTAATTAATTGTTTATACACTGTGTAACACTGATCCCCCCCCCCCCCCCCTTCCCCCAGCCATATGAGGTTGGGATTGTCCACCCCTGGGACAAAATTAGGAACAATAATTATTGCATTTTGACATAACACACCATTAACAAACACAGCATTAACAAATTGTATAGTAACGTACATCATTTAGAAACATTTCACACAAATACATGTAGTAAACTTATGAAACAATCTTAGATCTCAGAAAGTTATACCAGAAGGTTTATATAATACAGAAGGGACGTTCCCAGTTCACAACCTCCGCCTCTTTAATAGTAACGGCAGAGCTAGCTCACTAATCAACCAGAGCCAGGGATGCGTTCCACATACGCGAACGTTTTGCCCAATGTGGAATGGATTGTTTACCAAAAGTACGTTGCCAAGATGGCGGCGCCAACAGTCCCAGCGGTCGTAGCGACGTTGTAATGTGGCTCATTGTTAATGTTGCCTACCAAATCTTTGATGAAATGTGACACGTTGCTTTTGATTGTGTCTCGCCAGCTATAAGAGAAGAAACCACGAAAGGTGCAATTTATTTGTTATTTTCCAAACTGGAAACCATCGTGTGCCAACTTTCATGTTGCGTGCGCCATTTTGAAATGACTCGCGAACATCGCGAACAAAACAAAAGTTTGTTGGCCAACGTTGGCCAACGTTCGTGGCGCACAATAGGTCCCACCCGAAATTGTTCACCAACGTTGCCAACGTTTTCAAACGTTCGCGTATGTGGAACGCAGCCCTAATGATTCGGACGCAGCCTTATTTGAGGCCATATCTGAATTCATTGGCTTTGGCTTGAAATGACACACGAGTCTATGGAAGACGCTATATAGATAGACGGATTGATCATTTTCCATAGACTCGTGTGACAAGGCATATTATATTAACCTATATTTATTTTACATGTCTTTCAAACCCTTACAATTAAGTTATGTAGACATCGGTTGCGCCATGGGTCCACCAATTTCGATCTAATTACATGTATGTTGATTTATTTTGTCCAGTTAGATGCAATGACCTGACAAAACTCAGTCCAGCAGTGATTGTGTTATTTTTTTTGAAATAATAATCTAAGCTTTGTCCTAGGTTGTAGCAGTATAAAATTCGAGGGCTTGTTACTATTCTGATTAATACTCAGTGGTCCTCATTTGTTCCTTGTCCTCTGCAAAAGCAATCATCCGAGGACCTGGCAAATGTCTTGATGACCTTGCTCTTTATAAGCTTCGCTTCTAGGAACGAGGCATGCCCTCTGTTCCAAAACTTATTCAAACGAGGACATGCTACAGTTGTGATTTACTCAGCGTGTTCTTGGTCTTCTGTTCCAGCTGTGATCTGAGGACCTGGGACATTGCTGGTCGAATCATCTTGGTCCTGCTTCTTGTCCTCTGATTCGGCACTGATCTGAGGATCTGGCACATTGTTTATCGGATCACCTTGCTTTTTGTCTTCGGACCCGGCAGTCATCTGAGGATCCGGTACGTTGCGGATTGCATCATCCTGCTTCTTGTCCTCTAATTTGGCAGTGATCCGAGGATCGGGCATAACCGGCACAATGTTTATCGGATAATCTTGCTTCTTGTCTTCGGATCCGGCAGTTATCCAAGGATCTGGCACGTTGGTGGTTGAATGCGTGTCCTCAATTCCACTAATACTCTGAGGACCTGTTGCAATGCTGATTGAATCATCTTCCTCCCTGTCTTCATATCCGGCAGTGGTCCGAGGACCCGGCGTAATGTGCTCGCCTTGCTCTTTGTTCTCAGTTCCAGCAAAAACCCGAGCCACCAGGTAGTGTAAAGCTGCAAGTTCTTCATCTGTTTTACCCAAGGCTGTCTGGAATACTTCCCGATACGTCGTTTCAGGTTGGATCTTAAGGCCCGCCACTGTCTTCACCAAGTCATCGGGTGATGCTTTGATAATCCTAGCGAGATCCGGTTTCTGGAAACTCTTGCAGACGTCATTGCAGACGTGATTCAGGAAAAATCGCAGGATGCCAAAAACTCCAAGATCGCTTGGGCCGTAGTGACCGAAGGCTTCTCCCACGCTGTGGGTGGCGGGACCGAGGAACTGATAACTGTTCTCACGACTCACGCCTTTCAGATCACAGACCAGGATTTTACCACCGGATTGGTCGTAGGTGAAATGGCTGAAGACTGCAAGAAAATTGGGGCCTTCCGGGCTATAATTCTCGTAGGCCGAATTGCTGAGCCATCTCAGAATCTCGCCAGGAGGTTGTTGCACGATAACAATCGTCTCACCGGGACAAACTATAATGTCCGTGGACTTGGTGCTATAAATTTGCCCAGACGGCGTGGGGTCATATCTAGGTACCATCTTCACCGATGAAATAATGGGCTTAGTAAAATAAATTTGTTTGTTTTCCTTGTGTTGCTCGTTGAATAGGTCAGCCATCTCCTGCGCCTTGTGGTACGAGCGAATTTCAGACTGCCAAAGCTTATCTTCTGACGATTTCTTCCTTGGGTCGCTCTTATACACCTTAACGGCGCACGGTCCAATCTCACGCAGCCGCCTGTCGCGAATGCGGCCTCGAAATCGGAAATAGCCAGACCCCCATTCGCTGGAGTAGTCCGTCTCGAACTCCACGAAACAATCGGATTTGCCATTGTATTCGAATGGTTTGGAGACGTAATAATCCTGCGCGTTCCCCATCGTGCTGAAATTCTCTCTCTAATACCGCCCAGATTTTTCTAATCACAACAGAACATTTACAACATTACAACACCTCTCTATATCCACACTTCACCATAAGCTACCTGTTTTAACAAGTTTCGTAGTGGTCGAAGGTTAAGGATCCTTTGTAATCACAATTAAGTAATCATAAACCCACGCATTTGAGCAATAATCAAAGCTCCAAAGGTATTACTGATACTGGATACATGTATAAGCAATAGTTTTATTTACCCTAGATGATACAATGTTATACTAGGCCTATCTAGCAACTGCGTGCTGTGTTAAAGGTCAACTGATAACCTACAGAATCAATTGCAGATTCGTGGAATAAGAGTGTAACATATAACTGTATAAGGAAGAATGTTGGTAAACTAGCCTGAAGAAATATCAGCTACTTAGATGCATAACAGCTTCATCAGAAAACCTTGAATATATATATATATATATATATATATATATATATATATATATATATAGATTATGGGTACAAGTAAATCGTAAAAAAGTCCCATGCACGGGACATTTTATAGAGAACCACCTTCGGTTGTCAATTTCAACTGTGGCTGTGGCTGTTGCTATAGGCCTATGTTGCTGGAAAGGCCTGCATTCGCCCGCAGCAACACTATAGCAACAGCCAAAGCCACAGCCAAAACCAGTAGATGTCATTCGGATGTAGCAGGAGTCGCTTATTTTCAATAGTCTGGTTCACAGACCAAAAGATTCGGAGTATATTCTGAGATCCTGTGTCGTTCGCATGTATGAGATTCTGGCCTGCAATGCATAGTTCCGACCTGTCAATCAAGCCGAACCGGCCGCGACCGATCACAACAGAGCTATTAGACGGCGCCCACATAGGTCAAAGTGATGCAATCATCACACAATCACACGATTTTCTGCCCATACAGTTTGTATGATGTATATGCGCCAGTGACCGGGTAAATTTTGGTTTCAATGTCGGGCGATTCACTGTTCAAAGGTAGGAAAGCGCATTTTTATGAATATATGTCATCCCTGCATTACTAGCCCTTCGCTCAGTGTGTGCTACGGTAACTGTCGACCCTAAAACATAAATACCTTTGAGTTTTCTCCAATGAATCTGTGCTTTCCATGCCGAGTCCCGTAGCTTTGTACGTTGTGTCGCCATTTTTTTGCGATGGCTTCTGAGCACATAGCAACAATATCTAAGGGGCGGGGTTAACTGGGCAATCTCGGAACTATGCATTATGGTCTTGGACATGTTATTACAGACCACGATATGATATTTAATTGAACGTCTTAAGAAGAGACAAGGGTAGGGGTAAAGGGTGTAGTGGTTAGAGTGACATGCAGACTCCTATTATATATGAATGTCCCTGGTTCAATTCCCATTTGTGACAGATTTTGTGCAATACTCGTTACTTGTTTTAAAAGATAAAGTAGTTAAAAGCTTAACAGAGCCAGAAAAACATCGTAGTCTTTGTTTTGAGTGTTAAATGTGTTTAAGAAAAATAAGAAAGTCGGGCTTATGGCACAGGACCATTATTGTACGCAGGCCCAAAACTCACGCGAACCATTCGTCGTATGTGTAATGTGGAGCGGTAACCAATCTATTCATTGTACAATCAAGATAACTAACTATGGAGGGCGCACTTTAGGGTGTGTTGGCGTTATCTGGGCCCAATTTCATGGAACCTGTTATGTTAGTGTTAGCACAGAATTTCTTTGCTCTGTAATATGAGTTACCAGCCAAAATTTAATGTCAAATTGTATTTTTAGGTGTGAGAAAACCCATGATAAATTTAAAACAGCCAGCGACACTGGGGAATCGATCCCTTGCTCTTCATGAAAGAATGCTCTGGGATCTTTAAAGTGCATTACCTAACACACTGGACCAACGGCTTTACATCCCTTCCGAATGATAGAGCAAGTGTAAGTGCCTAGCTCAAGGGCACAGGTACCACGGCCGGGTATCGAACCCGCAACCCCAAGTTTTCACCCGAGTATTGCAATTCAGTGACCTAAACCACTCGGCCACGGTACCCCATGGTATCACAACATGGTTTTATCCACAATAACATTGAGTATGAGACCGCCAAACTTGGGATGAGAGAAAAATCATATGGGCCTCATTGGGATTTCATAAGGGACCTCTGACAATGAGGCCCTCTGACAATGAGGCCCAATGAGGCCCTCTGACAATGAGGCCCAATGAGGCCCACTGACGATGAGGCCCAATGAGGCCCACTGACAATTTGGCCCATATGAATTTTTTCTCTCATCTTATGTTTGGTTGTTTAATTTCAACGGAGCTTAGGCACCAAATATTGCGTTCAGTATTAACTGTTTTTCATAGTTTAGTAAAGTGAAAACTTCATAAGTTTAAAGCCATATTATCACTCGCATTGTAATTTGGTACTTTATTAGGAGTAAGAAAATGCCTTTAAAAGGTGACTTTATTTAAACTGACGATGCTAAATTAACCAAACTGTTCTACTTTTTAATCTTTCCACATCTAACAGGTATTAAGTTGGTCGTTCTGGTCGACCCAAAGCAGGGCGGTATTGAAATTCTCCTGCGAAAAATCTATGAAGTTTACGCAGACTACGCGCTGAAAAACCCATTTTACTCCATCGATATGCCAATAAGGTAAGCTAGAGTTCGGATGTGTTGATCCACAGTGTGAACGCACAGTGGATTAGATCTTTCAAGATTAATGTACTTATTGGATCTGATCTTTTGTGGCATGCAAAATGAAAATGAATGTGAAAATGAAATCACAAGGGAATCCCACTTCTTGGCACAGTGTGTGTTGTATCTAATGCAATTTTTAAATCAGATCCTATGAGATATGTTCGTGTGAATGCACTGTGAATCAGATCCTAGTAAATTGCTGTCTAATTGATTTGATTCGCAGGATATTGTCCACGTGTAAATGTATTTTGGAACACATTATAGTAGATTGATGCAATTTTTGGATCAGAATCTCTGGGATATACTAATGTGTGAATGCATGGTAAATCAGATCCTCGAAAAATGAGTGTATAATTGATCTTATAGAATGCTTGAGTGTGAATGGTTTTTGCATCAAATCTTTATAAATTGATGTGTGGTTGATCTGATACATCAAGCAAATGTTAGTCTGATTGCTCTGTGGATCAGATCAGAGCCGATTTATGACATTTTTTTGTTCAGATCCTCTGTTGTGATATCATACTGAATTGCTGCTTAAATTGTGATGTGTCCAAAAGTAGATCAAATTTGTGTCTGATCCACTGTAGAAAGATAAAGTGTGAACAGGATCTAAAAAAAAAATAATTTGTATTCCCCAGGTGCGATTTGTTCGACAGCAACTTGCAGGGAGTTCTCGAATCCACGGAGAGATCCGGCGTGTATCCTGGGGGAATGTGATGACATTGATCTCTATAGCATTGGCAATGGCTCCAGATATTGATCACGCCACCACCATCTTTGTCTTGTTCCCCGTGTGTGTTGGGCATGTACTGTGCATGTGCATGATCGGAGGCCACAATCGCCTAATCCGCTATGAAAAAACTGTTTCTTCCTGATGCGCATTTGCCCGACGGTGCCAAGCATGTGTGAAAGTGATGCACACCAAACAATTCCAATACATGTAACGGGATTTGGTTATGGGAAAGAACCAAGATGGCTGCACCACGATAAAGCTCTATACCAGGTAGGGGGCACGTCGCCCATTGTAAAATAAAACCTTTTTCATGCATGTATGGTTTTTGCCAAAAGAAGGGAATAGTGTATTAGGTACATGTATGAAGCTGAACTACCCATCAAATTGTCATGGGTTCAAGTCCCACTGCGGCCAACTTGTCTGTGTCCCTGGGCAAGACACTGAATCTCAATTGCCTCATCGACCCAAGCAATATTTGGGGAGTTCTAGGAAAAATGTCACAATCAAAATGCTGATAAGTTGTGTGTTATGGCCAAACAGCCACCGAGAGAGAAATGTTACCATTCTTTCAACACAAAAACCATGCATGGATTTTTCAGGTTTTCTGAAGTATTACTGCATCTATGTGGTTGAAATTTCTACAAGGCAGTTTATCAACATTATTCTTTATTTATGTAATGCTGTTGGTCCTGTTTTTGAAAGTTTTCCAATCATGTAATTAGCTATACAATATCAAACTATAGTGCTCTGTGAGTGCCATCTTTAAATTTAGATACTGACAATTTATCTTGATTTGACAAAAATACATTTTTTTAACTCGACTTGTCGAGATAATTTTGGTTGCCAAATAAGTTGATTTGAGGCGATGGTTTGTCAATTCAGTTTCCTGAAATTTTGATCTTGACTTGGGAAGATAATTTTACAACTGATTTTATTTGATTTGATTTAAAAATTATCTCAGTATCTAAATAAGTTGTGTGGCACTCACAGAATGCCGTATAAAACTAGTTTATTGAACTAACTCAGCTGTGCAAACGAGAGCATTTAGTCGATTCCAGGGAGTTGTTCCTCTGATTGGGATTGGCTATCACGTGGACTTAGCAAGCCCTACGGAGGGATAAACCCTTTAATTATTTTTTGCACAAACACAGGTCGTGTATGTAAGGCCAAGTCAAGAAAAAAAAGCTGTTTCCATCCGAAAATGTATGTAGAATTTATATCTTTTTGTTGAAAACAAAAAAACGAAAAAGATCAATAAAATTAATAAAAATAAATAAAGACTTATTGTGTCACAGTCTATTCGAGATCTTTTTGTGCTTCCATTTCTTTAACCTCGCCCCTTCCCCTCAGAACTTTAAAAAAGTGGTCCAGTCTTGTGTTCTTGTCTAAAATGTTTTCGGCTGAAAACATTAATTCCATCCAACAAGCCATTTTTTTTGTGAATTAGGAAACGGCTATTTTTTCTTGGCCCAATAATCACGCATGTCTTCATGCAATGATGTGCTAGCATTTTGCAAGACCTCATGATTTTAAGATTAGCTTGTTTCGTAAGTGTGGGACAAGAGAGCGACTTGAGCAGAGTATAGACAGGCTAAGCGAGCGTGACAATGCGTGTTGTAAATCCGGCCTGTGTAGACTCTATTCAAGTTGCCGTATTGCCCTCCGCTCAAGTTGCCAAATTGCCTGACATCAATTCAAATCCACGAGGCCTTAATTGTTAAAGGGCTACGGCCGAGCAATCACAATTTCTAGACTACTAGTAGGTTTCAAGCCTGTTATCGTGGTTTGTTTTCCGTAGGCCGCCCCCTCCCCCTCCTCCTCCCCCCTCCCCCTTCCCCTGCCCCCTCCGCTCACTGCGTGTGTGCGTGCCTGTTTTTGAAGGTAAAAAAGTCCCCTAGGCCTAACTCGCAAAATTCGAACGCACAAAGTTTGCAAAAAACGGTGAGGGGTAACCATTCAAAGAATATCGTTACAGCATTTCCGATTCAAGAAGTGTTGCCCAGAGTCTCAGGCTGGATCCGAATTAGTGGCTTAATTTGGCTGTTGCTATGCTGTTTCTAAGGACTTTCATTGTCCGCACATAGCAACAGCCATAGCCACTAATTCGGATCCAGCCTCATTCGGCACAATATTTACAGGATGTGTGGCTCTTTATTGAGAAAGGAAAACGAGAGAGGGCCTATTGAGGGAGCATGCATTTTGAAGGGGTGCCTATTTTTTTGCGATTTTTCGGGTCTGCACGGACCTGATTTTAAAGGCAAAAAACGCCCCTAACCCGAAAATGGGTTCATACCGGCAGGCGAGTGCACCACGGCCCCCACCCCCACCCCGTGGGTGCGTGTAGCGCATTCTTTTAAGCTTCCAGCCCCTATATTTCACGAGCCAAAAGAGGGCGCTACGGAAAACAAACCACAATCGCAGACTTCAGGGGCGTTCACACTATCGCGAAAAAATGGCTTTGCGCGCAGCTGCTCTATATAGGTTTGTACAGAAACTGGGCTGCGTTCCAAACACGCGAACGTTGGCAACGTTCGCCACTGGTTACAATGTTTTTGTGGACTCGTCGATGGAAGGCCGGGTACCGGTTGTTGGCGAACGATGAAAACGTTTGCAATGTTCGCGTGTTTGGAACGCAGCCCAGGTTTGCCGTTTGCGCTCGGCCTACCGCGAGGCACAGAACGTTTTGAGCTAGGTCAAAGTTTTTGACCGCGATGCGCTAATAGACAGCCGAAGTGTGACGTGGTTGCCATGGCAATTGGCTCTAAACTATCATGGCCGTCGGCAAAAGTCCATTGCAAAAGCACAGGGACACGGTTGAGTGATTTTTAGTTTAGAGCCAATTGCCTAGGCAACCAATAAAAGGTGACGTATTCACTTCGGCAGTCTATTACCTTTCCAACGCGCAGCCAATGAGCTAGGTATCACATAAGCCCCAAGTTACCGGAGTGGAATTTTCTATTTTGCAATGGGGAGATCGATGATTGGGACCTCGTGTAACGCGGTGAGCGCAGCGCGGCAGTGTGATTTTTCAGCGAAAGTGCATATGTGAACGCCCCTTTAGAACCAAGTCTAATGTACACCATACGCGCGAGCGCATACAGTAGAGGCCACCTGCATAGCAGTTTCACAGCTCTCACGGGTCACTAAACATATCCCGTGTTTGTCCTCCAGATCGGAAGAAAACAATAGAGCCCGTGCTTTTCTGCTATAGCAGCACGTGCGTTTCTGCTATAGCAGCACGTGCGTTTCCCCACTACACGTGGCTCTATTCTCTCCCCGTCTAGAGGACAAACATGGAGGGTCGGCTCGCGACCGTTTGAGTTTTTACCCCATGTAAATACGCCCTGTAGTGGCCTACTTTTTTTTATATTATGCTCTGGCACTTGCATAATTAATATAGCTTTAGGTTACAGGGAGAAAAAAAAAACCAACGAAAATCCCCTGGGGGAATCCCCTGGGGGAATCCCCATGACGCATGAATCCCCATGACGCATGAATCAAACCACGCCGCCAATCCAACTGTTGCACATGGCTCTTTTTTGCGGACGTAGGAGAGATCATTTTCTGTCCCACAGACAGTGCGCGCGTGTGCATGTTGTTATGAATAATTCAGGACCAGGTTTATTCCGATATCGCCGTTTCTATCACCGAATTTAACAGCACCCAATGTGTGCAAGGCAATAGACCAGTTGCGTAATAGATTTGCATAAATCATAGCTAGAGTCACGCCTTATATTTGCATAAATGCTAGAGTTCCGCCTTCGCGCTATTCTTGGGTTTCACTTGGCTTGGCAACGGTTGCTATTCGCCATTATTGTGTCCATACTATGGCACGCCAAAGCGAAAAATAATTCAACACTGATAATTTAATGTTGATCGACGCATATTTTCGCAAATGCGCAAGAAAAGAAGGTTAATGACTTTTAAATGTTGATAGACTGTTTGAAACTGGCAAGTTTTTAAAAATGTTGAGACTTGTTTTTCAGGGTTGATGGCAAAATTATCAGTGTTGAATTATTTCCGCTTTGTCGTGCCATACGCGTGACGTCACAACTATCATATCCGTCATTACTGTGGCCATACTATGGCACGCCAAAGCGAAAATAATTAAACACTGATAATTTTGCCATCAACCCTGAAAAACAAGTCTCAATATTTTTTAAAACTTACCAACAAAAGCACGGTATGCCAGTTTCAAACAGACTATCAACATTTAAAAGTCATGCAAACCTTCTTTTTGTTGCGCAACATTTGCGAAAATATGCGTCAACATTAAATTATCAGTGTTTAATTATTTTTCGCTTTGGCGTGCCATAGTATGGACACAGTAATGGCGGATAGCAACCGTTGTCATGACAAGTAAAACCTAAGAATATGCTATACCTGGCAAATCGTGCTGTTTCCAGGTGATGCACGCTGCATGGTATGTAACCTTGCGGAATACCTGGAATACCTCGCACATTACTCTATGTATTTTTAAGCTGGACTATGTTGATTGAACATGTTGATCGGCAATTTCAAACCAGTCACATAACCCAAAATCGTTTCTCCACTTTCTTGAATGTATGATTGCAGTTTGGAAACGATCCCGCTTTGAAAGTTGACGTCCATTTCAGGTCAAAGAACACGTTCTAACTCGTTATTTTGACGAAATTTCATGGCGAGTACATAATCATGTTTTAACATATTCATTCAGCATGTAATTTCGGATGGTTCAGCTTTAAAATGCACAGAGTAATGTGCGATATATTCCAGGTACCGCACAGACTTTCGCGCCATGCAGTTACTATGTACCAGCTTGCACCACCTGGGAACGGCCCAATTTGCTAGATAGTCAAATGCTAGACTGGTCCCCTGTCCTCATATTTACTCCCCCTTCGTCGTATATGAGGACAGGTACACGCCGCCATGTTTGGCATAAATATCCAGGAATACCTGGAGGTTTACGCAAATTAACGGGGCTGTGTCACAGTTTGCGCAAGCGCCATGCGCGCTTAGAAGAATGTAGTGCAATTTCGTATAAAGCGTTGTGTAACGAAATTGCAGCAGCAGGGGACCAGTCTAGTAAAATGTTTGACTCACTTGTACGCAAGCGCCATAGCACGAAGGCGGGACTCTAGCGTTTATGCAAATCTATCACGCAACTAATATATTATGAATAGGCACTAATTGGTGACTTCTGTCGGCGCGCATGCGCGGCAACGGGTCATTATAGGAGCGGTAGTGAAGGGCCCTGCATAATATTACGCATGCGCTTAGCGGATGTAAAAAGTCCAACTGCCTGCAAACTGTCGCTGTTACGTTGATTGAGTTTGGCCTTATCTGGGCCGCGAGCAAATTTAAGCGTGCTCGGTCTTCTGGAGTAAGTTCTGATTCCCTAGAAGCGGCCTACGGGTCCTAGGTTGAATCTTGTGACATACTTTGAAGAAGGAGTCGCTTGATTCGCGCCTATTTGCAGTATGGCATTTCTAGGTGCGGAACGGGCGATGCTATAGTAGCCTAATCGTACTATGGCGAAGTTGTGAATAGTAGAAACGCGAGAGGCGGCTGGAAGCGTGTCTAAAGTGCGAGGCGGCCGCGCGCGTAGGGCCGTAAGCGCTATTCCACTTTATAAATCTCAATTTGTACATGTACTTACAACCCAATTGGATGACACAAGCATTGTGGTCAATTGACAAAATTGTAATTAACAAACCACCAATATTTTCTAAGTACATGTTAATGTGTTTTACTGCCAAACTTCAGCTTTTCTATTTGCGTGTACACTATCAGATTTTTGTCTGCACCTAATACACGACAGACTTTTTGTCTGTCAGACAGGAATCTCATAGTGTGGACTGTCAGACGCGATCAGACTTGTCTGTCAAAAGATTGAACATTCAGACAAAAATGAGATTTTTGTCCTACACATGATGACTGTCGATGTCGTACTGTCAGAACGACAGCATGTATACACAATGTATGATTGTCTTTCTTGTACTTGAATTAAGATGTTATGATTGACATTGTAGCTCAGATATGTTATGGAATATATTATGTAACATAGTAAATTATATTTATTAGCAGTATGTTGTTTTTGTTATAGACTTTAGTTCAATAGTTTATGTGTCAAGCCTTCATTAGATGGAGCGGTTTTGGTATTACATTGAAGAAAATTACCTTGAGACAATTTAACTAAAATTTAAAGTGATTATTTTAGTTTATTTTCTGATTGCTTATTTGCATATTCCGATTGCTTATTTGTACATTCCTTTTTCCCTAAAATAAGAAATTATCCAGATTGTACTTTACATTGTTTTAAATTGTTACAAATTTAAATAAATAAATTTATATTATTATAAAATGTCTTTCTCACTTTGTTTTATTAGTTTGCTTATTTCTTCTTACGTCTTATTAAATGTTTTCTTCCAAACAAACAAGAAAAAACAACCAGTGGTTATCCATGACCAATTAAAATTGAAACTCCCCGTGACCATTTTTAATGTTTAAGGTTGCCATTCACCTCGATAGAGGGCGCTCTTCGCGTCACGAGAGGGCGCTGTTCATCGCTCCTCCCTTAATACAGTGTAGTATACAATATACTGGTTCTAATATTCATCAGGTCCAAAATTCTTAACCTGGTGTGCTCACCGCGGTGGTCTAGTGGAGAGAGCAGCGGACTCGAGATCTGAGGACCCCGGTTCAACTCCCGCGGCGAGCATGTACTAACCCCATGATTTATATACTAACCCCATGATTTATATACTAACCCCATGATTGATGTGTATAATATGTACTAACCACTAACCCCATGAATAAAGACAACGGAGAAGACAACGCAGAGGAGATGACACCGGGAGGAGACGGCAAGGGAGGAGAGAAGAAGGGGGAGGGGCAAAAGGGGAGGACAAATTTTGGGGCGCATAATTTTTTGTTTTTTTTGTGCACCATACTTTTAAAACAATTTTATTTTTGTACATGTGGTGGTCTCACATGCACCGTGCAATACACTCCACTACATGTACATCGGGAAATACATCTATGGAACGCCAAAGATACAATATCGGTTAAAAAGGCGAAAAATGAAAAATTACAATAGATTAGCATTGATGGAGCGCCAAAATGACAAAATTAAAATTAATGGCTAAAAATGACGAAATTAACAATAGATAAATTATGGAGCGCCAAAAGGTCAAAATTACAAAATTACATTAAATGGGCTAAAAAGGCTGAAAATGACAAAATGACTATGTTAAAACACTGTAAAATGGATCAGAAAGGCTGAAAATGGCTTAAATTTACAGAAATACAACAAAACCGGGGCAAAAGGTTTAGAAATTATACAAGAAAAAGGGCTAAAAGTAAAAATTGCAAAAATAACAATTAAAGTACGGTGAAATGGGCTATAAAAAAACTAAATCAATGACGAAATTATGATAAAAATTCAATAAAACGGGTCCAAAATGGCCACAAATACAATAAAACGGGCTACAAGTGAATAATAAAAGACACTATGAGAAATAAAATGGGATTAAAAGGTTCAAAATTACAAAATAAAAAATAAAAAAGTGCATTCCACCACAGGTTAGGCCATAAAAAAAACCAAATTTGATTCAAGATGTAAAAAAAAAAAAAAAAAGATTTAAGCAGGATGCACAAAAGTAGCTTATTCCTTCAAAATGTCGGTAAATTTACGACAAAGATACGCAAAATATTTGCTGCAAATGCTTTTTGTATCTCGAAGACCCAAGTTCTAAAATGTCTTCAGGGTGACAAAAGGGTTAACATGCATGTATGTGCAGTTTGAGTTCATGGTACATAAATTCCATGGATGTTGGGGCAGAATGCATCTCTAAGTGAAGATTTACTCTACAATTAACATTTTTATCTAAAGACATTACAGTGGAAAGTTTCTATACCACTATAGCAAACTTTCTTGTGAACATCACTCACAGCTCCCAACAATTAGGTACTTAAATGACATATAACAAACACTTGTTATGGATCCCATGCATGTTCATTATGGCAACTTTCCACTGTAATGCTGTCACATTCTTAAAGAAAACCAGTGACTGATGTAACATACAAAATTAATAACTTATAAGACATTAATGATCAGGTGAAAAAGGAGCGTGTCCAGGTCACATTAGTTAACCCCAATTTTTCCCATGGGTGTTGAGAAATTGATACCATATCATTTTTCTAATTACCATTGTGAAATTTGAATTTCATATTCTCAATCGATATATTTTCAAGGATATCATAGAAAACAATCACCACTGTTAGTAATGTATCTGGTTCCATAAAGCAGTGCAGTGATCACACCAATCTGTTTTCCTCCACGTCCACATTGGAGATATAATTTTTTTTCTTCAAACTGATAGTATTTTGGGTAGGTATTTTATCTGGTTGCTATGTTAGAACAACATCCATTTTCTGGAAAAATCTGAACACGCTCCTTTAAGGGGCCGTCCAAAGTTGTCAACATTTGTACAGTTCTAGAGTACTTATTTTCCAAGACCGCCCCCTCCCCCTTCCCCTGAAATACTACTTATTAACATTTTTTGTAAGTCCTTTGGGCCCTTGACTCCACTCTGATCCCCCTCCCTATGCTTTGTAGTACAGTGAAAATGTTGACAACTTTGGACAGCTCTAACATTACAAGTACATGTACAACCAATAGTTTTAGCCAGTTGAGTATAGGGATATTATAAATGCCCCTTAACTACTTTAGAAACCCTTTTGAGCTAGTTTGCACATCACCTTGAATTCGTCTTCAATTTTCAACACCCTGGAGTTACTTTGGACACTCCTGAGCTATTTGAAGTTTGAACACTCCTTGGGCTAATTTAAACACCCATTGATCTACTTTGAATGCCTTCTTAGTTAATGGCGCAACATCTGGCATGGTGCCTGATCACCATTGAAATGAAACAACCAAACTTGGGATGAGAGAAAAATCGTAAGCTATAAGGCACAGTTGGTATACTCCCTCAGGTTTTCCCTATGGACCCAATTTATCTCTCACATCAGTGATGGATCTATAGGGAAAACATAAGGGAGTACACCAACTGTGCCTTATAGCTCAGCTGGTAAAGCATCTGCCCAGTGAGTCAGAGGTCTCGGGTTTGAATCCCGATAAGGCCCTTTTGTTTTTCTCTTATCCCAAGTTTGGTCCTTAGTAATATGTGTCAAAACACAAAACACCCAGACACCCTTCTGGCTAAAACATTGGTTTACAAAAATGAGATTGTTGCCCGTACCTCCCTCTCATTATATTCAGTCCCTTCTTCGTCTTGGTCAGGCGTGGCACAAATCCTGTCAAATAAAGAAACATATAATTGTTATTTTATGGAACAAACAAATTTGTAATTTTATTTTGGTTTTTCTCGATCACTTTGTTTCCAAAAACCAACTGAGTTGAAACAAGCCGGAGTCAGGCCCCTACACATGTAGGGGTCAAACATGGTTAAACTTTTCACAGCAATTTATTTGTGCTCATCTTTAGAGTCACTACAGCCAGCCTTGATTTTTTCTGAACTTCAAAGGACCGAATTGAGGCAAAGTGGGGGAGGGTGGGGAGGGTCAGTACTTCTAGTCTTCATAATCATATGTTTTGTGGTGCAAAAAGGGCAAAATATATATTGATATGGAGTGTATATTTAATATACCTATCATTTGCACCAACCCCCTCCCCCCACCGCTACCCAAACTTAAAGGTGGGGATTGCCACTTTTTGGGTGTGGTTGAAACCTGGAGGTAGCCGGAGGTCGGAGGTAAGCCGGAGGTAAAATTTTGACCGTGTACATGCTACATGCTACCTCCGGCTTGTAATTTTAATACCACGTAGCTCCGGAGCCACCGTCAATGTACCAACTACACGTCAGCAAAAAAATCTACCTCCGGGTACCTTTCGGTACCTCCGACCACCTCCGATCCGACCTCCGGGTTTTATAAATTTCCTCACTTTTTGCGTGACGAAATCCCAACCCCTGGGGCATAATTTTGGTGACAAAAATCCCCAACCATGGGAGCAAAACATGCGCGTCTTGTATACTGACGCACAGAAATTTGTATTTCAATGGGTCAAAATCCCAACCCTGGGGCACGATTCGCACAAGGGAAAGAATTGAGAAGTTTATCATGGCTTCAGAACTCGTGTACAACCATATGAAAAGTGTTTCCTCACAAAATCTTAAAATGCTCATCTGCTCATGCTTGATGAGTCATTTTAAAGAAAACATTCTGATCAACTTCTCAACTCTCACCGGTCGTAGGTGCATAGCCTAATGCTAATAACATTAACTTACCTGACTAGCCGCTCGGCTGCAAAACTGCACAGGCATGACAGGCGTCGACTTTATCTTGGAGAAAATTGCGAGTACGAAAGATGACGAACAAATGCAAGCAAAACGATCGTGCGCGTGCCAATTTGTCTGACTTTTGCGTGAACAACAGGCAAACATCTTGTTCCAAGCATGGAGGACCTCCATGTTCCAAGCAAGGCCAAGCCAAAAAGGCCAAAAAGCAGGCCACAGGATCCGCAAATTTGACACAAAACGTGTCTTTGTTGATTAATGCATGTCATGCTTGTTATTCGGCATTGTATTTTACGAAAACAGTCTCCACTTTGAGCACGTGTGTTTGTTTACAAAGCTTCACGAGGTTGGTAAAGAGTGAAAATGAACTAAACAGCAGTTTCGTCTGCTTTTGTAATCAATTTTTATCAGCGCGCCCCCAAGTCTAATAGACTGGTTTCCGGACCTCATATTCTACCCACGCGTTTGTGCATAGAGCTATATACAGAAAATGTGTCGTGTGTGGAATATGAGATCTGGAAACCAGTCTAATAAGTTCGAGCGGGGACTATTAGACTAGTTTCCGGTCAACCTATTCCACATACTAACACAACAATTTTTACGTGGAATGCACGGACCAAGTCTCCGAAAACCAGTTTACTCTAAACGCATGGCTAGACTGGTTTCCAGTCCATATATTCCAAAACACGAATATAAACCTGATACGTCACCGCACCACATGTGGAACACATAATCATTACATAGATGGGTTAAGTTGGTAGGTTAAGTAGGTGGGTTAAGAACATTGAGGATTTTCTCTGATTAGTTGACATATGTATATTAATATTTATGTTCTAGATCTATAGCGCCCTCATGGAGTTGTTAATTTAAGGGATAAAGGGAAGACATTTCTTGGGTTTCACTGCTTTCTTGACAACCGGTTGCCATCAGCCATTGCTGTGTTCATACTATGGCACGCCAAAGCACAAATAATCCAACACTGATAATCTAACGTCAATTCTAAAAAGTCAACAAAAAAGGTTGGCATGACTTTTAAATGTTGATAGACTGTTTGAAATCAGTGTTGAATTATTTCTACTTTGGCGTGCCATAGTATGGACACAGTATAAAATGGCGGATATGATAGTTGTTGACGTCACGCGTATGGCACGTCGAAAGCGAAATAGTTCAACACTGATAGTTCTACCATTATCATGAAAAACAAGTCTGAACCTTTTTTTTTAATTTGCCAACAAAAGCATGGTATGCCGGTTTCAAACAGTCTATCAACATTTCAAAGTCAAGCCAACCTTTTTTTGTTGACTTGTTTTTCAGGGTGGACGTTAAATTATCAGTGTTGATTTATTTTTGCTTTGGCGTACCATAGTATGGACACAATAATGGCGGATAGCAACCGGTTGTCAAGAAAGTGAAATCCAAGAATAGACCGTATCGAATAGCCGCCATTTCGTAGGGCAGTTTCTTTGTTCCTCGAGAACATGCATGGTTGCACATATTGTGCTTTCATTGTTGAACATTTTAAGTAACAACTTGAAGGTGCCTCACGAAATGGCGGCTATTCGATACGGTCTCCTGGAAGCAATGCCTCCTTAACCTACCTACGGGAATGTGCCTACCGGCGATGTTTTTCTTTCTTCTGCAGCACACTTGCTTCCGATTGGTATGGTGCTTAATCAACATTGAAATAAAACAGCCAAACTTGGGATGAGAGAAAAATTGTAAGGGAGGGCCTTATATCGGGATTCGAACCAACCCGATACCTCCGACTAACCGGGCAAACGCTTATACCAGATAATATATAAGGCACAGTTGGTACCGTATACGCACTCTGGTTTTCCCTACGGTAGCGCAACTGGGCAAAGTAACAAACACAACATCTGGTATGATGCCTAATCACCATAGGCCTATGTTGCATACTATACGTTTTGTCGAAAACTTCACCTTAATATAACCCTCACTGTCCACACTCTTTCTTGGAAAAAAAGACCAAAAGCAGAATCGAACTCGCAACTCTTGCTTGATAGTCCTACGTCTTCACCACTAGACTAGAACAACTCGCGATTTTCTTACTTTTTTAACCTTTAATTATTTTAATACCTCTATGAGGGCGATACATAGATATATAAATATTCGTGCATTTTGCACAATCATGTGGAAAAACGTGCAATATGATTGGTTAATTTGTCTTGCATTGACGATGTGTGCTGCAGAAAAACAAAATTGCTGCCTATCAGATTCGCTCGTTCTCACCACCCATACTGTACGGGCCGCGGTTTTTTTTTTTTACACCGCAGCGAGGGGTACACCCCAATTGTTCAACCCGAATAGAGTCTAAGTTTTCAATGACTGATACTTCTCAAGTGACAATCTTGGAAATAGTCACAACTCTGACTCTCACTATTAGAGAAAAAGAAGAAACCGAGAAATTTCGAAAAATCCTAAACATGACTGAGATTCGAACCAGGGACCTTATGATTACAAGTCGAGCTCTCTTTTAACCAGACCACGAAGCTGGTTGCAAATCGACCGCATTCAAAACCCTAAATTCCTTTAAAATAACCAACCCTGAACCCTAACCTATTATATAGTCTCCTCTCAAGACGCTAAAAAGGTACAAAACCCTTCGTTTTCCCCTCGCAGTGGTGTAAAAAAAAATTACGCGTACGGGCCATCGGAATATATACACTGGATGAAGCAACGACGTCTAAAATTGAAGCCATCGTCCGCCATTGTACCCCACCAAATACAATGCCTTGCCTAGACTGGTCATACTGTCTTCACTAGTCTACATCATGGTCTACATGTGTTAAGTGGAATGCAAGCGATTGCATGAACCGGGGAGCAGTCTAGGCCAATCATAGCCTTGTTCGTGGCGTGCAATGGCGGCCGGCGTGTGGCTTTAATTATCGTATAGCCAACTGCTATTGCATGCTTCATCCAGTGTATATATATATCGATGGCACCCACGACCTTAGACTGGCTCCCAGTCCACATTGCAGCGATTCCCAAAATAATGCAGCATATCATTTTATAAAAAGAAAATAATTGAAGCATGTTCTGCTTTCTTAAAGGCGATGCATTTTTATTGCATTAAGAATTGCATAATAATACACGCACAAATATCCCTCTAGTTTATGTACGTGCGCACATACCGTATATAGCTCATTAATTTATGTACACGCCTAGCCTTGTCCAAGGGCTGTGAAATTATGTGAATCCGTGAATAATTGGCCTGTATGCTATGCAGCGAAAGTGCGCCACCGCGCGGTGAATTGTAGCCAACTGCAAAATAATCTGGTTACCGAAATATCTTGGTCTGAATCCTGACTTCACGCGCGAAGCTGAATCACAGCCTTGTTCTTTCTGTATTCGATGTGTTTTATGGGCGGGACTCTTTATGCTAATTTTTCAAAGAGAGCACCGAGATGTAAAAGCTCATTGGTTAACAGTTGTTTTGACAGAACAACACGGTGCCGTTTAAAAATTAGCAGATTTTCCGTACGTATACCCAGTTGGTAAGTTAACAAACACGTCATACATGTCATAGGGCCTACCTTTACAGAAAATATGTGAGGGCTATCAAACTACTGTTGATTTCCTCAGTTGTAACACTACGTGTGATGCCGCCATGTTGCATCAGAGACAGGGTTTCCGATAACACGTACTTGTATCGATACATGTAGGCCTACATGTACGTCATGTGTGTTCGTAGCCTACAAACGTTTGAATTATGCTTGCAAACCGGTCACATGACCCGAGGGTCAAAATAGGGATCTCTGATTGGATGTTATGTAAGATATGAATATTTATAAGCACTCGGGTTTCGCATAAGTATTTGCGTCGGATTTCTAACGCAGTTATAAAGAAACACATAACAAATCGAGTACAGAAAGAACAAGGCTGTGATTCAGCCTCGCGCGTGAAGTCAGGATTCAGACCAAGATATTTTGGTAACCAGACTATTTTGCAGTTGGCTACAATTCACCGCGCGGTGGCGCACTTTCGCTGCATAGCATACAGGCCAATTCTTCACGGATTCACATAATTTCACAGCTCTTGGACAAGGCTAGTACACGCCACGTACAGCTTAAGTCAGAAGTTTACATACATGTACACCACTACCATAATCACCCAAAATGGTATACAGGACTACCCGAACCATTGCAAGGTGTGCAAGCTATGTTTTAAGTACTGTAAGCACGTGAGGAATTCCACAAAATCACGACTTTAGTAAATACTGTTACAAAAATTATGACAACGCAGTTTTAACACAGTTGTATGTAAACTTCTGACTACAACTGTATACCCACGTACATGGTTAAAATTCGAAATACAGAGATATAATTGATAATTACGTTTTCATCAAAGGTCATAATGTCATCGACTTTATATACAAAACTCCAGGAAGTCACAAATATTGCATTATGACAAGACAATTTCAAAGTGAGAATTAAATAAAATCAACAAAAATATTAACAGTGAGTTTACTATTAACACTGGGGTCGATTTCACAAAACTCTTTTTATATTAGGAACGATCCTATGCATGTAGTGTATCAAGATAATGAGTAACCCATAAGACGAATCTTAGCGTTACCCCTGGGGCCAATTTCATGGAGCTGTTTAGCAGCCGATTTTGTGCTAATGGAGGCTCCGGCTATTTCATGGAGACCGTAAAGCCCGCCGCACACCTTTGCGATTTACCGGCACATCGGACACCGGACCATCGGATCCGGAAAAATCAAACAAGTTTGATTTGCTCCGGTCTATAGCGTACGGTCAGACCGGCCCGAATTGTTTCAGGGCACACCTTTCCGGTATGTGGTCCGGTGATCCGACTATACGGTAAATCGCAAAGGTGTGCGGCGGGCTTAACTTTAAGCACCGCCAAACGTTTGCTAGCTTTAGAGGCAAAATTTGCTAAACACTAGTGACGCAACAATGCCCGTTTCCAAGCACGCGCTTGTTTAAGTACGCCGCGACCGTAAAATAGCCTTAAAGTTAGCACAACTTTTCTTCTACAGTAAGCACACGTTTTCAGCTAGCGTTTAAGCAGCGCCATAAAAGTGGCCCCTGGTCTTTTAAAACTTCGTGGTGTTACATGTACAAGTATAGTAGTCAAATGTTGCAGCCATTTACTAAATAGCACGTTTTAATATTGACATTTCCGTTAAATTACGAGTTTGGTTTCCTTACGTGACCAATCAGATCGCCTCTAAAGCTGACTTGCATTTTCTAGCCAATCAGAGCGCGTTCCACGAGCCAATCAGACGACACTCTGCATTTTACACCAATAGTCTTTTGCTATACATACACCATATATTGCAACCGTCCATAAATTATTTTACGACTTGCAAACAATGTGCAGGATTTGAAAATACAATATTAGAATTGCTAAAATACCAATTACATTATATAATGTTGCTCACATTACCAGGGGCAGATCCAGGGGGCGTGGGGGGCGCACGCACCCCCCACCCCCTTCAAAAAAGAATTTAAAACAATTAAAAAATCCACTTTTTGTGCACACTTTTCCTGCTTAAAGTGGTTAAATATTGCCCCAGATCGCACCACAGAGCATCTAGAATCCATCTAGAAGCCGTTAGGGCTTCGCTATTTCATTGTCATCAGCATTTCATGCTTAAAAATGTCACGCCCCCCCCCCCCCCCCCCTTTTTAAAATCCTGGATCCGCCCCTGATTACTTAATTGCAGGTTTTAAAACCAGTAAAATATGAAGCAATCGATAAAACCTCATGATTTCAGACCAATAAAACCTAAGTACAGTTTACTTTTAAAAATATTTTTACAATAATGGCCTTACTTTGATCGGCCCTTAAAGGCACAGGCTCGTCAGCAATGCGCGCGCGCCAAATTCGTGCCACGAAATACGCAGCTCCATGCCTTTGCTATGGAGCTGCGTATTTCGTGGCACGAATTTAGCGCGCGCGCATTGCTGACGAGCTGTGCCTTTAATGCACGATACGGCCTTGAATGATGACTATTTAAAGTTATACTTTCAGTTATATACTTAGTGGAGTGGCTGTTAAGAAATATTACAGGTCGTACATATGCTTAATTCGACAGGATATATCGTCTTTGAGAAAAGGCTACATCTTTGTTGCTCATGCATTCAAATGTACAGAAGTAACCATTCAAAACCGTAATAGAGATATATCTGTTGGGATTTTTCCGTACTAAATACCGCTGTACTGAATACCTCTTGATATACCTAAGGCCCGCTTCAAACGTCGCGCTTATGCCGTGTCAAATTAAATTCAACTTGGCACGACGTTAGCACGGCAGTGGCTTCAAACGTGTAAGGCCCGCTTCAAACGTCGCGCTTATGCCGTGTCGAAATAAATTCAACTTGGCACGACGTTGGTACGACGTTAGCACAGCAGTGGATTTAAACGTCGAACTTAATTGCAAACTCCCAGTCGAGCTTAAAAACATCCAACATGGCGGATGAGTATTGTGCACGTCATGGACGTTGTGCACGTGCGTTTTCCATTCTGTCCATTGTACGTCGCCATTTTATTATTTTGATGCACTTGTTTGTTGGTTATTTCTTTACTCACATACGCGCTGCGAGCATGCACATTCCTAGTCGGAACAAAATTGCGGACCAACTTCGAACTGCATGAAATTAAATTCGACACGGCAGAAGCACGACGTTTGAAGCGAAGCCGTGCTTGTGCCGCACTAAATTGAGTTAGCACGGCAGACCCTGTCGAGCTAAAATCTTCTGCCGTGTCGAACTCATTTTGCCGAGCCAAATGGCTTCAAACGTCGTGCTTGTGCCCTTTCAAATTTAAAAAAAAAATCAAGTTTAATTTAATTCGACACGCCATAAGCGCGACGTTTGAAGCGGGCCTGAGAAATATCCATTTATTCAACAGAAATATCTTTATTTATTAAACGCTACATTTGTACACATAGCGTATTAAAGATATAACTCTATTACGGGATTAAATGTTAAATTTGCACGTCTGAGGTTAGCGAAAGTTAGTTGCGACTAAAATAAAAGTAGGGTTCAAAGTTGCGATGGACGACGATTAGGCTTACGGCGATATTCTAAACAGCAGATAAATACAAGAATCAGAACCGCCGCCATTTGAATTCCACCAAGTACTAGAAAGGAGACGTCATAATTGCCGAAAATGTCGAAGAAATAACCTGCAAAACAAACGAAACTGGTGTTATAAAATGTATATCTGAAATGGCTTGTTAACGGCGTAGGCTCGACAGCAATGCGCGCGCCAAATTCGTGCCACAAAATACGCAGCTCCGTAGCAAAGGCACGGAGCTGCGCATTTCGTAGCACGAATTTGGCGCGCGCGCGCGCATTGCTGACGAGCATGTGCTTTTAAAAGGCCCTGAAATGGTTACTCAGGTGATCAACCTTTTGCATGTAATCTTTGTAGGCCTACTAGTACGACTGGCGCGCAAATTATTCGGTTTCAAGCACGCTGTTGTTACGTGTTGGAAGCAAGTGCCGGTGCTTAGCTAAATTTTGTTGTTTTATACCATTTGTGCGCTTGACACTTCTTATAGGTATACAAAATGATTCGGGTTTAAATGCTAAAATTATTTTAGTAGAAATGCGTTTAAACGGCACTTGCAGACGATAATGGCCGCAAGTCATTTTGCCAAAGGCTGAGGCTATAAGCCAGGCACTCCGTGCTTTCCCACCACAGCCCGTGGACGAACCCGTCATATTTATGGAAGGAATGTACCCAATTGATGTACATCGTGTACGTGCAGGTGCATACACATCCACATTCGGGCCCTTGCAGCTGTGAACTGTGCGATCCGCATTCGGGTCATGCATGGAGTGCCTGGCTTATAGCCTCTCCCTTTTGCCAAACACAATGATGGCGTTTTATTGGTGGAGTGCGAGCGCGTTGCGCGCGCGTGCTCGTAATACGCGCAACGCACTTGGCGGCGCCAAAGGCACCTCAAAAATGTTATCCAGTGCACGTGTGTGTGGTGTAGAATGGGTCATACAATCACGTGCATTTTCTTACCCGTCAGAAATCCGGCCAACATCCGACCAATTCCAGCAAATCCGTACGACCATCCCAAGGCGTTGGCGAATTTCGCCGGGTCCACGGAGTCCTTCACCACCACGACGGAGACAGGGAAATATATACCGCTGGCGAGTCCGTACGCCAGTGAAGCAGCCGTGAGAGTTTGAAAGCTGTTCAAAACTGGATCAAGGAGTAGAGAAATAGCGGCCAAAATGGCGGCGATTGCTAAGAGTTGCGTGGCGGATAGGATTCGCTTGTCCACGAGCACGCCGTGTGAGGCCCGGGCAATAATGTTTGTAACTCCGGCAACGGACGCTAGAAAGGTCGCATCGATTGGACTCACCCCTTTCTCAATAGCATGTGGAATTAGGTAGATTAACCAGCCCATGTATGTGAATCGACCGCAGAATTGTACAATCATCAACAGCACGAATGGTAGCTCAGTGAAAAGTGAAAGACCTAGGACGCCCTCACTTGACCGCCAGCAATTACTGACGCACGAACTGCAACAAGAGCGTTTACAATCCCGCTGCGGTTCAAATATCCCCATTCGCGTGACGTCATCGTCCGTGTCGTTGCAAGAATCGATTCCATTCTCATCGTTGTTGGATGGAAGTCGGTGGTATCGACGCCCTGTCATGCGTTTTTCTTCATTATCTTTTCTCCCAGGGTACTTTAAAGGTCTTAGTAACGCCCCGCAGGCGGCTACATGCAAACACATGGCGCCGATAATCGCTAGAGCGCCTCTCCATCCGTAGGTATCGATTAGGACTTGTGATAGAGGGGCCAAGGTTAGAATCCCGACTCCGGATCCGGAATAAGCCAGACCATTCGCCATGCTGTATCGCTTGTCGAAGTAGCGGCTGATCATTACGAGGCTTGGTGTTAAGGCCAGCCCTAACCCAACGCCTGCAAAAACGAAGAAAAGCATGAAAGATTAATCAGGAAAAAATGCATAAATATGCTTCCTTGAGCATGAGTTGAGCTGTCTGTTTCCTTTCGGGTTATTGGCTGTAGATGTGGTTACTTAATGCCACCATTTGCCAAGGTTACTGGGTCTATACGTCAGAGCACGCAGTATCATGCATCCCCACACGCTCGAAGCTACGTATATTCACTTCACTAAACCCATGTGTTATGTCGCACGCGTGAGTTTTGGGCCTACAATACTGCAGCCGATTTCACGAAACTTTACGCAATTGCGCAAGTCCACTTACGCCATTACTTGCGCAATAACTTATGGCGTAAGTGGACTTGCGCAATTGCGTAAAGTTTCGTGAAATCGGCTGCAGGTCCTGGACCATGAGCCCAATTTTCTCATTTGTTTAAAACACATTTAACACTCTGAGCAAAGACTACCGTTTTTTCTGGCTCTTTCAAGCTTCTAACTACTTTATCTTTTAAAACACAGTAACGAGTATTGCACAAAATTTGTCACAAATGGGAATCGAACCAGGGACATTCATAACAGACGTCTATCACTCTAACCACTACACCAAACGAATTCGCTGCAAGCTCATCACTTTTTAATGAATTCAACACTAACCCTAAACCTAACCCCTGACACCTAACCCTTTATAATACCCCTACCCTAATCTCTTCTCAAGACATTCTTATATGGTTTGTAATAACATCGAATAATGCTTCAGGACCATTATTGTAGGCCAGAATCTCAACGGCGCATGCGCAGTAGCGTACTCCCTGCTGTTGCCAGCTGACCAATCAGCGCGTAGCATTCTGACACGTCATCACCGCTCTTCAGCCGTATATTTACATCGATAGCATACCCACGCCATTTCTTGCGTTTTGCTCTGATGAGTGCAAGTCGAAAAGCCTTAGAACGGTCATTTAAGATTACCAGCGAATGTTTAGACCCAGTTACTCTGGAAACTGACGTCACACCTTTGTAGTCTATTACACGTATACAGAAGTGGCGTCATTGGGTACACGTATTAGACAATTTTAAGTGATAAATTAATTTACAAAGGTCGTGTTTTGGCGACTACGACCACAAACAAGTTTATGACGTTTTACCAATAGTCAACCAATGGTCGGCTTTGGCCCTTGGCAACCAAAGTCGTTCATTGGTTGAAATAGTAATTACATACATCAGAAGCATATTTCTGGTTACAGACGCCAAAACAATCCCTGGTTTACCTGCAACAGCTAAAAAACACGACAACTGTAGCATGGTCTGTGCAAAGATCGCAGCGATTACCAGACCCGAACTGGCAAGGATTCCGCCAACCACGGCAACGGGGCGGCACCCAAACCGATTACAGAGGGGTCCGCTGATTAGACCTATGAATAAACATAATGGCAAGACATGTTAAAATAGAACGGTATACAGAAAACAGTCTGTACTCGTAGATCCAAGGATGCCATTAGAGCAACCGAAACCAGACTATTTGGCGTCACAATATGGCTGCCCCATAGGAAACAATGCTAAATGCTTAAATCTTCAAAAATCATTTTAAAATACTTAAACATCTTACAGCGTTTTGAGACAAAAATCAAGATACTAATTAAAGTCTCATCTTTTCAATTATGTTTAACTTTATAGGGGTTTCCCATCATTTTTATTCACTATTTCCACTTGAAATAAACCTACCCCTGCAAGAGTGCCAAAGTAACAAGTGAATGAAATAGCTCACCGCTAGGCAATGTCACAATACGTACCATTGAAAATATTACGAAACCGGTCTATTGAAGTTATCTAGACTACTTTTTAAAAAGTCTCTACCTCGAAATTTACTATCCCAAAGTGCGCCACTCTTTATGGTCAAAACAAAAGAACGAGGAAACGGCCTGTGGTATAATTCGGCTTCAATCGAACGCACTCCGCGCGGAATAAATCTAGATTTCCTCCCTGCGGCTTTTCTTATTTTGTCTGGACAAGGCGGACAGGTGGGACGTGGGCGCGTATCGATCCCAATCTAAGCGATCCCAGTATCAGCCCATCTCATTAGGCCGTGGCCGCACGGGTAGCGATTGCCAGGGGTCGGGTATCAGTATAGGAAATGGCCGGGGGCGAGGTGGAGGATGTTGGGTTTCCGCGCAAGATGTGTATTTCGCTGAATGTGAATCATTTTAAGTAGAGACAGCTTGCAAATAGAAGCTAAGATTTACTTGATGCTTAAATGTCTCTGGGACAGGATTATTTTCACTTCAATACATGCTGCGAAACTGTGTGTAGTATACACCAATCCGGTAATAAGGTCTTCTTCCCTGTATATCCGCCATAGCTGGGGGGCTTCCACTGAATGAACTGTATGTTTTTGTTGTTGCTGAAGCTGCATTTGTTTACTTCGAACAAGTTGCGCGTCTTTGTAGGGTTGTGTGCGCGCGAAGGCGGGCGCGTCGCGTGTACGCAAAGGCGGGCGCGTCGCGTATACGCGAAGGAGGCTCGTTCGTGCATGTAATGGATGAGCGCTTTTCGTTCTAACAGCAACACAAAACGCACAGCCAATGCACTGGACGCCCCCCAGCTATGGCGGATATGCAGGGAGGAGATCTTAGTTACCGGATTGGTGTATAGGTTTCCCGGCCAATTTCGCAATATCGTCATTCGTTTTGTTGAAACGGTAATCTATAAGTTGACACATATTTAGAGTTTCTTTCGGACTCGAGTTCCTTTTTTATCAGGCAAGCATTTCATTTAATTATAATTCATTAAATTTTACGACTGCATGTGCATAATGTTTTGTTTTTAGCCAAACCCATTCACCAACTGGTTTTTCTTTTTAGCGTTTGGAACACGATCACAATCCAGCACGCACATTGTGCGTTTCATTTTAATTTTTAAGCAGTCTACTGATTTTGTTGTATTGGTTGGAGACTGGGAATAAAGATAAATAAACATCACAAAAGTAAATCAAATAAGGGTTGGAATCATCACTGACACAACGGTGTCTTTCATAAAAGTTTGTTTTACGTTTCCATTAACATCTTTTTTTTTAAACCTAAATTCTCCATTTATTCATTTAAAGAGTTTATCCTCAAATGCATCGATAAGACGGTTTCTATCCACATTACTGATCCTTCTGTAATGTCCTCTAGCCGCGGTCATTGCTCCGGTTCATTCGTATTAAATGTCGACGGATGACTAGAACTTTGTATCTGTTCTTCACTAATTTATAGGGTATATATATATAGCAATCCCTGTTTGCAATTTTGTTTGCTATTTTGAATGAATCAAAGTTATTTTTGTTTGCCCGAGCACGAAATAGTTTTCCCAAAGTCCACTGAAAAGGGTGTACCTTTGCGTAATTGAATGCACAAGTAACGCATTTTGTCGCCTATTTGTGAAATGGAATGTTCACACTATGAAAAATAATGCCTTCTCGTGGAATTGAATTGGGTTCGAGAATGTCTGTTCAAATTCACACGAAAACGAACGAGTGAGCTTCAAAACCGAATGACGATTTTGCGAAATTGACAGGGAAAAACTATAGTGTGGATCATCTAAATTCAAGTTGAACCCACGTAAAAAAACGATTCTTGTTGAGGTCGCAAAAATGCATAAGGGTCCCGGTATATCAGAGGTCTCCGGTTCAGATTCGGATGGGGACCCCATGATGTTTTTCTCTCATCTATGTATTGTTTAAAAATTTACGAAGTGTAACAAAAACGCACGCAGCATTTTGTGCGGTTACCTGGCGTAAAACAAATTTTAGAAAATTATGTCGGCTTTCAGTTTAAAGGCACAGGCTCGTCAGCAATGCGCGCCCGCCAAATGTGTGCCACGCAATACGCAGCTCCATAGCAAAGGCATGGAGCTGCGTGTTTCGAGCACGAATTTGGCGGGCGCGCATTGCTGACGAGCCTGTGCCTTTAAACAAAAACAAATTATCGTGGGCGGCACTTCAAGGTAAATCCAATTTAAAAGTAAATAGGTTAGGCCTATGCCTACCTGCAATTTTATATTAATTTGCTATTTAAATTTATTTTTCAACTCAAATACCGACTATATAGTAACGAGTACTAAAAAAAGGTTAATTATCTTTGGGTGTTTCCGCGCTACACTGCAAAAAATGTGGTGTTAAATCAACACCATTGGTGTTGTCTTGTATAAATACCAAGCCCGGTGTTAGTTTTAATTCCACACTTGAAATAAATGCATTATTTTTAACACCCTAGGTGTTAAAACTAAAACTTGCGGTGTTAAAACTTAACACCAGGCTTGGTATATATCTATATAAGACAACACCACTGATGTTAATTTAACACCACAGTTTTTGCAGTGTAGGGGTTGGGTATATTTGACAATTGCAATATATTATCTATAACTACAAATGAAATCCAGTTGTTCTAAAAAAACACGTTAGGTCCCTCGGCCTTAAATGTGACAAGAGTCTTTATATATAGTGTCTAAAACATCCCGCTGGGGTTGGGTATACTTGACAATTGCAATATATTATCTAAACTTAAAACAAATTAAATCCAGTTGTTCTAAAACGACACGTTAGGTCCCTCGGCCTCAAATGTGACAAGAGTCTTTATAGTGTCTAAAACATCTCTAATTTGTAACGCAACGCATGTAACAAATGTCTGTCTGAAATCTTTCCCCTGGAACAGGTTATCAATTCATTTATTTTTTGAGACAAAATGAGACTATTTTCTTGAAAATATTTCTGCTGGCGTAAAAATATCGTGGCCGAGAAACCTTTGAGAAATCAAGTTGAAATAAGAGGCGGCCTTTGGGTAAGTATAATTGAATACACACACCATAGAGCAAGGAATACACACGCTCCACCTTTTAGCGTCGCCAGCTGAGGGGACTGCAGGCGCTCTGCAAGGGCATATACGCCCAACTTACAAATTGTGTCAAGTCGGCCGTTGGGAATACGTTGACTTTCCTTTTTTTTATTTGTTTATATTTATATACCACATTCAACAGCGGAGGGACCGCCAATTACAGGAATGGGAGCAAGTGTGGTTGAGTGCCTTGCTCAAGGGCACAGGTGCCACAACCCGTCACGGCCAGGAATCGAGCCTACACTCTCAGAACGTTGGTTAAAATTTTTAACCAACTTGGTTAAAATTTTAACCAACCATGTATTACCAGGTGAACATCCCAACAGTTGGTTAAAACCTTAACCAACCCAGGTTGGTTAAATTTTAATACGTGGTTGGTTAAACTTTTTAACCAATTATTGGTTAATTTTATTTTAACCAATCTGTTGGTTAATGCTGAATTGGGCAAATTTTAACCATTCAGTTGGTTATACCCGAATGGTTTGGCATTTTACTGAAATGCTGTTCACAGTAATTGGGCAATATTTTACCAACAGTTGGTTAATTTATTATGTTAAAAGTTTTAAAAATATATATTTGGGTATAAAGCACACTAAATAAAGGCAAACACCACACGATGGACTTGACAGTTCTACAATGTTTGTATTTTATTTATTTTGTGATATTTGATGTACATCCCTATATACTTTAGCAGCAGGTGTAGGTCAAATATATACTGGTATTTTCTAAATGAAAGTGTTTGGCTTCCTTCAAACATTTTCATCTTTAAATGTTTCACATCACACTGTGTTAACAATGAGTTCGAGAATGCTTGTGTGACGTTTAGCTCAGCTGCACTATATGAAGTCAGAGAAGAGCGTACTTTTATTTGTGTGGTTTACACAGCCAAAGAAAGGTTAAATTCAGATTAGGAAATAACACTTGCAAAATTTCCGAGTTGCAATTACAATGGCAAGTTCGTTCTACAGTGTGAGTAAAAAAACCTATATGTACACTTTTAAAATTACTTTTTGTGTTTTAGTGTACCAATATTTATATGAGATGTTCTGACATGTATTTTGGATAGGTTCTCCTGTGTCCTTTAAATTATGTTTCATGCATGACCGCAAATGAGGCAAATAAGGGTGTCGGGTGGAACACGACTTGCGCCAACATCAGAATTGAACAAAAAAGAGACCACCAAATTAATTATTTTCCGAAGAACCTGTTGCAAAATCCGGGACGGATGGCAGCTCTGCACTGGTTCAAATCCTTTTCTTTTTCCCAGCCATACTGAATTGGCGCAAGTCGTGTTCCACCCGACACCCTTATTTTCCTCATGTGCGGTCATGCATGAAACATAATTTAATTGAACTGCTACCAGATAACACACCAGAACTTATCCAAAATACACGTTGTCAAAACATCCCAAATAAATATTTATACACTGAAACACAACAAGTAATTTTAAAAGTGTGTAGTTTTTTTTACTCAACCTGTAGTTGTGTCGAAAAAGTGGTCAAAATCAGCTTTGATCAAGAAGACGTGGTTCACGCCGAAGCCTTGCTTAGCAGTAGCCTAGTCAGATCAACTGATGTGCACGATGAGTGGTTATGCCGCTTTGGCTTCTGCTGTCATAGTTGTTGTCGAGTAACAGTTGCTGCCAAGATGCCAAATCCGATCCGATCATCCCCTCCTTTGTGGATAAACAAAATGAAACAAGGACTATTAACTATTAGTAAGATCCAAAGGCGGTATATGTGACCCATCCATTCATACTACTATTAAACTATAGCATCTGATAATCTTTCTAATGGATACCGGCGCATTACAAATATTCATTATTATTAATATTGCACCTATCACTGCCCCCAACCCTCCCCCGCGCTACCCCACCCCGCGATGCCCCACCCCTTAGGTGGGGATTTGGTCCGACGATTTCCGTGCCCCAGGGTGGGACTTAAACGCATGGAAATCAAATTGTCAGCGCACAGGGAGCAAAACGTGCATCTTTTTCCCCATGGGTGGGGAGTTTGTAACCCAAATTTTGCCCCACGGGTGGAGAATTGTCATTCGAAAAGTGACAACCCTGCCTCTTAGGTACAGGTGGGGCAGCCCGGCGGGAGTGGTGGGGAAAAGTTACACGTATATAGGCCGTGCGTAGCGAGTATGGTGTACACATGTATGATGTAGTTTGTGGCGCGGCCCGCACTCGCTGCACGTGCACACGGCCTACAACGTGTAAGTAACGTTATACTCGTGACAACCCGTACGGGTAAAAAATAACACTTTCGGCTTAAATCTTCGAGAAAGGTTTCCAAAACCGACCGCTAGCAACCACTAAAATGTCTCCCCACCATTCACCGATCAGACCAGACAATTAACGAGGCAGAACTTACCTTAAATTAGTTGTTTCGGCTCGGAAACACGACTACATTTTGCAAATTTGCCGTCAACACATCCGCCATGACACAGTCCTGTATACGTTTGTGTATAGTTTTACACATACAAGGCACACACACGGAACGAACGCGCGTTGGCATTTTATCGCTGCTGCTTTCTGCAGACAATCGAGTCACTAACCAATGGTGGCTTTCACTGGACACCACGTGACATGGTTGGGCGAAATTTTTAACCAACTTTCGCTTTGTGGGGGGTGTGAATTATAACCATAGTTGGTTAAAATACAGCCCTCTGATCTTATATTTTACACAACCCGCAGTTTACCCAACCAGAAAGCAGTATATTTCTTAACCAACCCCTGGTTAAAGAAAAATTTACCCAACTGAGAGAATTTAACCAACATTGGGAGATTTTTAACCAACTGATTTTTAACCAGTGATATTTTAACCAGCGTTCTGAGAGTGTACATTCTAGTACTAGCACAGTAACTTAAGTTCGACGCACTATACCCCACAATGTTCTTGAAAACATACTTAGTACAAAAGATTTTGCAACTTTTACTTCGCTTTGCAAATTAAAGAACTCGTTTTTATCGTACGGACGTTCACAGACATTGAAAAGGTTGCTTGTCAGTCCATATGATATATCATTTGGTCCGCTCTGGGCAAAAAAGGTAAAGCCTGTATCCCACTGGGCTGCGATAGTTCGAGACTGTTTGCAGACTTGAAATTGGCGACTGTTTCAAGACAGAGTACGCGAACAGAGTTGCAGTCCCACTAAATCAAATACAACAGATTTGTCTTGGCATATACTCTCGTGTCTTATGTTGTCAAGATGGCAGTACTGACTGCGCATGCACAGAATGGGCGGGAATTATGCAAAAAGTTATCAAAATGTCTTATAAATGTCTGACCACATTTTTTAGACATTTTTTTGACATTCTGAAGACATTCTGCTGACTATTTCGCGACTGTTTCATGAACGTTTTCCCCCTTATTCTTAGGACAATCCGAAAACATTCTGCAGACAATTTGGTGCACATTTCAAATTGGTGCTGGAATTTTGAAATTGTCTCTCAAAATACTCTCAGAGTCGTCGCGGGTGTCTCGAACCCGTCTCGCTACGAACCCTTCTCAATTTAGTTTCCGTGAGTCAGAAAGTGCGAGAATCTTACATCTCGCCAGTTATACGGCGAGCCACGCTCATTGAAACACAAAAACACAAAGGAAATTCCAGGTGAAACACGGATCGACATTGCAGGCGGTATCGGGGCACCGCCAGGAATTTCCATCGTGTTTTTGTATTTTAATGAGCATAGAATTGCCGCAGACTTCTTCTTATGGTCGCGAAAACTCGACCTGGCCTGCGCGACTTGATGCTACCTTTTTTCAGAGCGGCAGCCGATTTTGCGAATCCGTACGCACTGTGTAATCCCGCTTGCGCAACTTTTTTTTGAATAGGCCTAAGCAACATTTCTGGGATAGGAGATGAATTTAGAAACACGAGAAAATTGCAGTGCCCCGACTGGGATTCGAACCCATGTCCCTGGCATACATGGACAACTGCTCTACCAACTGAGCTATCTGTGTATCCTGCCGAAGCATCACAACAATCTCGTGATAATCTCCTGTGATAATTACACGCAAGCCTATGGGGCTTATGCCATTTTCAAAAGTCGCGCAAGCTACGCAATATTTCGTGAAATCGGCTGCGGGTCACATAATAGAGGTTAGTGACTGGATGTAGCCCACAGTATATAGAGAACAATATTTGACATGCACATTTTCCATATAGATTGGTTTAAAACATCGCCCATTGCAAAGGCACATGGAACATATTCGGTGAATTTTGTGTAGAGCCACAATCTAGGCAACTGACGTCAAACTGCAGTTCTCAAGAGCTTCCAGACAAAACGGACGAGTCTGTTTTTTTTTCTTTTCTTTTTTTCTAGAAAACAGCAATTTCTAGACATTTCTACAACTCGACGAGTGCGCGCACGTAGACATGATTCATTGTGTGCCTGAAGTGGCCAGCGGCCAAATCGATAGAAAGGGCTTCGTGCCGTGAGTTGAAACCATCTTGCTGAGGGGACTCCGCCCGTATATAGTCTCCGAATAACACTGGTTAATTAGATGGTGAATCGTGCGGTTTTCCATTCAGGCAAAAGGCCAGCGATTTGTATCGTTAATATCTTATGTCTCTGTGCCTAATTTTAGGATGGAACGTTTAGATTCGACATGCTGCGAAAAAAGAAATAGGAATTGCGCGTATTCGGGAGTAGGCATAATTACGCCAGAAACGGTCTACATGTAGACGGATCAGTTGCATGATTAAAGCCTGTATAGGCCTATATACTATATTTGATCGGAAAACCTTACTCAAATGGAAGATAGAAGTGGTTCCGACTGTCCAATGCAATAATTCCGCCCAAGATGGTGTTTTTTTTATAATAATAAAAAACAGATAATTGAATATGAATTCATATAAATGTCTGTGCACATGCATTTATTTATAAGGGCGGCCTCATGTGAACGAAGCTAAGCCCCTGACTATTGGTATTATGGCTCCGTTTTCTGTGCAGTAGGGCATATAGCCAGAGAACCAGCCTAAATAGGACGGTGGCTTTCAACAATTTCTCGAAAGCATGAACACAGTTTTTTTTATTGTATCCCCGGAAAGTGGATGAGAATCTCTCATCATAAGCTGACTTATACACAGGTTGGTTTTTATCATACACATCCGGTATCCTCAATCACACATGAGATAACGCTGTTTGTAATTTTTCCAATCAACACTGTTGTATTCTGTGTATAGGCCTATATATTACAATAACATGCAGTTCCCTAATTAATTCCTCTTTGGAAAATGTCCTCGAGTATTAATCAGCTGCAGGGAACATTCGGGAGAAATGAAACAGCTGTTGATTACGTAATAGCAAGCGGAAATGAATACAGTCCGAAATTACCTGCGACTGTTTTGTGAGGAAGTATGACTGGCTTCCGTTTATTAAATGCAACAACACAACAATAAGAGTGGTTCACCCAGATCGTCCGCAGAGATAATTACAATATTTTAAAATCACAAAAAGTAATAAAAAGGCAGCACCTGCCCACTTAATATTTTCCGATCGTAACATTTCAATAGCCTCTGTGTGTTTTGGGTAAAGGAACCATTCTGGTATCATCATCATCATCATATTTGAGTAAGCCCTTTTCTGCTTGTTATTGATAAACTCGCAGGTGCCTGAACGAAACTGGCTGAAAATATTCCCACGTCGATATTTCAGGCTGGTTTAAAACCTAAAGGGACAAACATTTTTTATTTCGTCTTTCAAAAGATCGCATAAAAACATGTTTCTTTTGAAAAAAATAATCCCCGCACTTACATTGAAAGAGGAGGTAATGTAGTGCAACTTTACTCTACCCAACACGATGTGGCAAAAAGATTACCCAATGCACCTATACCTCAACATCCTGAGATCTCAGGGAATTTCTACTATGCAAAGCGACGTGACAATACCCTGAGGAAATACACGCAAATCTGTGGAGCGAGCCGGCTGTTGTCTTGAGCCAACTCACGCCCGAGTCATTTTGATGTAATTTAATCAATTCGGTCATGTTATGCCGAAAAGAAACAATTTGTATACTTTCCAGAAATTGTATTGGGTTCCGTTCCTTATGACTGTCCCATTCCTACCAAACTTTCAAACGACGAACTTTATTTACTCCGCAGTTTTTCAAATTAATAACAGGGATGCATGCTGACGAATGTAATGGTACGGACTCCCCAGTATTCTTTAAATAGCAGCCAATCGCCGACGCGGACAACGGCCAGCATTACCGAGTATTGTATCACATGCATGCACGGTGTTTACAATCTGCGCGCGTTACATTTGAATGCCTGCAATCGTGCTGCATAATGCACTGCAAGCGTCCTGATTGGTCCAGCAGAGGCGACAAGATTTCTGTCGCTAGTCCCACCGCCAAATGGGGCCTTTTTCAACAGGGCCACTGTACGCAGGAGTTAGGGAGTGCTTTAAAGGGGCACTGTTGCAAGAGGATGATACCTCAACAACCCTTTTTTGTAACGCACCAACTCCCCTTAAAAACTGAAAGGAATTCCTTGGATGTTTAGACACAATAGGGGAACAATGGTAGGGGCACACCCTCTGCCACATATCGTGCTGCAATTACGTGCTAGGCTGCTACGCCACACCGCACACACTGTGCATGTCCCACATAGGTCACGGTGTTTCGACCTATAGTAGGCACTTACAATACCACCCCGTCCAGGAGAATTGCAAGAAAAACTACGAGAACCAGGGCATTAAAATGTGGTTTCACAAACGGAATGTGGAGTGATTTCGCCCCTCCCCCGAAAAATATATTCGATTATGAAAAATATATGGGTTAAAATTGTACGTGTGATACGAAACTCTGGGTTAAATTTAACCCCGGTTATTTGCAGCTACCCGGGTCGCTGAAGACTATGGAGTAGGCCCTAGACGGCTGATGGTGGTAATTATAGTTTGACACGACGTGCCCGTAATTTTAGCAGCGTATATAGGTAGGGCGAGGTGTACTCAAATTGAGGGCCTCCATTTCACACAAAAATACCTCCTCGCGAAAGGCCGCGGTACTAAAGTGCAAACACCACCCTTTGTGTGTTGCCAAGGTTACTGGCTCTACATTAAAACCAATGAACTGTTTCCCTGCGCTTTAGCAATGGATGTTTCAGATTACCAGCGAATGTTTAGACTCAGTTACGCTGGCAACTGACGTCGCACTTTAATAGTCTATATCCATCCTAAGATCCGACAATCTTTCATTGTTAAGGCTTTCGAAGATTTCTAGTTTCATATAGAGTAGAACTATAGTATAATGTATGGCAGACCTAGCTTAGACAGACCGTGTTTTGACCAAAAAGTTGCATTAGTTTGTTAAACTTTAAATTATGGTATTCAATTTACTGGAAACAATTCAATTCCTAGATTATTGGAAACAAGTTAATTAGTGAGAGCAGTGCATTGAAAATAATGTCCACGAACGAGTGTGTATTCGTGCATGGCTGTTTTATAAGAGAAAGCAACGACAAGAAAACAAACAGACACCCTAATGTTGGCCAATCAGACACATTCATAAGAACCGTCCAATCAGAAAACGGTTTATATAAAACTCACCCGTGAAATCAGCGAATGTTACGCAGAGCGAACTTATCCAACCAATGAGAGACGTGCTTGTACCAAAGACGTCCCTAAATGTGGGCAGAAACACGCCAAGGCACTTAGCGATACCCTCTCGGAAAATAAGGGTGGAGTGAGCGGCTAATAGGACGAACCAGCCCCACCCACCGTCGGGGGCGGCGTCTGATGATGACGTCATCTCGCCTCGTTTCTTCAGCTTTGCTGATTGGCTGCACAGAGGCATGTGGGGCGTTTCCATAGACGCATAATCTATACCAATAGACAAAACGATCAAACGTATTTTCAATCTGGGTCTTTCCATAAAAAACGGCGATCTAAGTGTACCATTACGATTACATTTCAAGTCTGTTTGACCCTATATATACAGAACCCGTACTTTATACATGGGTCTTTCCACAGTAATGGGGTACATTTGAAAAATAAGTCAATAATTCCTTTCAGATGTCTTTAGTTTATCTCAGAATTAAAGAAATGTCCTTGTTTTGTTCTCAGGAGATAACTTTTGCCCAAAAAAGTAACAAATTGCTGCCACAACATACATTTTTAAAAAGCAAGTGCACAAATTTTCCTATTACGCATGTAACATGGACAGACAATTTTGTGACATCTGTTTCCGTCTTTGTTACATGCGTAATAGGAAAATTTGTGCACGAGGTTTTCACAAATGTATGTTGTATAGGACTATTTTTCTTACTCCTTGGTGAAAAAGTTATTTCCTCAGTTTAGCTTGATAATTTAAAGATAAAATTAAGAAATTTGAAGTGAACTGGGACCTAAGATCTTGAATGTTACAGAATTGTACCCCATTACTGTGGACAGACCCACATACAAAATATGAGTGAATTTTGTTACAATAGACTGCCGAAGTGAATACGTCATCTTTTGTCAGTTGCCTATAGGGAATATAGCTCTATACACTAAACATCACTGAACCGTATCCCTGTACTTTTGCGATGGTACTTTTTCCGACGGCCATGATGTTTAGAGCTAATTACCATGACAACACGTCACACTTCTGTATATATCAGACAGGTTTCAATTAAAGGTCAAACTTGCATCGAAGATCGCACCAAGTTACTAAATCGTTCTCGTACTAAGCATTAAAAGAAAAACAATATCAAGATAGTTTTCATTTTCTTTTTGTATGCATCTATGTGAAAACGTTTAAAGGCAGTATAAAGAATCAGAAATGTTCACGGATTTACACATGATGACCGTAGAAAACTTCCCCTGAAATGGTTTTGTCTGAAGTGCTATAGTCTTTGAGAAATGAGCAAAACAATTATTTTTCGTCTCGCCAGACGTAGATTAAATTCGCCCCAAAACCATTTCGCCCTGGACCACTTCGTCATGAACCACTTCGCCCAAGTGCCATTTCGCCCCCAGACCACTTCGTCCAAACTATACTTCGCCCAAAAGCCACTTCACCCCAAAACAACCTCGTGCACAGAACGTGGTTCAGGGCGAAGTGGTTTTGGGGCGAAATGACTGTAAACCCTTTTTTTGCTGTTTTCTCAAAAGTTAGACGAAGTACGGAACTGGTTTTTGCTCAGGTGGGTTTTTATCATGAATATCTTCAATCACACAGGGGGATAAAACTATTTGTAACAGTTTACCAATCATGTATACTATCTTTAACTATTCCTAAATGTCAATTTCACCTATCAGCAAGCCAAAATTGAGCATGCATGCCGAATGCCTCTCTATTTGTGAACAAACTGACAAATTTTACCTTTCTGCTGAAACTAGAAGAAATATCTTGATAAGTTTCTTTTGACTTTCGGTATAATGCAAAGACATTTTTTGATTCTCGAGGTCATAAACCGTTTATGTGCGAAGGAAATTGTTCTCCGTAGCCCATACATACTTTCCTGTCCATTAAGCAAGCAACATAAACCACATACCAAACTCATCACAACTAAAATTATGCACTTACGGATTTTCCTGCTTTAGAGCTTACCCCAAACATCAAAAAGAAGTCAAAACAGTTCTTGAGAAGTCAAAACTGCTCCTCATTCAACGTGCAACAGCCATCTTTGAGTATGATGTTGGATGGAGCCGCTATATACATGTGACACATCCCCTAAATCCCGTGGGGTTTTTATGATCAATATGTACACCAACGGATAGTATCGATGGTGTGTGGGTATCCGTCACCGACGGCTGATGCATGTTATTAAACATTATTTCAGAGAACAGACACGATCGCACTTTGATCATTTTGCCCACAACGTGGATATGGGAAACACAAGCTATACTTGCGAGTTTCAGTGTGTACTTTATACCAAAAACAATACCCTCGCACATTTATAAACGTAGACTCGAATTATAAGTGACCTCAGAAGATCACCCTTTAGTACCCTACATGAAACAGTCGTTACCCATCTTCACGAGTATTACATACGCGATGTGACGGACAGGTGGAAACGGGCGGGAGATACGCGCCCCAATCACGGCTCCGTCCAGTTCATTTACGCGGGATAATTAAGCGCAGTAAAAATACGTTCCGATGACGTCATCAGTCAAGGCCTAAAGCCACGGTGTACTTTTTTTTACCAACGGAAATGTGATCCATTTCCAGAAAGATGACTCGCAACGAAAGTTAAATTATTTCGTGGTTTCCTTTAAAGGTTTTTTTAATCACAATATTTGCATAATCTTCCAAATTGTTCTTTTGTTTTTTGATTGTTTGTTTGTTATTGTTTTATGTTGTCTTTGTTTGTTTTATTTGTTTAGTTTTTGCTTTTTTCTTTTGTTCAGTTTTTGCTTTTTGTATTTAGTGTTTCCAGAGAGATTGCCGATGTTTTTGGTTGTTTTGATTTATTGTTTTCTTTCAATAAAGCGGGCCTCCCACTGTGCGAGTTTTGCCACGAACTTCCTACGATTGGGTACGATTTGGTACGATTGTGTGTAGAGTCTATAGACAGTGTCTGGTTATCGTACCAAATCGTACCTAATCGTTAAAAATTCGTGGCAAAAATCGCACAGTGGGAGGCCCGCTTAATTATTGTTTTCTTTCAATAATTTCTTTCAATAATAAGTGAGGTATTTAAAAATAATATATACCATGCCATCACGCTAAGAAATTGTTGTATCGCAAAAAGAAAGAAAAAAATCGACCTTTTTAATATTCTTTCTGCGGAGAGAATGTTTCAAAACAGAATACCCCGCCGGCAATTTTGTCTTTTGTTTATGCATAGACGAGTAAAACGACCGACCATATACTTCAACTGTAGTGTACAAGCTTCCGGTCGCAGGTGTTTTAAAACATTTCCCTACTTATGTCATTTCTAATAAAAAAATCCTTCCTTTAATTTTAAACTCCTAGCACCTATACTTCAAATCAGCTATTATGACAATCCCTCTGAGACATCACACGTTTTGTAAAACGAAATAGAATTCAAGAGGCCTATTCTTTGAATAGGCGCACTGCTCACAAAACGACTCAAAATTAATTTTCCCAACATTCCCAAATATTTTGGCAATTTGTTTGTACTCTCAGGCGTGTTTTTAAATATACACCCTCAAGACCGTACAAAAACTGGCCACTATACAGAGGTGGCCTCTTAAGCATTATATACATGGTATTTGGGACCAAAGGTGGGTGGCCACTATATGCAGGTGGCCTGTTTATCAAGGTGGCCTTAGTAGCAGGTTTCACTGTATTAAGACATGTCTCATGAAACTACGTTATCACTCCTCGGATATGTATGCACTAATATCACTTAATACTTAGAAAACAAAACAAACAATTAAGACCAAAAATTAAAACTGGACATTTTGAGTCTTATTTTTTGCGAGCAGTAGAACAATAATACTTTACACGCCGTTTGAGTGAAGAATAAGAATTTTGTAAGGTTTGAGAATTTAGTTTTTTAACCTTCAAAGAAACGCTACTTTTTGGATTTGTCAAACGCAAAAACAAAGAAATCCGCAATTTATCGTTCAAGCAAGTTTTGTTGTTGTTAATTTTATGGCATCTTCGGCAACTAAGGCCCTTTGTGCCATCAATTATACGGTTTTAACTTGAGATGACGAAGAAGGAGTTGCAGTTTTAGAAGTAGCGTCGGAGGAAAACCCCAGATAAATCCTCCGGGGAAAACCCACACGGTCAAGTAGGGACTGCAAACCCAATCCACATATACGCCCTGGAATCAAACCTGGGACGCCAGAGGTGAAAGGCAAGGAAAGAACCAATAGACCTTTATCACGGTGCGTCCATCTTTGTCTTGTTCCCCATAGTACGTGTCAAGCACGATCAGTGCGTCTGCGTGACCGCGCGATAGCGCGTGTAATCTCCCGTCCACGCTGCACACTCTCTTAACCGCGCGCGCAACGCCCGTGCCATTGTGATGCACACAATTAAACATTTCAAAACGGGACCAAACTATTTTTTCTGCAAGGGAAGATGGCCGCACCGTGATAAAGGTCTAGAGGCCAACCCGACCGCCCCTCGTTAAAGCAAATTTATGATGAATTAAATTAATTCAATTCCTACCTTTGCATGCATAGTTTCACTCGTAGACCGCACGAATTTCCTTTAACCGCTAATGAACGCACTAATACCAAAATTATTAAGCTCGCACTGAATTCGTTTCATTCCAAAAACCAGAAAAAATAATAACCTTCGTCGGCAAACAAATAATATAATCGATCGATCAGATTACTGTTCCCAAGCTAATAGCAGCGTGTTAAAAGACATGTTGTACAGTGCACAATATATAACCGTTTATCTTTATTCAGGTTCTTTTGTATAAGGGAAGCCACACATGTCGCACTTCAATACAAACGCTGGTCGTTAAATACAAATGACCCGGCGTGATCAATCAGAACTAATCGATGTAAAATTATGCAAATTGGGTTTAACAAAGTAAACAAATTACATAAATAAAGGTCTGCTTTATATAGGAAGTATCAAATTGGCTGTGACATGCATGCATAGTTATTTTATATGCAGTATACATGTACACGTGTATTATTTTAGTAATAAATATTATTTAAATAAATTAAACGAGGAGAAGTATCAATTAAAGAAAAGGAATTTTGCAACTCGTACGTTATTGTTTTTACAACGAATAGGATATAACCCACTGAAAAGTCTTGTAGTATGGTCGTCGCCATTTTGTCCGAAAACTGGGCAAAGACTGACTTGCATACAACTCATCGATATATAATCGCTGGATGAAGTATACACTAGCAGTTTGGGGCCGTCCATAAAGTACGCACGCACGGAGGTGGTACGATTTGGTACGATTTGGTACGATTACCAGAGACTGTCTATAGACTCTACACGCAATCGTACCAAATCGTACCTAATTCGTGGCCAAAATCGCACAGTGGGAGGCCCGCTTAACTCGTGTTCCGTCCTAAGAACGATTTCAGTACAAATGTTTTGTAAACTAATTTATCTGGTTCCATAAAGCAGTGCAGTAATTACACCAATCTTTCTGCTTCCACATCCAAATTGGAGATTGCAAATTTTCTTTTTTCTTCCCATGGATATTTTAGGGGGGTATTTTGTATGATTGTTAGGTCAGAACGAAATCCATATGTCATTTAAGCAATACACTTCATTAATATAACCCCATGCAACATTACACGATACGTCTCCCAAACCACACCTTTCCCCGGTGTTTTCGCCTGCGCTGATTAAACAAGACGTCAAATTGTTTCCGACCAATAAATCGAGTTCGGATCAAATTTCCGGAGTTTTTTGCGGTCACGATGGTTGTCCAACAAACTTAATTAGGATATGTTCTCATGAGTGACAATGACATAATTCTTATACGTTTGCGAGTGCAATGATAAAACTCATTGTGCATAGTACGCACGGCTTAAATTAAAGGGCCCCTTATTTGGGATTTTTATTAATGAAATCTATGCTATAAAACCAATATACTCAGTTACATTCATTAAAATTCTATTTGGAGCTTGTTTTGGGGGTCAAAACAAAGGTTTTTAGTTTTTATGCTAATGCAAATATGCATATTCATGACCAAGGTCACGACGTCACAAGAGGCAAACACAGGAAAATCACATCCAACTGTGCACAAAAGATTCCACCTTTTTCTCAAACGTCCTGGAACTTTTGTAATCCATGACTGTTTGAGTTTGTTCTACATGTTTCCTGTTGTAAGCCATGACGAAACTGGGGGAGTAAACAGCAGCAATTTGCCACAAGTCCAACTTGAAGTCTTATGTTTTTTCTTAACTTTTGCCTTCTGTCTTCCTTTTGTGATGCACTCCAAACAGCGCCCTCTGTCTGTGGTTTATTGCAATGAAATCTTCAAAGTTGAACAAAGCTACCTTTTATTGATTTTACATCCAAACGAACAAGAGCATGTCTTGCTGAACAAGTAATTCATCATATGAAGCAAAGATTAGGCAAAAAGTTGTTTAGCACATCATAGGCCCTTTAAATTCAAAGAAAAACCTAAATGTCTGTAGATGTTGCAACGCAATTAGGAATCTCAAAATTTACAAATTTGTTACGCCGTAACTAGGAATCTCAATTTAGTTGTGGTATTTTTAAATTTGTTGACGTGTTCACAGGCGTGATTGTTCGTATACTTTCAAGACATTATTTTCAGTTTATCTTCCACATTAGTTGTTTTTAAATGTGAACCCCTAAATTAATAGAATCCCGACAACATTCTAGGTATTTAAAGGTCCAGTAAACCCGACTAGGATTTACTCGTATAGTCCATGGGCCAGAGGGGCCCACCGTGCACCCCCCCCTAGAATTGACGAAACAACATTTTTCTAGTAGGTTTGCATCTGTACTTCATTTTAACACTTGTTAACATTCGATTAGCTGGGACTCACTACTCGAATTTGGATGTTACATGAACCCTCAAGCCCAAGACTTTTGACGGCCAACTTAGGGTTAGGGGAAATTCAAATACTCTTTGTTCCGTCAAAAATTGTCGTAGAGATACAAGTTACCCCTCAAAATGTAGGTATTGGTGAGTTCTACACAGTGGTAAATGATTTATGTCTTTTAAATTAGTAAGTAGGTCAACAGAGGTCAAAATGTCAATTTTAAAGGGAGTTTCGCTAAATTTGGTAATCCTCGCCATCCAACAAAACTGTACGTGTAAATTAATAAAGTTTTACTACCGTATTTATACATGATATTATTCTGTCTCAACGTATTTTATTCGCCATATAAATACAGGTTAATTTGATTATAGTGGTAGAAAGGCTTTCTGCCACAACGTGGGAATTAAATAGGTGGGTCAATATAGCACCAAAAATACCCCAACATAAAAAAAACCTTACAGGCATGGATGGGGTGGAGACAATGACTTCTCTAATATAACTGCTGATGTCAGATGTAGCTAATTCTATTGTTCAGTAATGTGTATAACATGATACTGTGGCAAAACTGGCTGCACCACCCACCATATGAGCTGCTAAGGCAGGGTGGGCCACTCTACCAGAATTGCCTCCCCGACAACCTGCACTTCTAGGGCTGTATTTGAGACATGGGATTCAAAAGGTCTGGTTAGGCCCATGCAGGTTTAATCAGGATAAAAACCTAACAAACTTCAGCATGAAGCCATCCCAGCCCAGCTCTAAGCCATCCTAGCCCAGCCCGAAGCCATCCCAGCCAAGCTCAATGCCATCCCAGCTATGCCCAAACCCGAAAACCCCAGCCTAAAGACATCCCAGCCCAGCCCGAAGCCATGCCAGGCAAGCCTGAAGCCATCAAAGCCTAGCCTGAAGCCATCAAAGCCATCCCGTTTCAGCCAGAAACCATCCCGGTTTAGCCCGAAGCCATACTAGCCGAGCCCAAAACCATCCCGGCCCAGCCTTAAGCCATCCCGTCCCAGCCCGAAGCCATCCCGTCCCAGCCCGAAGCCATCCCGTCCCAGCCCGAAGCCATCCCGTCCCAGCCCGAAGCCATCCCGTCCCAGCCCGAAGCCATCCCGGCCCAGCCCGAAGCCATCCCGCCCAGGCCGAAGCCATCCCGGCCCAACCCGAAGCCATCTTGGCTCAGCCCGAAACCATCCCAGCCAAGCCCAATGCCCTCCCAGCTACGCTCAAACCCCAAAACCCCAGCCCGACGCCATCCCAGCCCAGCTATAAGCCATCCCAACCCAGCCCGAAGCCATCCCTGTCTAGCTAGAAACCATACCAGCCAAGCCCGAAGCCATCCCGGCCCAGCCTGAAGCCATCCTGACCCAGCCCGAAGCCATCCCAGCCCAGTCTGAAGCCATCCCGGCCCAACCTCAAGCCATCCAGGCCCAATCTGAAGCCATACTGGCCCAGCCCAAAGACATCTCAGTCAAGCTCAACGCTCTCCCAGCTCGTCCCAACCCCAAAACCTCAGCCCGAAGCCATCCTGGCCCAGTCTGAAGCCATCCCGGCCCAAGGGAAGCCATTCTAGCCCAGCCTGAAGCCATCTCAGCCAAGCCCAATGCCCTCCCAGCCAAGCCCAATGCCCTCCCAGCTTAGCTCAAACCCCCAAACCCCAGCCCGAAGCCATCCCGGCCCAACTTAAGCAATTCTAGCCCAGCCCGAGGATCTCCCAGCCCAGCCCTTGGCCCTCCCAGCCCAGCCCGAGGCCATCCCAGCCCAGCCCGTGGCCATCCCAGCCCAGCCCGTGGCCCTCCCAGCGCAGCCCGAGGCCATCCCAGCCCAGCCCGAGGCCATCCCAGCCCAGCCCGTGGCCATCCCAGCCCAGCCCGTGGCCCTCCCAGCGCAGCCCGAGGCCATCCCAGCCCAGCCCGAGGCCATCCCAGCCCAGCCCGTGGCCATCCCAGCCCAGCCCGTGGCCCTCCCAGCCCAGCCCGAGGCCATCCCAGCCCAGCCCGTGGCCATCCCAGCCCAGCCCGTGGCCCTCCCAGCGCAGCCCGAGGCCATCCCAGCCCAGCCCGAGGCCATCCCAGCCCAGTCTGAAGACATCCCGGCCCAACCTGAAGCCATCTTGGCCCAGCTCGAAGCCATCCCATCCAAGCCCAATGTCCTCCCAGCTACGCCCAAACCCCAAAACCCCAGCCCGAAGCCATCCCAGCCTAGCTCTAAACCATCCCAACCCAGCCCGAAGCCATCCCTGTCTAGCCCGAAGCCATCCCAGCCAAGCCCAATGCCCTCCCAGCTACGCCCAAACCCCAAAACCCCAGCCCGACGCCATCCCAGCCCAGCTATAAGCCATCCCAACCCAGCCCGAAGCCATCCCTGTCTAGCCCGAAACCATGCCAGCCCAGCCCGAAGATCCCGGCCCAGTCTGAAGCCATCCCGGCCCAATCTGAAGCCATTCCAGCCAAGCCCGAAGCCATCTCAGCCAAGCCTAATGCCCTCCCAGCTCAGCCCAAACCCCAAAACCCCAGCCCTATGCCATCCCAGCCCAGCCCGAAGCCAACCCGGCCCAGCCCAAATCAATACCAGAGGGCTTTGGGCTGGGCCGGGGGTAGCTTTGGGCTGGGTCGGGGTGGCTTCGTGTTGGGCTGTGGTGGCTTCAGGCTGGGCTTTGGGGCTTCAGGCTGGGCTTTTGGACTTCATGTTTTTGCTGGGAGGGCATTGGGCTGGGGCTTGATGACTTCAGGCTGGGCCGGAATGGCATCAGGCTGGGCCGGGATGGCTTTGGGCTGGGGTTTTGGGGTTTGGGCATAGCTGGGAGGGCATTGAGCTTGGCTTGGATGGCTTTGGGCTGAACCGGGATGGCCAAGTTTGTTAGGTTTTTTATCCTGATTAAACCTGCATGTGCCTGACCAGACTTTTTGAATCCCATGTCTTAAAAACAGCCCTAGAAGTGCAGGTTGTCAGGGAGGCAATTTTGGCAGAGTGCCCCCCCCCCCCCACCCCCCCCCCCCCCCCCCCCTGCCTTAGCGGCTCATATGGTGGCTGGTGCAGGCAGTCTTGCCACAGTATCATGTTATATACATTAATGAATAATAAAATTAGCTATATTTGACATCAGTAGTTATATTAGAGAAGTCATTGTCTCCACCCCTTCGACAATGATTTTTTTTTATGTTGGGGTATTTTTGGTGTTATATTGACCCACCTATTTCCCACGTTGTGGCAGAAAGCCTTTCTACCACTATAATCAAATTAACCTGTATTTATATGGCGAATAAAATACGTTGAGACAGAATAATATCATGTATAAATAAGGTAGTAAAACTTTATTAATTTACACGTTTGTTGAATGGCGAGGATTACCAAATTTAGCGAAACTTCCTTTAAAATTGACCTTTTGACCTCTGTTGACCTACTTACTAAATTAAAAGACATAAATCATTTACCACTGTGTAGAACTCACCAATACCTACATTTTGAGGGGTAACTTGTATCTCTACGACAATTTTTGACGGAACAAAGAGTATTTGAATTTCCCCTAACCCTAAGTTGGCCGTCAAAAGTCTTGGGCTTGGGGGTTCATGTAACATCCAAATTCGAGTAGTGAGTCCCAGCTAATCGAATGTTAACAAGTGTTAAAATGAAGTACAGATGCAAACCTACTAGAAAAATGTTGTTTCGTCAATTCTAGGGGGGGGGGGGGGGGGGGGGGGTGGCGGGGTGCACGGTGGCCCCCTCTGGCCCATGGACTAGTAGTTTTGTCTGACCGCCATGATTTACTCTGGCCCATGGACTAGTAGTTTTGTCTGACCGCCATGATTTACTAGACTTGTTGCCAGTCTACTCAAAGTTACACCACAGTTCATCCCGTCTTCATTGCATCTGATGAAATAGTTGTTGCTACGAAAGCCTATAGATGCTTGTGAATTATTTTGTTAATAACACGTCTGTATTTTACTGTTTTATTCACAAGAATACAGAGTATAGGCTATATTTAGCAAATGACACACAGTTACCCTTTCACTGTATAATTTGTAAAACACGAGTCAAACTTTAAAAAAAAAAAAAAAACAAGACTTGAGTGCAATGTGAGTAAAAGTAATTCCTGATTTGGTTGCAACGGAACTGAAAACTTGCGTGTGTACCCGCCAGCTGACCGGAGCTAGTCTAGGGGTGCACACAAGTAAATAGGGCCACTTTTAGGAGCTAGTGTCTAAAATGTTTGTAGTTGGAAGAAAAAATACCCCACATCGCGGCGATAGTCATATTCTACACAAGACCATACTCGTTCAGCTCGCAATTCTCTCTAATATAAAAGAATTTGAGGGCATACAAAATATTCATGAGCTCGGCGCACAGATCTTGCCTATTTACTAGTGTGCACCCCTAGGGTCAAGAGCGTCCATGACATATTTATAAATTGGGTACCGGAATTAAGAATCGAGCGATAGAGGGCGTTATTACATAGTTTAGGTGGATTCCTAATCACGTTGCAACATTAGCCACGAAAATCTGGATAGTAACATGAAATACGAAACGCAGTGTCCCCGTTACGTCCCGACTGATTTTATTAAGAACAGTCTTTTCAGTTGCGGAAATTACCACTGGGGGTTTTACGTCCTATCCAATGCTCACGTTTTCTATTTTACATTTCACATAAATTATCCCCAACATTTAACATCGTACCAATCAATTTTGAGTTTACGGTTTTCAGGGTTGTAATGACTCGGACTCGAGACTCGGGATTCGAGTCGACTTGGGTCCCAATTTTCGCTGACTTGACTTGACTTGACTTGAGACTTGAACCTCAAATGACTTGACTTGACTCAGACTTTTTGACTTGAGTCTGCCAAAAATAAATTAGATCTTTTATGCAATTTTGTTGTCATTTTGGGGACCGAACTGTATTTCTGCACTAAAGAAACCTTTGCCGGAGCAACATGAATGCGAAATTCAGCGTTTACACTCATTTTGAAATTAGCTTGAACAAATTTACTGTCGTAACTACGTGACTTGACTTGACTTGCGACTCGAATGCAGTTTGAATTGACTTGACTTAAGATAAGTAATTCCAACAAAGCCTTCACAAATTGACGTTATTCGACTTTACCAATACCAAGATTAAAATTGGCTTATAAATGTATAATTATACACTGAGCTACCCATCAAAAAAAGATGGCGTGTAATCAGTCCATGTAAATATAGACACGGCAAAATGGCCAATTCAGATCACACCTGTTGCGGACGTAAGAAAAAAGTGTTGTATAACTTGGGACTCGAGGGCAGTTTTACTTGACTTGACTTGGGACTCGGAGGCAGTTTGACTTGACTTGACTTGGGACTCGAAGGCAGTTTGACTTGACTTGACCTGACTTGGGACTCGAAGGCAGTTTGACTTGACTTGACTTGGGACTCGAAGGCAGTTTGACGTGACTGGACTTGACTTGGGACTCGAAGGCAGTTTGACTTGACTTGACTTGGGACGGACCGAGGTAGTTTTACTTGACTTGACTTGGGACCCGAAGGCAGTTTTACTTGACTTGACTTGGGACTCGAAGGCAGTTTGACTTGACTTGACTTGACTTGGGACTCGAAGGCAGTTTGACTTGACTTGACTTGACTTGGGACTCGGAGGCAGTTTGACTTGACTTGACTTGGGACCGAGGCAGTCTGGCTTGACTTGACTTGGGACTCGGAGGCAGTTTGACTTGACTTGACTTGGGACCGAGGCAGTCTGGCTTGACTTGACTTGGGACTCGAAAGCATGCAGCTTGACTTGACTTGGGACGGACCGAGGTAGTTTTACTTGACTTGACTTGGGACTCGAAGGCAGTTTGACTTAGATTGCCTTGGGACTCGAAGGCAGTTTGCCTTGACTTGACGTGGGACTCGAAGGCAGTTTGACTTGACTTGGCTTGGGACTCGGGCAGAGGGAGACCCGTTACAACCCTGAGTTTTGCGACTTATATAAAGGGAATTTACGGAACAAATTTTAATTTCACATTTAACGCTGTGCAGCAAAACCGGGTGTCAGCAAAAGTGATAATTCAGTGAACATTATTTTGTTTCCATTAATCTTTGATGCCCACCAAAAACCACTTTCGAATCCAGTTCTATAACTACGTGTATTTTAGTCTTCAGGAATAAAATGTACTGGTCGTGATGCAGTGCAGTGTCACTTCAGTGGGATACATTTTAAATAATATAATCGAATGCATTTTCAATCTCATTTACAATCCAAACAGTTGAAAATTCAATGTTTAAAAATGCGGGTACGACTTTTGACGGGGAACGGAGGAACGCATAAACTGGGTTTATTGAAATTCAAGAGCTTCAAAGTTTATGGCGGTGGAAAATGTTTTGAATGCATCAATTTGAATTTAAATTTCGGATACTGCTAAACGCAGAAGTATACGCGCAATATACAGTGCACCGAAGCAATATTCGTCTTTGAAGGGCCTAGAAAAAGGTCAGTCGAATTTCAGGCTTATTTATTTAACGAACACAACATCTGATATGGTGCCTGATCACCATTGAAATGAAACAACTGTACCTTATAGCTCAGCTGGTAGAGCATGTGCCTAGTGAGTCTTTTCAGTTGCCAAAGCCAACAGTATACTGCGGAAATTACCAATGGGAGTTTCACGTCCTATCCAATGCTCACGTTTTCTATTTTACATTTCACAAAAATTATCACCAACATTTAATATCGTACCAATCAAAACGGGATTATTTTTTGTTAAATTAGCATGCATAACGGGAAAATATTCCACAAAATCGGCAGTTATAAAAGTTTCGGTCCTGTGCATGGCTGAACAGCGCCCTCACGCGTCAAAAACATTTTATAGATGTAAAGGGCGATTTCTATGTGAAACGAAAGCAATTTTGAGTTTACGGTTTTCAGGGTTGTAATGACTCGGACTCGTAACTCGGGATTCGAGTCGACTTGAGTCCCAATTTTCGCTGACTTGACTTGACTTGAGACTTGAACCTCAAATGACTTGACTTGACTCAAACTTTTTGACTTGAGTCTGCCAAAAATTTCTTTTATGCATTTTTGTTGTCATTTTGGGGACTGAACTGTATTTCTGCACTAAAGAAACATTTGCCAGAGCAACATGAATGCGAAATTCAGCGTTTACACTCATTTTGAAATTAGCTTGAACAAATTTACTGTCGTAACTACGTGACTTGACTTGACTGCGACTCGAATGCAGTTTGAATTGACTTGACTTAAAGGTACACACCGGCCTACTGTTGACAATAATTTTTTTATGGTCGTTGTGAAAAACGATCATAAAAAGATCCCGTCATTTAGTAAAGAAGTGCAAAATTAACAAAAACGGTCAAAAGACGGGTTATACGCTTTACCAGCCGTTGCAACTACGCGCGAGCCTCACGACTTTTTCACAAACGATTCGCTCTTCTCCTACTCAGGATATCTCCAATTTTCTGCTCACGATTTCACTGGACAGCCCGGACGACCGAATAGGAATTTCCGTTTTCTTTTGAGGAGTTGGCATTATGTTATTTCTTCACGAGCATACACCCGAGCAACACACCCATGTATACCGTGTGCACTCGGGCTATTTGCCGTGCTGCGCGGGGCAAATATCCTACACTCCACGGTAGCCTGCCGTAGCACGCGCTCGCTCCCGTTCTCCGGACTCTCGAAACAAACATTTACGTTCGAATTTTCATAGTTATGTTTAACCTGTATAAATAGTCTGTCTTTTGTCAATTAATTAATAATAATAATAATAATAATGATTAGATTTGTAATGCGCACATATCCAACCTGCAGGGTGTTCAAGGCGCTGTTACCATTATTACCGCTGCCATCAGGGAATCACCAGAACCAAATCGCTTCAACTAGGTGGCTGCTGGTCAGGCGCACAACCCTATCAGCAGTTAGATTGTGGCATTCCCCCCCCCCCCCCCCCCCCCCCCACTAGACCACACGCGCTCCCCCAATTAGAAATATTGGGGGGAAATCAGAGTTGAATTTGGTGCAGTTCTGCAGTAAGACATTTTCATACGGCTGGAAATACAACTAACTCACAAGACCACGTGACTTTTCGGAACCAAAGTCTGGTTCCGAAAAGTCACGTGACCTTGAATTTTTGGAAAATGCTCAGAAACGGCCAAATCTGACGGCGTCTTTTCAGGATATATCTAATTTACTCTGGAAAGCGCTTCAGAATAATGCATGGGTCTATTTCGAGCCCAAAATAGCCCAACAAAGCCGGTGTGTCCCTTTAAGATAAGTAATTCCAACAAAGCTTTCACAAATTGACGTTATTCGACTTGACCAATACCAAGATTAAAATTGGCTTATAAATGTAATTATACACTGAGCTACCCATCAAAAAAAGATGGCGTGTAATCAGTCCATGTAAATATAGACACGGCAAAATGGTCAATTCAGATCACACCTGTTGCGGACGTAAGAAAAAGTGTTGTATAACGATAACGATGGTTTGTTAATCATTAATTATTAGCACAAAGTCCTGCAGCCACTCGAATAAACAGTGAATTCTATAAACGAAAAGCTTTGTGATACGAAAAATACACAATAGGCATATGGTTCATGTTTTACATGAATGCTTTATTAAAAGTGGATACAATATATTAAAACTGTCCGACAGTTTTGAGAAAATTAATCAAAATTCAGATCTTATAATTAAATAATACTCTATAACCAGTTTTACACTTAAAGATAGTATACATGATTGGTAAACTGTTACAAATAGTTTTATCCCCTGTGTGATTGAAGATATATGCATGATTAAAACCAACCTGAGCAAAAACCAGCTCCGTACTTCGTCTAACTTTTGAGGAAATGACTTTTGCAGTCATTTCGCCCTAAAACCACTTCGCCCTGAACCACGGCCTGTGCACGAAGTGGTTTTGGGGCAAAGTAGCATTTGGGCGATGTAGTGTTTGGACGAAGTGATTTGGGGCGAAATGACACTCGGGCAAAGTAGTTTGGGGCGAAATGGCACTTGGGCGAAATGGTTTTGGGGCGAATTGAAATTTCGTCTCATAAGACGAAAAATAATTGTTTTACTCATTTCTTAAAGACTATAGCACTTTAGACAAAACTATTTCAGGGGAAGTTTTCTACAGTCATCATGTTTATATTGTGTAAGTTAGGCGTAAATCTGTGAACATTTCTGATTTTCGAGATACCATGTAGGCCTATACTGCCTTTAAAGGCCCATTGTATCATTTGCAATTACCCAATTTTGTTTTTCATGAGTTGACAAGAAAAACCTTACTTAAAGTGTTGATAGCAATGGTAACAAACACCACATTAATTTATTTCTGTCCAAAATGGTATTTCATGCTGGAAATTGACAACCGAAGGTGGTTTTCTTTTTTTTAAAAGTCCCGTCCCGACTTTGTTATCACTCACTTGTACACAAAATCCATATATGGATTTTCAAGGTTGATACATAGGGCCTTTAACCTCTCTCGACATTTATAAACACAATTTTATTTCTTTCATTAATTAAAATTATAATTATTTTGTATTTTTTTTAGAAAGAATAACCGCACCCGTTCATAAATTATGAACGGAATTGTACCCCGTTATGGCGTGGTTAAAAGCTTGGCATGCGTTCGATGTATTGTAATGAAATGATCCGATATTAATTAATCCGAAATCGATTATAGCATGCAGGTGCACGTGTTTTCATGTGTTGTGCATGTGCTGTGTGTGAGGTTTAACGTCCCGCCGTCAATAATTCCAGGGGGTATTTTAGTTGTTCGAGGACACCGAGGTTATTGGGAGATTTTATAGTTGAATTTGAATATTCATATTATCTATATCCACGTATACCGATCTACAAAAGGCATGCAAATTTTCAGTTTAATCAAAATTCATTTGTTTTCTTAATGACTGCATAAAGCTTGTGTGTGCTGACTTTTTCTTAAATCAAAAAGCGCATAAAATATTTGTTAAACAAACTGAGAAAATTAATGTTGAAAAAGACAGAATAAATCGCGATTCCGATTTCTATCTTGGAAGCGACTCCAAAAAGAATTCGCCCAAGTCTATGGTAAAAAATATCACTCCCCGGGGCGCGCGATACGACTGACCAAGGTATCTGACCGCGCCTTCTAAATTTGAACAAAAAAAGGAATGAAAATGGACAAAATGGTTGGCTATAAATAGCATGTCTGGCATGAGTCACCCGGCATACGATCGTCTTGTATAAAGTAGTGCATAATGTTATGCACGAACTGGCATGTAAGCCAAAATGAAGTCATCCGATTGGCGTAGCGTCCGCGTCGCGCGTATTTCCAATACGCGAGACGCGCTTTGTGGCATGCACCAATGGCATACGAGCCTGATACAGACTTCTACATGATCCCCAAAGAAATCGGGTTGGTAAAGCGGGCCTCCCACTGTGCGATTTTGGCCACGAAATATGTACGATTAGCTACGATTGGGTACGATTGTGTGTAGAGCCTATAGACAGTCTCTGGTAATCGTACCAAATCGTACCAATTCGTAGGAAATTCGTGGCCAAAATCGCACAGTGGGAGGCCCGCTTAAGATTAGCCAACGTATAGGTCGTTGCCCTGTAGCCACCTAGGAGGTTCTTGAGCACAGCCACGAAGTGCGAGAGAACAGGAAGAAATGCTCAGTTTTAGAGGTGGGAGAAAAACCCCACACACCAACATGTGGGGAAACCCACGGAATCGGGCAGGGACTGAGAACCCAATGCACATATTTACTATCCCGGACGGGATTCGAACCAGGGCCACAGAGGTGGAAGGCGAGAAAGAAACCGCTACGCCAACCCAATTCTCCGCTTACACACATATCACTATAACTATACTCTATCAGACAACTGATGACAAAGCGCCTTGCTTAATAAGGACACACGCACCACATAAATCAATGTCTTTTAACCAAGGTTTAAAATCGTCTACTACTTACCGACTTCAAGATCGTCCTCCATTGTAAGCGTTGCGGAATGTCTGTAGGTAAGCACCATTTTCACGAGCCGATTTCAGTACAATCCTATTTTGCCGCCAAAACCTTGCTGAATGGCCAAATCCACCAGAAATGACATCCGTACGTTAGTCCATCTGCATAAAAACGATCCGACGTTTTCGTTAGTTTACTTTCAAGACAAGACGAAAGATATGTTCAATATGGATCAATAGTCTTTGCGATATCACTTCAATTTTCGTAGTTGTAGATTAATTGTAAGATAAGGAAATGGACGTGAAGAAAATACAAATTTATCATTGTGGCATAGGGAAGTTGTACTGCCTCGTGTGGACTGTCACAAACTGCGGCGCACGTCAGTTTTTATGCAATGTGGCACCTCACCTTGAAATACATCAGGCGCGGTTCCAGAGGGGAGTTTTGGGGGTCAAAACCCCTCCCTGCTCCGACACCAAAAAATATAATGTAATGCATTTTTTGTGTGTCCGCCTGTCCGAAACAAGCAGACATAAAAATCTGACGGGCAAAACCCCTCCCTGGTGGCAAAACCCCCTCCTGGAAAAATTCCTGGAACCGCCCACATGTATATATATTTTAGTAGTTAACACTTGAATAATAATTACTGTGCTGCTTTGCATTACAATGCTTAACAAAATGTTTTATCGGTCCAAAAATAGTGTCCGCAGGAGCTGCACGACTTTCATATTTGACATGACTTCAAATAATCTTGTCGTCCATCTATATTATATTGCAACAATTGAACCGAAAAGAGTTATAGACACGCAAACTAATGCAGCTTTTATCACATAATACACGCCAGAGTGGTTATGTGCAATATTTAGGAGCTTTAATTGACGTGCTGCTGGTGGGAAATATTGAAAGGTCATTATCTGACATAGCTCTACAATTATGTGATGGAATTCGCACAACCAGTGCATGAAGATTATTATATACCGCAACACGCATCCTCGCTAACTGTCAAATGTTTTTTTATAGGTTTATAAATTTAAAGTTGTTTATTTTTGCGCGCATTTTGTTAAAGATAGTATATTGGTAAACTGTTACAAATAGTTTCACTCCCCTGTGTGATTGAAGATATGCATGATTAAAACCAACCTGAGCAAAAACCAGCTCCGTACTTCGTCTAACTTTTGAGAAAAGTCAAAAAAGGGTTTGCAGTCATTTCGCCCCAAAACCACTTCGCCCTGAACCACGGCATGTGCACGAAGTGGTTTTGGGGAGAAGTAGCATTTGGGCGATGTAGTGTTTCGACGAAGTGATTTGGGGCGAAATGGCACTCGGGCGAAGTGGTTTGGGGGCGAAATGGCACTTGGGCGAAATGGTTTTGGGGCAAAATGAATTTTCGTCTTATGAGACGAAAACTAATTGTTTTACTCATTTCTCAAAGACTATAGCACTTCAGACAAAACCATTTCAGTGGAAGTTTTCTACGGTCATCATGTTTATATTGTGTTTATATTCTGATTTTCGAGATGTAGGCCTATACTGCCTCTAACTTAAAGGAAGGGACAACACTTGTTTGAAGTTATCGACGAATGTAATTAAAAATATTACCGATGTATTGCCCGGTGCATAAACCTTCATGACGGAGAATCAGAGAATCTTGTTTTCAACGTACGTCGGCAACCTAATTAATTTTGATGATAAACTCTGCAACTAATGCAACTATGTGCTGCGCCATATTTGAGATATTGAAAGGGATGATTACGTCAACCATGCAACGATTACATGGATGACGTCAAGATAATGCCTTGTTTCCCGACTCCCACACGCCGTGAAGTGTATGTAGAAATATGTTGTGTAAACTCACGCCCTCTCAAGGCTGAGCGTCGTACTGCAAAATATAGCATTTTACATGAAGCGTACAGAGTTAGGCAACCCTTTGCAAGTGTTGTCCCTTCCTTTAAACTTTCTTTAATCTTTGGCAGTAGACAGGGCTGTAGTCGAGTCTTCACTTTCCGAGTCCGAGTCCTCGGTGTCCGAGTCCGAGTCCACCAAACATCCGAGTCCTCAGCAGGCCGAGGCCGAGGCCGAGTCCGAGTCCGAGTCCGAGTCCGAGTCCCGAGTCCCGAGTCCTTATTTCAATTTCAAGTGCAAGTGTCAATTGATCGTGCCTGTGATCTTTGGCAGCTCGTAACTTTGCTTTAGGCTGAGAAAAATGTTTCTTTGCGAGATGAGATACATTTTGAGTGCTCAAAATTATTTTAAGCAGTATACATGATTTATTTTACATTCTCAGAATTTTATTTCACATGTTCGAAATACTTTCGGCCCCAAAATAAATATTTTTTGGCGCGTGTATAATGTGCTTAATTTACTAATGTAAAATATTGTATATTTATTTTTTCACTGGACTCGGATGGACTCGGCCCAAATCTCCCCGTCCTTACCACCCGAGTCCGAGTCCGAGTCCTGACTGGCCAAGTCCGAGTCCGAGTCCGAGTCCTTAAAAATCGGGACTCGACTCGAGTCTACAGCGTTGGCAATAGATGGCGTTGTTTGTGTGATGGCACTATACACCAATCCGAGCTGCAAAGTCATGGTCCATGTACGTCCGCCATAGCTGGGGGCCATCCAGTGCCATGAACTGTGGGTTTTGTGTTGATGATATGCTGTTACATTATGTTGTCACTTCGAACAATTTTGCGCGTTTATTTGCTTGCGAAGCCTGTGTACGCGTACGCGTTGTGCGCTGTTCGATTTAACAACAAGACAAAGCGCCTAGTCCATGGTAGCCTTTTGACAAGGCCTTATGGCTTTGGGGTTTGGGCGTCTTGAGCGGAGTATACGAAGGCTGTGCAAACGCTATGCCTTCTGTTTTGCCATAAGGCCTTTTTCGAACTGGCAACTGCTACATTATTCATTACATGCAAGCAGTTGACCCGAATGTGCAACGTCACAACATTACCCACGCCCCACTCTGCACGTAAAGATTTTGAAAACAGAAATCGAAAACAAACATTCAACTGAGCCAATGGGCGCTAGGAGCTTGTTTTGCACGCGCGCGTGTGATGCAAGTCACGTACAGTTCCCGCAGGACAAATTGACCAATCACATGGCTTGCGGCGTTATGGCCTCGTTCATTACCAACGTAGGTACGGCACTTATATTTACTTCGACACAAAACCATCGAGCTTCATGAAAATACGTTTATATTTGACATAAATTGTTTATTACATCAACATTTTATACGGAACTAATATAATTCCCATTTGATTTAATTTATTTGCCGTTTAATGTACCCAGTAAATTCAAAAGCGTAAGCCTACCTCCCTTGTTTGTAGGAGCTCCCTGCGTAATTTGCATGGAGTGACCTGCACGTGACTGGCTGATTTCTGCTACCACTTTTGGTAGCAAAAATAAAGAAAAACATAAGAATTGCCTGTCAGTTCGAAAAAGGCCAAGTGAGTAATTCACTCTGCGCGTATAGACTCTACTCAAGTCACCAAATCGCCCAAATTCACGAGGCCTTGACAAAAGGCTAAGTCCATGGCAGTGGATGGCCCCCAGCTATGGCGGACTTGCAGGGAAGGAGTCCTTAGCAACCGGATTCGTGTATAGAGCTCACTTGAAAAGTAAAGGGAGACCATTCGAATTTAAACGGGAATTGTGGTAAACTAGCTAAGTGCAGTTATCCTCTCTAAGATAAGAACAGGAAAGATATACATATATCAATCATAAATTTCCAAACTTGTTGAAGGGCTTAGATTATAAGGAACCGCGTTTTTTCTGCCATGTGATATCGGAAATTTATATTTAATTCTCAAGCCACAATTATTAACGAAAGTGCAGAATGTAAATTTCCACAAGAGAAAAGGTCAGGTTGTTGTTCTTCCGTTGTGAAAGTCAACATTAGACGTTGAATTTATCTTTGTTATCAGTGTACTTTATCAATGTCATTATATTTTATTAACGGTATAAAATAATAACAGGACACATGGCTGAGTACGGTGATAGACCTTGAAATCCCATGTGGCACAAGCATAAATTTTTATTATGGATAAATTATATATGTAGAGATTCAAATTAATTCCACGGCAAAATATATATAACTGCCGCTTTGGAATTAAAACATGTCTATTTCTACCATACATTGAATTCGATGTCCCCAGATTATCAGTGTAAAATGAGTATACTGTTTAACATGGATAAAGGAAACACTAACATTTATTTATTAATGAGAACAAAAGGTGGTAATTTCATAATGAATATTAAAAACAAACACATGTACTCACACAAAACGAGGAATAGAAATGAACAATCATTTAGCCCAATTACGAAAATAACCCTAAATGACTGTAAATAAACTCTACATAAACACGAAATGAAAATTTGTATCACGATTGATTTAATGTTTTTATTTTTACAAAGATTTTTTAATTTATATACAAAAATATTCAAAAATCAATATGGCCGCGCGTCATCGGCCATATTTCAAAATGGCGGTTATATTATCAAGGATAATATTAACGAAAAAAACTTACCTTATTGTCAAAAGCAGCAGGCGCTATCTCCAATCCCTGCTGTACTTCGATCTACAATGGACATTGACGGATGGTATAATCAATGGCGTGAAAACAGTCCTTCCTCGGTACAAAGCCCTTTCAAAAAATCCAGCAAATATGCAGGCCAGCTCATACTACGTTTCTCGATATTACATGGCCAGGAATCTCGATATTAGGATGGCTATTCCATACGGCATTTGCCTCATTATTGGCTTTTTTGTGTACATATTGCACGCTATGAATATTACAGATAAGAGCACACAAAACACAGCACTCGTCTTTTGTTCGCATTGATTTTGGTACATCTCACGTTGAAAAAGACATGCACGCAAATTCACTTTATCGATTTATCTTTTTTTGGCGGGAGAATTCTGAAAAACCGGCTAAAGTCCAAACATTGATTCTTTTTTGGGAAAGAAAAATACTTTAATTTATAGTTTTTCTCGCGTGGAATAAACATCAGACTCTTTCTTTAATAATATACGCCTACGTGTATTGTACGAATAAATGGGGTCTATCTCGGTAAAATTAATCACTGTCATTCAGGCATAGGCCTATCTCTTCCAAGTATTTTTACAAAGCGACATTTTTAAGTTTACTATTTTAAATTTTACAATTTTGGTCAAACATTTAACTAAACCTCGAAAATTTCCTGTTTTGATATTTGGGAGATAAAGACCGTAGCGAATAGCTGTCATTTCGTGGGGCAGTTTATTTGTTCCTTGAGGACATATTGTGCTTCCATTGTTGAACGGTTTAAGGTGCCCCACGAAATGGCGGCTATTCGATACGGTCTATATATAGAAAGAAATGCCTTTCCTAGACTGCTGGTTATAAATACTACTTTCACTAGAATACACATGCACGTTAAAGATAGTATACATGATTGGTAAACTGTTACAAATAGTTTTATCCCCCTGTGTGATTGAAGATATGCATGATTAACCAACCTGAGCAAAAACCAGCTCCGTACGGTACTTCGTCTATTAAACTTTTGAGAAAACAGTCAAAAAAGGGTTTGCAGTCATTTCGCCCCAAAACTACTTCGCCCTGAACCATTTCGCCCTGAACCACGGCCTGTGCACGAAGTAGTTTTGGGGTGAAGTGGCATTTGGGAGATGTAGTGTTTGGACGAAGTAATTTGGGGCGAAACGGCACTCGGGCGAAGTGGTTTGGGGCGAAATGGCACTTGGGCGAAATGGTTTTGGGGCGAATTGAATGTTCGTCTCATGAGACGAAAACTAATTGTTTTACTCATTTCTCAAAGACTATAGCACTTCAGACAAAACCATTTCAGGGGATGTTTTCTACGGTCATCATGTTTATATTGTGTAAGTTAGGCGTAAATCTGTGAACATTTCTGATTTTCGAGATTACCAATGATGTATACTGCCTTTAAGTACAATGCAAGCGATCGTACAGTCGGGAAGCCGGGGACCAGTCTAGGCAAAGCGACACGTTCAATTCTTGCATAGACCGTATCGGATAGCTGCCATCTTGTAGGGCAGTTTCTTTGTTCCTTGAGGACATGCATGGTTGCACAATTTGTGCTCACATTAATTGTTGACCAATTTAAATGTCAAAAGCTGCCCTACAAGATGGCAGCTATTCGATACGGTCTATAGCCATCTGCTATTGCACGCCGTCCAATGTATAGAGGTCGGTGCTACGAACTTGCATTTATTCCTAACCCTAAAAATAAAACGTAAACACTCGTAGCTATTTGTATATCTTTAAGATCTTTTGAAGCCTGCATACTCGTGTAGGCCTACTTGTTCTACAGCTTGCAATTCAGATTATATCGAGTGCTGGGTCATCTCGTCTGCGTCGGAATAGCAACTAGTGATTTTGCCGGTGAACCGTACCGCGTTAGACCGGCCAGAGAGATTGTAATTTCATCCAGGGATCACGTTACCTGTGCGCAGCGCCTAGCTCACGGCAAGCGAACTCTCTATTTCCAAACACGACCAAGATTTCCTCTGTTTTTCTGGCTGATGCAATATGGAACTGTATATTATTATACAGCAGTCCGAGAATTGTTTACATTCGAGGATTATAAAAGCAATCTGGCGTGGCGAAGACTAGGACTGCATCCTACATGTACGTCTTGAAATGCCAAGCAGCCGCCATGCAAGTGCTGGTTCGGCATTGCTCTCACGCGCGCGTTCTAAGAACTCGAAACGCGCGCGTACTGGCTTATCGTAGACTGGTTCCCGCTCCACATATTCCACATACAACGACTAAATATGAGGACCGGCAGCCGATTTCACGAATCCTTACGCACTGCGTACATGTAAGTCCACTTGCGCAACATTTTATTGCGTAGGCTGCGCAACATTCCTGTGAAAATTACACGCAAGCTATGGGGCTTGCGCCATTTTGCAAAAGTTGCGCCAGCTGCGCACTCTTTCGTGAATCGGCTGCAGCAACCGTAGTGTTTAAAGGCAGTATACATCATTGGTAATCTCGAAAATCAGAAATGTTCACAGATTTACGCCTAACTTACACAACATAAACATGATGACCGCATAGAAAACTTCCCCTAAAATGGTTTTGTCTGAAGTGCTATAGTCTTTGAGAAATGAGTAAAACAATTAGTTTTCGTCTCATGACACGAAAATTCAATTCGCCCAAAACCATTTCGCCCAAGTGCCATTTCGCCCCAAACCACTTCGCCCGAGTGCCATTTCGCCCCAAATTACTTCGTCCAAACACCACATCGCCCAAATGCCACTTCGCCCCAAAACCACTTCGTGCACAGGCCGTGGTTCAGGGCGAAAGGGTTCAGCTGGGCGAAGTGGTTTTGGGGCGAAATGACTGCAAACCCTTTTTGACTGTTTTCTCAAAAGTTAGACGAAGTACGGAGCTGGTTTTTGCTCAAATTCAAACTTTGTCTACATCACCCAGTGAGCTCCATATTGTAGTTTTAATCTGCTGTTGCAATCCCGTAACTATATAGCCATTCATTATCGCGTTACGGTTACCGTAACTATAGCCACTGCGTATACATGTAGTTCTAAATCTGTGGTATAATGCACATGCAGCGGCACGCATACGTACGTGCACGCGACGTCAATACAAATTCTCGAAACAATGACGAATCGTACCCGACGATTAACGATAACGTCCGGACGTGCAATCGGGTAATTTCGGGAACCTTCGGAAAAGGAGGAATTCCAATATGGCGGACAAACATGTATACTGGCGGTTGGCGATATTTTTTTCCGTACCGCTGTTTAGCGAACATTGCTTCTGATTGGTTTAACCCCTATGCATATGTTGCATACTGATGTGTTTTATCGATAACTACCTCAACATAACCCCACACCATACCACACTCTTTCCTCAATTAATAGTAAAAAAAATTAATACGAGATTCGATAGGAGATTCGAACCTGCAATCTCTCGATTGATAGTACTACGTCTTAACCACTAGACTACCAGAAAATATGAATATTCATTTACAATGCACCAATCGATGAAGCCCCATAGCGAATATGTGGTACGGAAAAAAATATCGCTGGCGGTTGCCGGACCTTAAAATCAGTCTAGTGATCGATTTTTTTGGTCGGAGAACCAGACTAGGCTTGTCGCAGCATTCTATTGGTGGAGGAGGTATTCAACGCGTGCGTACTGCACACGCGCGTCTCAGCAATGGCTTCTATTTCAACCAGATACTCTCGGTTCTCCTGCATCTTCCGATATGAAGTTGACACAGCTTGTGCCATAATCAAATTCGATGGCGCGCTAATTAAATTCTTGTCAACTCCAACGCGGTATACATAACCACCATTTAGCCCACCTGTAATTTGAATAAGGTGGCACAACGAACTAAGACGCTTGACAAGCCTATAAGGTCTGAACCAGTTTAAAAGTAGTCCTGACCATTCCGAGGCCAGAATCTCATACATGCCTCTGGGGCCAATTTCATGGCGATGCTAAGCACACAAATTTGCTTAGCACAGGATTTGTTTGCTTTATTTTGCAAAAATGGATTGCCAGCCAAAATCGTAAGTGATGTGTATTGAAAGGTATTCTCCTACTCTTGCGAAGAACACAAGTTGGCGTATAATTTTGGCTTGTAATCCATTTTATAAAACAAATAAATCCTGTGCTATAAGCAAATTTTTGTGCTTAGCAGCGACATGCAATTGATCCCTGGTAACGCGGTTTAATTCACCAATAAGAGTCTTATAGCGCGTTACGCGTGCTATGGACACACACGGTGTGCTATTAAAACCTTTCTGATGTTTTATAGTATAGCGTTTCTGATGCAGTCAAGCATAATATGTGCATGGTTGCAGATGAGTAATTATTTGATTAATCACTATTCTGAGGTTGAATAAAAGGTGAAATGTTTATCATTTTGTGATGTTTCATTTTAATTTGTTTGTGATTCAAATGTACATTTAGGCAGATAAATCTGTTTAGTTTTTTGAAGTGGAATTTTCCCTGATATTTTCGCCATTTTGACAGGATTACCCTTGACGAATGGTTGGGAGGCAGCCTATTGCATTGGATGCCAAACGAAACTAACACATGGAATCACTCGAATGTGACATGCTTGCCTTAAAATTCCATCTGTACTGCCTAAAGACAAAACTGCTATAATAGCAAGAATATACTATACGGCGCTCTGTGGGTGCCATCCTACATGTTTAGACATACTGAGATAATTTATCTATAACCAAGTTGACTTATAACGTCACGGGGGTTTATGTCGACTTGGCGAGATGCTGAGTCGACCCGGCGAGATAATTTACGTTGCCAAGTCGACATTCTATATTTAAAAAGTCGACTTGGTGAAATATTTTATGTCGCCAAGTCGCCTTCCTGAATTCAATAAGTCGACTTGGTAGTATAAACTCCTCAAAAAAGTTCGGAAAGTCAAGTATGACTGACGATTTCTCTCTTGTTACTAAATCATACCCGTCCACATTTTTTAAGTTTTCCTGTTTATCATGGAGGTGTATGTGTCTACAACACCATCACAACTTGTTTTCCACAAAAAAATCGACATTTTGCTTAAAACGCAAAGCAGTTCCGACCCTTTTCACCCGAAATTCTGAAACGCTCGAGGTCACTTGGTTTGTTTATCAACAGGGTTTTGACGTCATCCTGAGAAACATACAAAACGGCCTGTGCAGTATTGAATGGAAAATACACGAAGCGAATGTTTATCATGCCTGTTTTGTTCTTGTAATTCAAAATACAAACGTGAAAAACACTTCATGTAATATGACAACAATCTACCATTACCTGTTTTGTGAAAAAACGGTGAAATTGTGGCTCACAATGACGCTCTTTTGAAGTAAATACTGGTGCATTGCGACGGGTGGTTTTGTCACGGAGCGAACGGCATTCACAGCGGTCTGTGTACAGCATGGAACGGTCCCTGCGGGCCGTAGTTCCCACTGTTTGAACGTGTGAGAAATCGCGAAACCGCACTTTTGCTTTCGATTTATCCACTTAAAACGGACAATTTGAAATAAACAGCTGTGTATAAGTCGGCTGGAGGGATATGTCGATTATCGAAAAAGGTGCAAATGCTGGATTTTCGTCAAGGGGGATTCTAGCTCTTTAAGATCTAATGTCGAAATAGTTTTACAATTTCCTAGGTGTCGCAGACAAAGATATCAAGACTCAACAATACCCAAATTGGTAAGACGTTTCGGGTGATTTTGTTATTTTAAAAAAATAATTTGATGTTATTTTTTTAGTGTTTTATGAATACGTACGCATGCTATGTGTAATATACACGTAATTTTGTAAATCTGAGCAGCATTTGGCCTGTGGGCCACAATGTTTTAAACATGTTTTGTTGAAATAAACCATAATAAAAATAATCAGAATAATAATATCATTTGTCATATTTTTTCTCATTAGTATTCTGAAATTTCGCGGCCTCAACCCGTATATTTTCAAGGATATCGTCAAAAAACCACCGATGTTTTATAAACTAATTTATCCATTCCATAAAGCAGTGCAGTGATTACACCAATCTTTTTGCTTCCACATCCAAATTGGAGATTGCAAATTTCCTGTTTTCTTCTCGTGGACAGTATTTTATGGAGGTGTTTTATATTAATTTAGAACGAAATCCATTTTCTTGAAAAAGCATAAAGAGCTCCTTCAGGAAACGTGAATGATCATCACTGCACGTACAGACAGACAATAAATTGCATACAAGTGGTCTTTGCCCTTCTAATTATGTAGATATTTTTAAAGGCAGAACACATGATTGGTAAACCGTTGCAAATGGTTTTATCGCCCTGTGTGATTGAAGACACGCATGATTAAAACCAATTAACCTGAGCAAAAACCAGCTCTAACTTTTGAGAAAACAGTCACTTCGCCCCCAAACCACTTCGCCCTGAACCACGGCCTGTGCACGAAGTTGTTTTGGGACGAAGTGGCATTTATTTGGGCGAGGTAGTGTTTGGACGAAGTGGCTTTGGGGCGAAATGGCCTTTGGGTGAAGTGTTTCTGGGTGAAGTGGTCCAGGGCGAGGTGGTTTTGGGGCGAAATGAATTTATAATAATTCCTAATTGTTATAGTCATTTCTCAAAGACTATAGCACTTCAGAAAAAAAACATTTCTGGGGAAGTTTTCTGCGGTCATCATGTTTATATTGTGTAAGTTATGTGTAAATCTGTGAATATTTCTGATTTCTCGAGATACCAGTCGTGTAGGCTATTCTACCTTTAGAGATAGTAGGCCTATACATGATTGGTAAATAGTTTTATCCCCCTGTGTGATTGGAGATATCCATGAGTAAAACCATCCTGAGCTAAAACCAGCTCCGTACTTCGTCTAAACTTTGAGAAAACAGTCAAAAAAGGGTTTGCAGTCATTTCGCCCCAAAACCACTTCGCCCTGAGCCATTTCGCCCTGAACCACGGCCTGTGCACGAAGTAGTTTTGGGGCGAAGTGGCATTTGGGCGATGTAGTGTTTGGACGAAGTAATTTGGGGCGAAATGGCACTCGGGCGAAGTGGTTTGGGGCGAAATGGCACTTGGCCGAAATGGTTTTGGGGCGAATTGAATTTTCGTCTCATGAGACGAAAACTAATTATTTTACTCATTTGTCAAAGACTATCGGTCATCATGTATATATTGTGTAAGTTAGGCGTAAATCTGTGAACATTTCTGATTTTCGAGATTACCAATGATGTATCGGCCTACTGCCTTTTATTAAAAAGAAAATGCAGTGCACTAAAAAACATGTAGTGCGTCAATTACGGAACGTGCAGTCCATTAACAATTCACTTAGTCCTTATTATGCCCCAAGTGGGGTACGGGTGTGTCATGCGTGTTTCCAGGACGACACTACAAAATGTCAAAATTAGAAAAGATTTGGATAGCTTACCTTCGATACGTGTGACCATGGATTGTGACAAGGCACGATCGAGCCGCCTCGCAACATTCTAGAAAATGTCCAAAGTTGTACCGCCCATTCCTCGCGAGGATTATGCGAAAATACACGAAATGATGCGACGTGTTAGTACGGCAGTATACTGGCAACTTCCGTCTCCGACGAGGTTTAATTTAGGTGTCGGTGTGTTAACGACGTGGTATCTGCCTTCGTTTTTTAATAAAAACGCTCCATCCAAGCGATAAGGATGGATTCATTATTATCTGAGCTGACAAACTGTGCGGTCTGCATTGACGCCGTGTCGTACAGGCAAAATGCATTTACGCGCGCAACTGTTCGACCGCACGTGGCAAAAAATAGGCAAGCATTCCACACGGAATAGACTTGGACTAGTCGCGCGTCCATCTGTTAACGACAGGGTTGTAAAGAGTCGAGTCAAACCTCATTCGAGTCCCAAGTCAAGTCAAGTTAAACTGCCTTCGAGTCCCAAGTCAAGTCAAGTTAAACTGCCTTCGAGTCCCAAGTCAAGTCAAGTTAAACTGCCTTCGAGTCCCAAGTCAAGTCAATTAGACCGTATCGAACAGCCGCCATCTTGTGGGGCAGTTTCTTTGTTCCTTGATCGAGGACATGCATGGTTGCACATTGTGCTTACATATTTGTTGAACCAATTCAACTAACAAAAGGTGCCCCACAAGATGGCAGCTATTCGATACGGTCTATTGCCTTCAAATCCCAAGTCAAGTCAATGCAAAGTCAAGTCAAGTCAGGCATGTTGGTTTCGCGAGTTAGTCCAAAGTGTCAACTAGCTAGTGAGTAGCTGCATATGGTCAAACCATTGCCCGCCTATGAAAACGTTTTCCAGGATTTGTCTCATGAAAGAATTTGACCCAGGCCCAGCAAGCACTCTGTGGTTTCCACAGGAGCGAGGTACATGTATGTACAAGGTCACGCGCCACTGACCTTTTAGTGCACGGTTGTCCCATTGCGGGAATGGGTAAGTAAACCTAGGCACAGCCTCAGTTTTACGCAGCTGACCATTACAGAAAAATACGACACTTACCTAATTTTTGACAATGTTTGTGAAAGAGAAGAAAATAATTTCTTAGAATCACTGCTGGCATGGATGTCCGAAGCTGTACCTGGCTGTGCTGAATAAATTTTGGCGCGCCAATCCACAACCCCCATAATGTTTAATGGTACGATCCAGTAAACACGACAGACAAAAATGTTTTATTTGTAAAATAATGTTTCAAATTTGACCCAAAACTTCAAAGATAACTTAACAAATAGTAATACATTAATTAATAATTAAAATGTACACCATATATCGTACATTTGTAATATTTGACGATAAAAGACAATGAAAAGTAAATTGATAACGTCACAAATGCCGTTTGCGTGCTTGAGCATCCGGGACCTTTACATGAAAGGTAATTTTAGACGCTAGCTGTTAATGGTCAACCTTTTTAACACCCTTTTTTTCCGACGAAAGTGTGTAACCAATCAAAAAAGGTTTTGTATCACAAGAAAGCTAATAATCAACATATTCATAAGCCCTAGCCCAAATCAACATGGTCACAATGAAACGAGTGAGGGCTTGTGAAAGTCGGCGGTGTGCACAAAAACTCGCCGTTTTGCCAACTTTCCCACGCAAAAACGACGACATTGTGCAGGTTTATAAGGTTTTTCCGACGAAACCGAGGAACGTACTGCTATTATTTGTATGTTTTGGGCTTGACGAATAGTTATTCAAATGAATTCCGGGCGGCCCAATGCTTAAAATGAACGTACTTTTTTTTATATCACTTTTTCATGAACAAATGACAATTTTCCCTACGCACGCATGTACATATGTCGGAGTGAGCGGATGAGCAGACAACGTTATATATATACACTGAATGAAGCAACGACGTCTAAAATTGAAGCCACCGTCCGCCATTGTACCCCACCGAATACAATGCCTTGCCTAGACTGGTCATACTGTCTTCACTAGTCTACATCATTGTCTACATGTGTTAAGTGAAATGCAAGCGATCGCATGGACGGGGGAGCAGTCTAGGCCAAGCCAAGTTGTTCGTGGGGTACAATGGCGGTCGGCACATGGCTTTAATTCTCGTATAGCCAACTGCTATTGCATACTTAATCCAGTGTACATATATCGATGGGTCAAACAGGTAAGGTTTCGCGATTTAGTCCAAAAATGTCAACTAGTAGCCAGTGAGACCTGGTCAAACACAGGGGCGGATCCAGGATTTTGAAAAAGGGGGGGGGGGCGTGAAATTGTTAAGCATGAAATGCTGATGACAATGAAATAGCGAGCGCGTAGCGCGAAGCCCTGACGGCTTCTAGATGGATTATAGATGCTGTGGTGCGATCTGAGGCAATATTTAATCACTTTAAGCAGGAAAAGTGCGCCCCCCACGCCCCCACCCCCTGGATCCGCCCCTGAAACAGGTTTCGCGAGACAGTCCAAAAGTGCCAACTAGCCACTAATACCTGGGGCCAATTTCATGGTGCTGTTCAGCACAAAAATGTGCTTGGCACATAATTTATTTGCCTTGTATTGCAAAAACGGGCTGACTGTGATGTGTATTTACTAATATTTTGCTACTCTTTCAAAAAAACAACAATTTGACATACAATTTTGGCTGGCAACCCGTTTCACAGAGCAAAGAAATTCTGTGCTAAACAATTTTTTGTGCTTAAACAGCGCCATGAAATTGGCCCCTAGCTGGTCAACCATGGTTTCGCGAAAAACCATTACGGTCTCCGAGAACTTGTGAAGACTCACACAAGTCTACTTCTGGCAGTCCTGACGAACCGTGCATTCCTAAAATAGCTGGATCATTGCGTATCAGTCAACGACATCGCTAAAAGGTTACCTCGGTAAAAGAAAATGCATAATATTGATTCTAGACCTGATACAAATACTTCTCCTTCAAGTCCCAACAGAATGAAACTTGAGAAAAAAGTAAGCGCGCGCAAATCGGCACATGAGCCTAAAGGGGCGTTCATACCTTCGCGGAAACTTCACACTGCCGCGTAGCATTTTGACAAAGCCTCGTGAATATATTTGGCAAAACAGAAGGCCTTGCCACGTGGCCTCAAAATGTTCAACAATATTGGATGGGTCAAGTATGTTACATGCTTTATTAACTCGGTAGCCTTTTGACAGGGTGACTTGAGTAGAGTCTACACACGCCGAGTGGCTCATTCACTTGGCCTTTTTCGAACTGCGAACAATTCTTTTTTTTCTTCTTTATAATCTGCTACCAATTTCGGTATAGCAGAAATCAGCCAGTCACATGCAGGTCACCCTATCCTAGAGGAAGTAGGAGCGCCCCTAGAGCGAGTCCATAATCATACTGTACAGGGAGCGCCCCTAGAACGAGTCCATCACGATATTGTACAGGGAGCGCCCCTAGAGGAAGTAGGAGCGCCCCTAGAGCGAGTCCATAACGATATTGTACAGGGGTCGCCCCTAGAGGAAGTAGGAGCGCCCCTAGAGCGAGTGCATAACAATAGTGTACAGGGAGCGCCCCTAGACGAGGTAGGAGCGTCCCTAGGGAGAGTCCATAACGATATTGTACAGGGGTTGCCCCTGGAAGAAGTATATAGGAGCGCCACTAGAGCGACTCCATATAACGATAGTGCTCAGGGAGCGTCCCTGAAGCGAGAACATAACGATATTGTACAGGGGTCGCCCCAAGAGGAAGTAGGAGCGCCCCTATAGAACGAGTCCATAACGATATTGTACAGGGGTCGCCCCAAGAGGAAGTAGGAGCGACCCTAGAGCGAGTCCATAGCGATATTGTACAGGAGTCGCCCCTAGGGGAAGTAGGAGCGCCCCTAGAGCAACTCCACAGCGATATTGTACATGGGGTCGCCCATAGAGGAAGTAGGCGCGCCCCTAGAGCGAGTCCATAACGATAGTGTACAGGGAGCGCCCCTAGGGGAAGTATAGGAGCGCCCCTAGAACGAGTCCATAGCGATAGTGTACAGGGAGCGCCCCTAGAGGAAGTAGGAGCGCCCCTAGAGCGAGTCTATAGCGATAGTGTACAGGGATCGCCCCTATAGGGGAAGTAAGAGCGCCCCTAGAGCGAGTCCAGAGCGATATTGTACAGGGGTCGCCCCTATGGGAAGTAGGAGCGCCCGTAGAGCGAGTCCATAATGATAGTGTACATGGAGCGCCCCTAGGGGAAGTAGGAGCGCCCCTAGCGCGAGTCCATAGCGATAGTGTACATGGGAGCGCCCATAGAGGGAGGAGGAGCGCCCCTAGAGCGAGTCCATAGCGATAGTGTACAGGGAGCGCCCCTAGGGGAAGTAGGAGCGCCCCTAGCCCTAGAGCGAGTCCATAATGATAGTGCATACAGGGAGCGCCCCTAAGGGAAGTAGGAGCGCCCCTAGAGCGAGTCCATAGCGATATTGAACAGGGGTCGCCCCTATGGGAAGTAGGAGCGCCCGTAGAGCGAGTCCATAATGATAGTGTACAGAGAGCGCCCCTAGGGGAAGTAGGAGCGCCCCTAGAGCGAGTCCGTAGCGATATTGTACAGGGGTCGCCCCTAGAGAAGTAGGAGCGCCCCTAGGAGAAGTAGGCGCGCCCCTAGAGCGAGTCCATAGCGATATTGTACAGGGGTCGCCCCTAGGGGAAGTCCATAGCGATACTGGACAGGGGTCGCCCCTAGGGGATCAAGAAGGAGCGAGTCCATAGCGATATTATACAGGGGTCGCCCCTAGGGGAAGAAGCGCCCATAGAGCGAGTCCATGCGATACTGTACAGGGGTCGCCCCTATGGGAAGTAGGAGCGCCCGTAAAGCGAGTCCATAATGATAGTGTACAGGGAGCGCCCTATAGGGGACGTAGGAGCGCCCCCAGAGGGAATCCATAGCGATATTGTACAGGGGTCGCCCCTAGGGGAAGTAGGCGCGCCCGTAAAGCGAGTCCATAATGATAGTGTACATGGAGCGCCCTATAGGGGACGTAGGAGCGCCCCTAGAGCGAGTCCATAGCGATATTGTACAGGGGTCGCCCCTAGGGGAAGTAGGCGCGCCCCTAGAGCGAGTCCATAGCGATATTGTACAGGGGTCGCCCCTGGGGGAAGTAGGAGCGCCTCTAGAGCGAGTCCATAGCGATATTGTACAGGGGTCGCCCCTGGGGGAAGTAGGAACGCCCCTAGAGCGAGTCCATAGCGATATTGTACAGGGGTCGCCCCTAGGGGAAGTAGGAGCGCCCCTAGAGCGAGTCCATAACGATATTGTACAGGGGTCGCTCCTAGGGGAAGTATAAGCGCCCCTAGAGCGAGTCCATAACGATATTGTACAGGGGTCGCTCCTAGGGGAAGGAGCGCCCCTAGAGCGAGTCCATAACGATATTGTACAGGGGTCGCCCCTAGAGCGAGTCCATAGCGATACTGTACAGGGGTCGCCCCTAGGGGAAGAAGGAGCGCCCCTAGAGCGAGTCCATAGCGATATTGTAAAGGGAGCGCCCCTAGAGCGAGTCCATAGCGATATTGTACAGGGGTCGCCCCTAGGGGAAGAAGCGCCCCTAGAGCGAGTCCATAACGATACTGTACAGGGGTCGCCCCTAGGGGAAGAAGCGCCCCTAGAGCGAGTCCATAGCGATATTGTACAGGGGTCGCCCCTAGGGGAAGTAGGAGCGCCCCTAGAGCGAGTCCATAGCGTTATTGTACAGGGGTCGCCCCTAGGGGAAGTAGGAGCGCCCCTAGAGCAACTCCACAGCGATATTGTACATGGGGTCGCCCATAGAGGAAGTAGGCGCGCCCCTAGAGCGAGTCCATAACGATAGTGTACAGGGAGCGCCCCTAGGGGAAGTATAGGAGCGCCCCTAGAACGAGTCCATAGCGATAGTGTACAGGGAGCGCCCCTAGAGGAAGTAGGAGCGCCCCTAGAGCGAGTCTATAGCGATAGTGTACAGGGATCGCCCCTATAGGGGAAGTAAGAGCGCCCCTAGAGCGAGTCCAGAGCGATATTGTACAGGGGTCGCCCCTATGGGAAGTAGGAGCGCCCGTAGAGCGAGTCCATGATAGTGTACATGGGAGCGCCCATAGAGGAAGGAGGAGCGCCCCTAGAGCGAGTCCATAGCGATAGTGTACAGGGAGCGCCCCTAGGGGAAGTAGGAGCGCCCCTGGCCCTAGAGCGAGTCCATAATGATAGTGCATACAGGGAGCGCCCCTAAGGGAAGTAGGAGCGCCCCTAGAGCGAGTCCATAATGATAGTATATACAGGGAGCGCCCCTAGGGGAAGTAGGAGCGCCCCTAGAGCGAGTCCATAGCGATATTGAACAGGGGTCGCCCCTATGGGAAGTAGGAGCGCCCGTAGAGCGAGTCCATAATGATAGTGTACAGAGAGCGCCCCTAGGGGAAGTAGGAGCGCCCCTAGAGCGAGTCCGTAGCGATATTGTACAGGGGTCGCCCCTAGAGAAGTAGGAGCGCCCCTAGGGGAAGTAGGCGCGACCCTATAGAGCGAGTCCATAGCGATATTGTACAGGGGTCGCCCCTAGGGGAAGTCCATAGCGATACTGTACAGGGGTCGCCCCTAGTGGATCAAGAAGGAGCGCCCCTAGAGCGAGTCCATAGCGATATTATACAGGGGTCGCCCCTAGGGGAAGAAGCGCCCCTAGAGCGAGTCCATGCGATACTGTACAGGGGTCGCCCCTATGGGAAGTAGGAGCGCCCGTAAAGCGAGTCCATAATGATAGTGTACAGGGAGCGTCCTATAGGGGACGTAGGAGCGCCCCTAGAGCGAGTCCATAGCGATATTGTACAGGGGTCGCCCCTAGGGGAAGTAGGCGCGCCCGTAAAGCGAGTCCATAATGATAGTGTACAGGGAGCGCCCTATAGGGGACGTAGGAGCGCCCCTAGAGCGAGTCCATAGCGATATTGTACAGGGGTCGCCCCTAGGGGAAGTAGGCGCGCCCCTAGAGCGAGTCCATAGCGATATTGTACAGGGGTCGCCCCTAGGGGAAGGAGCGCCCCTAGAGTGAGTCCATAGCGATATTGTACAGGGGTCGCCCCTGGGGGAAGTAGGAGCGCCTCTAGAGCGAGTCCATAGCGATATTGTACAGGTGTCGCCCCTGGGGGAAGTAGGAACGCCCCTAGAGCGAGTCCATAGCGATATTGTACAGGGGTCGCCCCTAGGGGAAGTAGGAGCGCCCCTAGAGCGAGTCCATAGCGATACTGTACAGAGGTCGCCCCTAGGGGAAGAAGGAGCGCCCCTAGAGCGAGTCCATAGCGATATTGTACAGAGCGCCCCTAGGGGAAGAAGCGCCCCTAGAGCGAGTCCATAACGATACTATACAGGGGTCGCCCCTAGGGGAAGAAGCGCCCCTAGAGCGAGTCCATAGCGATATTGTACAGGGGTCGCCCCTAGGGGAAGAAGCGCCCCTAGAGCGAGTCCATAGCGATATTGTACAGGGGTCGCCCCTAGGGGAAGAAGCGCCCCTAGAGCGAGTCCATAGCGATATTGTACAGGGGTCGCCCCTAGGGGAAGTAGGAGCGCCCCTAGAGCGAGTCCATAGCGTTATTGTACAGGGGTCGCCCCTATGGGAAGTAGGAGCGCCCGTAAAGCGAGTCCATAATGATAGTGTACAGGGAGCGTCCTATAGGGGACGTAGGAGCGCCCCTAGAGCGAGTCCATAGCGATATTGTACAGGGGTCGCCCCTAGGGGAAGTAGGCGCGCCCGTAAAGCGAGTCCATAATGATAGTGTACAGGGAGCGCCCTATAGGGGACGTAGGAGCGCCCCTAGAGCGAGTCCATAGCGATATTGTACAGGGGTCGCCCCTAGGGGAAGTAGGCGCTCCCCTAGAGCGAGTCCATAGCGATATTGTACAGGGGTCGCCCCTAGGGGAAGGAGCGCCCCTAGAGTGAGTCCACAGCGATATTGTACAGGGGTCGCCCCTGGGGGAAGTAGGAGCGCCCCTAGAGCGAGTCCATAGCGATATTGTACAGGGGTCGCCCCTAGGGGAAGTAGGCGCGCCCCTAGAGCGAGTCCATAGCGATATTGTACAGGGGTCGCCCCTAGGGGAAGGAGCGCCCCTAGAGTGAGTCCATAGCGATATTGTACAGGGGTCGCCCCTGGGGGAAGTAGGAGCGCCTCTAGAGCGAGTCCATAGCGATATTGTACAGGGGTCGCCCCTGGGGGAAGTAGGAACGCCCCTAGAGCGAGTCCATAGCGATATTGTACAGGGGTCGCCCCTAGGGGAAGTAGGAGCGCCCCTAGAGCGAGTCCATAGCGATACTGTACAGAGGTCGCCCCTAGGGGAAGAAGGAGCGCCCCTAGAGCGAGTCCATAGCGATATTGTACAGAGCGCCCCTAGGGAAAGAAGCGCCCCTAGAGCGAGTCCATAACGATACTATACAGGGGTCGCCCCTAGGAGAAGAAGCGCCCCTAGAGCGAGTCCATAGCGATATTGTACAGGGGTCGCCCCTAGGGGAAGAAGCGCCCCTAGAGCGAGTCCATAGCGATATTGTACAGGGGTCGCCCCTAGGGGAAGAAGCGCCCCTAGAGCGAGTCCATAGCGATATTGTACAGGGGTCGCCCCTAGGGGAAGTAGGAGCGCCCCTAGAGCGAGTCCATAGCGTTATTGTACAGGGGTCGCCCCTATGGGAAGTAGGAGCGCCCGTAAAGCGAGTCCATAATGATAGTGTACAGGGAGCGTCCTATAGGGGACGTAGGAGCGCCCCTAGAGCGAGTCCATAGCGATATTGTACAGGGGTCGCCCCTAGGGGAAGTAGGCGCGCCCGTAAAGCGAGTCCATAATGATAGTGTACAGGGAGCGCCCTATAGGGGACGTAGGAGCGCCCCTAGAGCGAGTCCATAGCGATATTGTACAGGGGTCGCCCCTAGGGGAAGTAGGCGCGCCCCTAGAGCGAGTCCATAGCGATATTGTACAGGGGTCGCCCCTAGGGGAAGGAGCGCCCCTAGAGTGAGTCCACAGCGATATTGTACAGGGGTCGCCCCTGGGGGAAGTAGGAGCGCCCCTAGAGCGAGTCCATAGCGATATTGTACAGGGGTCGCCCCTAGGGGAAGTAGGCGCGCCCCTAGAGCGAGTCCATAGCGATATTGTACAGGGGTCGCCCCTAGGGGAAGGAGCGCCCCTAGAGTGAGTCCATAGCGATATTGTACAGGGGTCGCCCCTGGGGGAAGTAGGAGCGCCTCTAGAGCGAGTCCATAGCGATATTGTACAGGGGTCGCCCCTGGGGGAAGTAGGAACGCCCCTAGAGCGAGTCCATAGCGATATTGTACAGGGGTCGCCCCTAGGGGAAGTAGGAGCGCCCCTAGAGCGAGTCCATAGCGATACTGTACAGAGGTCGCCCCTAGGGGAAGAAGGAGCGCCCCTAGAGCGAGTCCATAGCAATATTGTACAGAGCGCCCCTAGGGGAAGAAGCGCCCCTAGAGCGAGTCCATAACGATACTATACAGGGGTCGCCCCTAGGGGAAGAAGCGCCCCTAGAGCGAGTCCATAGCGATATTGTACAGGGGTCGCCCCTAGGGGAAGAAGCGCCCCTAGAGCGAGTCCATAGCGATATTGTACAGGGGTCGCCCCTAGGGGAAGAAGCGCCCCTAGAGCGAGTCCATAGCGATATTGTACAGGGGTCGCCCCTAGGGGAAGTAGGAGCGCCCCTAGAGCGAGTCCATAGCGTTATTGTACAGGGGTCGCCCCTAGGGGAAGTAGGAGCGCCCCTAGAGCGAGTCCATAGCGATATTGTACAGGGGTCGCCCCTAGGGGAATTAGGAGCGCCCCTAGAGCGAGTCCATAGCGATATTGTACAGGGGTCGCCCCTAGGGGAAGTAGGAGCGCCCCTAGCGATATTGTACAGGGGTCGCCCCTAGGGGAAGTAGGAGCGCCCCTAGAGCGAGTCCATAATGATACTGTACAGGGAGCGCCCCTAGAGCGAGTCCATAACGATAGTGTACAGGGACCGCCCCTAAAGGAAGTATAGGAGCGCCCCTAGAACGAGTTTATAATAACGATCTTGTAGAGGGGGGTGGGAACGAGCGAATATGTGGATCCGATCCATACGAGATATTTATTACGGAAGCTCATACTGTACGTTTGAAATATTCATTGGATATAAATGAATCAAAATTGCGTTTCAGATACACATAAAAATATTTATTTTCAGCCATTATTTACCTCTTAGGATATTACAGTTAAAATATTTGTGCACAAAAGACAGATTTCAGAACAAGTGATTATTTTGAGTTGAACAGTTTTGCATTTCAAAAAAATATTTAGTCATCATACAAATACAATACACAATCGTGTTACGTAAGGCATAGTGCATTTATAGTCAATACAATTTTAAAAACGATTAGCATTATTTCAGCGTTCCTATATTATATACAGTTACTTGAGGTTACTTTATCAATGCATAGTTCCGACCTGTCAATCAACCGAACCCGCCGACCAATCACAACAGAGCTAGCAGAGATCACCCACATAGGTCAAAGTGCAATGTTTGCAACAACATCACGCGATGTTCTGCCCCATACAATTTGTACAGTGTTGTATGCGATGTTCCGGGTGAATTGTTGGTTTCAAGGCCGGTCGTTTCGTTGTTCAAAGGTACGAAAGCACGTATTTCATGATATGACATCCCTGTATTACTGGCCCTTTACTAGAGCGAGTCCATAGCGTTATTGTACAGGGGTCGCCCCTATGGGAAGTAGGAGCGCCCGTAAAGCGAGTCCATAATGATAGTGTACAGGGAGCGTCCTATAGGGGACGTAGGAGCGCCCCTAGAGCGAGTCCATAGCGATATTGTACAGGGGTCGCCCCTAGGGGAAGTAGGCGCGCCCGTAAAGCGAGTCCATAATGATAGTGTACAGGGAGCGCCCTATAGGGGACGTAGGAGCGCCCCTAGAGCGAGTCCATAGCGATATTGTACAGGGGTCGCCCCTAGGGGAAGTAGGCGCGCCCCTAGAGCGAGTCCATAGCGATATTGTACAGGGGTCGCCCCTAGGGGAAGGAGCGCCCCTAGAGTGAGTCCACAGCGATATTGTACAGGGGTCGCCCCTGTGGGAAGTAGGAGCGCCCCTAGAGCGAGTCCATAGCGATATTGTACAGGGGTCGCCCCTAGGGGAAGTAGGCGCGCCCCTAGAGCGAGTCCATAGCGATATTGTACAGGGGTCGCCCCTAGGGGAAGGAGCGCCCCTAGAGTGAGTCCATAGCGATATTGTACAGGGGTCGCCCCTGGGGGAAGTAGGAGCGCCTCTAGAGCGAGTCCATAGCGATATTGTACAGGGGTCGCCCCTGGGGGAAGTAGGAACGCCCCTAGAGCGAGTCCATAGCGATATTGTACAGGGGTCGCCCCTAGGGGAAGTAGGAGCGCCCCTAGAGCGAGTCCATAGCGATACTGTACAGAGGTCGCCCCAAGGGGAAGAAGGAGCGCCCCTAGAGCGAGTCCATAGCAATATTGTACAGAGCGCCCCTAGGGGAAGAAGCGCCCCTAGAGCGAGTCCATAACGATACTATACAGGGGTCGCCCCTAGGGGAAGAAGCGCCCCTAGAGCGAGTCCATAGCGATATTGTACAGGGGTCGCCCCTAGGGGAAGAAGCGCCCCTAGAGCGAGTCCATAGCGATATTGTACAGGGGTCGCCCCTAGGGGAAGAAGCGCCCCTAGAGCGAGTCCATAGCGATATTGTACAGGGGTCGCCCCTAGGGGAAGTAGGAGCGCCCCTAGAGCGAGTCCATAGCGTTATTGTACAGGGGTCGCCCCTAGGGGAAGTAGGAGCGCCCCTAGAGCGAGTCCATAGCGATATTGTACAGGGGTCGCCCCTAGGGGAATTAGGAGCGCCCCTAGAGCGAGTCCATAGCGATATTGTACAGGGGTCGCCCCTAGGGGAAGTAGGAGCGCCCCTAGCGATATTGTACAGGGGTCGCCCCTAGGGGAAGTAGGAGCGCCCCTAGAGCGAGTCCATAATGATACTGTACAGGGAGCGCCCCTAGAGCGAGTCCATAACGATAGTGTACAGGGACCGCCCCTAAAGGAAGTATAGGAGCGCCCCTAGAACGAGTTTATAATAACGATCTTGTAGAGGTATTTATTACGGAAGCTCATACTGTACGTTTGAAATATTCATTGGATATAAATGAATCAAAGTTGCGTTTCAGATACACATAAAAATATTTATTTTCAGCCATTATTTACCTCTTAGGATATTACAGTTAAAATATTTGTGCACAAAAGACAGATTTCAGAACAAGTGATTATTTTGAGTTGAACAGTTTTGCATTTCAAAAAAATATTTAGTCATCATACAAATACAATACACAATCGTGTTACGTAAGGCATAGTGCATTTATAGTCAATACAATTTTAAAAACGATTAGCATTATTTCAGCGTTCCTATATTATATACAGTTACTTGAGGTTACTTTATCAATGCATAGTTCCGACCTGTCAATCAACCGAACCCGCCGACCAATCACAACAGAGCTAGCAGAGATCACCCACATAGGTCAAAGTGCAATGTTTGCAACAACATCACGCGATGTTCTGCCCCATACAATTTGTACAGTGTTGTATGCGATGTTCCGGGTGAATTGTTGGTTTCAAGGCCGGTCGTTTCGTTGTTCAAAGGTACGAAAGCACGTATTTCATGATATGACATCCCTGTATTACTGGCCCTTTACTCAGTGTGTTCTAAGATAACTGTCAACCCTGAAACATGAATACCTTTGAGTTTTCTCCAATGAATCTGTGCTTTCCGTTGAAAGTCCCATTGCTTTGTGCGTTGTGTGTCGCCATTTTGACGATAGCGTGTGAGCCATAGCAACAATATCCAAGGGGGCGGGGTTAACTGGGCAAAATCGGAACTATGCATTGTTACCACAAACGTTATTTGAGATACTGACAAAAATACTATAAATTTAATATTCAGCCGATTCAATCCTATATATTAAAGGCCATTGTATCATACGCAATGACCCAATTTTGTTTTTCATATGTTGACAAGAAAAAACATGAATTTATTTCCGTCCAAAATGGTGGAAATTGACAACCGAAGGTGGTTTTCTTACCATTCACTTGTACACAAAATCCATATATAGATTTTCAAGGTTTTTTGAAGCATTGATGTAGCTAAAATTTCTTCAGGCTAGTTTACCAACATTCTTCCTTAGATATGTTACACTCTTATTCCACAAATCTGTAAAAAGTTTTATCTAGCAAATGATACATAGGGCTTTTAAAAATGGCCCACCTTACAGCTTTGCTATAGGGCTTCGTTCAACACTGATTTTATCAGAATTTTCAAATTGCAGCAGCATGATTTTCTATATCAGAGAGGTTGAAATATTCATGGGTTTTACTGTCTTGACAACCGGTTGCTATCCGCCATTACTGTGTCCATACTATGGCACGCCAAAGCAAAAATAATTCAACATTGATAATTTAACGTCAACCCTAAAAAACAAGTCAACAAAAAAGGTTGGCATGACTTTTAAATGTTGCTAGACTGTTTGAAACCGGCATACCGTGCTTTTGTTAGCAAGTTTTTAAAAATGTTGAGACTTGTTTTTCAGGATTGATGGTAGAACTATCAGTGTTTAATTATTTCCGCTTTGGCGTGCCATAGTATAGACACAGTAATGGCGGATATGATAGTTGTTGACGTCACGCGTATGGCACACCAAAGCGGAAATAATTACCATCAATCCGGAAAAACAAGTCTCGGCAATTTAAAAAACTTCCCAACAAAAGCACCATATACCAGTTTCAAACAGTCTATCAACATTTAAAAGTCATGCCAACTATTCTTTGTTTACTTGTTTTTTAGGGTTGACGTTAAATTATAAGTGTTGGATTATTTTCGCTTTGGCGTACCATAGTATGGACACAGTAATGGCGGATAGCAACCGGTTGTCAAGAAAGTGAAACCCAAGAATACCTCACTCAGCTACAGTACTTCTCACTTAAAAATTACATTTTTTTTATAAATTACAATAAAGATACCATTAAATGGTAGAAGTGCATCTTTAATGTGGGACCAAACACATCTTTGAAAAAATGTAATAAAACCTACTCAAATAAAAAAAAATTAAAAATTAAAACATTTTAAAATAAAAAATTGTTTAAAGCATACAAATTGCAAAAAACATACAAATTGCAGCAGAAAAATTAAAACAAACCAGCACCCAAATTACTAAGATTTTCAGAAATATGTTACGGCTAGAATTATAATTTTATATGTATCACACACCACACTGAAACATTACCCTGAATGTCCATTTTAAATTTAAAACTCTCTGCTATGAAAGTTTGCTAAAATGCGTACAACTTTGCCACCATGTTTAAAAATGTGTACACGTATTCTAGGATTAAAATATAAGCCTCTTATAAACATTTTTAAATTTGTTTTTAATCACCCACAAGGTCCAACACATGTCTGACGATGTCGGCCGACCAAAAGTTGGATGGTGTGGAACGTCACTCCAGAAAGCGTCCAACAACATCCAACTAGTTGGAACATGTTTGAACATGTTTCTATCGCCCGACTTTGTTGGAGAAATGGGTCAATGTAGCAGATTAGAACGCCTGTCACGTGAAGGCAGCAACCAACTGCAGTCGTGAAATGCTGGAACAAGTTGGTTCGCACATCCATGTACCGCCCAAAAAGTTCCAACTTCATTTTGATCAACAAATGTTGGCTCGTGTAGACTTTATGGTCACAAAAACTTGACCTAGACTGCACGACTTATGCTACCTTTTTTTTTAGAGCGGGTCACATAGCATGCTGCATTTCAATGGAAAGCTCATTCATTGCCTTTTACAACGACTGTTACATTTATAACAGTCACTTGTTTGAGGGTCCAGCAACTCTGTCATGTCTGTTGTGAATGTGGGTGGGTCTCACACAAAATGTGCCAACACTCATGTGTTCATAAGAGAATTCAACTCTATTATAGTAACAATGCTATAGCCTTGTCCAAGTCTATGAGCTGTGGCATCATTATCTAGCGACCTCTCGCGATAAACTGTAGCCAGCAACTAGGCTGGTTACCTGAATATCTTGGTCTGAAATCCACACTTACACGCGCGAGGCTAAATCATAGCCTTGTTCTTTCTGTACTCGACGTGTTTTATGGGCTGGGACTGTTTATGCTAATCTTTCAAAGAGAGCACCGAGACGTAAAAGCTCATTGGTTAACGGTTGTTTTGTACGTTTACCCAGTTGGTTAGTTCACAAACACGTCATAGGGCTTTCCTATTTAATACAGAAAATATGTGAGGGCTATCTTCTGGTCTTCGTGAAAGTCATCAATTTGCAATTTGTCGGCTACATAATTCCAACTACCGTTATTTTCTCAGTTGTAACAGATGCGAAGTCGCCATGCGTTGTGCACGTGGCGTGTACATGTACAACGTGGCGTGTACAGACATGATGGCTGCGTTCGGGCGTGCAGTTCTCGTTACTCGGGAGTAATGCGTGCGCATTGCACTCGGGTCACATCACGCGAACGGCAAGTCCGCAGTCCGCGTGCGCGAATAGCAATCAGTGAAGATGGCCGTCTCTTAATGCCATCACTGCACAAGAAACGCCGTTTAAATGCTCACAAGAAACTGAGGAAATACAGGCCGTAAGTCGCGAGAACCTTTGATGCCGTCCAAAACAAACCTTAGTGAGTTGTTGTCTCAGTTTAATATCCAGTTGACACTAAAATCCCACCCATACTTCGCCATCTTCGTACAAATCACATGACTCTCGTTTGGAGTAAGAGCACACTCCCATTTGTTGGGGAGTAGTGAGAGCATACTCTCACTGACCCGAGTGACGTTATTCTTGCCGTTCGCGCGCACAGGAGTATAACTCGTGTTAACACGAGTACACGCCCGAACGCAGCCAAGATGTGTGCGGCCAGAGGCGTTCGGGCCAAGTGAATGACAACATGTGCATTTAAACTAACCCAAACTATGTACAGTATAAATACCAATGATATGTCATTTGCGGAATGTCAGAAGTTAAAGTTCAATGTGGATGTACGCAACCTGTAGTTACATAGAGTGCAGTTATTTAGGTAATATCCGTAAAAGTTAATAATAATTCCAATGTATATATGGCGCAGGTATCCATGCATGCCCAAGGCGCTCTTATATTATTATTACCCCTGGTCATTGGGCTCTTGATAACATTCCATATTTAAGCCTTCTCAACTCACTTGGGAGTATGCAGCCCCGGTATACCTGTCACGCGTTCGATTACCAGCTAATTAAACATCTTATTTCTCTGCCCTCAGAGTTACCCATTTGCTCCATGGGTAGAGAGAGGCAACGCATGACAAAGTGTCTTGCCTAAAGACACACGCACCATGGACGTGAGCAGGCCTTGTGTTGAACCCACGACCTTAAGAATTAACCAAACCAAGGTGTTGGGTACGACTCAGTACACAAATTCTACCTTACAAATATTTAGAATTGAATACTTGACGGGATTTTCTCACGAGTTGAACATTTCGCTAAGAAGCGGCAGCATGCCTTTTTCCCTGCAATTTCAGATTCATGATGTCATCCATGTACTTGTCTGTAACATCTCGAACGTCTGTCAGTAACATCAGAGGCTGTTCGGGAAAAAAAGAAGCCGTCATGAATTTCAAGTAACTACAATTGTTTGGCATAGCAGTACTTTCCTCACCATTTCTGTGGCTCTGGTTCGAATCCCGTCCAGGTCAGTATGTGGATTATTCTCAGTCCCTGCTTGATTTTGTGGTTCCCCCCCCCCATACAGCATTGTGTGGGGGTTTTCTTCCCACCTCTAAAACGTAAATTTCTTGATCGTCTTCTCTTAACAGGTGTCTTCAGGCTTACGAGCTAGTGCCATGTATTGAAAAATCCTTGGTTTCAGTACCAGAAAGATTTACTGTAATAATTATGCACCTATCAATTGTTTGCACACACCCCCCCCCCCCCCCCCCCCTCCCCCTTCCCCACCTAAGAGGTGGGGATTGTCACTTTTTGCGTGACAAAATCCCAACCCCTGGGGCAACATTTAGGTAACAAAAATCCCCACCCTCGGGTGCAAAACATGCACATCTTGTATACAAATGCACAGAAAATGTTATTTCAAAGGGTGAAAAATGCACAACGCGCTTGTGCAAAAGGCCCACCAAATCGCTTCGTCGAACGAAGGGAGCCGTTCACATTACACATTTGCTTCGTCGAATGAAGCGATTATAATCATCGTTGAATAAAGAGGCGTGCGTTCACATCAGGAAATCTCTTCGTTGAATCATCGGCGAACGAAGCGATTTCTCTAGTGAGAACGGGGTCAAAATCGCTGGAGACGGTGGTGGAATGTGCATGCTGCAACTGAAAGCATCTGAAGAAAATGGAAGATCACCCTTAATGTTATTGCAAACAATCTTGATCGCTTCGCGCAACATCAGGTGCAAAGGGACCTCAAGTCTAGTGTACATCGACATTGCAACTGGAATCAACTCAACTGATCAGTTGCTGTCGATGTGCAAGCAACGCGCACATCGACAGCAACTGATAAGTTGCGCAACTAGCGGCAACTGGGAGCATCCAGCCCTTTCTACATTTCCAGAGCGCGCACATCGACACGGCAACTCGGTAAAGCCTAGAGTAAATTGACCTTGCAACTTGAAGCAACTGTTGCTTTCAGTTGCTGTCGATGTGATCAGATTCACGCGAGCAACTGGCAGCAACTAGTTGCAAGTACGCGTACATCGACGCAACTGACCGCAACTGGGTACAACTAGTTGCCAGAAAGTAGAACATGAGCAACTCGCGGTAACTGGGATTTTTTCAGTTGCCGGTAGTTGCAACTGCGCGTACCGGTACGTCGACCTTTTTGAGCAACTGATCAGTTTCTCCCAGTTGCTCCCAGTTGCCGGAAACACCAGTTGCCACTAGTTGCTTCCAGTTGCACGGTCGATGTATGCTAGGCATAAGACAGACAATTTCCTTGACAATGGAGGATGCCAATCTCAGCCTCTTGGACAAAACTGATGAAACTCACTCAAAGTTGAACATTTCACTTAGTAGCGGCAGCATGCTTTTTCCCTGCAATTTCAGGTTCATGATGTCATCCATGTACTTCTCCGTAACATCGCGAACGTCCGTCAGCAACATCAGAGACTGTTCGGGCAAAAAAGAAGCTGTCATGAATTTCAAGTATCCAACGACGTATAACTACAATTGTTTGGCATAGCAGTACTGAACTCACCTTTTCTGTGGCCCTGGTTCGAATCCCGTCCCGGTCAGTATGTGGATTGGGTTCTCATAGTCCCTGCTTGATTCTGTGGGTTCCCCCTATTGATTTCTTTCCGGTGACGTCACGCTTCCATCCACCATTTTGGTTGTCATTTTTCATGACCCACTTGGCTCGAGTGTTTACCGGCCAAAAAAGCGCATTGACTGCACTACCTCTGTTGCTTAAAGGCACAGGCTCGTCAGCAATGCACGCGCGCCAAATTTGTGCCACGAAATACGCAGCTCCATGCCATTGCTATGGAGCTGCGTATTTCGTGGCACGAATTTGGCATGCGCGCATTGCTGACGAGCCTGTGCCTTTAACCTTGCTTTATGTTGTTGCGCCATGGCTGTTGTATCGATAAAGATAAAATGTATTTCTTCAGGCTAAAAATCGCGATCAAATAAAAACACTTTGGTTTTTACAAGCTTGACTACATTGCTCAATAATTTGAACGTATCGCAATGCGCGCGTGTGGCATTTTCGAATGAAAATACGCTGGTATTTTGTATGCGTGTTCATACATGTATGCGTTTATTGGTCACCGGCCACATGTACGTGTATGACCGGTGACACTTAAACAATTCCGGATGAAGCAATCAGTACATGTGTGGCGGGGTTTTCCTCCCACCTCTAAAACTGAGCATTTCTTCATTGTCTTCTCTTCACAGGTGTCCTCAGGCTTATAAGCTACAGTGCCTCGGGCACTTTTGAGGAACCCTTGATTAGTTTATAAGTTGTTTGCTTCGGGAATAAAATGTGCTACTAATTAAAGACTTTGATATAGATTTTGATGTGACAATTCAAGTGTGGGTCTTTCCACAGTAAAGGGGGCATTTTGGCAACACGGACCATATTTCCAAGGTAATACCTGCCTGGTCTTAAAATAAAAGCATATACAGTAGTAAGGTTTTAAAGGCACAGGCTCTTCAGCAATGTGCGCGCGCCAAATTCGTGCCACGAAATACGCAGCTCCATAGCAAAGGCACGGAGCTGCGTATTTCATGGCACGAATGCGCGCGCGCATATTGCTGACGAGCCTGTGCCTTTAAGTAAATTGTAAATTCCAGGTCCCTTTTTGTGCTGATGGTTATTTCACAAGATAATATTTTAGATAATTTATTTCGGCAATTTGAGTTCATGGCTACGGAAAGCACACTGATTGACACTAGATTACGTCATCAGACGTTATCAACAACTTCCTAAAGTGCACTTCTCGTCTTGTTTTAAGAGGCAACGTTATAGGTCAACGATCATTTCCAGTAACGGGTACTTAACGGCCATATCTAATGGCAAAAAGTCATCTCGATATTCATCCATCATTCAAATTGTCCGTAAAATAGTATTATTGTAGTCTGTGCACGCGTAAATCTACATGTGTAAATTTAAGCTTTTGGAACATTTTTTGTACACATGTACATGTACTTTAGACTTGAGCGAACAAGTCTAATCTATTCACCTGGAAACAAGTTTTTAAATTCAAAAATATGGCTGTTTTTCTAAGGTTGACTTTTTGGTATCAACTTTCAAAAGAGCAACTGGACAAAACAAATCCACGGACGGATGAACTAGCTTTAAATTTCCATGCATACTTAAATGCCAATTGTTTTATTTTAACGGTTACCCGACAATTCACTGCGCACGGTACATGGCGCAGTGCATGATGGGATACAAATATAGTACGCACGATTGTACACAAGTCAATGGGTTTCTGGAGGTTAGTGGAGTTCTTGGCCATTTCAAACTCGTAAAACGCGGCGAATTTGTGTTTTTGACACAAAATGATAACTGGTAATATAGGCTCAGACTAGACACAGATTTAGCCAACTGTATATCTGTTTTGGGGTTATATGGGCCTCTAGAGGTGGCGTTTTTGAGATAACTGTCAGAAATCAGGGGTTATGGTATTGCGTGAAGCCGAGCGTGCGTGGCGTCGCGAGTCATGGGACTCACTACTCATGACAAGTTTTACGAGTTTAAAGTAGCCAAGAACTCCTCTGACCTCCGGAAACCCATTGACTTGTGTACAATCGTACGAGATTCTGCCAGCGTACTAGATTTTTATACCATCATACACTGCGCCATGTACCGCGCGCAGTAAATTGTAGGGGAACAGTAAAGGCTCGTATTCCTAGAGCGCCGGTCTTATGTACCGTAAGTAGAGGAGAGCCACGGTAAACTCATGCCAAGAAATATCAGCTCCATAGATGTAGATGCAGTTGGGTGTTGTAAATGTAAAGGTTATAAAGGGCCCCTGAAATGGTGTTTTTATCAGGGAAATCTTTGCTATGGAACTAGTCCATTAATTTACAATCATAAAAATCCTACTTAGAAGTTGTTTGAGGGGTTAAAATAAAGGTTTTTTATTTTTATGCTAATGCAAATTTACATATGCATGAGCAAAGTGGTGATGTCACATTAGGAAAACACAGGAAAATCTCATTCAACTGTGCACAAACGTTTTCACAATTTTTTCCAACTTGCTGAAACATTTGTAACCCATGACGGTTTAGGTTTGTTTTACATGTTTCCTGTTGCAAACCATGAAAAAACTAAGGCTGGAAACTGCAGCATTTTTCCACAATTCCAGTTTGAAGTCTTATGTTTTTTCTTTGCTTTTCTGCTGTGTGTTCCTAAAGTGACACGCCCCAAACAGCGCCCTCTTTCTGTGAGTTTATGTGAAGAAATTTTCAAAGTTGAAAAATGCCACTTTTTATTCATGGGGCATCAAAATGAACAGTAGTATTGTCTTTCTACACAAGTAATCCTGTATATGCAGCAAAAACTGTGAATAAAGTTATTGAGCATTTTAGGGGCCTTTAAGACAGACAGACATGAAATCTGAGACCAAGACCAGCTGTATCAAGACCAACATCAAATACCCCGAAACTGAGACTAAGACCAAAACTGATGCTCAAGATCTTGAGACAGTCTCAAGACCAAGACTATGTCTCAAGACCCCAATCACTGGGCAATTCCATAAATTCAGATTTACATTTCAGAGACTTTGAGCTAGGCTTGTAATGCTTCACATATTCAAGTTGTTTGATTTTAAACACATGTTCTTCAAGCATCCTTGATGGAAGTGTAATTCCTGAAAAACTGATTGTAATGCCATTCTTAATAAGCGAGGTACGTTAAAAAATTCCTGGACTTATTATGCTTGTTGAGAATGGGATCACAATGGGATTTTCAGGAATTACACTTCCATCAAGGATGCTTAAAGAACATGTGTTTCAAATCAAAAATTTGAATACGTGAAGCTTTACCAGCCCTCAAAGTCTCTGAAATGCAAATCTGAATTTATGGAATTGTCCCACTAGGGAGATTTTAGATTGTCACAATCAAGAACACGGCGACCGTGGTTTTGGCATTCTCGATTATGGCAGTGGATGTCAGAGAAAACCTGACGGATGTGCAAAGCCTCAAAACCGACGTCATAATGTCGCAGTCCACATAATCCAAGTGACAATCTATAAACTAATGATGGTATAATGGTATAGCATTTATAAGGCGCACAGTATCTAACATGACTGTCATTCAAAGGCGCCGTAGCCACTATTATTACTGCCCTTATGGAATTACCAGATTCATCTTGCTTCGACTACATGTAGGTGGCTGCCTGGCTAGTTGAGCACAACCCTATTAGCACTTAGATTGTAGCATTCCCCCTACAGCTCCCCAAATATCGCTTGGGTTGACGAGGCAATTGAGATTAAGTGTCTTGCCCACGGACAAAAACAAGTTGGCACAAGTGGGGCTCGAACCCATAACCCCTCGATCACGAGCACGGCTGCATACCCACTAGACCACACGTGCTCTAGACCCACTAACTGTTACCTTAGCAAATAGGTTCTGGCCTGGGTGGTTGTGCCTCACACAGCTCTGCAAGGCTTCCACTAGTACCTGCTGCTCAGATGCTATTGGTTCTACCTCGTTAACGTCAGGCCGATCTGTACGCAAACAACCAAATATCCATTGATGGGTATTCCCAGAAATTGAGATGTACCAGCGTTCTCCACTAACGGTTTTGTCTGGGCGCGCCGCCGGGACAAAATCATCAGAAGTACCATTAGCACCCGGACAAAAATAATCCATTTTCTCCTCTAAAACATTTCGAAAGTACATGTACCAGCAAGTCATTGAACAAATTTAGGTGTAAAGTCACCAAACATGATTCGCTAGCCACTGGTGTCGGCCATGGCCAATTTTTTGGAGCTGCAGCTAATTTTGTGCTAATGGAGGCTCTGGCTATTTCATGGAAACCGTAACCTTAAAGACACAGGCTCGTCAGCAATGCAAGTGTCCCAAATTTGTGCCACGAAACACGCAGCTCCATGCCTTTGCTATGGAGCTGCGTATTTCGTGGCACAAATGTGGCGCGCTCACATTGCTGACTAGCCTGTGCCTTTAAGCACTGCTAAACATTTGCTAACTTCAGAGGCAAATTTGCTAAACACTAGTAATGGAACAATGCCCGTTTCCAAATCTGGGCTTGCTTAAGCACGCCCTGGTTTTCAAATAGCGGCAACGTACATGTAAGCACAACTTTTCTGGTACAGTAAGCACACATTTTCAGCTAACGCTTAAGCAGCCCCATGAAATTGGCCCCTGCTCTTACCAGGCGTCATAATACAGATCGCAAACAGCATGGCCGTTTCTTCCTCCAACAGACCCAACTTCTGCATCTTCTCCGCAAACAGCATGATACTCTCCGTCAGTTTGCCGAGTCCTCCCATAATTCCGATGTCCTTACTGTACTCCTGACCGGGTACAATATGACTAATAAACAACTTTGAATCGGGATTGTAAAGGCTAGCTGACGTCAGGATTGCGAACTCAAGGTAGGCACCTTTTATCCATGAAAGCAAATCGATGAAAAAAGTATTAGTGGACGCACTAGTACAGTCGACCCCAACTGTTAAGCCTCGCGTACATCGACATTGCAACTGGAAGCAACTAGTGGCAACTGGCGTTTCAAGCAACTGGAAGCAACTCGTGCAACTGGGAGCAACTGATCAGTTGCTTAAAAAGGTCGATGTACGCGCACTTGCAATTACTATCTATCTATCTATGTCCCGTAGCTTGGAGGCCGTTGGGGCGACATGTTGATGGCTCTTGAAATACAAGATAGTGACTCTGTCCATCATTGTCGTTGCAATGGGTGATAATGTTCCACTCAGTGGCACCCGTCTCCTCTCCTCTCCTCTACTGGCAACTGGAAAAAAAACCAGTTGCCGCGAGTTGCTCATGTTCTACTTTCTGGCAACTAGTTGTACCCAGTTGCGGTCAGTTGCGTCGATGTACACATACTTGCAACTAGTTGCACGCATGCACCTGATCACGTGCGCGCACATCGACAGCAACTGCAAGCAACAGTTGCAAGCAATGGAGACTTGACTGGGAAAAAAAGTGAATACTGTTAAGCCTAGCGTACATTGTACATCAACCTTGCAACTGGAAGCAACTACATGTACCTGGTAGTGGCAACTGGCGATTTGAGCAACTGGAAGCAACTCGCGGCAACTGGGAGCAACTGATCAGTTGCTTATTAAAAGGTCGATGTACGCGCACTTGCAACTACCCGGTACTGGCAACTGGAAAAATCCCAGTTGCCGCGAGTTGCTCATGTTCTACTTTCTGTCGACTAGTTGTATCCAGTTGCGGTCAGTTGCGTCGATGTACATGTACGCGTTCTTGCAACTAGTTGCTGTCATAAGTTGCACGCGTGCATCAGATCACGTGCGCGCACATCGACAGCAACTGCAAGCAATGGTTGCTTCCAGTTGAAAGGTCAATGTACTCTAGGCTTTACCGAGTTGCCGTGTCGATGTGCGCGCTCTGGAAATATAGACATGGCTGGATGGTCCCAGTTGCCGCTAGTTCCGCAACTAATCAGTTGCCGTCTATGAGCGCGCTACACACACATCGACAGCAACTGATCAGGGCCCAATTTCATGGAACCTGTTAGCACAAAAATTTGTTTAGCACAGAATTTCTTTGCTCTGTAAAATGAGTTACCAGCCAAAATTGTATGTCAAATTGTATTTTTAGGAACAGGAGCAAAATATCAGTAAAAACACATCACATACGATTTTGGCTGGCAACCCAGTTTTGTAAAATAAAACAAAGAAATTCTGTGCTTAACAAATTTTTGTGCTAACGGGTTCCATGAAATTGGGCCCAGTTGAGTTGCTTTCAGTTGCAATGTCGATGTATGCCAGGCATAAGATATCCTTGAAAATGCACAGATTGAGAGCGCGGAATTTCAGAATGGTACTGAGAAAGATATGACATGAAATGGTATCAAAATCTCAACGTCCATGGGAAAGATGGGGCCTCAAAAATGTGATCTGGACATGGTCCTTTAATGGGCACACTACATGTACCGGTACATGTACATGTACATGTAGTACATCCCACATTATCCCTAACTCAGAAAGGACTTGACAGTAATTGTTTTCTGCTAACCTTTGACGAGAGCTGCTTGATCCTCCAGACTCAAGGATCTAAATCTCGGCAGACCCTTTGCGAATGCCGTCATTGTCTTAAGCACCATCACCATAACCTCCATTATGTGCTTGAAAACGACGCTATCAAACCCCAACATCTCCTCGGTGCTTCTCTCGTCCGCTTCTGCCCCCTCTCCTTTCTCATCCCCTTTATCTGTTTTTCCCCTCTGAGCTTTGCTATCAAGTTCTTCAAAGCTTGTTCCGGGACCATCAACAGGCGATGTTTTCGTTAAATTGGAGCTATCGGGAAAGGTAGACGGCTGCCAGGAAAAGTCGGAAGTAGCCGAGAAATCAACAGGATGATCAAACTCTGTAGCATGTCTTTGAGAGGTAGATGATCCTCGACTATAATCTAGGACTTTGGAGCTTTTCAGGTCTGCACGGTCGTCCATTTGATCCCTGTTCTGGACTGTCATCGGTGGAAATCCTTGAGGTTCTGCGCAGGTACATGAGGACTGGTTAGGCAGTGAACTTTGAGCTGGGTCTAGTGGAAAAGTACAAGATTGGCAGGATTGAATTGGTGTCGACAGAAAGATAGATTTTTCCTCTTGTTCGGCAGAAGATACTTGGTCAGAAGTCCTCTTGTGCTCCATACCGTCTGAAATACCTTTGTATCCGGACGCATGTCCTTTATCAGACACGACTTCGGAATGTCTGCGTTCGTCTTGTAATCTTCCCTGAACTTGTGCTTGCGAAGCGGCACTCCGCACTGGTCCCTGAGAATGCCTCCTTTCCGACAAATTTGCAGTTTGCGGACTGGTAGCTATCGGTTCTCTTTGGACATTATCAGTTCCGAGTCCCTCAGGCAGTGTTAAAGGCAGTCCTTCATGTCCGCTACTGTTTTTCTTTTGCAGTTTCCAGGACGCTTTCTTCTTTTTGGGGCTGCTTCGAGCTTCAGGTTTAGTGGGAAGCTCCTCACTTGTTCCAGCTTCTTCTTCCAACAGCGGCATTTCGGACATCGCCGTTGTGTCTTGCTTTTCTTTATTCGACTCAATGACTGCAACAACCTCATCAGAAAATTTATCAGGTTGCTGTTGATTAAGATATTTTACGGAAGATTTAGTAGTATATGTTTTGCAAGAGCCTGAAATAATTATAGTCGAACCTCATAAGAAGCAGCACTGTTAATACAACATTCTGCTTATAATTGTGTGTCCCAATTCCGTGTTCATTGTTTTCATTCCTGATAATACAAGGTTCCTGTTATAACAAGGTAATCTGTAAGGACCTCTTATGTAGACTAGTAACGAGGTTTAAAAGTAATATTTTTAACTGCCCGAGGTTAGTTTTAGTCAGTACATGTATCTTGAAAAAGTTAGGCTAACTTTTAAAAAAAAATTCGCTGGGTTTTGCAAATCCTATTCAATCTTTGCCATCCCTTATAATTCTTTAGTAATTTTGGCAGTGGTGTACTTGTCAACGCCCAGGTTGTCCTGATGCATTACTTTTTACTTGAAATGGCGCCGTTTGCCATATTTTAAGCCGCCAAACATCAATATCACCAGGTGTGCCGTTGTCCAAAAGAGAGTTTTTTCATCCCATCAAAAAACTTGACAAAACATCACAGAAACGACATCGAATGATATGAATGACATGGATGGATACAGCAATTTGTTTAACCTTGATTTCCACCACAACTGGTATGCTTATTTGGTCCAGACAGCAATTGTACAGCATTACAAAGCACTCACCTTTTGCGCCTTAACATGCTGCTCAGCCGTACGGTACGCCTCATGGATCTTAGCGATAAGTTCCATGTGCATGCTCAGCATGGCCTGGTCTTGCGGCGAGGTATCCGGAATCAGATTACTAGGCCCCTCGGCGTTAGACGTAGAATCTCCCATGCACGGAGAGGACACGAAAGGCTCTCCGCAGGGTTTAACATCCTCATTTTGAGATTCCTGCGGACTTAGGGGTAGCTTCTTGACGATCGGCTTTCGGGTTTTGATCCGTTCTTTGTCCCATAATCCTATGATACAAATGTGGACAAATGTCCATGAGATTTGGAAATTTGGATGCAGTGGGAAAAAAAACTGGCTGCACCAGGATTCGAACCGTGGACCTTCTGCTTCAAGGTACACACCGGCCTACCGTTTACATGATTTAGCGATTTAGCATCACTGACAAATTTTTCGATGGTCGTTGTGACAAAAAATAATTAAAATGTCACGTAAGTAAGTAAAAATGTTTAAAATTAACAAAAGAGGCCCATGTTGGGCTATACGCTTAACCAGCCGGCCGACGCTGTATAATACCATGTGTTTGTAAATAAAGGTGGCGTTCGATACGGGCCGACACGTGTTTAAACTTCGTTTTCCCTGACTAATCACACCTTGCATGATCCTCCAAGGTCAGCGCTGACTCGAGGAAGGTACTCGAACACAGTGGTTTCTTGCACGTCCGCAATGCATGGTGCTTTTTTCTTTGGATATTATTTGTATCGCTGCAAATCCAAGAAAATCAGAGAGATTCTCTCATCGAAATCAACACCAGAAACCATTCTAAAGAAACCTGCTGGCAGATTTGCCTACAAATTGGAAAATACAGTATCCAAATAGTTCCAAAAAGTCACCGTGACCTTCAATTTTTGAAAAATGCTCAAAAACGTCCAAATTTGACGGTGTCTTTTCAGGATATCTAGAATTTACTCTGGAAAGTGCTTCAAAATAATGTATGGGTCTATTTCGAGCCCAAAATATCCCAAAGCAGCCCAACAAAGCCGGTGTGTCCCTTTAACATGCAGACGTACGCACTACCAATTGAGCTATGAAGCCAATTGCAGTTGTTCCTCACTGATTGGGATTGGCTATCAAGTGAGCTTAATAAGCCCTACAGAGGGATAAACCCTTAATCCTTTGGGCAGATATACTGGTATATGCAAGGATAATTAACCCTGCAACATGCACCACACACAGAATTACACTCCAGAGAGTTTAAAACAGCCTATGTAATGTGCTTTCAGCCAATAGGGATGCATAAACTGTCTAAGGTATTTATGAATAAACAATTATATCCTCAGAAGTATGTACATGTACCGGTAGGTACATGTACATACCTTATTAGAAAGTTCATTGTATTCTCTTTCATGTGACACCAAACGTACATGGATGACCGAGCAGAGGCAATCTAAATTCATAGTGTCAGAGTTGTACCTTCGCTCAGAACTGGTGGTTGGTACAGGTACAGGCACGCCGCAGCCGTGAAAGAGCCTTAACGTTAGCACAACTTTTCTGCTACAGTAAGCACACGTTTTGAGCTAGTGCTTAAGCAGCTCTATGAAATTGGGCCCTGGAAACAAGTTTTTAAACTAGAGCTTACATGTATGTGCTTCACGAAGCATGGATATATCAGCCCGAAATAGCTTTTATGAAAGGTTTTTCGGACCTTTGAACAATGCAGAAGGTTGGGGAAACATTTGACTGGAAATCAAGATGCTGATCCATATAGTTTTTTTGAACTCGCACTGCTCCAGTGACCTAAAAAATACCGGATTTGTTGTGCAAGCAACGCATGATCGATCGACCAGCATAATTACCGTATGTATGTGTGTACGTGTTAGTGTACATGTACATGTACATGTACATGTACACGTGTACCGGTAGTTACAATAGGAGAGAATCTGTTATGTACTGGTACATGTACATGTAACAAGCAATTCATTGATAGTTTTTAAAATTTCTTTTATTCAAGTTAATGGACAACAATTGGCATGTAAGAAATGGAAATATTCCCATGTAAGGAATCGAATAAAAAGAAATGTTTAAAAAAAAACTTTTGATTTGTCACATATCTCCTTATTCCTTTAGTTATAATGTGTACATAAATGGCCAATTTATCTCGAACAAAACCAAATCTGAAATAGCAACTGAGTCTTTCTATAAATTAGGGGTCCAATGTTGGTGTCCCCCGTTACATTTTACATCTTGTTTTTGTAAATTCAGGACACACATTCTATATACTTTCCATCTCAAAGAGTGAGTACATAAAGTACAATTCATACAAAATGGTTTAAAAGCCATTTTAATGATTTTTGTACGAAAAAAACCCCACATATTAGTTGTAACGGGGAACACCAAATGTCACACTTTTGGACCCTAATGTATAGAAAGACCCAACTTCCAATTGTCTCTGATCAGTCAAGCCTGATGCTACCATCATAATGTCATATCATATGTAAAAAGACAAGATGATCGTTCACCGGAACGTACCATTAGGGGAATGAAATATTTGGTTGTTGTGCAATTTGCCTGAAAAGATGCGTTTCCATTTTTGTAATGTAATACATGTATAATGGTGGACACTTGTACCGGTATACGGTAGCGCACATGTCTACCCTAGGGTACTCCTGGTGCTGTTGCCATTAACATTATCGCTGCCATCAGGAAATCACCAGAACCATTTCGCTTCAATCTACCGGGTAGGTGTCTGCCTGGCCAAGGCACACAATCCTATCAGCAGTTACATCAATGTAGATTGTGGCATTCCCCCTGCAGGGTACTCCTGGCACTGTTGCCATTATTACCGCTGCCATCGGGAAATCACCAGAACCATTTCGCTTCAACTACATGTACAGTACATGTACATGTAGGTGGCTGCCTGGCCAAGGCACACAACCCTATCAGCAGTTAAATTTTAGCATTTCCCCCTAACAGCTCCCAAAATATTGCTTGGGTTGACGAGGCAATTGAGATTACACATGTAGGTGTAGCTTGCCCACAGACAAAAGCACATTGGCACAAGTGGGTCTCGAACCCATAACCATTCGATTATGAGCACGGCTGTATACCGTAGACCGCACGAGCTATCTTGTGGGACACAGTAAGTGAGCTCACAATTCTGTGTGTGTTACGTGTTAGTGTTACAGATCTGTCAACAGATCTGTTAACACGGCATTTATATAGACCTCTAACTGAACGTCCAGGTTAACACCGTGTTAACAGATCTGTTAACACGGTATTAACACCATGTTAATTTTCTGCACTATAGGGCGGAGTCACAACTCTGGGTTGCGTGTTAGTGTTTGTGTAACAGATCTGTTAACTTAATCAGAATTGTGACCTCGAAACAAACACCGTGTTAACTCGATGTTAACATGATGTTTAGGACGTGTTAGTGTTACACCTCATGCTAGTTCAACACCTCATGTTACACGTCGTTTTAGTGTAACAGATCTGTTAAGTTAATCTGAACGAAGTGGCCGGGTGGTGTTAATTTTGATTATTTTGGAACTTTCGTGATTCTCAATAAATTAAGTTAAATTTTTCAACACAACTTATAAATGTGTTGTATCTTGCATTCTACCCACAATTTGAAAATTTCAATCACTTTATGGTTAAGCTCGTGTAACACGGACCGGAGGTCACAATTCTGTGTTAGTGTTGAAAGTTGTGCAGAACCCAATACCAACTTGACATTTCCCAAGATGCCGAGTCAACAGATCTGTTAACAGATCTGTTACACTAACACGGTTTCCCGAGACGCCGTGTTAACAGATCTGTTACACTAACATTAACACGTAGCACAGAATTATGCCCTCACTCACTGCAATTTGCAGTTCTGTGCACGACTTTCAACACACACTAACACATCGTGTTAACACGGCGTTTGTTCTGAGGTCACAATTCTGATTAAGTTAACGGATCTATTAACAGATCTGTAACACTAACACTAACACGTAACACACAGAATTGTGACCTCACCCACTGTATACTGGTACTGTTTTTGATATTATAAAGCTTCCTTTTTCAAGTCCTGGCTGCTACTCTATTAATTGTGTATGCTTTGGTTATGGTACATGTACAGTAGTTGCTCCCTAGATACATGCATACGTACTGTATAAAGGCCAAAACCATATTCAATGATTCTTTTAAAGTTCAAAAGTCAGGTACAATAACACTGCATACTGTATGCATGTACTGGTACACATGGGTACATGTACCTCTGTACAACCCTACACAGCAACTGAATCCTGTTAAAGCCTAGCGTACATCGACCATGCAACTGGAAGCAACTAGTGGCAACTGGTGTTTCTGGCAACTGGGAGCAACTGATCAGTTGCCCAAAAAGGTTGATGTATGCGCACTTGCAACTCCTGGCAACTGGAAAAATCCCAGTTGCCCCGAGTTGCTCATGTTCTACTTTCTGGCATGTCTGGGAACTACAAGTACATGTAGTTGTACCGAATTGCGGTCAGTTGCGTCGATGTACGCAACGAGTTGCTGTCAGTTGCGCGGTGCATCTCATAACGTGCGTGCACATCGACAGCAACTGCAAGCAACAGTTGCTTCCAGAAGGTCAATGTACCCGTACTCTAGGCTTTACCGAGTTGCCGTGTCGAGTTGCGCGCTCTCGAAATGTAGACATGGCTGGATGCTCCCAGTTGCCGCTACAGTACATGTAGTTGCTCAACTAAACAGCTGCTGTCGATATGCGGGCTACACACACATCGACATCAAATGATCAGGGGCCAATTTCATAAAGCTGTTTAGCAGAAAAATTTGCTTAATCCAAAATTTGTTTGCTTAAAAAAATGGGTTAGCAGTCAAAATTGCAAGTCAACTTGTGTTTTTAGCAAGACTATCAAAACATCAGTCAATAATACACATCATTTTATAAAGCAAACAATAGGCAAATTTTTCTGCTGAACAGCTTTATGAAATTGGTCCCAGTTGAGTTGCGTCCAGTTGCAATGTTGACAGGCTTTTATAAACGCATGGCTGATTATAATATGTATTTGAATTTTGAAGTACATGTACGTACATGTACAGTATGTACCGGTATAGTGTGTGCGTGCTTTAATAATTGCATGTGTCAGCAAACTCTACACAATGCATATTCCACATGTATTTATCAAGGTACATGTACATATGTACGAGTATTCGTTCTGGGGACACAAACTGTAACATACACTGTACATGTACTGCCAGCATTGCTGTAATTGCCATTGTGAAGTTCATATGACATTTCAGTGGGTCATATTTCAGAAAGAATTCCGTATTCGGAAAAAAAATACCTGCGTTTCCTACATGTATTACATCAAAAAAATATTTAGGGTGGGTGGTGGGAAATATCTTTTTATTTTGCTCTGATTTGTTTTCAGCCAAAAATATTAGGGTGGGATGACGGTTTTTTTTGTTTTATCACTTGCACATTACAACATTGCAAATACACAAGAGTGATCCACTTTTTCATGCTTTGAAGGGGTAAAAAAATAAAGGCGATGTACACAAAATGTAGGTTTTAGATACACATGTAGGCACAATAAGTTTTTATTTTTTATTGATTTTTTTAGCAAAGATATATATATCTTCTGCATGATTTTCTAGGTTGGGGCGGTTAAAATAGGAAACACGGTTATTTTTTTCTTGGCCTTATTAAGTGCAAATCTAATTTTTAAAACCAAAATTTAGAGGGGGAAAAAATCTGAAGATTTTAAAACGAAAAACTTTTTCTGAGTTGTCCCATACATGTAGGTTTAGCGCAGGAGGGTTTATGTGACGTCCGACTTGTAAATTCTTTCCCATCTTTGTATTTAACAACGCCACAGTACAATGCCTTTGGGTACAAAATCTAAAAATACCCCGCACAGTGGTTTGTATACCAAAAACCAGTCAATATAATGAAGCTGTTTTGTCAATATTTTAAACATTTAAGTACAGTACTATGGAAATAGCAAAGTGCAACTCATTAATAGGGAGAGGTTTCCATGGTAACCTGAGCCAAAAGATTATATATCTGTAATTAAGTTGACATTAAAGGCACGCATTGCTGACGAGCCTGTGCCTTTAATGTCAACTTAATTACAGAAGAAAATGTGCGCTTCTTTAAAAATAAAAATAAAAAAATACTCACTGTCAACTTGCATGCCAACCTCTAAACATTTCTTCATTCGACATCCTCCGCAATGACGCCTCATGTACAGGTCCATCACGCATTTTCCATTGGATCCCATTTCGCACTTCAGCTCGTTCATCTTGCGCGCGTTGCGTCGAAAGAACGTCTTACAGCCCTCGCAGGTCAAGGCGCGGTAGTGCATGCCGTTTGCGCGATCACCGCACACCACGCACAGGGGAACGGGCGTTTTGCTTTGCGGTGACTCTGAACTTTCAGCCATGTTGTCATTGGTACCTGTATTTAAATCATGAGAAATTTAAAAACCTTTTTAGTCATTCATGAACTTAGTGTTGGGAACTTATTACGTGTAAAAGAGCGTGCCTAGATCACATTTTTGAGCTCCCCATTTTTCCCATGGGTGTGGAGATTTTGATACCATATCATTTGTCAAATTTTTCAAATTACTATTCTGGAATTTTGCATTCTCATTTCGTATATTTTCAAGGATATCGTCAAAAAACCACCAATGTTTTGTAAACTAATCTATCCGGTTCCATAAAGCAGTGTAGTAATTACACCAACCTTTTTGCTTCCACATCCAAATTGGAGATTGCAAATTTCCTGTTTTCTTCCCATTGATAGTATTTTAGGGAGGTATTTTATATGATTGTTAGGTTAGAACGAAATCCATTTTCTGGAAAAATCTGAACGCGCTCCTTTAAATAAACAGACACTTGTTGATCTGGTATTTTTAAAACATAACATAAAGGTACATGTACATGTAGAATACATGATTAGTATCTCGAGGAATCAGAAAAGTTCACAGATTTACACATAATTCACACAATATAAACATGATGACAGTAGAAAACTTTCCCTGAAAAGTGCTATACATTGTATAGAGCTGGTTTTTGCTCAGGTTGGTTTTAATCATGCATACGGTACCTTCAATCACACAGGGGGATGAAACTATTTGTAACGGTTTACCAATCATGTATACTACCTTTAAATTACGTACATGTACAATACAACTTACCCCACTCAATACACTGTACCGGTACTGTCTGCGATTCATGCAAGTCGAGGTGTAAATCTAGCTAAAACTACATCTTCCCAGAGAATAGTTACAAAGTGCTTCAACAGACAATGTACATGTACGTACACTGCCCCGGGCAAGATTCATACCGTAGCATGTACATAAGTACAGTACTATGGAAATAGCAAAGTGCAACTTCTTAATAGGGAGAGGTTTCCATGGTAACCTGAGCCAAAAGATTATATATCTAAGTAAAAATATGTATGCACAGAGGTTCAATGTCCGGCCTAAACCCAGGAGCATAAAATATTAATACACAAAGGATACAAGACACAAAGTGCGCTACTGCAGAAGAGACAGATACATGTATTTATATTTAAAAATTCAGATTTTTATTTAATTTCCGGTTTTGCACCCCGAGGATTTAATGACGTTAATGAACAGTGATAATAAGTGATAATGAGATATACATGTACATGTATACAATTTTTTAGATTTTTATTTAATTTCCGGTTTTGCACCCCGAAGATTTAATGACGTTAATGAACAGTGATAATAAGTATCATAGTATGTAAGTACAGTACTATGGAAATAGCTAAGTGCAACTCCTTAATAGGGAGAGGTTTCCATGGTAATCTGAGCCAAAAGATTACATGATATCTACGGTAAGTAAAAATATGTACATGTATGCACAGCTAGCGGTTCAATGTCCGGCCTAAACCCAGGAGCATAAAATATTAGTACACAAAGGATACAAGAGACTGAGATACCGATATAAAAACATTTAGATTTTTATTTTATTTCCGGTTTTGCACCCGGAGGTTTTAAATATTAATGAACAGTGATAATACATGTACATGTACATGTGTAAGTATCGTATTTTAAGCAAATTATGTGATTTCTTTGAAATCGATTCTTTAAAATGATATTTTTTGTCATATCATATTAGATTAGAATTACGGTACATCAGGGGTCAAAATTAGCACTAGTCCGCGAGTCCAAGACTATAGTGGTTTTTGCCGGAGGACTACTGTGTCTTTCCACAGTAAAGAGGGCATTTTGGCAACAGACCATATTTTTGAGGAAATACCTTTGTCTGGTCTCAAAATAAAACAAATAAGTTTAAGTTGTTCCGTTGAGATAACTTAGGCCTAAGAAGGGTTACAAATAGTGTGACAACATGCCTTTCTAAAAACCCTCTGTATAAATTTCCAATATACGCTCGTAACCGGGACGCCCTAAACTGTAACACAAGTGTCTGTCCTGGTTACGAGCATATATTGGAAATTGTACACGGGGTTTTTAGAAAGGCATGTTGTCACACTTTTTGGGCCTAAGTTACCTCTTCAGAACAACTAAAACTTATTTCTTATATTTTTTACAAAATTGGTCAAGTCATACATCAAATGAAAATTTGTGATGAAAGAAAAACAATGGAAAAAAAGTAATTTTAAATAAGAATCAGTTTAAAAGTTATACTACTTTAAAAATGACCCGAGTGCAAACTGTTCTGCCGTTTTTTTAATGTTCCCCAGCATTACATAAAAAACTGCTTCTGTAAATTTTGGGAGAAACAACATCAATTAAATGCAGAAAATAAACTGGAAGGGGTGTCTCATCATCTGAAAGGGGCGTCTCATCATCTGGAAGACGTGTCACATCATCTGGAATGAATAATCTCTTATCAGAATCAACTGGAAATCTCATCTGCAATGGGATCAACGCCCGGAATTAGCTTTTTGCATGCTTAGAATAGCATACTGTAAGGGGCCAATTTCATGGCGCTGTTTAAGTGCAAACATTTGCTTAGCACAGAATTTATTTGCTTTGTAAAATGAGTTAAAAGCCAAAATTGTTTGCCAAATTGTGTTCTTAGAAACAGTAGCAGAATATCAACAAATAAACATCACATCCGAATTTTGGCTGGCAACCCGTTTTCGCAAAATAAAGCAAACAAATTCTGTGCTAAGCAAATAGCGCCATAAAATTGGCCCCTGGTGTAATGACGTACCTACAGTGCACACTAAGTATACATTTGACCAGAATATATTTTTGTTGCTATGTGGTGCATGTGGCAGGTGTGAAGTACAGAATCAATACCATTTTCACTGTAGGGGAGAATGGCATAAAGCAACCAGACTGTTCGTTGCTGGGCGATGGCATGCACCACATAGCAACAACATCATACTGTAGTATGTGGACTTTACCGCATTTACTAAAAAATTCCCGTGTGCGGGACTTTTTTTTACTATTTACTTAGTACACAAAATCGATAGACATATAGATTTTAAAGGTTTTCTGAAGCACTGATGCATCTACATGTAACACCGTGTTTACACTTGAACCGGCAAAGGTGGATACAGACCCAGCATTTTATTTGCCACCGCAAAACTGAACATTTGCCGCATTTACACTACCTCGATTCAGCTTCAACTCGCCTTCAGAAACCGCAAAAGTCACCACTAATTGTAACTGCAGCACATGCATGAGCCGTTAGGTGTTGCGGCACTAGTGCCAGATTGGTCACTTAAATCTATTACACGGCGGGCACCGCCTTGAGGACACTAAAAAAGCCGAATCTGTATTTGGGTAGCGTTTACACTACAAGCGACCTTGACAATTGCGGGGTTCAACCCTACCCCAAAGGTGGCTTGAAAAAGGCGAATCAGACCCAAGTCTGATCCGCCCTTTTCAATTCACCTTTTGCATTTAAACTTGGTGCCTTCCCGGCTTCAACTCCCCTTTTTGGAAATTGCAGTGTAAACAGGGCCTTTTCTGTACATCTTCATTATTTTGGAAGTGAAGAATTTGAGGCACCAGACATTTATATGCAAATTAATGTTACACACAAAAGGCTAATTAATGTGCAGGCCTCAAAATTCAATTTCAAAAGGGCACAGCAATTTTCTTTTAGTAAAGGGCACCTGAATGAGGAAATAGAAAATTTGTGTTAGAACTTTTTAAGGGCAACACGGCAAAAGCATAGGGCACCGATGGCAATTTGCCGTGGTGCCGTGGTTTTTTTCAAGGCCTGAATGTGTCATTGTCTGGAATGAATGTCTCATCAGAATCAACAAATGCCTGATAACTGCTGTCACGTCTACCGGTACATGCCATGATTCTGAGGAAAAATCAGCAAACTACAAACATGTACACGTACACCAATCCGAGCTGCAAAGTCATGTTCCGTGTACAATGTACATGTACGTCAGCCATAACCGGGGGCCATCCAGTGTCATGATAAGCCGTTAGGCCTACATTGTAATGTAGTAATGGCGGACGTGCAGGGAAGTAGTCCTTAGCAACCGGATTCGTTACATACATTCCCAGGACGCCTTCCATGTACATGCAGGGTTCTCCACGCCGTCAAGAGTAAGGGGAGCGGTGGTTGGCCGCAGGGCTCGAATTTCAAATCCGGAAGTAAGGGCAGGTGTTTTCCCGCTAGCGGCGGCGGCCAGACTGCTACGTTTGTATATGACTTATAGCATGGGGGAAGGAAACAACTTTCCTTCCCCCATGTATATAGAATAAGGACAGGTAAAGGGCACTTCATCTTGATCTGTGATTTGTCGTCTTTGCGCGTGTGCATTGTGTGTTTTATATTTTTAAATTGGCGAAGCCCTTTGCTTTATTTAGGTAATGTACTTTATTTACATTTGTATGTTTGACACGCACGGCCGGGTTATATAGACTGGTTCCCGCTCCACATATTCCACATACAACGACTGAATATGAGGACCGGCTACTGTCGTGTTTAAAATAGCACTTTAAGCATTACGTCATGCATTTATTGCGCGAGTGTACAACAATTTGAAAGGGGTTATTCCTTATTTGACCAATACAAATTTAATATATTAACCTTAAAATATTAAATATGCCCATTTTAATATGCATGTAGGCTAGCATCAAAAAGAAAATTCAAACCTTGTCTGCATCACCATAAATACACACGCAGCAGCACGCGTACGTGCACGCGACGTAACTTCGGGAACCTTCGGAAAAAGGAGGAATTCCTCCGGTTTCAAAATGGCGGAATTGGCGGCTGCCGGACCTTAAATTCAGTCTAGTCAAAGAATTTTTGGTCCGGGTACCAGACTAGGCCGGGGTACACATGTCAATGCAAAATATACACAATTAGTACTAAAAAAAATAATAATAACCACTTGACCACGGTAAAGGGCGGCCATGACGGGCAGAAATCTGCCCGTGGTCACGTGGTTATTTATTTATTTGTTTAGTAAGTGCGTATATTTTGCATTGACATTTGTAATCCAGCCGTGCGTGTCGAACATATCCAATTGTAAATAAAGTACATTGCCTAAAGCATTAAAGGGCTTCGGCAATTAAAAAATATAAAACACACAATGCGCACGCGCAAAGACGACCAATCACAGATCAAGATGAAGCGCCCTTTACCTGTCCTTATATTCTCCTATGTGGAATATGTGGACGGGAACCAGTCTATCCTTTACCGATCCTTATATTTTCGCAATAAGCGATAGGATCGGGAACCAATCTAGCACCACACCAACTGTCAGAGAGCACGTGACGTTAGCAAATGCCCAAGCGCAGTTTTAATTTCGGTGCGCAATCTGATTCAGGTACAATTATAGAATGCAGGGCCCACGAGGACACTATCTGGAGATCCGGCTCTGTGGATCTCCGGTCACAGAGTTCACGGGATAATTGACCGCAGTGTTTACCTTCCACAGCACGACAAGCCGTTCGCACTATCCCGACCTACAGCTGCCCGCTGTGAAAAGAATTAACGACTGTTTATTGCCACCCCGGCCGGCTGGCCTACCATCAGACCATGTGTGTAAGTGCGTACGTGCGTACACTATACCCGCTGGACAGGAAGTTTCAGCACTGAATATACTGCATATTATGTTATAAAAGGAAGATTCAGCACTGAATATACTGCATATTATGTTATAAAAGGAAGATTCAGCACTGAATATACTGCATATTATGTTATAAAAGGAAGATTCAGCACTGAATATACTGCATATTATGTTGATGCGGTACACTGTTGTACTTTTAGATAAATTTACATGGAAATAAAGCCCGATTGCCATTCGGCTGCCGATAACTGCCACTGCGTCGGAAACTTTTCGGAAATTGTTTTAATAAAGGAAAATAAAGCCCGAGTGCCATTAATTCGGCTAACACGATCTATTGGGCCCGAGTGACGTGTTTGACTGGAGATCCGCAGATCCGGAGATCCACTCAAAAAAATAGACTACCTTTGGTGAGGGGTGGGGACGGGGAAATAAAGCCCGAGTAGCATCGCGGTTGCCGATGACCGCCTCGTATACTATTCCGGCTTTCGGAGATTGTTTTAATAAAGGAAAATAAAGCCCGAGTATGCATTCGGCTGCCGATAACTGCCTCGGACACTTTTCAGGCCTTCGGAGATTGTTTGAATAAAGAGAAATAAAGCCTGAGTAGCATTCGTCCGCCGATGACCGACTCGTATATTCCGGCTTTCGGAGATTGTTATAATAAAGGAAAATAAACCCCGAGTATACATTCGGTTGCCGAATGCAGTCTCGTGCACGAGTTCTAAAGACTGGTAGGGCTTGCGCTTATCAAGGGTGGAAATTCTTTCGCCGGCATACCCTTCCGGGGCCCCTTTCCTCTCCCTCGCTCTCCTCCCTCCCCGCCTCGCTCTCCTCCTCCCCTCCCTCCGTCCCCGAAAATCAAAGAGTATTAAATACTTGAATCGTTGGGGACCAATTTTACGGAGGGCGCCCTTCATATGTTTCTAACTTGTGCATATTTATGTACCAACGTTCATGTCTTGGCCTTTCAATGTAGGTGCGTACATGGCACGCAACTGTTCCCAACGTTTCGGTTAACCCTGCTGTCCATGTCTCCGTTACATTCGAAGGTTCGTTGCGACCGCGACTCCACGATTTTCAAAAAGGGTATAGCTCTGTTGGGCCCTGTATTCTATAATTACTCCCTGATTCATTACCTCCAGCATGTCCAGCTCAAAATTTGCGCGCACGGGTTTTAAATCTGCTTGTGCAAATTCAAAATATGCGTGAGCATGAAGATTGCGCCCAACAGACCTACAAATATCTTAAAATTGGATTCAAATATCTATTCATTGTATAAGAAAAAAATACCGGAATTTTGAGTGAAACACGTCCTAGCTTACCGTAGTTTGGTTGTAGAACTTCCACGCCACACCACACACAGGCTCACAGGGTTCTACCGGCGCGGGCCGTGCAGTCTGCTGTGCTAGTTGTGCACTGGCTGAACTGCTGTGCTGGCTGCCGCTGCGTACTTCGTTTGAATACTGCCGAATTCAGCTCTCCCCTAGTTTGTTCAAATCGCTACTGAACTCTACCATCAACATGATCAACTAGCCTACACTCTTGGCTGTCTCTTGTCCAGTCTAAGTTCGTTTCACACGAAGAATACAAAAAAGTAATTTTGAAGTCAAAATACAGAACACACACAAAATGCACTCCCTAGGCCTAGGCCATAGGGCGCGCGCGCGCCAAACAGGTGCACGGATGTTTTGGCGGGGCGCCCCCACTTGTCCCCTTTAAAGATATTACGGAAGCGTAGACGGTCCATCACGTCAGTAAAGAAAACGATGCGACACACGTGGCAGGTCTTATGTTCTCAGTTCTAGTGAAGTAACTCAATGGTTATTCACGGAGAATTGAAGCAAAGGAGATTTAAAACATTCATTCACTTGAAAGTGAACGAGTCCGACCGCAACTTAAGCATAGCACTGTCTTTAGTTTCATGTATTTTAACAGGTTTTTTCTTTTATTATAGATGACGTCATTCTCCCCCACGCTCATACCACAGTTTATAGTATACCGAAGAAGACAACTTTATTAAATAGCTCAAGACTCAAAAGTATACTTGCTCCACACTTTCCAATATGTCAAAGTAAAGAGGAATAAGTAACGCAAATATTGATTACCCCAAAAGTGTGGAGCAACTATATAGCCGTCCCAGAGCGGAAAAACGCCATCTTTTCTGGGCCATTGTTTACGCAGCATTCCTTTGAGGGGGATTCCTAAACTTGCGCCGTGCGTCAGTGTTTACGGCAAATTTCTCACAGCTACCTATTTACTGCTTGCTCCACACTTTCATACGTCACTCTCCACATCCCCATACCACGTACAGTTCATACCGAAAAAAAGACACCTTTATTAAAGGCACATGCCCGTCAGCAATGCGCGCGCTCCAAATTCGTGCCACGAAATACGCAGCTCCATAGCAAAGGCATGCATGGAGCTGCGTATTTCGTGGCACGAATTTGGAACGCGCGCATTGCTGATGAGCTTGCCTTTAACTAGAAAGTATACTCAAGACTCAACAGTATGCATGGATATAACTGAAATCATTTTTATTGGGATATCATCCTCATCCATATACCACCGGACATGGGTCGTGAGCCTCATTTTTGGATTCACAAAGCAACGACGGCGCGCGCGTTGTGCGTGTTTACGTTTGCATACGCGCAACGGCTCCAGTTATTATACATGTACCTGGAACCAATGAAATGTCTACTTTTGATAATGTCACGCATTTTCACTAGCAAGGGGCTACGAACCATTTGATACGAACACTCTGCCAAAAGGAGTAGGGACTATAGACGCAAACTTTCTGGGAATAAATAAATGCACACAATAATTATCTAAAACAATTAAAGTGTCACTCGACAAATGTTTCACGATTGCAAATTTTTCTTTATATTCCCGATGTGAGCCCGAAGACCCGATTTCCGAGTACTACCCGAGTGTTCCATTCTCTCAAGTAGGCTCAATCTCCCCATAGATCGGTAAAGATCGAATGCTCTCGCCGAATCGGGAACGAGAAGCGAAGTCAGTTCGGTAAACCTCGGGTCTTTGGCCGGCTCGGTCGTGTTGAAGGGCGTGGATAGTGGGCGCGTTGGTGAAGTGGGAAGCTTCTTACGACGACGTTTTCGCTTTCGACTGAATTGATAAGCTGTTGCGAAGAAATTGGGCGATTTTTGATGAGATCTGTTTACGTGAGATGGTGATATTGGTGAGGAGCGCCTCTCTGTGGTCAAATTTCGAAATCCACCCCTTTCTGACGATTTGTTTTTCTTCTGCCGCACTTGTGCATTCACGATGCTCCTCATTTGATCTGAGTGAGTGGCAGGACGCCTTTCCGAGGAAACTGTGTCAGATTTCCTTACAAATTGATCATCTGACTTACTTCTATTCAGAACTTTCGTAACGGGAAAGTTCCCAGCCTTTTGGGGACTTGTGGTTTCAGCCACGTCCGCTGAGCTAAAAATATCGCTCTCTGATCGCGCTGAGGAATCGCTTTCAGCGATTTCCGAAAGGTCTGATATTCGTCTTCTAGCATTCCTTTTATCTGCTTGAAAGATTCTCTCGGGTGGTACCCGTGTGCGGACGTCTAGAGGCTCTCCTGAAGAAAAGGTGGGGAAATTTACTTCTCTGACCGATTTTAGAGCAAGCGCGGTGCTCTGGTCGTTGGGAGTTGCTTGTATGTAACGCAGCATGGACGGAGTTGACAGGAAACGTTCTGCCTCGGCAACTTGTGTGTTTAGGGACCGAGTTCGATCACAACCTAAGGGTTTCATGTAGGACGGGCATTCGTAGTTTTGTTTGGTTGACTCGGGTCTGGGTGAAGAATTTGAACCGCGGTTACTGGTGGCAGAAGTGGGATCATAGATAATATCACACTGTGTCAGGATCAACCCGCGCTGCTGTACAAAAACACTCTTGCGTTTCAGCAACTCGTAACTTTTTATCTCGCTGTCCTCATCTAGCTTGTCAAACTTGACCCCTAGTTTCCTCGATTCGTAGTCATTCTGTCCAAGGATGCATCTCCCAACGGCGCTATCTTTTGTGTTCTTTGCCGTTCCCAGACCTTTGTCCCGATCCAAAACTACCCTTCTCGTCAAGACCTTTTCTGACTGCAGGCTAACTTTCGGTGGGTCATCCACGGAATCGCTACGCCCTGCTCGAACGGAAACCTTCCCAATTTGTTGGATTTTGAACTTCTTTGCGATCGCTAGAGCCCGTTCCTTGTTGATGTGTTTTGGCGCGGGAAGCTGCCGTGGTTTCTTGAGAGTTGAGGGTTTTCTAGTCGGACGCGGAAGGCCAAAAATTGCGTCAAGGTCGAGCTCTCTGTGTTTGTCGTGAGCATGCATTCTAAATGTTTGGAATTCTACTTGATACTGAAAATAAGGAGTCCTCAAAAGCCTCCGTGGCACCTAATCTTGTGAGCCTGTAAAATTTAAAACAAAGAAGGCGAAGAGGATACATTATTTTGGGGCATCATGGCCGAGCGGTCTATAGTGATTCGAACTCAATACCTTAGTTAATTCTGCAGGTCGTGGGTTCGAATCCGGGTCTGCCCGTGTCCGTGGTGCGTGTGCCCTTGGGCAATGCACTTTGCCATGAATTGCCTAGCTCTCCACCCAGGAAGAAATGGGTACCTGAGCCGGAGTATAGTGAAAGCTGGTGTGTTTGATTAGTCTCTGCATGTGCGCGCGTAAGCTGCAATGAACTGCATGCTCCCCAGGCCGAGTTTAGAGGGAATAGAGAATGATATTGCAGAGCCTAATGAGCGGGGTGATTATGTGACAGCGCCTTGAGCATCCTTGGGATGGATATGTGCGCGATATAAATGTCTCGATTGTCAAAGAACATCGCTAAGCCCACACGTACCAGGGATACCGGGAAATAACGTGAACTGAATTTGGGGGTAACTAATTTGTTTTGAACCACGAAACATTGTGCTGTGTAAACCCGGCCAAAACACCAACAATTCCAAACATTTTAAATTGCACTAAGGTGTTAATCGTACATAAAAATGTCGAAACATCAATAAATGCTCATAGGTCTACTTACCATTTGCTGGCAGTTTGGTTATTCCGATCGCATTAATGACATTCAAAGTTCAACAGGATTCCAACGCGAATTCCAGTCACAATTCTCGCCTGCCTTTTTAGCAGCCCGAGAACCGTCAAAAGTACTAAGCACTACCCGGTACTTCGGTTGTCAAGCAGGGAGTATTTAATGTGAAATTTCCTCTTAATTAGAGAAGAGTGCTCATAATACTGCACTCGGAATTACGGAAATGAAAATGGTTGTACCACGAACGGCTGTTTCTGTTTTCAACGAGAATCAACACCTGTTGTTTCCGCAAGACTCGTGACATTTTATGTAGTCGATTGTGTAAATGCAATGATTTATGATGGGCTTTTGTAAAGAGAGGAGAGAGAGGCCATTATATTTCTGTCAACGGTCGACAGCGCGTCCTCAGCAACAAGTTAGCAACGGGCTGAAAAGGTTGAATGAGCTCAGTACAGGTACGTATGGTCGGCCAAAGAAACAAATCACCATTTTTAGAACAAGTGTGCAAATTAAAGGAGCGTGACCAGATCACATTAATCTGTATATTTCAGGGAATATCGTTAAACTAAAAACTATGAATTGTAGGATAGGGCGACAAATCGTGTGTAAAAAAGGTATATTAGGGCGACGTGCTCAATAGGGCGACATTTTGGTGTCGCCCTAATATTTTTGAGTTTAAAAATCATTTTTTAAGGTCAAAAACAATTTTTTTAAAATCGAGAACCATTTTTATTAGGTCTGGAACTGTCTCTCTTAGGTCTGTGACCATCTCCGGAAGCTTTGGGTAAAAAAATAAGGTGTCATTTTGAGTGATTCTTGCCGAAATTTCGGTGGTCTCCGGTGAGAGTCTTCCCGAAATGTCGCCCTATTGCGGCATTCAGGGTTGTTTAAATTATTATTATTATTATTATTATCTGTTTTATTTATTAATTTATCCAGTTCCATAAAGCAGTGCAGTGATTAGGCCTACACCAACCTTTTTGCTTCCACATCCAAACTGGAGATTGCAAATTTGCCGTTTTCTTCCTGTGTGGTTAGTTGACACTTTATGACTAACTCACGAAACCTGTTTGACCAGGTCTTAGTGGTTAGTTGACACTTTTGGACTAACTCGCGAAACCTGTTTGACCAGGTCTCAACTAGTGCGGTTAGTTGACACTTTTGGACTAAGGCTGGATCCGAATTAGTGGCTTTGGCTGTTGCTAGGGCCGGACAATAACAGTCCATAGAAACAGCATAGCAACAGCCACTAATTCTGATCCAGTCATTTCTCGCGAAACGCGTTTGACCATGATGTCTCGGTGGTTAGTTGACACTTTTGGACCAACTCGCAAAACCTGTTTGACCAGGAGTCAATTTCATAGAGCTGTTTAGCAGAAAAATTTGCTTAATCCAAAATTTGTTTGCTTTATAAAAATGGGTTTTCAGACACAATCTTATATTATCTGTATATTACAATAGACTGGTGTTCTGCTATTCTTGCTAAAAACACAAAAATGTACACACCATTTTGACATTAACCCATTTTTATAAAGCAAACAAATGTTGGATTAAAGGCAAAGGCTCGTCAGCAATGCGCGCCCGCCAAATTCGTGCTCGAAACACGCAGCTCCATGCCTTTGCTATGGAGCTGCGTATTGCGTGGCACACATTTGGCGGGCGCGCATTGCTGACGAGCCTGTGCCTTTAAGCAAATTGTTTTGTTAAACTAATCGGCGTACTGACAACATACACGAGCCCAATAAAGACAAAAGAACAGTTCAAAATGTCATATCTTTCTATATTACGTTATCAGAATAGTGGCACATTATGAAAGATTATAGGCGTGCTATACTTGCATTCAAGAGGTTTATTGTCACCGTTACACAAAAGCTGTTTTTCGTGGTATTGACACAAGTGTTTACCAAAAGATTAAATCCGTTTGGGAGACATTCGGACCTTGATAAGTTCAGTAACAAAACGTCATATCTTGAACTAATACAACAAAAAATCAACGGATTATTGTGCCGACAATGTTATCGATATTTTAAGTTCCAGTTTTTGCGTTGGAAAATTACTGATAAGAATTTTGTAGTCTGAAGTTATTTTCTTTCTATTCAAATAAGACGTGGTTTTTTTATACCGTAATGTACGGACCCTTAAATTATTATTTCTTCTTTCCTGTACTGAAACCAAGGATTCCTCAAAAGTGCCCATTGCACTTTCGCTCGCAAGCGTGATGAAACCAACGAGGACAATGAATTAGAAACGGCCAGAGACACCGGGGAATCCCCCACGGATCTTTAAAGTGCGTTACCTAACACTGGACCAACGGCTTTACATCCCTTCCGAAGGATGGAGCAAGTGTTTAAGTACCTTGCTCAAGGGCACGGTACCCCAGCCGGGTATCGAACCTGCAACCCCAAGTTTTCTCCCGAGTATTGCGAGTCAGTGACCCAAACCACTCGGCCGCGGCACCCCACTGACATCTAAATTTTCTCTGAACGAAGCAAGAACAAAACAGAATCTACGGTAAGACAAAGTTAATTTGCATACATTTAATGCTCTTTTTTTACAATTATTTTAATACATAATATGATTAAGACCACAAGGGAACGATTTAAAGGACCGTGTTCAGATTTTTCCAGAAAATGGATTTTGTTTTTACATCACAATCATATAAAATACCTCCCTGAAATACTATCCATGAGAAGAAAACAGTAAATTTGCAATCTCCAATTTGGATGCGACAGAAAAAAAAGTTGGTGTAATCACTGCACTGCTTTATGGAACCAGATAAATTAATTTACAAAACGTCGGTGCTTTTTTTACGTTATCCTTGAAAATATACGGATTGAGAACGCGAAATTTCAGAATGGTAATGAGAAAAATACGACAAATGATATTGTATCAAAATCTCAACACCCACGGGAAAACTGGCGTGTCAAAAATGTGACATGGACACGTTCCTTTAAACAATTATATTAATATACATAAATACATGTACATGTTTATAAATGACATAAAGTAACAGGGTTATTTGTAAAGATATCACAGGCAATTTGCCAACTCGCAAACATGAAATTTGTTAGAAATTCTTTTTTTCTTGTTTATTTACACAACTCGCAATAAGTTAGGGATATTGGTATGTTGTAAATTTTTGATTTTTTTCTTAAAATGACTGTTTTCACCTATTCCTGTGAGGTGTGTCTGTCATGCAGATACAATTGTCTAATCATATGGGTCTTTATATAAATTAGGGGTCCAGCTTTGGTGTCCCCCGTTACATTTTACATCTTGTTTTTGTAAATTCAGGACACATTCTTTAAATACTTTCCATCTCAAAGAGTGTGTACATAAAGTACAATTCATACAAAATGGTTTAAAAGCCATTTTAATGATTTTCGTACAAAAAATAACACATATCAGGTGTAACGGGGGACACCAAATGTCACACTTTTGGACCCCTAATTTATAGAAAGACCCATATACAAAATCATTCAAGCAGAATGCATACCTCTATAAAATATCTGCGTACACTGACCCCACAATATCCCGAGCTTATTGTAAGTAGTGTATCCCCGAACTTTATACTCAGCTTTTAATGAATGTACATTTTTAGAGAAATGGAATTGTCTTTCATGTTTAATTTTTCATTAACTTCTTTAAAGGTTTTTTTTCAGCGATATCTTTTAAAGAGAGTAACACACAATACAGTGCGAGTCAAACAAAAAAACTATACACTTTTAAAATTACCCGTTGTGTTTTAGTGTACCAATATTTATGAGATATTTTGACATGTAATTTGGATAAGTTCCCGTGTGTCTTTTGGTAGCAGTTTAATTAAATGTGACCGACTCTTCAAACCCGACGCTTCTCGGCATTTCCCATTACGTGATATGGGCCCACAACCTTAAAAAATGGCCTCTGGGCATGCTGGGACCAACTTGAAAATTTGGCAGAATCAACATCGGGATACATTCAAGATTTGTTTTGTTGTTTGAACCGTCTCAAAATTCCTCATATTATTGACAAAAAATTAAATAATCAACTAGTTTGTCAAACTTTAAAGACCAATAGCTCCATTTCACTTTTTCTGATCCGTCATACTTTAATTGGTCATAACTTCGCCAAAAATTATCAGAATTTCCTCAAACATGTTTTAAAAGATACCTTTTTGTATGCACACTAAGCTGATACCAAAACTTAAATTTTGAATTTTCATCACAAGTGTTGGGTTTTGCTGGAGCCGGTCACAAATTATGTTACATGCATGACCGCACATGAGGCAAATAAGGGTGTCAGGTGGAACACGGCTTGCGCCAATTCAGTATGGCAAGGAAAAAGAAAAGGATTTGAATCAGTGACTTTGTTGTTGTCACGAATCAACAGAGCCTCGTTGAACAACAAACATTGAAACATCTTGTGGGCTATTCATCATCTTAAGACATGGCTCATCCTCAGTTCACACACCAGCAAAGGGCCTACTTGGTAAACGAATATTACCGCACACAAAGTGCCACGGCCGTGTTCCAAAGCTTTCGCCAGCAATTTCCTAATGCAAGATGTCCAACTTGTGTCACCGTTTGCTCAAATGTTCGTAAATACCAAGCCACAGGGACAAGCCACAACCTAAACAAAGGCAAGTTTTTTGGGGTTTGTTTTGGTCTTTTTGTCAATTCTGATCAGTTGGCCAAGTCGTGTTCCACCCGACACCCTTGTTTACCTCATGTGCGGTCATGCATGCAACACAATTTAATTAAACTGCTACCAAAAGGCACAGGAGAACTTATCCAAAATAAATGTCAAAACATCTCATATAAATATTGGTACACTAAAACAGGTAATTTTAAAAGCGATATTTTTTTTACTCGCACTGTAGAATACAAAATAAATACCCACTAAAATAACCTGGGTGTTAGCTATTAGTGACATTTTCAGGTTCATTATAATACAGGAATACAATAATACATTGTGGGGCACAGCCCCAAGTTTTTCTTTAAATGCCTTTAAAAAAACCTGGATAGACAAATAATTTTTAGCCTTGACTTGTGGGAACACAACAAAATAAACTAGCAAGACATTTCATACTTTTCACACTACTGAACTTTGACCCTGGGTATGTTTTGACCCTGGGTATGTTTTGACCCTGGGTAAGCTACAGATAATCTGTGTTAAATATAACCTGGGGTTTTCTTTTTACACAACCAATTTTAACCTGGGTCATATCAATTTGTAACCCTGACATTTGTCGTGTGAATGCAGCACTTAACCCCAGGTAAACCTCAGGGTTAAGTCTATCGATTATCCAGATGATCTTGGGGTTTAAGTGCCGTTTGAAAAGCTTCTCGGACTGCGATAATTCTACACCGTGTTCATCTGAAGGACCCAGTCCACACAATGCTGAAGTAGCGTCATCCCGTAGTGCCTATAAAAACGAATCAATGCTTAGCTTTTAACTGAACGAACCAAGAAAAAAGGAAAGATAAGGATAACATTTGAGTGTTTCGCATGAATAGCGTCCGATACTGATGTACTTTCTTTCACATGTACAATTTTTGTTGCTATGTGGTGCATACGGCAGGTGTGAAGTACAGAATCAATGCATAGTTCCGAGATTGCCCAGTTAACCCCGCCCTTAGATACTGTTGCTATGTGCTCACAAGCCATCGCAAAAAATGGCGACACAACGTACAAAGCAACGGGACTCGGCATGGAAAGCACAGATTCATTGGAGTAAACTCAAAGGTATTTATGTTTTAGGGTCGACAGTTACCGTAGCACACACTGAGCGAAGGGCTAGTAATGCAGGGATGACATATATTCATAAAAATGCGCTTTCCTACCTTTGAACAGCGAATCGCCCGACATTGAAACCAAAATCCACCCGGTCACTGGCGCATACAACATAGGCCTACAAACTGTATGGGCAGAAAATCGCGTGATGTTTGTGATGATTGCATCACTTTGACCTATGTGAGCGCCGTCTGCTAGCTCTGTTGTGATTGGTCGGCGGGTTCGGCTTGATTGACAGGTCGGAACTATGCATAGACAGCCGAAGTGTGACGTGAGTTGCCATGGCAATTGGCATCCAAACATCATGGCCATCAGAAAAAGTACCATTGCAAAAGCAAAGGGACACGGTTCAGTGATTTTTTAGTGTAGAGCCATTGCCCAGGCAACTAACAAAAGATGACATATTCACTTCGACAGTCTATACCGAGTTTACCGTAAGAGAGAATGGCATAAAAGCAACAAACTGTTGGTTGTTGGCAATGGTGTGCACCACGTAGCAACAACAGCATAGTATGTAGCCTTTATTAACTGCACCTCCATTTGAAAAAAGAAAATTTGCAGGGCCAGCCATAGTGCAACATTTACACAAAAATGGCTGATTAAAAACAATTTAGCCTCAGATGGGCAGCAGCTAGGGTAGTAGTCGAGTCCATCACAAGCCTTCACAAGTCCACCACAAGTCCCTGGGTCTTAATTCAAGTCACAAGCTATTCAAATGAACTCCAACAAAGGGATTTATTTGTGCGTGTTCATCCTTTGCTTCTTGTTACTGGACTTGTGACAGACTTGTGCGAGACTTGTCAAGGACTTGTGATTTTATCGGCTATGTACTTGTGATAGACTCGACTACAACCCAGATTTTACCTTGCGATGTTGCTGAAAGTTTTCATCTTGTTTATGAAACTGGTTCTCGTCATTGTAGTGACAAAGTTCCCCGCGCATTCACAATAGGACGACATGTTCGGCATTTTTATCTGTGAAAGGAAAAGTAAGTTTGCAATTACATGTGTTTATTGTGTTGGCCATGTGATAGCTGTGTGTGCACCATGTGATGGCCATGTGATAGCTTTGCATGTGCTCGCCATGCGATGGGCTTGTGATATAAATGTGTTGGCCATGTAATGTTCATGTGACAGACATGTGATACACTGACCTGTTGGCATTTGGAGCAGACTACATCCTGTAGTGTGTAAGCCATGGAGGAACGTTGCACTGCTTCGATTAACGACTGCTCTATAAAGACAACGTCATACTCTGTGCCGCACTGAATGCATTGCCACAATGCTCTACATAAAACAGAAATAAAAGAAAAATGTCAGAAAAAAAAACGTCGCAACTAAGCGGAAACACTAAGCAGTTCCTTCACATTTCGTATGTCCATCTTAACTTCAAATTTGTGATGGAGTCAAAAGACAAAAGAAAACACTAACTGAGACTTACACTGAGTTACCGTCCTGTACGAGCAAGGGGTCGCGACACAGGTCAAGATCGCGACAATGGTTGCACGTACGGCATATGACTTCGGGTAGGACATACGACAGGCAGGGATCTCGCCACACGGCGGCATCCGAGAACTCCCCCGTGCCGATCAAACGGAAGAGATTGCGCTGAAGTCGGTTGACTTGGTTCGTGACGTCAGTGTCTAAAGATAAGACCTTTTAGAAAAAAAGGCCAAACATTTTGAATTCGGAGTGAAACAACGACTGAAAACAAAATAATCTTGGGCAAAAAGTGTTGATTTTTAGTTCATTAATTGTTTCACACTAAATTTCTTAGCTCCAAAACGCTTTTTCTCATAGTGACACGTGCCAATTTTACGCAGGTTGATGTGTGAAATGGCTCAGTGTGAATTGGGTCTAAGAAAGTAACTAACCTTGCAAACGGACTTTACAAATTCTAAGGCGGGTTTGTTTAGTGGCAAATGTGATCCCGGCAGTTGGGGGAATTCTGACGAAGCATCCTGCCCAGTGTGGCGATTTCCGGACACTTTCTTCTGGATTTTTTGTGTGATTCTGAGAAATAAACAAGAGCAAAATTTTCGGAATAAGGAAGAAAAAAGAATGGAATGAAAACAAAAAATCAGATGATTCTCATCTGGATTCGAACCCGAGACCTTCAACTCACTGGGGAGATGCTCTACTCATAGCTCAGCTGGTAGAGCATTTGCCCAGTGTCTCAGAGGTCTTGGATAATACCTGAGGGAGTATACCACTGTGTATACCACTGTGGGCATCTGCCAGGTGTGTGAGAGGTCTTGTTCGAAAACCTGAGTGAGTATACCACTGTGCCATCATAGCTCAGCTGGTAGAGCATTTGCCCGGTGTGTCAGAGGTCTTGTGGAAAACCTGAGGGAGTACATCACTGTGCCTCATAGCTTAGCTCGTAGAGCATCTGCCCAGTGTGTCAGAGGTCTTGGGGAAATCTGAGGGAGTAAACCACTGTGTCTCATAACTCGGCTGGTAGAGCATCTGCCTGGTGTGTCAATGGAGTTTACCACTGTGCCTCATAGCTCAGCTGGTAGAACATCTGACTGTTGTGTCAGAGGTCTTGGGGAAACCTGAGGGAGTGTACCACTGTGCCTCGTAGCTATCAGCTGGTAGAGCATCTGCCTGGTGTGTCAGAGGTCTTGAGGAAAACCTGAGGGAGTATACCACTGTGCCTCATAGCTCGGCTGGTAGAGCATCTGCCCGGTATGTCAGAGGTCTTGGGGAAAACCTGAGGGAGTATACCACTGTGCCTCATAGCTCGGCTGGTAGAGCATCTGCCCGGTGTGTCAATGGAGTTTACCACTGTGCCTCATATAGCTCAGCTGGTAGAACATCTGGCTGTTGTGTCAGAGGTCTTGGGGAAACCCGAGGGAGTGTACCACTGTGCCTCGTAGCTCAGCTGGTAGAGCATCTGCCCAGTGTGTCAGAGGTCTTGAGGAAAACCTGAGGGAGTATACCACTGTGCCTCATAGCTCGGCTGGTAGAGCATCTGCCCGGTGAGAACCATATGATTTTACTGTAATTCGGTGAACGTTTCTTAAACTTACGTAAACAGACGTTGGGACAATTCTCCGTCAATCAGACTTTGCGCGTAGGTCACCGTATTTGGCGTCGTGCTTTCGTCAGGTGTGAGTTGCGAAGCCTGCGAATTTCCACGGCATCTGATGGGCGTGTTACCGGGCGTCAAACGCCGCTGTTCGTCCTGGGCGTTGCGGTAAATTGCGAGGATATAGCCAGCGACGATCATCTGAAAACAAGAACACAGTTACCAATGCATAGTTCCGATTTTGCCCAGTTAACCCCGCCCCCTTGGACATTGTTGCTATGGCTCACACGCTATCGTCAAAATGGCAACACGCAATGCACAAAGCAATGGGAAAACTCAAAGGTATTCATGTTTCAGGGTCAACAGTTATCTTAGAACACACTGAGTAAAGGGCCAGTAATACAGGGATGTCATATATCATCACGAAATATAGCTTTCGTACCTTCGAACAGCGAATCGACCGGCCTTGAAACCAAAAATTCACCCGGATCATCGCATACAACACTAGTACAAATTGTATGGGGCCGGCAGAACATATCGCGTGATCATGTTGTTGTGAGCGTACAGTGCACTTTGACCTATGTGGGTGACATCTGCTAGCTCTGTTGTGATTGGTCGGACTCAAACCTATGACCTTCTGGATTCTAGAGCAAGCATCTTTACCAGTGAACTACTAGGCTAACTGGTAATGAAAGACTAGTTCATATTAAGCAGTAGATACTGTGATCGACTAATTGATAATTTTGACGCAACTTACGTTAAAGTTGTTCTGACAAGCCGCCGCTGTCGGGAGATAATGCATTATGTTCCAGTTCATCTCGATTTCATTCTGTCGGAAGAAAAGAATGCAAAAACCATTCATGGATTTTCAAGGTTTTCTGAAGCATCGCTGCATCTATGTAGCTGAAATTTCTGCAGACTAGTTTACCAACATTCTTCTTTTGATATGTTATGCCCTTATTCAAGGAATCCGTAAAAAGATTCATCTTGCAAAATTTTGATCGTAAATTTTATGAAAGAAAAATACCTGGTCTTCACTTCCATCCTGCGTCAAAGACTCCGAATCTTCGTCAGCTGTGAGGTCATGTGACTCCTCACCAGCTTCCTGATTCAACAAGGACTTGGGAAGTTGACCTTTGACACCACCGTGATTTGCCTGCAAAATTTGCCAAAAAATAACGTTGACTAAAAATTATTGAATCCTAGCATTTGGATCCTAAAGTTTATTGGATCTTCGAATTGAATCCTAAAGGTTATTGGATCCTACTTGTTACCGGATCCTAATTTTGATCCTAAGGATTATAGGATCCTCAGAATTAGATCAAAAATTGGATATTGGTATTGTTGAATTCAGCAGAAAATGAGCTTTCCAATGGTATATAACACATAAGGTAAAACTATTCCCTCACCGCAACACAGCTTGGAGAAGTGGTAGTGTTCAAACAAATCTTACAAATCTTCAAACGAATTTTCTTAAGATGCACGAAGAAAGCCATCGTTAAAATGGGTCTAAAAATGATATTCTTAATTGTTGAATTACGCTAAAAATTTGGAATCAAATAGAGTAAGAGTTACTCTTTCCAAATATTACAAACCCCTAAAATTTACCTCCCTTCAATTTTTTAATAGGAAATAGTGGAGTGCGACTTTACGCTCATTTAGTCGTGAATAGTCACATTTACTCACGGGATCAAGCCACATTAACAGTTCCCAGCACTGCTTGTAGGAGAGATCTATCCCGTGAAACAGATCTCGTGATTTGATGCTGCTCGTGATGTAATCTACATACGCCGCGCCGTCGATTACGCGACGTTTCTTGGTGCACAACAGCATGCGGTTGAAATTAGCGTGCACGATCGTCGCGCCCAATCGCTTGAACTCTGCGATAAGCAACATGAACATTTTCTTCATGAGGTTGTGAAGTGTGCGTCGAAGGGCGGGATCGTACAGCAAAGCTGAGGGGGAACGTAGCCACCTGCGGAAGGATTCAAATCATTAAATTAACGAACACGATATTTTGAAATATCTTAAAAATTTATATCTTTTGAAACTAATAATGTCTTTCTCTCTATTAAAATACAAAATCTGATTTTAGATAAAAGTTTGAAAAATTGTATGCCTCCACCATGAGAGAAAAATAATGGTCCTTATAGAGAATTGAACCCGAGACCTCTGACACACCGGGCTAATGCTCTACCAGCTGAGCTATGAGGCACAGTGGTACACACCCTCAGGTTTTCCCCAAGACCTGTGACACACTGGGCAGATGCTCTACCAGCTGAGCTATGAGGCACAGTGGTATACACCCTCAGGTTTTCCCCAAGACCTCTGACACACCGGGCAGATGCTCTACCAGCTGAGCTATGAGGCACAGTGGTATACACCCTCAGGTTTCCCCCAGGACCTCTGACACACTGGGCAGATGTTCTACCAGGTGAGCTATGAGGCACAGTGGTATACACCCTCAGGTTTTCCCCACGACCTCTGATACACTGGGCAGATGTTCTACCAGGTAAGCTATGAGGCACAGTGGTATACTCCCTCAGGTTTTCCCCCAAGACTGACACACTGGGCAGATGCTCCACCAGCTGAGCTATGAGGCACAGTGGTATACTCCCTTGGGTTTTTCCCTAAGACCTTTAACACACCGAGCAGATGCTCTACCAGCTGAGCTATGAGGCACAGTGGTATACTCCCCCAGGTTTCCCCCTAAGATCTCTGACACACCAGGCAGATGCTCCACCAGCTGAGCTATGAGGCACAGTGGTATACACCCTCAGGTTTTTCCCAAGACCTCTGACACAACAGGCAGATGCTCCACCAGCTGAGCTAAGAGGCACAGTGGTATACACCCTCAGGTTTTTCCCAAGACCTCTGACACACCGGGCAGATGCTCTACCAGCTGAGCTATGAGGCACAGTGGTATATACACCCTCAGGTTTTCCCCAAGACCACTGACACACCAGGCAGATGCTCTACCAGCTAAGCTATGAGGCACAGGGTTATACTCCTCAGGTTTTCCCCAAGACCACTGACACACCAGGCAGATGCTCTACCAGCTAAGCTATGAGGAACAGGAGTATACTCCTCAGGTTTTCCCCAGGACCTCTGACACACTGGGCAGATGTTCTACCAGGTGAGCTATGAGGCACAGTGGTATACACCCTCAGGTTTTTCCCAAGACCTCTGACACACCGGGCAGATGCTCTACCAGCTGAGCTATGAGGCACAGTGGTATATACACCCTCAGGTTTTCCCCAAGACCACTGACACACCAGGCAGATGCTCTACCAGCTAAGCTATGAGGCACAGGGTTATACTCCTCAGGTTTTCCCCAAGACCACTGACACACCAGGCAGATGCTCTACCAGCTAAGCTATGAGGAACAGGAGTATACTCCTCAGGTTTTCCCCAGGACCTCTGACACACTGGGCAGATGTTCTACCAGGTCAGCTATGAGGCACAGTGGTATACACCCTCAGGTTTTCCCCAAGATCTCCGACACACCAGGCAGATGCTCTACCAGCTGAGCTATGAGGCACATTGGTATACGCCCTCAATTTTTCCCCTATGATGTTCTGTCTGTGTCAAGTTACGTAATAAAACCTTCCAAGAATTACCGATAAAAGTGGACAATTTGATGATCCGCGAAGACATTGCTATACGCCGTTACATCACGCAACCATCCATGAACCATGCTCTTCATAATTCTGAAAAAGAGAATTAAATCAGAGTTTTGAGAAACTCACAAAAACACAACGTCGAGTTAAGTGGTTGTTGGGACTTCACAGATTACATTGCTATAACGGGAACCTTTAAAGGCACAGGCTCGTCAGCAATGCGCGCCCGCCAAATGTGTCACGCAATACGCAGCTCCATAGCAAAGGCATGGAGCTGCGTGTTTCGAGCACGAATTTGGCGGGCGCGCATTGCTGACGAGCCTGTGCCTTTAATTATCAGGATATTTTTATAATTAATAAAATTAAGAAGACCATACCTAAATGCGACCGCGCAAAGAGCTGTTTCGTCGTAGCTTGAAAGCAACGTGGCTGCCCCTGCGTTTCCCGTTACCATATCTTCAAGAGAAATTTGCGGCGTCGCGTCGAAGGCTATGCTGCCAGCACCTCCCTCCATTTCGTTGATATGATGGGACTGAAAAAGGTTTAAGAAAAAGAAACGTCAATTTGTAAAATGTATTGGGCTATCAACCTGATGGGAGGTGACCTCTGGATCCGCACATCTCCCAAACAGCCCTAGAAGTGCATGAGCTCAGGGAGGCACCTCAGGCAGAGTGGCACACCCTGACTCAGTGGCTCTTACAAACGCTGGTGCAGTCAGCCTTGCCACAAGGTGTTCATACGCATTACTGAGCAATACAATTTTACATCTCTTAACCCCCTTGATTTTTCTGTCACAGTATAATTTGCATTATTTTTTAAAATTTATTTTTAATAGGTCTATAGGGCTTGGGAATCGACGTCACGACGCCATTATTGACGTCATTCTCGGCCGTCATACTTCAAGGTAGTGAGTGGTTGCTATTATTATTATTATTTCTTTCTGGTATTCATACCAAGGATTCCTCAATAGTGCTCATTGCACTGTCACTCATAAGCGTGAGGAAACCCATGAAGAATTAGAAATGGCCAGAGACACCGGGGAATCCCCTTGCTCTTCACGAAAGAATGCTCTGGGATCTTTAGAGTGCGTTACCATTACCTAACACACTGGACCAACGGCTTTACATCCCTTCCGAAGGATGGAGCAAGTGTGGTTGAGTGCCTTGCCCAAGGGCACAGGTACCGCAGCCGGATTCGAACGCGCAACCCAAAGTTTTCATCCATGATTGCGAGTCAATGGCCCTAACCACTGGCGTGCAGCATCGTCAAGTTTGGATATGCGTGCGCCGCCCGTGCGATTCCATCACGCAAACAACAATCTAGCCATTGAATTCCACAAACCAAGCTGAACCAAGCTGAACATACATCGCGCACATTAATGCCACATAACATGGCGGAAACCGCTGCATTGTGACGTTGCATGACATCACGTTCCCAAGCCCTATATACATACCTGTAACAGCGTGTTAACTGCTAAGCTGGCCATATCCAACTCCACACAAATAGTTTGGTAGCATCCAGCCTGGTTGACTTCGATACTGGAACTCTCTTCAAATTCTGTCACCAACCTTTAAACAAAACCATATAAGGATTCGAACCTGAGACCTCTGACACATCGGGCAGACGCTTTACCAGCTGAGCTATGAGGCACAGTTGAAAACTTTCCATGTTTTCCCAAATATCGCAACATTTCTGACAATGTTGTTTGGTTGCGCAACTGAACAAAGTAACAAACATAATATTTGGAGTTCTCATCAGGATTCGAACCAGAGACCATTGACAAATCGGGCAGGTGCTCTACCAACTGAGCTATGAGGCAGTGCATTACTTAGGGTTTAATTTGTTTATTTTAAAAGCTTTACTGACATAAATGGCCTCACAAAATGCATCTGAATAAAGTCGATTTACGAAAACCAAATTTAACCTTTTTTTATAAAGACAAACTGATAAAACCGACCTGCTATCGTCGGCCTCCCGTCCGCCAAGATCCGGTCGTTCTGTGGGCGACGCCCAAATCACATGACTGTGCTTCTGCAGATGTCTGGCGTAGAACAGATCGGCACCAAAGATCCCTGTGTCTTCAGGCAAATTGCCGACGGGAACATGAAAGTACCTGCTTTGCTCGAGGTAGCTCTGTTTGTTATTAAGGAAAGGCGAAATTTTTAATTAAGATTTGCTTTCCGAAACTTGGGACTTGAATTGAGACTTGCTCTCCAAGACTTGGGACTTGAATTGAGACTTGCTCTCCAAGACTTGGGACTTGAATTGAGACTTGCTCTCAAAGACTTGGGACTTGAATTGAGACTTGCTCTCCAAGACTTGGGACTTGGATTGAGACTTGCTCTCCAAGACTTAGAACTTGAATCGAGACTTGAATCAAGACTTGCTCTCCAAGACTTGGTACTTGAATCGAGACTTGCTCTCCAAGTCTTGGGACTTGAATTGAGACTTGCTCTCCAAGACTTGGGACTTGAATTGAGACTTGCTTTCCAAGACTTGGGACTTGAATCGCGACTTGCTCAAGACTTGGGACTTCAATTGAGACTTGTTCGACAAGACTCGAGACTTGCTCTCCAAAACTTGGGACTTGAATCGAGACTTGCTCTACAAGACTTGGGACTTGAATTGAGACTTTCTCTCCAAGACTTGGGACTTGAATTGAGACTTGCTTTCCAAGACTTGGGACTTGAATCGAGACTTGCTCTCCAAGACTTGGGACTTGAATCAAGACTTGCTCTCCAAGACTTGAATCGAGACTTGCTTTCCAAGACTTAGGACTAGAATTACGACTTGCTTTACAAGACTTGGGATTTGATTCGAGACTTGCTCTCCGAGACTTGGGACTTGAATTGAGACTTGATCTTAAAGACTTGGGACTAGAATCGAGACTTGCTCTTCAAGACTTGGGACTTGAATTGAGACTTGATCTTAAAGACTTGGGACTTGAATCGAGACTTGCTCTCCGAGACTTGAGGCTTGAATCGAGACTTGCTCTCCAAGACTTGAGGCTTGAATCGAGACTTGCTCTCCAAGACTTGAGGCTTGAATCGAGACTTGCTCTCCAAGACTTGAGGCTTGAATCGAGACTTGCTCTCCAAGACTTGAGGCTTGAATCGAGACTTGCTTTCCAAGACTTGAATTGGGACTTGAATTGAGACTTGATCTTAAAGACTTGGGACTAGAATTGAGACTTGCTCTACAAGACTTGGGACTTGAATTGAGACGCAAGCTCTCCAAGACTTGGGACTAGAATCGAGACTTGCTCTTCAAGACTTGGGACTAGAAATTGAGACTTGCTCTCCAAGACTTGGGCAAGAATCGAGACTTGCTATCCAAGACTTGGGACTAGAATCGAGACTTGCTCTCAAAGACTTGGGACTTGAATCGAGACTTGCTCTCAAAGACTTGGGACTTGAATTGAGACTTGCTCTCCAAGACTTGGGACTTGAATTGAGACTCGCTCTCAAAGACTTGGGACTTGAATTGAGACTTGCTCTTAAAGACTTGGGACTTGAATCAAGACTTGCTTTCCAAGACATGGGACTTGAATCAAGACTTGCTTTCCAAGACATGGGACTTGAATTGAGATTTGTTCTCAAAGACTTGGGACTTGAATCGAGACTTGCTCTCCAAGACTTGGGACTTGAATCGAGACTTGATCTTAAAGACTTAGGACTTGAATTGAGACTTGCTCTCCAAGACTTGGGCAAGAATCGAGACTTGCTATCCAAGACTTGGGACTAGAATCGAGACTTGCTCTCAAAGACTTGGGACTTGAATCGAGACTTGCTCTCAAAGACTTGGGACTTGAATTGAGACTTGCTCTCCAAGACTTGGGACTTGAATTGAGACTCGCTCTCAAAGACTTGGGACTTGAATTGAGACTTGCTCTTAAAGACTTGGGACTTGAATCAAGACTTGCTTTCCAAGACATGGGACTTGAATCAAGACTTGCTTTCCAAGACATGGGACTTGAATTGAGATTTGTTCTCAAAGACTTGGGACTTGAATCGAGACTTGCTCTCCAAGACTTGGGACTTGAATCGAGACTTGATCTTAAAGACTTAGGACTTGAATTGAGACTTGCTCTCCAAGACTTAAATGGGACTTGAATCGAGACTTGCTCTCCAAGACTTGGGACTTGAATCGAGACTTGCTTTCCAAGACTTGGGACTAGAATTACGACTTGCTTTACAAGACTTGGGATTTGAATCGAGACTTGCTCTCCAAGACTTGGGACTTGAATCAAGACTTGCACTTTAGGACTATAAACTTAAATCAAGACGATCTCGAGACTTTAGACTTGAAAAACCCAAGACAAAAAATATCACTTTTATTAAAAATGTTTACAAACCAAAAGAAGGTAGTCCACGTTGAGATAATGCTGAAGCAGTCGTCTGGAACCCTGTCTCTGCCAATCCAGAACACTGTATAGATTCTCACTTTCGGTCACGTGGAGCCGGACTAACGGGAAATCATCCAACATCGGAATGTGGCGTACAAGCTGTGCATTGTCTGGTGAATATGTTTTGATAATAATATCAAGATTATTAATAGGTTTATCGGCTAAAAAAGATAAACAGGTAAAAAAGAGCACTAATCTTTAAAAATCGTTTACATAATGCTTTCATGGTAAACATGAAAGTTTATAATTGGAAAAAAATGATTTTTAAAGTGATCCGGGGTACTGCAGAAAACAAATCTGCAGAACAGCTCAAAAATGATCTGATTGTAAAACCTTTTAGTTTTAGTTTAAATACTTGCTTGATCTTAAAAACTTACCCATCGGTGACTGAAGAGCAATAAACGTTGGCCCTTTTCTCTCATCCTTGTAAGCTGAAAGTAGGCGATTGATTGCTCGATACACCTGGAAATCCAGAAAACATTCAAAAATGTAAGTTGCAGCCAAATTCTTGAGGGTTTTTAAGGCTAAGAACTCCACCTAAAGTCAACTTTTAGGCAATTCATGGCAAAGTGCCTTGCCCAAGGACATACATACACCATAACCCTAAGGGCGTGTTTGTTTCTGACGGATCCAGATTCAGATTTGCGCAGATCCAAGGGGAACTCGTTCACTTCGCGCATATCCTGTTTGAGATCTGTGATCTGTGGAATCCTTCTCGAGAGATGGTTCAGCGCAAGATTCAAAATGGCGACGTAAACCTCTTGAAGATTTTTGTGTGAGTAAAACCGTGTCCTTTCAAAACAAACAGATTTAGAATGCTTGTTTATTTACGATGAATGTCGCGGGAGAAATTTGGAACAGAAATTTGACAAATTTGGTAAATAAATTGCAATTCACGTGATTTGAGATCCGAGTTGAGAGCAGTTTCGTTTGTTTCTGCGTGGTTAAACAACCCGGGATCTGGATTCGTATCTGTCATGAAACAAACGCATCCTAAGTTTACCTTTGTCATGTCCTTTTCCACTTGGACTTCAAACGTGTGAGTCTCTGGTGGTAGGAATTCTTCGTCCGTTCCTCGCGCAATCCTAAAAATAAGAAGCGATTCCATAAAGTTCAAAGCAAGAATTTTTTTACCAAAAAACAAAAGTATTCTATAATTAAATTAATAAAAAAATATTTCTGTAATTTCACTGTTTCAAAAATCAAAATCCTTTTATGATCACTTTAATTAATACATATCTCTTTGTCCACTACAAAAAAAATAAAAAATTTGCGTACTTTGCTTGTCTCTCGACTTGGTACATTGCAGCCAAGTTTGGCATCTGGTTCGTGCGGACCGTGTCGGCCGCAAAAATCGTAGCTTTCGTCGAGTTGGAGAAAAACAATCCAAACATGGCTTTGGAACCCCTGAATTATTATCAAAAGACAAAACAAAAATTTGTTAATAAGTTTATTACGATGCTATACTTTTAAAAAATAAATAAATAAATTAAACAAAAAAAGTTTAAAAAAATAAAATAAAAAAATCAGTGTAAACACGGGACAATTTCAAGTTTTCAGCGCAATCTTGGTAAAAACTCACAGCAATAAACCCAATGTGAACGCGGCTTTACTTACACAACGTTGTGATACAGAAAGACTCTGCGTAGACTCCCTGGTTGCAAGTAGGAAAACTGGGCCAGTGTCTTGAACCCAAGTTGACTAAGGTCAAACGTCTCCAATTCCTAATAATTAAAAAAATATAATCGTCATGATACTTTGTCAAGAGATTCACATTTGTCTGAAGTGCACAGTTCTCGACATGTTAATTCTGTTCAGTCTTAATTCAAGTCCCAAGTCTTGAAGAGCAAGTCTTTGAGAGCAAGTCTCAATTAAAGTAGGTCTTGGAGAGCAAGTCTCGATTGAAGTCCCAAGTCTTGGAGAGCAAGTCTCGATTGAAGTCCCAAGTCTTGGAGAGCAAGTCTCAATTGAAGTCCCAAGTCTTGGAGAGCAAGTCTCGATTCAAGTCTTGGAGAGCAAGTCTCAATTCAAGTACCAAGTCTTGGAGAGAAAGTCTCAATTCAAGTCCCAAGTCTTGGAGAGCAAGTCTCGAGTCTTGGAGAGCAAGTCTCAATTCAAGTCCCAAGTCTTGAAGAGCAAGTCTCGATTCAAGTCTCAAGTCTTGAAGAGCAAGTCTCGATTCAAGTCTCAAGTCTTGAAGAGCAAGTCTCGATTCAAGTCTCAAGTCTTGAAGAGCAAGTCTCGATTCAAGTCTCAAGTCTTGGAGAGTAAGTCTCGATACAAGTCCCAAGTCTTGGAGGGCAAGTCTCGATTCAAGTCCCAAGTCTTGGAGAGCAAGTCTCAATTCAAGTCCCAAGTCTTGGAGAGCAAGTCTCAATTCAAGTCCCAAGTCTTGGAGAGCAAGTCTCAATTCAAGTCCCAAGTCTTGGAGAGCAAGTCGCGATTCAATTCCCAAGTCTTGGAGAGCAAGTCTCGATTCAAGTCTCAATTCTTTAAGAGCAAGTCTCGATTCAAGTCCCAAGTCTTGGAAAGCAAGTCTAGATTCAAGTCCCAAGTCTTGGAGAGCAAGTCTCAATTCAAGTCACAAGTCTTGGAGAGCAAGTCTCGATTCAAGTCCCAAGCCTTGGAGAGCAAGTCTCAATTCAAGTCCCAAGTCTTGGAGAGCAAGTCTCAATTCAAGTCCCAAGTCTTGGAGAGCAAGTCTCAATTCAAGTCCCAAGTCTCTATGAGCAAGTCTCAATTCAAGTCCCAAGTTTTGGAGAGCAAGTCTCAATTCAAGTCTTTAAGAGCAAGTTTTGATTCACAAAAAAAAAACACAAAAACAAAAACCAGATTTTGTGGCATTTTAACATACCTTTCCAGCAAGAAATCGTGCATTGTCTTTATTGACCATGCATATGCAGCCAAGTTTGACCAACGCACGGAATTCCAAGGGAACTTGGGTCTCGTATACGCCCTCTATCTCTGGCGCGGAAAGGTCTGCGTTCAGCTCGCTGAAACGTAGAAAAATTACAAAATTAGTACAAAATATGTGGGGTTTTTTTCTACAAAGTCAGGTCACGTTTTCTGACATAAATCCTATCTCAAAGACTATCTCTTTCCAGCCCATATTCATTTCAGAGAAAAAACATCCCAACTACAGTAAAAAATTGTGAGGACTTTACGGTGAACTAGACACCCTAGCTTACTTGGAATGTTCTTGGAAGATGTCTTCCGGGACGACGTATTCGTAAAGATTCAGCGACGGGTTGGATCGGGGCAGAGCTCTGTTAACTTTCTTCCACACTGTTAAGAAGAAAAAAGTTATACATGATTTAACAAGTTTGGTTGTTTCATTTCAATGGTGATCAGGCACCATACCATATGTTGTGTTTGTTACTTTGCCCAGTTGCGCCACCATGCAACACCACGAGAAGAATTGGGTCTATAGGGAAATCCGAGGGAGTAATGCTAACTGTGCCTTATAGCTCAGCTGGTAGAGCATCTTGCTTAGTGAGTCAGAGGTCTCGGGTTCGAATCCCGATAAGGCCCTTACGATTTTTCTCTCATCCCAAGTTTTGATGATTTAACAGTGGAATCCTTAAAGGCCCAGTAGATGATCTGTTTTGAGCGATTCTGAGAATAAAATAATTATAAATCAAAAGAAAGACATCAACAAACTCATCCGAACAAACTTCAGTTCCGTCAGATGTACCACGTTTTTCAAAAACATGAAAATCCACATGCGTTTTGCCGGGGTGATTCAAAATAACTTATTCTAAATTCGTCTCTTCGTTCTCAGTCGGTCGCGTACTCTGTGGCTCACGTCATGCACGCTGTGGCTAGTGTCATGTACTGCACACGTGACGTTTCTTTTGTGTTTCAGTATATTTCTAACAAAACAGCGCAAGCAAGATGACTTGGATCGCTTGTGACTGAAATTTCTAATCTACTGACACTTTAGAAATGCAAAAAAATCACTATATGAATTCAATAATATCACATGGACATTAAATGTTCTCGCAACCTCGCTGTGTGATGTTCTTGCCAGCACCATGGTCTAGGGGAGCGCGTGTGGTCTAGTGGGTATGAAGCGGGACTCCCAATCAGAGGTTGGGGGTTTGAGCCCCACTTCGACCAACATGTCTGTGTCCATGGGCAAGGCACCTAATCCCAGTTGCCTCGTCAACCCAAGCGATATATGGGAAGCTGTTAAGGGGAATGCCACAATCTAACTGCTGATAGGGTTGAGCGCCTGACCAGCAGCCACCTAGTTAAAGCGAAATGGTTTGGTGATTCCCTGATGGCAGCGGTAATAATGGTAACAGCGCCTTGAGCACCCTACAGGGTGGATATGTGCGCTATACAAATCTAATCATTATTATTATTATACCCAAAGCTCGTTTTTTCTCACCTTCCATTAACCGTAGCATGACTGGAGTGCATGGCATCTCGTGATTGTGTCTTGCTTTTAATGCATCCAGGTACTCGTGTTGCATGTGCATTGCATTCAACATGATTGTGCATGCCTGCGACAGCTGCACAGAATTTTCTGCGTTTTGTCAATTGTTTTCATATTAGGAACATGGGTGAGATTGACAAAATTATGTGTTGTTTGGGTCTTATCATTTAAATTTCTGTTTTGCATTTCTAAAGTGTGTCAGTGTAGTAACAAAAACAACAAATGTTGCAATAAAATTATCAAAAACTAATGCACAATACGACAAATTATAATCTTACTAGGTCCTTCGTTTGTTTCTTTCGGTTGTCTCTGGTTAACGTAGAAAATCCGCGGCACCAGGAGTTTGATGCAGTGAAGATCGTTACCAATCAACGACCACAATTTGTACAAACCGGGGTGGCCAGTCTCTGCGATCTAAAAGAAGAAAAAACAAATTTAAAATTGATTGAACTGCGAAAGACATCTACATGGCGTCAGTTGCCGTGGTAAACTTTCCCTTGTGATCTGAAATGCCCATTGATAAAAGCACAGGGAATACAGTAACCTTGGAAACACACAAAGGGCGACATTTTCACTTTAGTAGTCCACTGCAAAGCGAAGCCATTTTGCAAGTAAATTTGTGCAAGTTTTCCTACGAACGCTTGCCAACTAATGCGCTACTTCGGGCTTTGCGAGCTGGCACAAGCAGTTTTGCATACTAACAGAGTTGGTCAAATACATACTTAGAGCGCGTTTGTTTCGGACGGATCCAGATTCAGATCTGCGCAGATCCAATTCACGTGACTTGAATTCCTAGTTGAGAGCAGTTTCTGCGCGGTAAAACAACTCGGGATCTGGATTCGAATCTGTCAAAACAAACACGCCCAAAAAGGGCAAGGCCCGTCAGCAATGTGCGAGCGCCATATTCGTGCCACGAAATACGCAGCTTCATAACAAAGGCATGGAGCTGCATATTTCGTGGCACGCACTTGTCGCGCGCGCATTGCTGACGAGCCTGTGCCTTTCAATGATGAACCAGCTGTACGTTTTTTAAGCATACTGACAACATTTGTTTTGCCCTTGCAAAGTAAAACAAAAAAAATCAATTAAAATAGAACTTTCGTACACACCAATATTCAGAATTAACAAATTCAGAAATTTGGTTGAACATTTGGTGGCCCTTTTTAACCAATAAACGAAATGTTTACCTGAATAATCTGCCACGGCATTTCAAGGAGTGACCTCGCGGTGCGACGTAGGAAATTACCGAGACCGCTGGACGGGCCGACGCGAATCGCACCTCCGTGACCGCCTTCGCTGTCGTCAAGGCGGCGACGCTTGTTGCGTTCCGCCCGTTGTCGCAATTGGTGCATCCATTTCTTCTTGTGATAGGCCAGCCAGATTTGTCTCTCTGCCTGTAGTAGATAATTACAGATGGGAAAAATGGGGGTCAAAAATGGGATCTTGACACGCTCATGACTTAGCTTGTGACTTGGATTAAAGATAGTATACATGATTGGTAAACTGTTACAAATAGTTTTATCCCCCTGTGTGATTGAAGATATGCATGATTAAAACCAACCTGAGCAAAAACCAGTTCTGTACTTCGTCTAACTTTTGAGAAAACAGTCAAAAAAGGGTTTGCAGTCATTTCGTCCCAAAACTACTTCGCCCTGATAACGGCCTGTGCGCAAAGTGGTTTTGGGGCTAAGTGGCATTTGGGCGATGTAGTGTTTGGAAGAAGTGACTTAGGGCGAAGTGGTTTAGGGGTGAAATGGCACTTGGGCGAAATGGTTTTGGGGCGAATTGAATTTTTCGTCTCATGAGATGAAAAATAAGTGTTTTACTAATTTCTCAAAGACTATAGCACTTCAGACAAAACCATTTCAGGGGAAGTTTTCTACGGTCATCATGTTTATATTGTGTAAGTTGGGCGTAAATCTGTGAACATTTCTGAATTTCGAGATATCAATCATGCATATACTGCCTTTAAATGATAATTATAAATTTAAATCCAAAACGTCCAACTATACCTTAGTTTCGCCCATTGGCGGAGCAGGTCCCAGAACTTCTTCCCAAGATTTAGATAGTTCTTCTTCAGTACTCCTGGATCGCCCCCCGTTCCCGCCCGAACTATCGCGAGGTCGTTTCCGCTTAGTGACAATCGGGCGTTTGTGGCCGTTTAGCTGGCCTTGGCTTCCGAAATCTTCCATGTCGGCCATGCCCCCTGGGGAGGTGGGGCCCCGGGAATCATCGTCCTCAGGTTGCTAAGAAAAAAGGAAAAATGGAACTCTAGATTTGCGTATGACCCAAAATTTTGCTTCATGAGTTTACAATAAAAACCATGTTCTCAAAAAGTCGATAGTAAAGGTAACAAACACCATAAGATATTTTTCCTGTCAATAATTTTACTTGTGATGCGATGTTAAAAACATCACAGCCTGCTCAAACCAAACACTAAAGCAAAAATAAAAAAATAAAACCAAAAATAAAAGGCTATATACAGTAAACTCCGGCTAAGTCGGCACTCTTGGGACCCGAAAATTTGTGCTGACTTACTTGAATGCCGACATCTGCCGTAAGTCGTCATTTTGCCGACTTACACAATGTTAATGGTTAATTGCAGCATGGAGGCTTCCATTTACCTTGGTTTAATCTCCTTGTTTTTGGTGTCGATTCCAGCAACGAAATCCTTAATTGATTTATATCAACATCGTGTTTTTATGGACACGCTAAATACAAGCACGTGTGAAGTTCTACATGTAATGGATGTACATGTACATGCATCATGCGACGACCCCCAAAATGGAAAGTGCGCATGCGTACAGGGGAAACCCCTTTTTTAGTGCACGCAATCTCACACATGGCCTGGCTGTAACATGACACCGATACACTGGCGACCACACGGTCCGTGCGTGCCAATAAACAGACGTCAGTTAAGCGGTGTTTGTCTTTTCACTCGACACTTCTTGAAAACCACAGGGAAGGAAATCGATGCCATTGTGTGTAAGTGCCGACTTGCACAAAGGATTTTGTATTGCATTTTGTTGAAATGGACCGAGAATAACATGCCGACTTGGGCAAAATGGCAACATACAAATCATGCCGACTTATAGAAACAAACATTTTAAATCTAAATGCATTGTAGACGATCGGGACTTTCGTTGGACGGCCGACTTAGGCGATTTGCCGACTTGTACGATGTCGACTTGGCCAGAGTTTACTGTATGAATTTACCTTTCTTGGTCTCGGAGCAAACATCTCACTAATTTTCTTTTGCTTGAAGACGTCATTTTTCTCCAGGAGTTTCTTGTGAAGCCATTCAGGGTGCCTGACCCTCGGTACAGGATTCGATACCTGATAAACCAATCAGAGGACAGAATTTATATCACGTGATTCGGCTGAACCAATCAAATTTTGTATATAAAAGTCTGGTGCCTGACTTGCATTGAATGAATGCACAAATAGTATCACATCAATTTCTAAGTTTTTTGTTTTAACCAATCAGTAAGCGTATATCAAGTCACATGACAGCTTTCAGCCAATCATTACCTGTTGTAGTGCAGCTGGGATGGTGATAATCTTCATGATGCAGCTGCTGAAACGCTCAATGTAATATTCCCAGTCAAGAATCTGAAATATAAAAATTAATTTTACATCTATAAAAATGGAGTTTTAACAACCAATTAGAAACAACCATTCATAAATACCTCAGACAGTTTACGCATCCCTATTGGCCGAGAGCACGTCACATGGCCAGTTTTAAACCGACGATAAAGACCAGTAATAATGACCGGCCAGCTGGGTCGCGTTTGTGCCCGCGCTCTAGTCTACGCTTATGGAACATTTACACGCACACAGAAACTGCACTCTCCCAAAAGCAAAATGTGCACTGTGACAAAATCTACACGGTGGTGTGCATGCGCGTACAACACACCTGCATTAACATTTGTTTTGAAAATGGATTAAAAATCCATTTGAAAAATGTTGGACTAACCCAAGCAGTAATTTTGAGCAAAATAAATAAAACGATGAAACTTACGCCACGAATGTCGTAGTTGGTCCGGCCGGGGTCTTTAAGCCACTTCTTGAGGTAGTGTTTGAGAACACCGGGCTCCGATTGGAAGATTGCCAATGGGATTGCGCGCTCCGTTACCGGAGCGCCCTCTGGCTTCTTAGAGATGATGAATTTGCACGACAGGCCTTTGTCTTTCACCATCTGGTCTCCTAGGAACTGAAATAAAAAAAAAAAACTCAAAGATGAATGTGCAAGAAAATCGCTGTACAAGATTAATTTTGGCATGTCACGTTGCGTGATGCCAACATTGCAATTTTAAAAAGAGTTATTTGACATGGGGCACCCAATTGGACACTAAATTTTATAACTTAACACCCAAGCCCTGTATAGACCGTATCGAATATCCGCTGTTTCGTGGGGCACCTTTTGTTACTTAAACCGTTCAACAATGGAAGCACAATATGTGCAACCATGCATGTCCTCAAGGAACAAAGAAACTGACCCACGAAATGGCAGCTATTCAATACGGTGTATAAACCCCACATTTGAAGCTATGCATTTTAGATTTATGCCACAATACTGATTGTCATAGGCTTAAACAATTGTACAAACTAGGCCTAAATTGTGGGCACACCGTACAGGCATCGCGTTGCACATCGCGTTGAGCATCGCGTCGCGCACTGCACTACGCATCCATCGCGGCATGCATTCAATGCGCCGCGCATCGCGCCACACAAAATACCAAGAATCACACCACGCATCCAGTATTTAATTATGTACCCTAAAACGATTAATAAATTTTGGAAAAAAATAAAAAAAATACCGCACCTCTGCCAGTCGCTTAGCCGTGCGGATCGACGTCGATTTCTGTGCTCCGTATTCCTCCAACTTCCGAGACATGCTCCGATTCTCGGAGATCAGGAAGAAAAGCTCAGAATCTGGAAGATTGGCAGCCTAAAAAGAAAAACAGAAAACGTGTTATAGAACAACTATATTGCCTTGGAAAAAATTAAAATTATTCATAAAAAATCACTCCTCTTCGGCAGCAACTGAGCTTATGTTTGTGATGTTTAGTCTTAGACAATAGTCATTAGCTCAGGAGGCTTACAAGGCATCAAATATCGCTACAGGACAATGACCTCGTTCTCACTAAAGAAATCGCTTCGTTCGACGAAGATTAGTTAATCATCGTTAGTTAATGAAGCGTGCCTTCACATATCACTTAACAAAGATCGAACGAAGAGCGACCGCTAACGAAGATCGAATGAATCTGTGGAAGGTCGTACATGTGCGTCGCGCATCAAGCGTTGAGCTTCAAGCATCTGGATGCGCTGTGTGGTTTTCCAGCGGCACGTCAATAACAACTCTTGCTAGGCGCTCGACGCACAACGCGCTTGTGCAACAGGCACGCCAAATCGCTTCGTTGAATGAAGGGAGCCGTTCATATTACAAATTTGCTTTGTTAAATGAAGCGATCTCCTCGTCGAATGAAGCTATTTCCTTCATTGAATGAAGCGATTCTAATCATCGTCGAATGAAGAGGCGTGCGTTCACATCAGGAAATCTCTTCGTCGAATCATCGTCGAACGAAGCGATTTCTCTAGTGAGAACAGGGTCATTCTTTAACAAATTGTTATGTACTTATTTTTGTTGTCAGGTTGTAGCTGGTCCAATAATTTTTTTCAAGGCTGTATTTTCGCCAACCTCCCAGTTATTGGCCAAATGAATGAAGGTTTCTCTTTCTCATTATTAGACTATCAATTGATGCATTATTTTTAGTCCCTGGGTCTTAATTCAAGTCTCAAGCTATTCAAATGAACTCAAACAAAGGCATTCTTTTGTGCGTGTTCATCCTTTGCTTTTTGTTACTGGACTTGTGACAGACTTGTGCGGGACTTGTCAAGGACCTGTGATTTTATCGGCTCTGGACTTGTGATAGACTTGCGATTGACTCGACTACAACCCAGGAATCTACAGCCATACCCTGCTGTATAGCACATCCAACCAGTAGTCTGCAATCTTTGCCACAGCGGCGTAGCATTCCTCCAGCGTGTTCCCTTTGAGGAACGCTTCAAACACCGAAGCTTGGAAGATCTTGATCAATTGAAGCTCGCCGTTTCGCTTCACTTCAAAGCCTTTCAACTCTGCTAGTGAGCCGTCAACGTTGAACACTGCATACCTGTGAATCGCATTCAAAATTAAAGAAGTATACAAGGAGTATACCCTTAAACAAACAAGAGAGCACGTGTGGTCTAGTGGGTATACAGACGTGCTCGTGATCGAAGGGTTATGGGTTCGAGCCCCACTTGTGCCAACGTGTTTGTATCCCTGAGCAAGACACTTAATCTCAATTGCCTGGTTAACCCAAGCGATATTTGGGGAGCCGTTAGGGGGAGTGCCACAATCTAACTGCTGATAGGGTTGTGCGCCTTGGCCAGGTAGCCACCTAGTTGAAGCGAAATGGTTCTGGTGATTTCCTGATGGCAGCGGAATTGTTAATGGCAACAGCGCCAGGAGTACCCTAGGGTAGACATGTGCGCTATACAAGGTCCACCATTACATGTAAATTGTACAAAGAACAAGAATAGACCATATCGAATAGCTGCCATCTTGTAGGGCAGTTTCTTTGTTTTATGAGGACATGCATGATTGCACATGTTTTGCTTACATTGTTGACCAATTTAAATGTCAAAAGTTGCCCTACAAGATGGCAGCTATTTGATGCGGTCTATACGAAAAACAAGAAATGTGATTTACTGAAAAATAGATATAAACTACACAAAAAATGGCTATTGCAGCAATGTCTTGTATAAATTAGTATTAGTATAAATTAGTATAAATTAGTATAAATTCAGCAATTTTTTTTGAAGAATGACATTTTTGGGTGCAACCAACCCTTTCGTGCATTTTTTTGGTCAAAACATGAAAAAAATTTGTTTTTAAGAAATTTTAGTGCGACAATGGTAAAAATTGTTGAATTTTACAGCCTTTCAACTAACAAAAAAAGAATTGTTTTCGTTTACCGTTTCTTGAGTTTTTTGCCCTCTTCCTTCGATGCGGGAAGGATCATCGCAAGATACGGTCCGTCAACCTCAAAGAAAATGGAGTTTTCATTGCGCTCGGCGTACGTCAAGTTGGCCGGATCGACCAATTCTTGATACTGGTCATTGGTGTAGAAATCCTGGAAAGAAAAATAGAAAAATTGTTTCCGATACTAAAAGAAAGATTTTGCAAAAATAGCTTTTGTAGAGAAAATACTTTGGATTCGAACCAGAGTCACAGAAGTGTAACGACCATAATTATTTGGTTTGGGACGAGGTTGAAAAGATGCGTTTTTCAGTTACCTTGACCATGATGTTGAGCATGGCCCCTGGGTACGAGATCGTCACTTTAGGCTTCTTCGGATTGGTCGTTTTGACGGTGTAGTTCTCGGGGAAACTCGCTGGCAAAATGCACCAAATACCGTCTGTGTCGAGTTCCAATGGACGCCTGCAAAAAAAAGCAATTTGTCGTTTTTAGTGAAATATTGACTGTTCGTGAGGTTGATGGTGCAAACTATTGTCCCGAGATGATCTTGAGACAGTATGGCTTCGCACAATTTCTCTAAAGCATGAAACAGTTTTTCATTTTCTCAGAACATAGATGAGGTACTGAGCTGACTTATACACAGGTTTGTTTTTGACAAACATCCTCAATCACACATGAAGATAACGTCGTTTGTAAGTTTTCTAATTTTGAATCGATATTTAACAATGGAGTGGGAATAATTAAAACTCACCCAATTTGCTCGATGATTTCCCGAGCCCTTGTGATTATGCTAGCACCAGTGTAGCAAACGATACCGGCCATTTCCATAGAATACCAGCGAGCTCTAAAAAAACAAAAAAAACAAAGAAAGTTTACAAAAAGTTGTCCGTTGGGTTCACAGATTTCTATTAACAGTAAGATAAGAAACGACTGTGTTATTGAATGGCACATCACCGTAACCGGTTTTAGGCAGTTTGGAACACGTGTATCACGTTTTGTGTTTGAACATAAAACGCGTGATCGTCACAAACATTGAGAAAATGCGCATGCGGGAGGTTTTACGTGTGATTAAATTGAGAAGTGCCCAAAACCATGCAAATGAGGTGCCCAAAATTATGCAAATGAGGTGCCCACAATTATGCAAATGAGGTGCCCACAATTATGCAAATGAGGTGCCCAAAATTATGCAAATGAAGATGCCCAAAATTATGCAAATGAAGATGCCCAAAATTATGCAAATGAAGGTGCCCAAAACTATGCTAATGAAAAAGCGCGGTTATGCGCGTGCCGGCTCCGTTTCCGTTCTAGTTTTTAATGGAGTTCTGTGGTTGGGGTCTTTAGACAATGTTGGAATTAATGTACAGTTGAAGTCAGAAGTTTACATACATGTACACCACTACCATCATCACCCAAAATGGTAAACAGGACTACCCGAACCATTGCAAGGTGTGCAAGCTATGTTTTAAGTACTGCAAGCATGTGAGGAATTCCACAAAATCACGACTTTAGTAAAGACTGTTACAAAAATGGTGACAACGCAAGTTTAAGCACACCAGTTTTAACACAGTTGTATGTAAACTTCTGACTACAACTGTATATCAACATATAAATATTTACTATTTTGTGGTCAATGAAATTTTCCCTCATTTCTACTTGCACAGGATTTTGACAAGATCCTTATTAAAAAACAACCAAATTGGGATAAAATATTTCAAAAGTCGTACCCTTTTCTCATGACGTAACCGTAGAAGGAATTCAGAATGCATTTGTGCGCCAACTGCAGCGAGTCGTACAAAATCTCCTTGTTCTTTGCGCTCCTGATTTCGCTGGCGTCTCCTTTTTCTATCGCTCCTGCGACTTTTCGTTTCCAGACCTTGAGAAAAAAACATGGGCAATGGAGATACGGATTAGGAAAGGCATGTTTTGGCCATTTGGACTAGAATTATGTTTCAAATGTGGTTAGTGTTCTGGCTAAGCATAAAAACAACTACAGAGTTGAATTCAGTTAAACTCTGATAGCAAGATCACTGTTAATACAACATTCTATTTATAATGAGGGAAATTTGAGGCGCTTTTGCAGTTTTCTTTGATAATATACCGAAACGCAAAAGAAACTTACCACCTTTTAAACCTTTAAATAGCAACAATAACACTGCGTGTAGTAATGTGTGAACTTATTTGTGGACAATAGTGTCCTCACTGTCAGACCAAACGGTGTCTGAAGGTCACTTGAACCTTCAATGGTCACTTCATGGCACAGCTGTTGAACAGCTGTTTTGACTGTTAGTGATTAGCCAAGGGGTATGGGATGATTGTAATGAGCTGCACGTGATGTCTTGATGTTGGCATTAAAAAGGCCAGTGCAAAATGGGCATTTCAAGCAACATGCCACGATTGTCGGGGGATCAAAGACTGGCAGGCAGTATGCGCCGACGATGCACTGCCTGTATCCAAATCAATGGTGGCCACACACGCTATTGAAAGGGGACTGACATTGCACCCTCTTCTGTTCTTTACTGTAGAACAAACTGATGAGATGGTCTTGGTCAAAAACTTGACATATCATCAATAAAATGCCAATGTTTCAATTAGCAATTGTTGGTTTGTTTTATTTTGAACTGTTACAATTTCATTACATTTTAAACAAGTGGTAAGTTTCTTTTGCGTTTCAGTATACAAGGTTCCTGTTATAACAAGGTAATCTGCAAAGTCCCAAGGACGAGGTTCAACAATTTTTAAAAGATGTAATTCGCTCACTTTTAGTAGACCTTTGAATTCGTAGCGCCGGTCTCGAAAAGCTCGAACAGTGTCCACGTAGAAAGAGTTCTCTCGCTGACATATTGTGGTCGTGCGCTCTTCCTGACGAGCTACTTTGGTTTTCCTGTAGGCCTTCCGACAATAATCTGAAAAATATGAACAATTTAGGAAAATTAATATTGAGTTATGGTTTGTCGGAATTCAAATGAGATCGGCCGGAAAAATGCAGAAAAGTCAATGATTTTTATCACGACTAAAGTTGAACTCAATAAGTGCACACTCGGAAACATTTGTTGTTACTATAAATGAAACAACCAAACTTGGGATGAAAGAAAAATCATAAAAGCCTTATGGGGATTCGAACCCGAGACCTCCGACTCACCAGGCCGACACTCTACCAGCTGAGCTATAAGGCACAGTGGTATATATACTCCCTCAGGTTTTTCCCTAGACCTCCGACACACCGGGTAGATGCTCTACCAGCTAAAATAAGCCTGACGCACAGTGGTATACTCCCTCAGGTTTCCCCCGGCCGACTCACGTACCAGCAGACGCTCTACCAGTTGAGCTATAAGGCACAGTGGTATACTCCCTCAGGTTGTCCCTATAGACCCAAATTTCTCTCAAAATGTTGCGTTTGTTACAAAATTCTAATTTCGAGTTTTGCAGTACCAAATATTTGTTTGAAATGTTTGTGTTCTATAAGACAATTTTACCTGACAGTCGCTTCTTTTCCATCTCGGCTTGCTCCTCTCGTGGGATTTCGTGGAAGACCCGCGTCGGTTCGCCAGGATTAAGCGGTGGAATCTTTTCCATTTCTAGCTGTTGTTGAATGCGATGGTACTCCCCTCGCGAAGCTGGCACTACGATGAAAAGATGTTGAAAATGGGGTTGAATTTTTACTTCAGAAAATCTTGATAACCTTGAAAACGTAATTCAAAATGCGACTTAAAGTTGCACTGTCCGTGTTTGGGTGAAAGGATTTTGAAAAAATTAATTTACACAAGCGAACAAATTTAGAAAGCTTACGCGTCTCTGTAACGAAAAATATAAAAAAACTTCAATTTCCGACAGCGGGAATTGGAGATACAAGCCTTTTTCTTAAAACGGGCTTAATGTTATACATGTGCGCGTATGCTCATATGTACATAGTATGTGTACAAATGTACGGGTAGATGTACATTTACGTCATAACCCTGTCGAATAAAAGACAGGGCCCATCTTTTATTATTTCTTGTTTTTAATCGCCTGGCATTATTCCTTGACGGATTTTTACGTTCTTGGTACCAAATGAAAGCTGATAACTTTTTCTATTCTAGAAAAATAGCAATTTAGCTTTTAAAAAAAATTTTGACGGTCAAATCGGCCTAAAACCAAACAGTGCAACTTCAACTGCAGAGCCAAACTTTGCTTGAGATATAGTGACACAACAATAGGTATCTTTAAGTATAAACATACATAACCACACCACGACCATAGACCTTTAAAAAAATACCGTCTAATTATCTGTTTATAAAAAAGTATTAAAGAAAAGGAAATCTTACAGCAATCTCCGCGCCACATCCACGGCATTCTACGTTGGCAGCGAGCACCCGGTTTGTTGAAATCGCAGGCTGCGCATGTGACCTCGTCGACCATAGCCGAAGGCTGCGAAAAACCAGAAATTAAGTCATCTTACGTAAAGGTTCATATTTATTTAACAGAGCATCTTTATAACAAAAAATGACTAACGTTAGTCCAAAATTTTACTGGTATTTTCTGGGTGCATTTTCTAATCATTTTTAGGGGCGAGATTAGAGGGAAACAAAAATTCAGGAAGGGACGTGGCTTCCTTGGGGGAGGGGGCGGGGCATCAGAGAGACGTAGACACAACAAAGTTTTTAACTTTTGGGATCGTTTTAAACACCACCATCGTGCAAATTGCAATGTGAAAAACATTTTAACCAGGTATCACCAGAACCAGTTTTGTTTTAAATATTTACCTTGTACAAATGTGGATAATATTTAAAAGAATCTAGCCAACATCGATCGTTGAAGACGGTGAAGCGAAAGCGGAGGGTAAAATCTGTTCGTTGCCCACTGCTTGCCGCATTGCGCCAGCCGCGCACTGCGCACGTGCACGCATCACACACCACACGCAACGCACGACCGTTGCCAGTTTACGATGCAGGCAAAGATGGCGCTTGCTTATGGATTAGACTTGTACATGTCTGCTTTGCTACTCATTGCAGTCTCGGTCTGCTTGCCGAGCGGCACAGTACATACATGCATGTACATGGTACAGCGCTGTATGTCAAGGCACTTGTGTGGCGACTAGACTTGCACAAGTTTGCTTCGCAAAATTACTGAATTAATTGAGGGCGCTCGTTAAAAAAAAAATGCCCGCTCGGCTGGAAGAAAAAAAAAAGCAGAAAATAAAATGTGGATCGCAGAGCACACAACGAAAAAGCGGAAATCTGCTAAAAATGATGGATTTCACAACGAAAAACAGAAAACTCTAAAATCCAGACACGTCTGTAAAATTCCAGAAATCCGGACAAATCTCACCCCTGCATTTTAAATGAATTGTGGGGTACCATGGCCGAGTGGTTTGGGTCATTGACTCGCGACACTCGGTTGAAAAACTTGGTGTTGGGGGTTCGACACCCGGTCGTGATACCTGTGTCCTTCGGCAAGGCATTCGACCATAATTAAGATTACCTGTAGTCTGTTCGTGAGAATGATGTTTGGGTACATAGCGGCGACGTCTAAATGGTAAATGATTGGGTTCTCAAGGCGAGCCGGCGTGTCTCGAAGAGCAGCTAATTTCTCCTTAATGTCACTGCAAACCTACTCGCAGAAAAAAAACCAAAACATTAAAAAAATTTAACAGATGACGTAATAAAAAGTGCTTACGGATAAACCATGTGCGCATTTGCAAAGGCTTATGGGATTGGATGACAAACACTGCCAGCAAAGTTTGTGTATAAACCTACGAAGTGGAGGCCAACTCGGCAACTTTTTATTTCATTTTCATGAAAACCAACATTTGTTTATGCATCAATCTTTCAACATTTTTTCTATGAAACATATTAGAGCAAGTTCGGGCAGTATACATCATTGGTAATAAATCTCGAAAATCAGAAATGTTCACAGATTTACGCCTAACTTACACAATATAAACATGATGACCGTAGAGAACTTCCCCTGAAATGGTTTTGTCTGAAGTGCTATAGTCTTTGAGAAATGAGTAAAACAATTAGTTTTCGTCTCATGAGACGAAAATTCAATTCGCCCCCAAACCACTTCGCCCGAGTGCCATTTCGCCCCAAATCACTTCGTCCAAACACTACATCGCCCAAATGCTACTTCGCCCCAAAAACACTTCGTGCACAGGCCGTGGTTCAGGGCGATATGGTTCAGGGCGAAGTGGTTTTGGGGCGAAATGACTGCAAACCCTTTTTTGACTGTTTTCTCAAAAGTTAGACGAGGTACGGAGCTGGTTTTTGCTCAAGTTGGTTTTAATCATGCATATTTTCAATCACACAGGGGGATAAAACTATTTGTAACAGTTTACCAATCATGTATACTATCTTTAACTAGACTAACCATAGTCGATCTAGATGTCACCCGAATGCTGCGTGGTTTGACTAGCTAGTCTGACTAGAGGAACCAAGCCCTGGGGGTAGGTTCATCTTTAGTCAATTGTAATCGCGCGACTTTTTAAGATGGCGGAAAGGTAAACACGATTGGAAAAAAAAGCTTTCGCTAAAAAATGTTAATTTATATCAGAATTAAAGATGAATTAATAACCAATTCTATGGTAGCTTTTGGGGAACGAGTTGAAATGTGGACAAACATGGGGGAAAAGCTAGTTGCCAACAATTGCTTGTATTTTTTGTAAACCGTTGACGGCGTTTGTCCTCCTAGTTTGACTATATTTGCCTGACGACGCGTTCAGGTGAAAAACAAACTACGCATGTGCGAACAAAAAATGGTTTTGGGGCGAATTGAATTTTCATCTCATGAGACGAAAACTAATTGTTTTACTCATTTCTCAAAGACTATAGCACTTCAGACAAAACCATTTCAGGGGAAGTTTTCTACGGTCATCATGTTTAAATTGTGTAAGTTAGGCGTAAATATTTCTGATTTTTGAGATTACCAATGATGTATACCGCCTTTAAACCAGTGTCGAGCCACGCGTTTAAACATTTACCTCGTCAAAATTTGTGACAGTTTCCATAGGAATTTTCTCCTCAACTTCTATGGCATGGCGCAGAGTTCGTTCGGTGTTTTCCATCAATGTCTGAAATGCCTCTGGTACCTGAAAAAAAGGGGGAAAATATTAAGTTTTTATACTGTTTCGATGACAAATACTGTGCTTACTGTGAATTTTAGATTTTGTTTTCGATTCCCCATTTAGTAGCAAAAACTTAACACTTACCATTCGAAATCGGCACGGCAAATCGCTTCTAAATACGCCCGACTCTAACGCTTCGACATGACCACCGACGTAAGTCTCCGTGTCCAGTACGTGGCCGTCATGCGTCAGCTTGTTGTAAACCGTTTCTTGTTTGTTGGGGAAGACAATGTTGGCGTGAAACGCTTGCACCATGAGGAGAGCTTCGCAAAGCGTGCCGGAGCCTTTTCTTAAAACCTAGACGTCGTTTCAAAAAAGGAAATCGTCAGTTAAAAAATGACGTAAAACATGTTTGCAGACAAGTTTTAAATTTCACCATAAAAAGGCACTGCTAATTGTAGATCTTAATGGACAATTGTGGATCTTGCAAAGGGCACTTGCTTTAGAACATCAACACGTCCATGGGAAGGCTGTACAAGGGCTGCAAGGCCAAGACCAGGGGCAATGGAGGCAATTGCCTTCTGGCCTCTCTAAAATCTAAAAGTCTTGGCCTATGGGAATACCGCAAAAGGGCAGCAAGGTTAAGACCAGGGGCAATAGACCTTTATCACGGTGCGGCCATCTTCCCTTTTCCCCTATTAAAATGAACGTAACCAAAGCGAGGCTTGCAGAATAAAATAGTTTGGCCCCGTGTTGAAAATGTTTATTGTGTGCATCACATTGACATGCGCGCAGTGCGATCTAGAAAACGCGCAGCGCGGACATTGATTCTCTCAAAAAAACAACGGAAGACTGCACGTGCTATCACGCAGACACGCACATGCACTGATCATGCCTGACACATACACGTACTATGCAGTGGGGAACAAGACAAAGATGGACGCACCGTGATAAAAATCTATTGCCTTCTTAATATCTAGAAGTCTATGGAAAGACTGCAAAAATCTGTTTGTGTAATTTATCCAAATTCATGGACATTTCTTGTCACATTGCCTAGTGATGATCGAGCTATTTCATTCACCTAATTACTTTAAAGTCGATTTATATGGTTATAATTCATTTTGCATACATTAGTTGTTGCTAGGTAGGACAAGGACAGGCCTCGGACAAGCTTTGTGGTCATTAAGAGCACCCTTATATACTGAAACGCAAAAGAAACTTATTACCACCTTTTAAACCTTTAAATAACAACAATAACACTGCGTGTAGTAATGTGTGAACTTATTTGTGGACAATAGTGTCCTCACTGTCAGACCAAACGGTGTCCGAAGGTCACTTGAACCTTCAATGGTCACTTCATGGCAAAGCTGTCGAACAGCTGATTTGACTGTCAGTGATTACCCAAGGGGTATGGGATGATTGTAATGAGCTGCACGTGATGTCTTGATGTTGGCTTTAAAAAGGCCAGTGCAAAATGGGCATTTCAAGCAACATGCCACGATTGTCGGGGATCAACGCAGTATGCGCCGACGATGCACTGCCTGTATCCAAATCAATGGTGGCCACACATGCTATTGAAAGGGGACTGACATTGCACCCTCTTCTGTTCTTTACTGTAGAACAAACTGATGAGATGGTGTATCTTGGTCAAAAACTTGACATGTCATCAATAAAATGCCAATGTTTCAATTAGCAATTGTTGGTTTGTTTTATTTTGAACTGTTACAATTTAATTACATTTTAAACAAGTGGTAAGTTTGTTTTGCGTTTCAGTATATTATTACAATATGCATGAATTTGCATAAATTACAAAAATTTCTTATTTAGTACCTCATCTGGCTCCATGGGAATAATCGTACACAGCGCAAAGATAAAAGGATGCACGTATTTCATGTACATGTAGTACGTCGCGACAGCGTCAGACACCGAATAGTTCGCGAGGATCGCCGGTTGTTCTGACGCCATGCGGCACATTTCCTCCGGGTCTAATTCGATGGGGTCATAGCGAAGCTTTGCTTTCGTGGCTGCTTTCAGATTCTGGCTTCCAACAGGGAGGTAGCTGTCTCGTTTGACCCATCTATGAGACAACATTTTTTACACAATTTCACGGTGAGTAACTTATGGATAACTAGGCATTGATTGACCAATCACTTTTAAGAATGTTCCGTTTAAGTAATTTTCACATTGAAATGTGACATTTTCTCTTTGTGGGAGAATCCTGCAGTTAAGGGATCCCAGAAAATCAAGTTCGTTTGGTTATCAACCTGATTAAACCTGCGTGGGATAAGCTGACCTATAGATCCACACGTTTCTTAAACAAGCATAGAAATGTAGGAGCAGAGTGGCGCACTCTGCCTCGGTGGCTCTTACAGAGGATAGTCTAGTCAGCCTTGCCACAGAAGGTGGTCATGCACATTACTGACCGATAAAATGCTACATCTCTAAGCCTCCTTCAAGCAGAGTGGCACACCCTGCCTCAGTGGCTCTTACAGAGGCTGGTGCAGTCAGCCTTGCCACAAGAGGTGGTCATACACATTACTGACCGATAAAATGTTACATCTCTTAGCCTCCTTCAGGCAGAGTGGCACACCCTGCCTCAGTGGCTCTTACAGAGGCTGGTGCAGTCAGCCATGCCACGAGAGGTGGTCATACACATTACTGACCGATAAAATGTTACATATCTCTTAGCCTCCTTCAGGCAGAGTGGCACACCCTGCCTCAGTGGCTCTTACAGAGTCAGCAGAGGTGGTCATACATGTTATAAAATGTTACATGTCTCAGCCTCCTTGATTTTACAATTAAAATATAATATGTGTTTCTGTTATTTGAAGCGTATATCTTTAAGCGGACACAAACTTGACTCATTATACCCACCTATACGCATCCATGTGAATGCAATGTCTTGACTTGTACTCCCCTTGCCCGTCTTTCTGGAAACCAATTTCTCGATACATGTCGATGTTGTGGACTTTGCAACGAGCTTCCATAAACGGCCTAATCAATACATTCCAAGGTAAAAAAATAGTTAGAAAGGTTTACAAGACAATTACTTGTTTGTGCAGCAAAGTTGCACACCAGTTCATAAACCAGATCTGCGCGGGCCAATTTCATAAAACATGTTAGCACCCGATTTTTGATTAAGCAGAGCTCTCTCCATTTCATAAAACTGTTTAAGCACTAGCAAACCAAACCGCATGCTAACCTATGCGACGCCATCTTTTTTTTCTTCGCCATACACGGCAAAATTCGCGACATATTCCAAAAGATTTCAGATTATGTATTAAACAAGGCCTGACAAATTTTATTGAGTGAGTTTTACAGTTTTGCTGATTGGAAAGCATAGAATTTAAACCGACCAATCAAAATTGTCGCCGTTGTACGTTGAGATGATGTTGGGTTTGACCTCTACGATATGGTCCATAAAGCGCTGTAGGAGACTTGGTTCGTCCGCTTCGTTGAAAATGGTGAACGGGCCTTCGTATTCCGGCTTGGGTGTGTATTCAAAGTCTTCGATGTCTTCAGAAACGATCTCGCGATTTGTAATGAGGTACCCCTGGGATTGAAAGAGAAATTACGTGGGAGAAAAGAAATGGCGTAAGATAACCTGCAGAATGTTCAACTCTATAAACAAGAAATGTTTTCTCTTTAGAAAACAGTGAAAATCCATACACGTTTTTGTCATTCGGCCAAGAAAAAAATTAAATTGTGTTCCCGGTTACCCACCACAACCTAGAAAATATTTTTTAAATTGAAAAATCAATAAAAATAACTTAGTCCCGCTTCAAACGTCGCGCTTATGCCGTGTTGAATTAAATTCAACTTGCCACGACGTTGGTACGGTGTAATTGCAAACTCCCAGTCGAGCTTAACTACATCCAACATGGCGGATGAGTATTGTGCACGTCATGGACGTTGTACACGTGCGTTTTCCTCAGAAAACTTTTCCATTCTGTCCATTGTACGTCGCCATTTTATTATTTTGATACACTTGTTTGTTGGTTATTTCTTTACTCACATACGCGCTGCGAGCATGCGCATTCCTAGTTGTGAACAAAATTGCAGACCAACTTCGAACTGGAATTAAATTCAACATGGCAGAAGCACGACGTTTGAAGCCAAGCCGTGCTTGTGCCGCACTAAATTGAGTTAGCACGGCAGACCCTGTCGAGCTAAAATCTTCTGCCGTGTCGAACTCATTTTGCCGAGCCAAATGGCTTCAAACGTCGTGCTTGTGCCGTGTCGAATTTAAAAAAATCAAGTTTAATTTAATTCGACACGGCATAAGCGCGACGTTTGAAGCGGGCCTTAATGTGCGAACCTGAAACATAATTTATGTGTACATATCGCCTTTGTTTTTCAGAAATTTGCAACAAAGCGACCTAAACCACTAAGCCTTGGCAGCCCGTTCAATACCTGTCCGTCAATCATGTAAGAAATCATCATGACGGAATCGATCTCTGCGTCTGGGAATTTGAGCGGAAGTTTGGTGGTTTCGATGTCGTAGGCCATAACAACTGGGTCCTGAAAGAACAACAAAATTTAAAATCACATTTAAAGATAGTATACATGATTGGTAAACTGTTACAAATAGTGTTATCCCCCTGTGTGTTTGAAGATATGCATGATTAAAACCAACCTGAGCAAAAACCAGCTCCATACTTCGTCTAACTTTTGAGAAAACAGTCAAAAAAGGGTTTGCAGTCATTTCGCCCCAAAACCACTTCGCCCTGAACCATTTCGCCCTGAACCACGGCCTGTGCACGAAGTGGTTTTGGGGTGAAGTGGCATTTGGGCGATGTAGTGTTTGGACGAAGTAATTTGGGGTGAAATGGCACTCGGGCGAAGTGGTTTGGGGCGAATTGAATTTTCGTCTCATATATGAGACGAAAACTAATTGTTTTACTCATTTCTCAAAGACTATAGCACTTCAGACAAAACCATTTTAGGGGAAGTTTTCTACGGTCATCATGTTTATATTGTGTAAGTTAGGCGTCAATCTGTCAACATTTCTGATTTTCGAGATTACCAATGATGTACGTATACTGCCTTTAATTGATTTTAGTGACATTTCTGTTTTACTGCAGTTACACAGAAGTTTCAGGGTTTAAACTACATGTAAGGGGTCGTCCAAAGTTGTCAAAATTTTCACGGTTCTACAGAGCGTAGTATTTTTCAAGACCGCCTCCCTCCCCCCGAAATACTACTTATCAACATTTTTTGTCACTACCATGAAATGTCAATATTTTACAGTGCATGTAAAGTCGTACGCGGCCCTTGATCCCCCCTCCCCCTTCCTACGCTTTGTAGAACCGTGAACATGTCGACAACTTTGGACGGCCCCGAAGGGTTTATAAAAGATTTTACCACTTACAGGTCGATCTAAAAGATCATCTCGTTGCGTGATGACGGGCGCCAGTGAACCGCGGCCCTGGACGGAGTACCAGTGACCCTGAAAGTTAGGCATAACAAAATCTTTATAATTATAGAAAATGAATTAAACAAAAAAATATCGTAATGATTCAATAATTGTGTTAGAGCGGCACAAATAATTTCATCTGTTGCCAGAACTCAAAAATTATTATTCTCTAAATTGGATTAAACTGTGGAATTTTTGATGACTTGCGAAATAAACTTTAGGATTCTTGGGGCTGATTTCACAAAGCACTATAAGATGCGTCTAAGGAAGGGTCGCTCTTCTTATCTTGGGACGTTGGTATGGGAATTAGGACGCAATGAACTCGTCTAAACTTTTGTGAAATCGATCCCAGGTCTGAGTGGTTAGTTGATAATTTGTACTAACTGGTGTTACTTGATTTAAATACATGACCAGGGGCTAATTTCACAAATAACGAAGACACGTCTTAGGAAGGGTCACTCTTCTTATCTTGGGACGTTGATATGGAAATTAAGACGCGTTGAATTCGTCCTAAGGAAAACCAAATTCCGAGTAAATATTTTTTATGATAATCCAATTTTGGAGTATTTTTCCGTACATTTTTTTGAGACCTTATAAATCCATTTTTCCAACCTACCACGTGGATCTTTTTGTCGATAGCAACCCTGACGTGATACGGGACGTCGTATTCTCTAATGTCGATCAAGTTGTCCATTTGGTCGGCCAGCTTTTTCTGATGTCCTGCTAAAGCCTCATTATCGCCCATCAAATGACTGCAATAATTGTTCAAAAAATTAAAATTTTAGTCATAAATATGTGCACACTTAATAGTATCCAGATGATAGACTAAATTTTTGTTGCTATGTAATATGATCAGGTGCACGCGTCAAGTACCGAATCAACACCATGTTCACTGTTGGAGAGAATGGCATAAAGCATACAGACTGTTAATTGCTAGGCATTGGTGTGCACCACGTAGCAACAACAGCATAGTATGAGGACTTTCTAAACTTGCTATAGCCCTAAATCTAGATTTGGCTATATTAAAGTAATGTTTACCTTGACAACATAGACGCATACGATTCACTCGATTTCTCCCGTTCCTGGTTCTTCTTAATCGCTGGCATCAGACTTCGACGGACTTTCATCAATTCCTGGGTGCTATCAAACGACAGTTTGAGGTATTTTCTTTTCAGTCCGACTAAATGGTTCGGCTGCAATATGGAATGAAGATTGCATAGTTAGTTTAATCTTGCCTTTTTGTAATAATCGCAGTTTAAAAGCAGCCAAGTACTAATTTTATCCTTAATATTCATAACATTAAAACCAACCAATCGCAAAATTACGCCATTAATATTCATTACATTAAAACCAACCAATCACAAAATTACGCCATTAATATTCATAACATAAAAACCAGCTAATCGCAAAATTACGCCATTAATATTCATAACATTAAAACCAGCCAATTGCAAAATTACGCCATTAATATTCAACACAATAAAACCAGCTAATCGCAAAATTACGCCATTAATATTCATCACATTAAAACCAGCCAATCACAAAATTACGCCATTAATATTCATCACATTAAAACCAGCCAATCGCAAAATTACACCATTAATATTCATAACATTAAAACCAGCAATCGCAAAATTACACCATTAATATTCATCGGAATAAAACCAGCCAATCACAAAATTACACCCTCATTAATATTCATCACATTAAAACCAACCAATCACAAAATTACTCCCTCATTAATATTCATCACATTAAACTGGCCAACCACACAATTACTCCTTTATTAATATTCATCACATTGAAAACCAGCAATTTCAGGCCCTTTCAACTATAATCTTGTATAGTGATTTAAGTGCAATAAAATGTTTCTGCCTAAAATTTAAAAATTCAGCTTGTACTTACCAAATCGAGATCTTCCTTCGCGACCGTTTCTATGGAGGACATAGTTCCAGTGAATCTTCTAGACAGGAAAGCGGACACCTCTCTTTCTGTTTCTTTCTTGGCGGCCACGTAAAAATAAGGTTTGAATGGCAGAGAAACCTTTAAAAAAAATAACAACAAATTTTAAAAATAGAGTTCAGACTTAATTGGGCATAGATTATATTTCTTAATTGGCCATATTCCTTGAATATTCTTAATTGGGCATAATATTCTTAAAGATAGTATACATGATTGGTAAACTGTTATAAATAGTTTTATCCCTCTGTGTGATTGAAGATATGCATGATTAAAACCAACCTGAGCAAAAACCAGCTCCGTACTTCGTCTAACTTTTGAGAAAACAGTCAAAAAAGGGTTTGCAGTCATTTCGCCCCAAAACCACTTCGCCCTGAACCATTTCGCCCTGAACCACGGCCTGTGCACAAAGTGATTTTGGGGCGAAGTAGCATTTGGGCGATGTAGTGTTTGGACGAAGTAATTTGGGCCGAAATGGCACTCGGGCGAAGTGGTTTGGGGGCGAAATGGCACTTGTTTTAAAAAACTAATTGTTTTATTCATTTCTCAAAGACTATAGCACTTTAGACAAAACCATTTCAGGGGAAGTTTTCTACGGTCATCATGTTTATATTGTGTAAGTTAGGCGTAAATCTGTGAACATTTCTAATTTTCGAGATTACCAATGATGTATACTGCATTTAAATGAGCGGTTATTGATGTTACCTTGAATTTGCTTCCATCGTCCTGGATGAAGTAGTAATCCACTGCACTAATCAATTTCTTGTTTTCGTCAAGTATATCGGCCTGATGAAAAAAAATAAGAAAATGTAAATATACGACGAAATCTCATTGAGGCCGTTTTCGAAACAGCTGACTTCATAAGAAATTTATCAAATTCAACTGATTTTATTGATAAAGTTCCAATTAGTTGTTGAAAGCATGTCAATAGATCGTATTCCGCTGGCCAGTGCCCATCGCGCGTTATGTTTGAACACAAACGCACTACGCGCGCACACCTTCCAAACTTTTATCTTAAAGGGCCTGTTACATGCTAAACAACTTTGTGCCTATAAGCTTTGCTTTATAATGACGGATTACTTGTTCAGCAAGACATACTATTGTTCGTTTGGATGTAAAATCAATAAAAGGTGGCCTTTTTCAACTTTGAAGATTTCATTGCAATAAATCACAGACAGAGGGCGCTGTTTGGAGTGCATCACGTAAGGAAGACAGAAGGGAAAAGTTAAGAAAAAACGTAAGACTTCAAGTTGGACTTGTGGCAAATTGCTGCAGTTTCTACCCCCAGTTTTGTCATGGCTTACAGCAGGCAACATGTAAAACAAACTCAAACAGCCATGGATTACAAAAGTTTCAGGAAAATTGAGAAAAAAGTGGAATCTTTTGTGCACAGTTAAATGTGATTTTCCTGTGTCCGCCTCTTGTGACATCGTGACCTTGGTCATGAATATGCATATTTACATTAGCATAAAAACTAAAAACCTTTGTTTTAACCCCCAAAGCAAGCTCCAAATAGGATTTTTATGACTTTAACTGAGTAGAGTGGTTTTAAAGCATAGATTTCATTGATAAAATTCCTAAATAAGGGGACCTTTAAATGGAAATATGTGCCCGCGCCACTGGCCCGCGATCTGCGTACGTGACTTTTCCCCCGTCCTAGCGCCCTCACGCATTCAGGAATACGGTCAATTCTTACTGGATGCATGTTGATGAGCCATCCCACTTTCTCTGCCGGATCTTTGTAACGATCGAAACCGAACCGCACATCCAGTTCATCGTTCACAACCGCCCTCTGCAGTCGTGCCTCGGACGAGTCGTCTATCCTGTATTAGGAAACATTTTTTGTGTAAGATTAATTGAGAAGTTGATCATCATGATCAGATGATCATTAACATTTTGCATTAGCCTACTATTTAGTACTGGGGGGGGGGGGGGGGGCCTAATTGCAGATTTGATAGGAAAAAAGTTGTGTGTATATTGTTGATGTCCCCTAACGTGGCGCGGCCCCTAACGTCAGAACGTAGCGGGCTTTACTTTCCGTTCTTTCTTAAAGTTCTCAAGTACCTCCATAAATTCCAAAACTAAAATACGGAGAAGAATCATTCAGTTTCTAGAAATTCACCGGAATGTGAAGGCATCGCCGTTCGCTTCAGGTTGTCATGACACCATACACGGAAGCCTGTAATTGGCATTTCACGTGAATAAAACCAGGCATACTGGCGTTGTGTACAGTGTCACAGTGTGTGCGTGCAAGTGGTCTTTGTGGGCCATCGTTACCCCTAGAACTATGGGGGATATAGTATCCCCCATAGGTTATGTTGTTTTTTTCCAATATGGCGGCACCTGAACTTTAAGATCGGACCGATACGGTTTAAGCTAGCGCAATAATCCGCTCCCCAATCGCCACCAAACTCCGTCTGATAGTTCTTGAGACACTCACCCTGCGTGTGTCTACGGAATTTCGGTACCATTTGTCCACTAAATTCTCCGAAAATAATGTTGGGAAATGAACGGGAACATGTGTGATGCATCCACATGCATTTTACCGAATGCCTCAATCATGCATGTGGATGCATCGCACATGTTCCCGTTCATTTCCCAACATTATTTTCGGAGAATTTAGTGGACAAATGGTACCGAAAAATTCCGTAGACACACGCAAGTTGAGTGTCTCAAGAACTATCAGACGGAGTTTGGTGGCGATTGGGGAGCGGATTATTGCGCTAGCTTAAACCGTATCGGTCCGATCTTAAAGTTCAGGCGCCGCCATATTGGAAAAAAACAACATAACCTATGGGGGATACTATATCCCCCATAGTTCTAGGGGTAGGCCATCGTAGTAAGGCATCAAACCGTTTCAGCCAATCAGCGCCGCGCTCCACGTTAGGGGACAGTCCAGGCGATTTCGGGAAAAAAGTGTTCATTGTTTTGTCCTGATTGTTTGTGTTATTCTGTACTTGTTGATGAGTCAAAATATTAGTATTACTTTTTCTTGGAGCCTATGAATTATACTACAAGGTGTGTAAGTTTCAACTAATTCTGCTACACGGGGTTTTGCTATAAGGTGAGCGGATTTCCAGTGAGTTGTCGAAGTGCGCCAAGTTAGGGGACATCACTATACACATAGTGCTATTGAGCTCGTGCCAATGACGTCATTTTGGGAGTAAAACAATGTCGCGTGGTTGTGGAAGCAATGTGCGTGCGCGTTGTGTGTGTCTATAGCGTGCGTAATGCGCTATGCTGAGGCTCCCATTGGTGAACTAAACCGCGTTGCGCCTACCAGAGAGACACACAACGCGCACGCACATCGCTTCCACAATGACTCAGCATTATTTGACTCCCAAAATGGCATATTCGCACGTGTTCGAAAGGGGTCAATACATTAAACAAAGATTTTAATGAAATCATCCAATTCTAACTAAGATTATTATAGGCCTAGGCCTACTTCCCACTTGCCCTTAAGTTCTATCGGAAATGTTGTATTTCTGAGATAAATAAATGATAAAATTACTGCATAAACTAGTAGGCCTAGTACTAGTACTAGTAGTACTAGTAATCATGGTAATGCACAAAATCATGATTTTCAATTCAACCTTTCAAAAAACATCAACATTCATCATGCATGTTCATGAAAAAAAAAATTGTAATACATTTGTACCTTCCAACTGACCAGTCTTTGTCCGCCTTATACCTTCCGCTATTCTGAAACACCATGTCGTAGCTTTCTTGAGCAAAAAAAGCCTCGACTTTTCTGCGTAAAAATCACAAATCAACGACCATCATGTTGCTCCAGTTTCGCGCAATTTCGTCTCTGTCCTTCGTTTTTGGCGCGCCTCCTCTTGGCCAATGCGCATGCGTCCCATATGTTCATAAGAGTTGTTTCCGGTCCCTCACGTTTACGTATGTGGAATATGTGTGTTCGTAATCCGGCGAATGTTATGTTGACTGGAAACCACTCTAACAGTTCATAAACTTAACTTCATGTACAAGTCTTTCAAGTTTCAACCTTCTTGACCAAGCGGGAAGCGTGATTTTGAGGGATACATTATTTTGATATTGCAAAGTTTGGGTCGATTTGTTTGCAACTATAACTAGACATATGTTTCTAACGTAAGAATTTTGGATTCTACCCACCAAATAGTCAAATGTTACCTCCATCGCTCACGGCAAGCTGGTGCAGACTTATTGGCCAGTCTAATAAATATTGAAGGCAAAAGGATTGATAGAGGGCGCTCTACAAATATTTTACGGAGGCGCAGGCCAGCAAAAGTTGATGAAAGTGTCCGGCGACGTTCGGTTTCGAGTACGACTTTTCATTCAAATTTCTCAAAAGTATTGGTGCTATTTTCCTATTTGGTACTACTGGGGAGTTAAGGAGTGTGTCTGGAAGTCAACCGGCTCTGTTGTAGCTGGTTTACTGTTTTGGGGCGATGTTTTACCCCTTTTAAAAAGTGTGATAAAATTTTGTGAATGCATCAATATTCTCGATTGATATAATTTTACATGCAATTTAGCTAGCCTGCATGCGCATGCCATGTTCAGCAATTATTTTGTTATTTTTTCCTTATACATTGAACAAAGATTTGAATGAAATTACCTCCTGGAATCAACAGATAATCTAATTTTAAGATATAGGCCTACTTCCCACTTGCACGTCTTTGTCGCAAATGTTTTGCATTCAGTTAGTGCACAAGATAACCATTCCTGCGCGCGCGCAGCGCCCTCTGTTGTAACGCTTACACACGGACTGCTAGCGGCGTATTTTTGTGCATTACTTTATGCAGTAATTTTATCATTTATTTATCTCAGAAATGCAACATTTGCGACAACTAACTGAATGCAAATTTTGAAGGAGAAAATGTGATTTTTCTACAGAAAAACAACATTTGCGACAAAAGTGCAAGTGGGAAGTATATCTTAAAATTAGATTATCTGTTGATTCCAGGAGGTAATTTCCTTCAAATGTTTGTTCAATGTATAAGGAAAAAAAAGAATTTACAAATCGGACGTCACATAAGCCCTCCTGCACTTAAAACCCGGGACAACTCAGAAGAGTTCTAAGTTGTTCCTAGTAACTTCATATTTTTTCTTCTCCAAATTGTGTTTTTTTTTTCATAAAATTTTGCTCTTATTTTAAGAAAAAAATAGTGACGTACGAGTGCGAAGTTCTTTCTGATTCATATGATATGTCTTCTTAAAGAAAATACATGTAGGCCTGAATGGCTAAATTCATTCTTTCTTTAAAATAAAATCATGAAAATGACGGATTTCATTTTAATTTTCCATGTTTTTAATTTTAGTTTTAAAGATGTTGCAGCAGGTTTTACGACTCGGCCCTCAGGCCACCACGACACTCGGCTTCATCTTACGAAGAAATATCGCAGCATCCTACGTTCTCGCATCAAACGGCAAAACAATGTCTCCTGTCCAGAAGTTGTTCGTCGACAAAATCAAGGATTACAGCAAGAAAAGCAAGTACGTCAAACAAGAACCCGAAATGAAATTGACATAGGATTTGTACAAAGTCGATCACTGTGGCCGAGCAGTTTGGGTCATTGACTCGCAAACATCTGGTAGAAACACCCTAAGGTTGTAGGTTTGAGAACACCCGAGGTATTTGTCCCCTCGAGGCAAGGCGCTTAACCCCAATTGCTCCATCCTTTGGATGGGATGTAAAGCCTACAGTGTGTTGTGTAATGCAGTTTTAACAGAGACATTAGTTTGCAGTCCGTAAATTTGAGCAACTTTGCTAGAGGTGGTGTAAATGTTTGCATCTCGTTCACACATTTAGCTGTGTACAATAAAAGTAAAATTGAGATTTCTTTCAATTTCAGGGCTCTAGGAGGCAAACTCGTCGATCCCGATCCGGCAATTGAGAAGGAATTGTCTCAAGAAGCGTCACGACTGAACAAATTATACGGCGGTGGCGATCTTACGATCTTTCCAACATTTGAATTTAAAGGTAAAATTTTAAAATCTTGTCAGTAAATTAATAATCCTGTTGTGATTTTACTCAAAAGTATACTTTAAAAAATACACGGGTTGTACAAATGTCATTTACCTGCTCTTTAAATTGAGTAGCTTAAAAAGTAAATTTCCATAATTTATATTAATTTTTTTACATTTCCTTTTCTTTTGCTTGTGTTCTAGAAATCGATTTTGACGCCCCCGACAAAAAATAATTCTCCGACCTCAAGCTTCTAATGGCGGCTGTTTTGCTGTGAAACATTGACCAGATAGGATTTCCTGTACATGTATTTATGAAAGACAGATTGATTTTTTATTAGTTTAAAGGCCCAGAGTATCATTGGCAGTGACCTAAAATGTTACTAAAGATTTTGGAAGAAAAACCTTACTCAAATAGCTAAAGATGGAGTGATAGAAAGAAAATAAATGGTCCTCTAATATTTTGGCGTTTGATTTAGTTAACACAATTTCAGCCACTAGACTTTTGCCTAAAATTTGGAGACGGAGATTAGTTATAATCATTGACCCCGTTCTCACTAGAGAAATCACTTTGTTCGACGATGAGATTTCCTGATGTGAACGCATGGCAATAGCTTCATTCGACGAAGCAAAATGGGCAGTCAAAACCTCCCTTTACTCCGTTTATAGCTAGATACGCAAAAAAAACCAACGTGCCCGACAGACATCACTCCAGTTCCCAATTGCTCAATTTCATCAACTGCATCAATTACCCCCCATGTTAAGGCCGTTTGTGCACAGTCAATGGGGAATTCCCCTGTGGGACTGGTAGCTTGTAACTGATACAGCGGGTGAATGAACTTACCCAGGACACACAAATTCTACAATGTTTCTCATGGTATAAAGTCATGAAAAATGAGATTTTAACTAAATTCAGAGTAATTAACAAAAATGCATGATTAGCCAGTCAGCAACTGGTAGGGTCCCTTTCCAGAAAGTTAAAGGAAGGGAACATACACATTTCAAATTTGCTTCGTCGAACGAAGTAATTTCCATGATGTGAACGCATAGGAATTGGTTTCTTCAGAATCGTTGTATTGCATGCATAAGATAGAGCATTTTATGTAGTTTGGCAATAACCTCTTGAAGTGTGTCAAAAACAGTTTGAATGATTCGATATCAAGTTTAGTTTGCCATTCAAATTTGTTATTAAAAAGTTGTTTGTGTATTTGAACAATGTGAAGCAGCATCTTTCTTTTAAATTACCCTTTTAAAGGTAGAATACATGATTGGTATCTCGAGGAATCAAAAATGTTCACAGATTTACGCCTAACTTACACAAAATGACCGTAGAAAACTTCCCCTGAAATAGATTTGTCTGAAGTGCTCTAGTCTTTGAGAAATGAGCAAAACAATTATTTTTTATCTCGCGAGACGCAAATTCATTTCGCCCCAAGTGACTGTAAACCATTTTTTTTTACTGTTTTCTCAAAAGTTAAAAGTACGGAGCTGATTTGTACTCGGGACGTAAATTCATTTCACCCCAATATTAACCACCTCGCCCTGAAGCACTTCATCCAAAGGCCACTTCGACCCAAAACAACTTCGTGCACAGGCCCTGGTTCTGGGTCGAAGTGACTGTAAACCATTTTTGGACTAAGTACGGAGCTGATTTTTGCTTAAGTCGGTTTTAATATGCATACCTTCAACCACACAGGGGGATGAAACTACATGTATTTGTAACGGTTGACCAATCATGTATACTACAAGTTTGGATTATTGAAAACATTTCTAATTAGGCCAAACAAAATAAATGGTGTGTTTACAGTAACGTCCTAAAAAATCTAGGTACACATGTATATAGGTAGGGAAATAATTTTATTTTGTAATTTTTTTTACATTTCAGTTCATGCATTTGCTTGTTGTGCAATGTTTGAAACTCACTATTAACCATGTTCATGTACCATGTATAGAAAATGTTATGTTCGTTGGAAATTATTACAAATAGTGCTCATTTAAAATTATTAACTTGAAAATTGGCAATAAAACGTTTGAGGTCGGCAATTTGGCCTCAAAAATTCCAGGTAGGTCAGGTTACCGTAAACACACCATTTATTTTGTTTGGCCTTACAGACTATTTGCACATTGTATATATCCAGTTGTTTTTTGATAACAAAAATATGTAAATGACATCTGCCTGTTGGCAAAAGAAACGCCAAAGAAAATGTGAAACATTCCAAAGCAGGGTGCAGTTTAATTCCAAACGTAAGTGTTGATATACAGGTATAGACCCCTTGCACCGATGGACATGTTAGGGTGCAGATTTTATAAATAATGCGACTACAAATACACATGTACTTGTGCATGATGCACGCTGACAAATTGTCACAAGATTGCTGCCACTGCAAAGGCTCTATAGTCATGGAATGGTGGGTGGTGTTCAAAATAAGACGGATGCGAGTCTTTCCACAGTAAAGACGGGATTTTAGCAACATGAACCATATTTTTGAGGAAATACCTTTGTCTGGTCTCAAAATAAAAGAAATAAAAGAAATAAGTTGAAGTTGTTCTGAAGAGATAACTTGGGCCCAAAAAGGGTTACAACATGCCTTTCTAAAAACCCTGTGTACAAATTTCCAATATACCCTCATAACCGGGACGGACACTTGTTACATTTTAGGCCGTCCCGGTTAAGAGCGTACATGTATATTGTAAATTTGTACACAAGGTTTTTAGAAAGGCATGTTGTCACACTATTTGTAACCCTTTTTGGGCCTTAGTTAGAACAACTGAAAGGTTTTCTTTTATTTTGAGACCAGACAAAGGTATTTGCTGGAAAATATGGTCTGTGTTGCCAAAATGCCCCCTTTAACGTGGAAAGACTCACTGGCAAAAATGAAAATATTACGATTATCCAAGCTACATTTATTATATAGCTTACTTACAAATCTTGACACTGCGTTAGTACTTCAAAGCTACAGAAATGTGCTGCACAGCTATCATGACAAAAATAAAGTGATCAAATTTTACATACCAATGATTTCCAGGGGCCGATTTCACAAAGCGCAAAGATGCATCTTAGGAAGGGCCACTTCTTATCTTGGGACGTTGGTATGAAAATAAGGATGTCTTAACTTTCGTGAAATCAATCCCAGGTCTCGGTGGTTAGTTGATAATTTTTACTAACTGGGGAGACCCGTTACTTGATTTAAATAAATGACCGGGGGCCGATTTTACAAAGCGCTAGGACGCGTCGCTCTTCTTATCTTGGGACATTGTATAGGAATTAGAACGCATTAAACACGTCCTATCTTTTGTGCAATCTACCCCTGTTTCACTGGAAGATAAGATCATGTTTTGGAGTGTGCAGACAGCATTTCAATCGAAAACAATTTTCTGAAATTGTTCTTATTACGTAAATAATTTGACGACACAGAAAAACCATTCGCTCTATATACATGTGGTAATCACATGGATAAATGAAATACGTACGAAATTATACCATGCACATTATTGGATATGAAGAAAATATGATCGTCAAAACATATTTACAACTGCTTTGAAACAAGAAATATGCTTTCATAGATTTTATTCACCCGACATTTGTGGACGGAAAATCAGTGCTGTAGTTGAGTACTTTTTTGAATACTCGAAGGAAATGTCTAAGACCATGTTCTCACTAGAGAAATCACTTTGTTCGACGATGATTCAACTATGATTCGACCTCGAGTTTTTCTGATGTGAACGCACAACTCTTCATTCGACGATGATTAGAATCGCTTCGTTCGATGAAGAAATTTTGTAACAAGAAAGCTCCCTTCATTCAACGAAGCAATTTGGCAGGCCAGCAAGCGTTGTTTTTTACCCCCCATTGGAAAACCACACTGGGCATCTAGGCGCACATGTACGACCTCCCACAGCTTCATTCAATCTTCGTTAGCAGTCGCTTATGTGTACGGTACCACTCTTCATTCGATCTTTGTTAAGTGATGTGAACGCACGTTTCATTAACTAATGATTGTTAACTAATCTTCGTCGAACGAAGCGATTTCTCTAGTGAGAACGGGGTCTTTTACTGTGTAATCATAACTTATATTAGACAACATTTCCTTCGAGTACTCGAAAAGTACTCGACTACAACACTGCGAAAAATGCCACAAATTCACATATATTCTCGTCTTTTCCCCTCGTCTTAAATTAGTTCTGGGGAAAGTTTGGCTATTTACATTTACTGTCAGTTAAAGCTGATAAAGATAATTCAACCAATCATGAGATGAGAAAAATATGTCATATAAACACTCCATTTTTTTTGCCAAAGCAATGCAACGATGATTAAAGGTAGAATACATGATTGGTATCTCGAGGAATCAGAAATGTTCACAGATTTACACAATATAAACACTATGACGGTAGAAAACTTCCCCTCAAATGGTTTTGTCTGAAGTGCTATAGTCTTTGAGAAATGAGCGAAACTATTATTTTTTGTTTCGCTAGACGTAAATTCATTTTGCCCCAAAACCACCTCGCCCTGGACCACTTGGCCTTGAAACAGGGCGAAGTGGTTTTGGGGCGAAGTGACTGTAAACCAGTTGTTTACCGTTTTCTCAAAAGTTAGACGAAGTACGGAGCTGATTTTTGCTCAGGTTGGTTTTAATCATGCATACCTTCAATCACACAGGGGATGAAACTATTTGTAACTGTTTAGGCGCGAGGTCAAACAAAAATGTATACCGGTAAACGATTCAAGTTAATCCCTCTTCAAATCGTTTCTCTGTTGACAGAAAACCTTGTGTCGGTTTGAAGGGAACCGTTTCCAACTTGCTGGGTTGGTCGATGATTGACAGGTTTACAACTAGCCGCCTGCACGAAGGGAACAAAAGGCTGCTACTACCCTCCAGCCGGGCGCACCCCGGGGCATGAATGGGTCGTGGTTAAGCACCCTTGTTCGGGCCGTACCGTGATAAACAGTGGCAGGGAGTCAGCCCGGAGTAGTCACACAATGGCCCGTAATCCGATAAGCTCTCTATTGTTCAGCGAACGTGGGCCGGGTTGAACATTGCCAATTATCTATCTTGTTTGCTTGTTCACTGAAAACCGTGCATTGGTGTATCGTTTATGTACCATTTCCCGGTATGCAGACCGTTTCTATTTTGACCTCGCGCCTTACCAATCATGTATACTACCTTTAAAGTCACAGGCTCGTCAGCAATGCGCGCGCGCCAATTTCGTGCCAAGAAATACGCAGCTCCATAGCAAAGGCATGGAGCTGCGTATTTCGTGGCACGAATTTGGCGCGCGCGCATTGCTGACGAGCCTGTGACTTTAAGTTCTATAAGGGATCTACAAAAAGATAAACATTTTAAGCGATAAATAGAAGTAATCTCTAGATTTTTTTCTTAATCCAATAAAGTGGTTATAATCACCATATTTACATAATACGTCAATAACTTTTAAACCAAACTACTTTTGCTTGGTGTCATAATCATAAGTTAATCTTATTTTTTTTCTGGATCACAAATTATTACAAGTGATCTGTTGGAAATGGGGTGTTTCAAAATAGCGTAAAATATCCGTCAACCAGAATTATAAAATTTTAAGTGACTTCAAATAACCATATCTCTACAGATTTTAAACCAATTTACACCAAATCTTCTGAGAAGTTGCAATGTATTTTTCACGAAGGTCATTTTTCAGATAATAGATATCGAAGCGACAATTCTGCAAAATTTGTGTTATGCATGGGACACGTATACATGTACATTTATTTACAAAACAGGAATGCCAGTGGCTCTTACCTTCAGGGCCGAAAAAAAAAGCCACTATCATAACTGCATGTATGTGTGCACATGGACTCGCCAGCACAGTATACTGTACAGTATGTACATATTGACAGTAGGAGTGCAATGCAATGGATGTGTCAGTATGTATGTGATCTAACCACTGCTGTATGGATACAGCGCCCTCAATATACTTTTGATCGATATTCTGGTTTCGCGATACTTTAGCCGTGAATGATTATGGCTGGGATACAGACATACTGCATTTGTGCAAATCATTGGGGAAAATGTGCTACGTGCATGTACATACGTACATACATACATACATACATACATGTACATAGGCTGTACATACATGGCATATCCGGACATCGTTGATCAGTAAGACAATTTTCCACTGTTTTTTTTTTTACTTAAGAGTTGAAAATATATTCTCCTTATATTTCCGGCCGTTTACTTTTCCGGCCAGGAAAAAAGGCTTTGCCGGAGTTTAATTATTTTTCCAAAATACGAAAAAGCCGGAATTCCGGCTATAGCCGGAAAACTGGCATCCCTTTTTGCAAAGCCCAACATACAAGATAATTTTTTTTAAAATTGTGAAATAACTGACAGTTATTGCTAAACAGCCAGTTAAAGGCACAGGCTCGTCAGCAATGCGCGCGCGCCAAATTCGTGCCACGAAATACGCAGCTCCATGCCTAGGCTATGGAGCTGCGTATTTTGTGGCACGAATTTGGCGCACGCGCATTGCTGACGAGCCTGTGCCTTTAAAGGGCATGAACTTGAAATTTCACTTTATTTAGAAACACCCCAAGTATATGTGCTGCCAATGTAGACCGTGCAGTCAGAAAAAATGGCCAAACTCAGCAGAATGTGTCCTTTCTGACAAAATCTTTTCGGGGAAACGTGTCTGAGTTTCAGCAAATTTTAAACCTATTTACACTAAATGCCAAACTACGAAACACGCTACAAATCACATTGTTTATGATGATAATAATTAAATGTAATGCATTTACAAAATACATTTATTCTTTGCAATAGATCGTTTAACAATTTTCTTTTTACATCTAGGTCTTTCCACAGTATTAAGGGGGCATTTTGGCAACACAGACAATATTTTCGAAGAAATACTTTTGTCTGGTCTCAAAATAAAAGAAATAAGTTATTCTTCAGGCCCAAAAGGGGTTACAAATAGTGTGACAACATGCCTTTCTAAAAACCCTGTGTATAAATTTCCAATATACGCTCGTAACCGGGACAGACACTTGTGTTACATTTTAGGCCGTCCCAGTTACGAGCGTATATTGGAAATTTGTACACAGGGTTTTTAGAAAGGTATGTTGTCACACTATTTGTAACCCTTTTTGGGCCTAAGTTATCTCTTCAGAACAACTGAAACTTATTTCTTTTATTTCGAGACCAGACAAAGGTATTTTCTGTAAGGTCTGTGTTGCCAAAATGCCCCCTTTTACCGTGGAAAGACTCATCTACACAATGATTTCTCTTTGCATTATAAGTTTTTTGTGTTTATTGTATGCGGCTTGAAAAACAGTCCCAATTAAGTGAACATCATACAAAATATTTCAAATTTGTGAAAATATTTTGAAAGTCACAAAAGGGTTAATTTTCTTTTTACTGTTAAATTAATGTCATTTGATGACATATTTTTGCAATATAATATTGGAAAACTTAGTGGTCAAAATTAAAGCAATATCGTGATTTTGCATTGTTTATATATACAAAGCAAAAGCAGTCCCAAACACATGCTAGCAGGGTTGTAGTCGAGTCCATCACAAGTCCGTGACAAGTCCCGCACAAGTTCGTCACAAGTCCAGTAACAAGAAGCAAAGGATGAACACGCACAAAAGAATGCCTTTGTTGGAGTTCATTTGAATAGCTTGTGACTTGAATTAAGACCCAGGGACTTGTGGTGGACTTGTGAAGGCTTGTGATGGACTCGACTACAAACCCTGCATGCTTTTGCTCAAAAATGCGTGTACACAGTATGTTGAATGGTTTACCAGCCAATTTAACAGCATATGGCAAGGTAATGCAAGACTTGAACGAAGACTACTGATCTATGTGAAACAATGCAACCCCGCCCATGTAGCTGAATAAACAGAACATGCTAACCTTTTCTCCAGGCATTTTTATGACGGTGCGCACTGTGAGCGTTCGCCGGGAAGCCCGCCCTCGGCATCTTCGTCATCACTGGAGTCCGAGTCTGATGTGGAAGTATCGCTGTCCAAATCACCAGCCTCCCTTGCCTGAAGAGATAGAAATTACATTGTGAGAACGCCTGGTGCCAGACATATGATAGACATTTTGCAAATCTTTTATGTCGGAGCTGTCCAAAGTTGTCAACATTTTCACGGTTCTCCAGAGCGTAGTATTTTTCAAGACGCTCCATCCCCCCTCCCTCCCCCAGAAATACAATTTTTGTCACTACCATAAAATATTAACATTTTACAGTGCATGTAAAGTCTTAGGCAGCAATGGACCGATCCAGTAAGCTCTGCCCATTTTGGAATTGACTAATCACAGCCTCAGGTTGAGGTAGCCAAAAAGTGCACAGAGCTACGGCGAAATGCAGCATGAGTGACGCATAAACATAATTTTTATCAGCGCAGAGGACCCTAGCCAGTTTAAAACGGATTGTATAAGACTATCCAAACCTACTTTTAATCCCTTCACCAAACTCACCAAAATTAACTTGTCGTTTTGCTATGTTGTGCATTCACTGCGTTCTAGATGTGTGTCGAGATGTTTTTGTTCGATCGCGCGCATTACGCGTAGTGCAGGCGTGTTGTACGTGCACGCATTCGACCGATACTCAAGTGCACATTTTGCTTTCGAGCTTGCAGTTTCTGTGTGCGTGTGCGTGTGCGTGTTTCAATACGCGCTGACCAGGGCACGGACGCCGACGCACGGCGCGGCAACGCGACTCTACTGCATGTGCCTAACATGTGTGGCATGTTGCTAGGCAATTTCTAAATGGGCGGAGCTTACTGGATCGGTCTATGAAGGTTGTAGTCGAGTCCACCACAAGTCCCTGGGTCTTAATTCAAGTCACAAGCTATTCAAATGAACTCCAACAAAGACATTCTTTTGTGCGTGTTCATCCTTTGCTTCTTGTTACTGGACTTGTGCGGGACTTGTCACAGACTTGTGATTTTGTCAGTTCTAGACTTGTATATTTTTAAAGATATCACAAACAAACCACCGCTGTTTTGTAAACTAATTTATCTGGTTCCATAAAGCAGTGCAGTGATTATACAAAACTTTTTGCCCCCACATCCAAATTGGAGATTGCAAATTTCCTGTTTTCTTCCCATGGATAGTATTTTGGGAGGTATTTTATATGATTGTTAGGTTAAAACAAAATCCATTTTTTTTCTGACCTGCCTACGAGCTCTTCGCCTCAGATGCTGCATAAGGAACATAAGCATGTGACCATCGATCATGTCTGGCTCCCTTCTCTCTTCCTCCCTCTCACGACGATTACTGAACATCGTCTGCAAAACAGGGGACGGGTACCATGCTAAAAAGATATTCTGAAGCCGTGTTCAAATTTTGTGGCTATGGCCTGAACTTACATGCAGGTTTTCATATTTAAATGTGACGATAGATCCACAAAGTGCCTACTCGTGCATGACGCACGGTGACAATGTGACTGCCCCCTGTCATGGCCGCCCTTGCAAATGGTTTATTCAGTTGTGTGCAACTTTAAAATGTAGCCAAATCATTCAGACATAGTCTGAAACCTTGAAAAAGTTTAAGCAAGGCTTACATGTAGGTTTATACATAAATGGGGCTTGGCTGGAGGTCCAGATTTTCTAGGGTTGGCATGACTGGTGAATAAACTCAACATTAAAGGTGACTATACAAACATTAAGGATGACTATAAAATTTGAACGGAATTCCCTCAAAAGTGTTTTAGGAAATTAAAAAATCACAAATATGTGCCTTCCGAAAGCATTTTATTTTTGGAATGTTCACCATGGAATGTCAGGGGGTTAAATGACAAAATTAATTAGGAACCAAACTTGAGAGAAATATCACAAGGGCCTTATCGGGATTCGAACCCGAGACCTCAATTTGTCCTTTTCCTACCCGTTTCAATCCTTCCAGTCTCGTAGGCTCGGCGGCTGTCGGCATCCAGATTTTGACATCATGGTCTAAACCGCTTGTTGCGAGCACGGCGCTACTCGGGTGCGATTCGAGACAATTAACGACGCCTTGGTTGTCCCCTTTCATGTACTGTACGATCTTTTCCGTGTTTTTCTCCCAGAGAAAAATATTTCCGCAGTCGCTGCCACTGACTACAAATTGACTCTGCGGTCCGTAGAAATTGACGCCCTTTACTGTGTCGAGAAACAAAACAAAAATTGGTATGAATTCCGTTCTTAGCTACATAGATGCATCAAAGCTTCAGAAAACCTTCAAAATCCATGTGTAGATTTTGTGTTAAAGGCACAGGCTCGTCAGCAATGCGCGCGCGCCAAATTTGTGCCACGAAATACGCAGCTCCATAGCAAAGGCATGGAGCTGTGTATTTCGTGACACGAATTTGGCGCGCGCGCATTGCTGACGAGCCTGTGCCTTTAAGTGAATGGTAAAAATGTGCGCACAATTTGTTTTGTTAAAACTAATTTAAGTTGTTAAATTCTTACAAAATTCTAAAAATTTGTAAGAAAATATGCAAATCACCATATTCCTTCAATGTGATTTGTTAGTAAAATTTGGGAGGTGGAGGCTCAACAAATATTTTCTAAATTTGTTTTTTAAATTTTTTTATACCCGTCTGATTGTTGCGATGTCCTTTGTAGCTCCGTACAAATTCAGCACCATCGCTGTGTGTGTTGTCAAACAAATAGATGTCTTCATCGTTATAACTGGCCAAAATCTCTGGAAATAAAACAAAAAGAGTTGGAGTTACTTTAAAAACATCATCAGACAAATATGTCTGAACGGACCTTACAAACTCCTCAAAAAAAGTTCGGAAAGTCAAGCTTGACTGACAATTTCTCTCTTGTTGCAAAATAATTTTCCTTGAATTTTATATCATTGGAAAGCCCCGTTATTCCTCTTTACGATGATGTGTCATTTGTTATGATTAAGCAATTGGGGGATGTGCAGCACAGCTGAATACGGGGGCGGGTGTAAAGTAAAATGTCACAAAATGCTTTGCTAGTGCATTGACACATTCCCATCCTCCAAGCAAAAGGGGAATGCACTGCATGACAATAGCAGTGAATTTTGTGACATTTCACTTTCCACCCACCCCTGTATTCCGCTATACTGCACATCCCCCAATTGATTAATCATAACAAATGACACATCACTGTAAAGAGGAATAACAGGGCTTTCCAATGATACCAAATTCAAGGGAAATGATAAAGTAACAAGAGAGAAATCGTCAGTCAAGCTTGACTTTCCGAACTTTTTTTGAGGAGTTTATATAAAAGGGTTGTAGTCGAGTCCATCACGAGTCTAGCACAAGTCCAGAGCCGATAAAATCACAAGTCCGTGACAAGTCCCGCACAAGTCTGTCACAAGTCCAGTAACAAGAAGCAAAGGATGAACACGCACAAAAGAATGCATTTGTTGGAGTTCATTTGAATAGCTTGTGACTTGAATTAAGACTCAGGGACTTGTGGTGGACTTGTGAAGGCTTGTGAGGACTTGTGATTGGTCAGAATATAATTTACGTTTCTTTTTTTAAATCGTAAACGAAAATATTCACCTCCGCCGTTGTATGAGTAAACGCAGCAAGTCACGTTAGCACGATTTTCGCTGTTTAACAAATGATGCGGGCAGAACTTCTTCAAAGGTCTGTCGCTCTCCTCCGAAACCTTTCTCCTGTCGTAGATTCTGACGAAATGATCGCGTCCGCCGACACAAAACTCGTTGGTGTCCATCGGGTTGACGAAAATCGTGTACAACGCCACTTTTCTGACTTCTTCCTTAACGGTCACAAGTCTAGGGGAAAATTAGAGATAACGGGTTTCAGAATATTCAACTAAAAATCATCAGAATTCGGTTCCATTTTTTTGGTTTTATAGAACTAGTAAGTAAGCCCTTGGTCCAATTTCGGAACGTTAACAAAATGGCCGAAGAAGAAATGGACGTTGCCACACCTAGCGACAAGGAGGTATCCAATCACGTAGAAACAGACGAAAAATTGGAGAATCATGGCAAGAACAGAACTGCCGAAAATGAGTTTGTCGAAAATGACGTCAAAAATTTAACAAAATTCCCATTAAAATAATTCATACACAGTTTTGTTTAGAAATTCACCACGAAATATTTTTAGCGGTACCGTGCGACTTTAAAAAAAATATTTTGTTGACTTACTTGGTTGCTTTAGAAGTCCGCAGATCAATATTAAACACGACCGCGTCCTCACCGCAGGTTAGAAACACGACTGGTGAGTCCGGTTCCAGACCGAGCTACGAAAAAAACAATAGCCAACACCCATACTACGGTATACAGACATTGTTGTATTTGTGAAGTTCGTATCTGCTTTTCAGTGGGTTATGTTTCTTGTCCGTTGTTTATTTTATTTTTATTTATTTATTCACCACATTCAACAGCGGAGAGACCGCCAATTACAGGAATGGGATCAATTAACATAGATATTCAGATAACAATCAACTTCTAAGTTGAATTAGAAACGGCCAGAGACACCGGGGAATCCCTCCCCTTGCTCTTAACGAAGAATGCTCTGGGATCTTTAAAGTGCGTTACCGAAACCTAACACACTGGACCAACGGCTTTACATCCCTTCCGAAGAACAGAACAAATGTGATTAAGTGCCTTGCTCAAGAGCACAAGTGCCACAACCTGTCACGGCCCGGAATCGAACCCACATTCTAGTACTGGCACAGGAACTTGAGTTCGACGCACTAGAGCGCTCGGCCATAACACCCCACAATTGTACGTCTACGAGTTGCACTTGTAATACATGTACATGTCTTTTGATTCTTAAGAATATTTTAATTTCTAAATATATGTAATTACCTTGTGTGCTGCCCCCTTGTGTTGGACGAGTTTTTTCGTACTTTTGCAGATGCCTGTACTTGACAGTTCGCCGACGCGTACTTGGCCGTCGCGGGCACAACTTACGAGAGTCGTATCGCCGCTGAACGGCATAAACTTTGCCTGTACGGAGAAAAACAAAAATTGCATTTATTGTTAAAATCAACTACCATTCAGCCTCAATACTCAATAAAATATAAATAAAATATACTCCCCAGGAAGCTAAGAAGCTTAAATTAAGGAATGCTATTAAGACCCCAATGATCCAAAATGTCCAAATTATTTTCACAATCTTACCTGAAAAACATTACTTCTGTGACCGCTTGGATAAACAAGCGTGGTCTTCTGTTGCGCCCAATCCCAGAGCACGATATTAAGGTCGTCGCTTCCCGAAGCGAGCAGTCGTCCCGATTGGTTGAAATGAAGCGTGTTTACGCAACCCTCGTGGTGCTTCAACTCGCAGTATTTCTCAAACCGTGAGACTAGGTGCACGCTTCCGATAGACTTTGAAGAGAAGCTGGTCTGCGATTTTTGCTCGCCGAGCTCGCGAGCACGAAGCATCGGGATGGCGCGCCAGTTTGGTTTGGGGAGAGGTTTAGCCAGAAGCTCGTCTTCGAAATCGCTGCAGAGCTCGGTCGCGCTCTTTCCGTCGTGATCTGGATCGTTTTCTGCGGGTTCGTCGTCATTTGCGTCGCGCTCCATATCCGACTCGGTCTCGTCGGTATTGCTGCTTTCATGAGATCGCGGGCTTCGCGTACTTGAATCTTCGGCATCATGGTCGCGTTCTTCGCTGCTATCCGACTTATCACGTGGCTCGCGGTGTCTCAAGCAACGTTTCAGAAGACGTGTCTTACGTTCCTTCGCAACTGGCTGCGATTTAGGATTCTCCGACAGTTTAACAGACTCGTCACCGGTTTTCTCTGCATTGCTGGCATCTTCGGAGGCTATTCCTTCATCTGCTATTCCTCCCTCTGTAGACATGCCTGCCTCTTTGTCCATTTCAGATTCTTTTGTCATCGCATCTTCGTCAGACTGTCCCTTGCATTCCATAGTGGCTGTTTTCTCAACTTCACTTCCTCCCTCTGTCTTAGTAATTTTATCATCTTCCGACGTACCGACATCAGTGGCTATTCCATCTTTTGAAGCACCTCCCTCTGTTTTCTCCGACACTTCAGAAGAGATTGCGCTATTGGCACAATTCTCTTTATCCTTCACTTGACTGTTTTTATCTTGTTCGTCATTTTTGACGTCATTTTCGACAAACTCATTTTCGGCAGTTCTGTTCTTGCCATGATTCTCCAATTTTTCGTCTGTTTCTACGTGATTGGATACCTCCTTGTCGCTAGGTGTGGCAACGTCCATTTCTTCTTCGGCCATTTTGTCAAAGTTGATTTTCTTTGACAATCAAGTAAAAGACAGCTTTGAAAACTTCAATCCATTTCCTGAGAATACATTAATAAAAGGAAAACCAAAGGGATGAGAGAAAAATCATATATGGTCTTTATCGGAATTCGAACCCGAGACCATTGCCACAACAGGTGACTTTTGTACAAAACCTATAGAAAAAGTCTAAAAACGTACAAGTTTTTTTTGCAAGGCCAAGTAAAACAACAAAAAAGTTCCAGATTCATTTTGTTTCTAACATCAAATTAATCCTTGGAGGATTAGAAACACAATAAACCTTATCAACGTTCTCAAAGCATCATGGGATTGGATGACAAGTGATCATGAAGCTGGCAATTTTCACACAAACCTATGGGGCTCTGGGGACATGACAATGTTCATCAATTTTATTCTCGTTTCTGTGAAGCGATTGACATGTGATCTTCGCACACGTTCTTCATCAAGGAAAAATGCAATTTTTGACAAATATCATTTTTATTCTAACTGTAGTGAAATGAAATAAATTGAGAAAAAGAAAAAAAATGCACAGCACCAGTTTGTACTTTACAAAAGAACGCACCTGATTGGCTCTAACGTGGTAGCTCAACCCCGGCTCAACCAATCGTGACAGCCCTTCTATAATGGTACAAACTGGCGCCGTTCAAAAAGTCAAGTTTTCCTGGTTTATTTCATCTAATAAGCTCAATTAAAAAAAAAATTATATTTGTCAAAAATTGCATCTCTCCTTGATCAAAAGCGTGTGAGAAGATCACATGTGAGAATGAAATCGATGAATGTTGTCATGTCCCCAGGTTTGTGTGAAAATTCCCTGCTTCATCTGTCGTCCAATCCCATGATGCCTTGAGAACGTCGATAAGGTTTATTGATAGGTGCATTACTAATAATATTAGTAAGTTAGAAATAAATTCAATCAAAATTCAAGCTGTTTATTTCACCAATTAAAAATCATAAAAAATATCATTATAAATTCCCGGTGTAATAAGCTCAATTAAAAAAAAAATTACATTTGTGAAAAATTGCATCTTTCCTTGATCAAAAGCGTGTGAGAAGATCACAGAAATGAGAATGAAATCGATGAATGTTGTCATGTCCCCAGAGCCCCATAGGTTTGTGTGAAAATTCCCTGCTTCATCTGTCGTCCAATCCCATGATGCCTTGAGAACGTCGATAAGGTTTATTGATAGGTGCATTACTAATAATATTAGTAAGTTAGAAATAAATTCAATCAAAATTCAAGCTGTTTTTTTTACCAATTAAAAATCATAAAAAATATCATTATAAATTCCCGGTGTAACTAAGTTGGACAAAATATAATTCTAGGCCTGACATAAATAAAAAATACAGATGCTTAACTTAAATTAATTGTTATAAAAATAAACAATCTCGACATGACATCATGTGTAAAAATTGAATCAGGTGATGTATGAACAACAATGATGAATCTGGCCGAGTCTGAGAATGGAATGACGTTTGTCCCAAGAACTCTATTTCACTTCAACTTTATCATTGAAAAAACAACCAAATGTACACTTCCTTCGCAGCATTGGAATTTCAGGCCTTTGGGCAAGCGTTGGCACTACGTAAATAAACGCAAATTTCCCTGAAAGGAGCAAATTAAGGAATGAAAACTTACGCAAATTTCCCGAGAAAGGTCAAGTTTCAGGAAAGGGGAATTCAGTGTTATTCAAGGGCGCCCTCTTTGAATCTTGAAAACAATGCATGGATTTTTAAAAAGAGCGCCCACTGTTGGCTTTAAGTTGACAGCAGACAAGATGGCGGCGCCCATGAGACAGAAAGTTCAGGAGCTCATGGCTGAAAAAGATTCCATTGAAAAGGAAATTAGAGCGTTGTATGAGGTTTTGGAATCAGTGAGTTTGATCAGAAACTCAGTAGCGTTAAAAGTGAAATAATTTCTGTAATTTCACGTAGCCTGATCAGTTTAATATCATGATTATTTGTATGATTGAAAATATGCTTTTTTACCCGTAAAAATAATAGGCCCTAAAATAAATAAATGACATTAATTTAAAATGAAGTTTTGCGAATAAAAAATTTTGTTCCCCTCTACTGGATATTTTTTTAAGATAGCCGCGGAATATGAAAATCCCTTTTAAATCCTTTTAGTTTTACAAAAGAATTGAGCCGATTTAAAATGTGAAAATTGTTTGCAATTTAAAATATATGTTGGAAAGTATGATTATGAATAATGACGTCACAATTTTATTTTTTTTGAAATATTAAAGGCACAGGCTCGTCAGCAATGCGCCCCCGCCCGCCAAATTCGTGCTCGAAACACGCAGCTCCATGCCTTTTGCTATGGAGCTGCGTATTGCGTGGCACACATTTGGCGGGCGCGCATTGCTGACGAGCCTGTGCCTTTAAGAAATATATTTTAATTAACTTTTGTCTTCTTTACCTCTTAAATGCAGCAAAGGAACGTTGGAATGGACGGTCCTTTAATCGATAACGAAGGATATCCACGAAGTGACATTGATATATACAGCGTCAGAACAGCAAGACATAGGATTATATGTAAGTTAAAATAATTGCGGATAAATTCTTTTAGAATTATTTAGAAATAATCGCAAACAGGATCAATGATTTTTCGTCAATTTTTTTTGTACACATGCAAGGCAGGGGTGAAGGCACTTTAAAACCTTGACTAGCAGTATTTTTCTATACAGGCTTGTAAATGTAACTGTACAATAATTTTCTTTGACACGTATGGTATTACCCATAAAAACACCGTTTTTATACCACAAATATTTCTTGAACAAGGTTTGCAGAACGACCACAAGGCTCTGATGGTCGACATCGAAAAGAATCTCCACGAACTTCACGCCTTAGAGCGGCAACTTAAGGAGCAAGGCGCGACGTTACCTGCCAATGGAGCGAGCAGTGCCACGCTTGCACTGGTTCCGTTTGCGAAGATTGATCTCGTCTCGGAAGGCTCACCGGCTGAAAGAGCTGTAAGGCCCTTTTTTAATTTTTAAATTACTCCTAAGTTCTCCGTCCGAAATTGTTCAAACTGTACAAAGACAAGGCTGAAAAACTGGGTGAGTGCACCTTTAAGCCCTTGAAAAAGTTTGACCCAGATTTTCCAGGGCAAGCCCAGACGGTCTGGCAGGACACCATCTTTACTCCAAATGCCAGTCACTCGCACCACCACTTATGACCATCGGTCTTTCACACATGCATCAGCAGCTCTCTGGAACACTTTACCATATCATATCAAGACTGCTACAACTGAGAGTGAATTCAAATCCTTATTAAAGGAATTCTTATTTTCTGCTAGGGTTGGTTTATAATGCATCACAATTAATCTACTTAACATTTTGTGTAAAGCGCATTGAGGCAACTGTGTGATGCGCTCTATAAGAACTGTCTTATTATTATTATTATTATGTTTGTGTACAAAACAAATACTTTCAGAAGAGAGTTGGAAGTGACTTCTATGTTGACCTCGCAAAAACAACAAAATATTTATAATTTTTTTGCCAACTTTCATTTTGATAATGGAATATAATCGGAATCGTTTAAAATTGTATCGGACTCGCCCAAGCCTTTTACTAACCATGAAATTTCTTTCACAGGGTCTTCTAGTAGGGGATGAAGTAATCGAGTTTGGAGACATCAACACCTCAAATTTTAAGACGTTACAAGATATCGGAACATTGGTCCAACAGAGCCGTGGGGTAAGAATAGACACTTTGCACCGGCGGCCATGACAGGGGACAGGTTTCTATATTTAAACGATGTGACAATAGATCCACAAAGTGCCTACTCATGCATGACGCAATGCGACTGCCCCCTAAATCCCTGCCATGCAAGGGATCTATAATTTCCTGTTCGAGATTATATTTGGATGTATTTCTAATGCATTTTATATTATTACCCCTGGTCATTGGGCTCAGTAATATCATTCCTTAATCCTTCTCGACTCCCTGGGGAGCATGCAGTCCCGTGCAGCTTACGCGCACAGGGACTAATCGGACACATAACTGTGTACTACCCTCGGAGGTGCTTATTTACTTCTAAGGGGCCGTCTAAAGTTGTCAACATTTTCACGGTTCTACAGAACAAGTAATTTTCAAGACCCTCCATCCTCCCCCCGAAATACTACTTATCAACATTTTTCTGTCAGTACCATGAAATGTCAACATTTTACAGTGCATGTAAAGTCCTATGCGGCCCTTGACACACCCCTCCTGCTTCCTACGCTTTGTAGAACCGTGAAAATGTCGACAACTTTGGACGGCCCAAGTAAAGAAAAGCAATTCATGACAAAGTGTCGTGGTCCAGGCTTTGAACCTGTAACCAGGGGCCAATTTCATGGCGTTGCTAGGCACAAAAATTTGCTCACCACATAATTTATTTGCTTTGTAAAATGGATTACAAGCCAAAATTATACGCCAACTTGTGTTCTTCGCAAGAGTAGGAGAATACCTTTCAATACACATCACTTACGATTTTGGCTGGCAATCCATTTTTGCAAAATAAAGCAAAAAAATCCTGTGCTAAGAAAATTGTTGTGCTTAGCAGCGCCATGAAATTGGCCCCAGTGGATTTAAGCAAATTTTTAGATTCAGTCCGCTACACCATGGTTCATAAAATGAACAATTCTTGTTTTTGCCAGAAATCGTTACAGATTGTGACGCTTCGTGAAGGAAAAGCCGTGCCTCTAACTCTCACTCCACAAACATGGAGTGGAAGGGGACTTTTAGGGTAAGCCGCAATTGTTCTCATTTTCATGTTTTGTTTCACGACACATTTCAGTGGTTGTATATAGTAGAGTCGACAAAATCACAAGTCCGTGATGACAGTCCCGCACAAGTCCAGTAACGAGAAGCAAAGGATGAACACGCACAAAAGAATGCCTTTGTTGGAGTTCATTTCAATAGCTTGTGACTTGAATTAAGACCCAGGGTCTTGTGGTGGACTCGACTACAACCATGATTCAGTTTACGAAAACTCATTCTTCATAGTGATTGAAAATTCGTAAAGAAACTTTTTAAAAATGTGCAAATGGTATCAGTTTGTTTGTACAGTAAACTCCGGCTAAATCGGCACCCGAAAATTTGTGCCGACAGACTTACGCGAATGCCGACATCTGCCGTAAGTCGTCATTTTGCCGACTTGCACAACGTTACATGAATGGTCTATGCATGGTTAATTGCAGCATGGAGGCTTCGATTTACCTTGGTTTAGGGGTTGATTCCAGCAACGAAATACTTTATTTATGTCGACATCGTAGCACTGATTTTTAACACGCTAAATATGCGCGAGCATGTGTAAAGTTTTATGAATATTGACAGTTTAACAGATTTTTAGAGGAAAATACTGCCCAGATGTTGTCCAAATGACTCAAAACGTCTTTGTGATCATTTAATTTGTGTAAAGTTCCTAATAATTCTGGCTTGAAGAGGTTAACATTTGTTTTGTTTTTTTAATTTTATCAAATCCAGGTGCAACATAGTCCCTTTGAAGAAGTGAACTCGGATAAGGAAATTTTAAACAAGCATATTTTCATAATTTTCTTTAAAAGAAATGGATGTGAAATTTCTGTAAGATTTAGGTCCATTTGCCAAAAAGGTGCATTCATTTTGTTATGGCAAAAACTACACAGTCGGTTGACCTTATTGCAAGGACAAAATTGTGTTACAAAAATCTTTATGTGACAAATTTACAGTTAAAAATCCCAAGTATGTATACATCTTTAAATTAGACTGTCATAGCATACATAAACAAACTACATGTACCTTCAAGTGTTCTTTTCATACTACAGTGTATTGTCTTATTAAAAAAAAAAAAATTATTGGTTGGAATTTAAAACTGATTGATGCAGTCAAAATAAACATACGTGTGTCTTATTCTTTTGTTATTTATTAAATAAACAAGTACCCTGGCCAAGTGGTTTGGGTCACTGACTCGTGAAAACGTGGTGCTGCGGGAGCAAGGCACTTTCTCCATCCTTCGGAAGGGATGTAAAGCTGTTGGTCCAGTGTCTTGGGTAACGGTAGTGCACTTTAAAGATCCTAGAGCATTATTTCGTGAAGAGCAAGGAGATTCCCCGGTTTCTAATTCATCATGGGTTTCCGCAAGCAACAGTGCAATGGGCACTTTTGAGGAGTCCTTGGTTTCAGTACCAGAAATTAATAATAATAATATGACTATTCAAATAATTATATTAATGTCCTGTTTTGGGGAGAATCCTGCAGTTAGGAGCTCTCATCAGAATACTAATTTTGTTAAATTTTCAGTCTGATTAAACCTGTGCGGGATAAGCTGACCTCTGGAGCCACGCATCTCCTGAAAAGCCCCTAGAAGCACAGGAAGGCACTTCAGGCAGAGTGGCGCACCCTGCCTCACCAGCTCTTACAGTGAGCCTTGCCACAAGAGGTGGTCAGACATGTTTTATATAACGCCCAAGTAGATCCGTCATTTGCAGCGGCGGCACCAGACCTGTTAATGTGGGGGCAAGAGGGGGGAAACTTAAATTTAGGGGGGGCAAAAAAAACTGGGGGGAAATGCCGCCCTCCCCCAACTCCCATATTGCACGGCACGCGCACTGCAAGCGTGTGTTCGTGTACGCGCGTGACATTGAACGATGCTGAAGCAGACGCATGTGTGGAAGATGAGTTGGATTCGGTCATTGTAATGCGTGGGTTGTCAGGGACTACTCTAGGGTCTTACCGTAAGTACTTGTTCATATTCTCAGGCTGTCGCATCTGCAGCCGATTTCACGAAAGAGTGCGCAGCTTGCGCAACTTTTGCAAAATGGCGCAAGCCCTATAGCTTGCGTGTAATTTTCACAGGAATGTTGCGCAGCCTACGCAATAAAATGTTGCGCAAGCGGACTTACGCAGTGCGTAAGGATTCGTGAAATCGGCTGCAGATGTTCTCCAATCAAATGACAATGATCTCTTTGGACGTTATATAAAACAAACAATGTTTTTCATTCGTTCAATGGAACGAATATTTTCATTTATTGAAAGATGGAATTATTCCATTCAACTCGGCTCCGCCTCGTTGAATGGAACATTCTATCTTTCGAGTAATTAAAATATTAAAAATTCATTATTTGTATAATATCTCTAAGCCTCTTATCTTTCGGTCAGTATTAATTTGCATACATTTTCTTAGGATTGTGGGTAAACGGCAAAAATCACTAACACAAAAATAGGGCATTTGTTAATGAATATAGTATATGGTAATACAATTTTTCTACAAATTTAAAATCACATCCATTCTTGGTTAATGTTAACAATCACCACAGATTTAAAATAAATAAAATCTTTATCAAGTTGCCTGAATTTCAAAGTTAAAGAAGCGTGTCCGTTTTCGAATGAAAATACACTGTTGAGTATTTTTTACCCGTGTTCATGTACGTCTAATGGCGCACGCGCGTGACCGGTGACACCCAAACATTCCAGGATGTTCTACGTCACGGAAAGCAACTGATAGTGCAACAGTAAAAACTTCACAAATTTTAAAACCCCTGATTACCGTTCTAGTTACTATTTAAACAAACATTTAATAAGAAAATAAGTTTTTTTGAAATTCTAAAATTGCCACTAAATGATTTTGTGTACATGTACATAATATTCAATACACATATGTATAGAGTTCAAACATTGTACAATAAAGTCACTGTCGTGTTTAAGGATTTTTAAAAATGAAAAATACCTGTCTCCTTGTGTCAACAGAGGGCAGCAGACTCCTTTATCATGTACACAGTTGTAGTCAATGGGATCTAGACTACTGCGTAGGGAGAATACTAAAACAAACATAAAATAAGAGAAATCTTTAAAAATAGGTTAAAAAATTGGAAAACTGTTACAAAAGGCATTATCTCCATGTGTGATTGAGGATGTGTATGATAAAGACCAACCTGGGTATAAGTCAGCTCAGTACCTCATCTATGTTGTAAAAATTGGTTTCAAGAAATTGTTCAAAGCCACTGTCCAATTAAGGCTGGTTCCCTGACTACACTGCATGGAAAATAAATCCATAATATAATAGTCGGGTGACTAGTTTCGTTCACACGAGGGTGCCCTTGTCAAAAAATGCATGTGCAGACGCATTTATACAAACATTAATCTTGTTCTCTATTATGTAGAAGTGCAGGGAAGCACTTTAGGCAGAGTGGCGCACCCTGCCTCGGTGGCTCTTACGGAGGATGGTGCAGTCAGCCTTGCCACAAGAGGGGGTCATACACATTACTGACATAGTATTATATAATTGGAGTCTCTTTTGAACTGCATATCAGAGTTGTAGTCGAGTCCATCACAAGACCTCACAAGCCTTCACAAGTCCCTGGGTCTTAATTCAAGTCACAAGCTATTCAAACCCCAACAAAGGCATTCTTTTGTGCAGGTTCATCCTTTGCTTCATGTTACCGGACTTGTGCGAGACTTGTCACGGACTTGTGATTTTATCGGCTATGGACTTGTGATAGACATGTGATAGACATGTGATAGACATGTGATAGACATGTGATAGACATGTGATAGACATGTGATAGACATGTGATAGACATGTGATAGACATGTGATAGACGTGTGATAGACATGTGATAGACTCGACTACAACCCTGCTGCATATGGATTTATATTTTCCTGCTTACCACGATAGAAGGACTAAACATTGAAGAGTTGTCCTTTCCCACGAGATGAGTGGGCTTCATGTGGCCGTGCGAGTCCACACCAATGTGATGGTTGTTCTTCATTAGGGACTCGAACGTGACGAAACCCGTCATGGTTTCATGGAGTCGAAACCGACAGGACCCGTCACCGTTGCCCTAGAATTCAGAGACAAAAATCCTTTGTTCTTCATTGTTGTCGTTCCTGATAATACAAGGTTCCTGTATCTGCCAAGTCCCAAGGACCTTGATCCCGAGCTCGGGGTCGAACACCGAGCTAGGGATCAGCCCCGGATTACAAACTGAGTGTAAACGCTCTTGTGACCAAATTGGCCCCGGATCAGACCCCCGAGATTTTGGTCTCGCGTTTGCGGAGGGTTCGATCCTGAGCTCGGGATCAGTCTGCGGTTAGATAAGCAATTAATCTTTGCCGCAACCTGCCACATCCGCTCCACAGCCGTAGCGGGGGGAAAGCAAGCGAAATTCAAGTGGCCTTGTACACTGTACATACACACATAGAGCATGACTTTGACTGCAACTTCTAGCATCGTGCTCGAGATCAACTACAGAATGTAAACGCGCATTAAGGATCATTGTGGTTAATGGCACAGGCTCGTCAGCAATGTGCGCATGCTAAATTTGTGCCACAAAATACACAGCTCCATAGCTAAGGCATAGAGCCGCGTATTTTGTGGCACAAAATCGGCCTGCGCGCATTGCTGACGAGCCTCTGCCTTTAACACTGACACATTCTTATCAGGGGATCAATCTTGATCCCAAGCTCGGGACCAGTGTAAACGCAGTCTTATTGACGAGGTTCAACATGGTTTTACTTTTACTGAAATCTATTTTTTTTTGTAAAGCGATTTTGATTTTTGTAAAGAATTATTTTCATGCATCACTAGTTTTTGTAGTGCCAAAATGGTTACCTAAATACTTACATTTCCGATGATATTTGTTCCATGGTTTGCAATATAACATGTTTGGTAAATCGCACTCCGAAGTATCACAGTGTTGGAGCCGCAATTCACAACGGCAAAATGGGCTGCAAGAAAACAAAATTAAAAAATTAAAAAATGTAATGATCATAATTTTCGTTGGCTTCACCTGTGTCAATAGACCAATCCAGTAAGCTCCGCCCATTTTGGAATTGACCAATCACAGCCTCAGGTTGAGGTAACCAAAAAGTGGATCTCCATTTTGGTTACCCGAGTCCTCAAAATTGTGTGCACAGAGCTACGGCGAAATGCAGCACGAATGACGCAAAAAGACCATAAACATCATTTTTATCAGCGCAGAGGACCCTAGCCGGTTTAAAACGGATTGTATAAGACTATCATAACCTACTTTTAATCCCTTTATAAATGTGTTTTTGTGTAAACGGGAAAAACTCACCAAAATCAGCTTGTCGTTTTGCTTTGTCGTTTTGCTTTGCTCTAGATGTGTGTCGAGATGTTTTTGTTCGATCGCGCGCGTTACGTGTATTGCAGGCGTGTTGTACGTGCACGCACACGACCGGATACTTAAGTGCACATTTTGCTTTCGAGCGTGCAGTTTTTTGTGTGCGTGTTTCAATACGCGCTGACCAGGGCACGGACGCTGACGCATGGTGCGGCCACGCGACTCTACTGCCTTACATCGGATCGGTCTATTAGTCATGCCTAGGCCCCTATCCGACCGGGGCTTGCGGCTGGGGCTTGTAGCTAGAATTGCTAATGGGCCAGTGGCTATGGCTACGCTACTGGCTTTGGTACCATACCTGATGGATCTTGCGGACTGCCATTTGCACCCAGTGCTCCAGTGTTTAACACTTGTAAGTAGTGGCCTGTCTCACGAGACTGCAGTCGTACCACAGTACCATTCAGGAACATTCTCTGCAAAAAAATGATAAAGATACCATGGATATACACGGCTCATAATAAATTAGCGATATTGTGAGGTGTATGTAGATTTTACTGACGGTATGCATTCCGTTTGAATGATTTGATTAGACAATTGTATCTGCATGACGGATAAACCTTGTCACAGGAATAGGTGAAAACAGTAATTTGAAAAACAAATTAAAAATTCAAAAATTGTCAACAACCTTGGCAAACACACATTTTCACTTTAGAATTATATTCTTTTGACTGAACCTACGTAGGAAATATTATACAAATATTGACTGCAATGAGGGGCATGGTTAAGATTATAGGCCCAAGGTGATCTCGAAGCCATGACTATGCCCCGAGGCGGAAGCCGAGGGGCATAGTCATGGCTTTGAGATCACCGAGGGCCTATAATCTTAACCATGACCCGAATAAACAGCAGTCAATATTTGTTTTATATACCGAATGTGTAGATTTTTGTCATCTGGTTGGTTAAAAGTAACGATACATCATACAGTCATGACAGTGGTCCTTCGAGTTTCGATTTCGGAAGCTGGTCTACGGCGGAAAAGTTGTATATTCCTAAAAGTTGTAGCATAATCCCCTCGCACTTTAGTAGCACATTTCACCTGACACAGTTTTCAGTGTAGGCCACTTCTCTTATTATCTTAAGGACTTACGACAAAACGACTTCGTCGAGATTCTGCCATTACCGTCCTGCTGAATGTTTACGTGAAGCGCGCAACTGTATAGTTGGTGCACAGGTATGCTACACACGTTATGCGCGCATTCGGAACCCGCTAAATGACTATGCCCATGGGCATAGTAAAGACTATGCCCGTGGCCATAGTAAGAATTCTACACGTGCCGGATCTGTAGCTGATTCAATGCCCCCACTTTTAACCAATCAGATGACAGGAATCTACGCATGAGGTATATTATATCGATTATCTATCCTTGCCCTCAAACCGTGTTGTATACCGCAAACTAAAACTCATACAGATTAGTAAAAAAAATTAAATATAACAAATAAAAACTCTTACAATAGTTGGACTATTTGCATAGCGGTCCACTTCATGTTGTACCGTTTTGGCGGCGCTGCCGAATGCTTTCTCTGCCGACTTGAAGAGGCCTCCAAGTGATGACTAAAATCAAAATAATTAACCAAAAATAAAATTGTTTAACTTCCGACTTGTAAACTTAAAATCTTTAAAACTTCTGACCTTGGTCAAAGCAATATACCAGTATAGGGCTTTGGAATGTGATGTCATGCAACGTCACAATGCAGTGGTTTCCGCCATGTTTGTTGCCAGTAACATGCGCGAGTACGTTCAGATATAAGCAATGGGAGCTGCATATCACTGTTAAACTGTAGTGCAAAGACCCACAACCACCCTGACGAAGGCCTAGTAGGCAACAAAATTGGTCCACCCTCGTAAGTTGAGCACTAGTTTTATTTTTGTGCACTTTGCACTACAGTTTAACGATACTTTCAGCTTGTTTTGTTCCCACGCGTGCAGGATGCGTGCGCCGCGCCGCGACATGTCGATTTCAACTACTAGGTCGTTGTTTGCGTGATATGGAATCGCGCGGGCGCCGCACGCATCTAAAGTTGACGAGGCTGCACGCCAGTTCGCATAGCAACCACTCACTACCTTGAAGTATGGCGGCCGAGAATGACGTCAATAATGGTGTCGTGACGTCGATTCTCAAGCCCTATACATGTAGTAACAATAAGTGTAAATTAAAGAGGCAGGCTCGTCAATACACCACGAACAAATTCGTGCCACAAATTTCACCGCGCTCCATACCTTGCCCGAGTAGGGCAGCTGCTTTTACAATCCCAGAGGGTAGAGGCTCATTATTTATGCAAGCTCGCCACAGTGTGTTTATGCGTTGCTAGGCTAATCGAATCACGCCCGCGCTTATTGTGTGTGTTGTTGTATGTCATTAGTACCAAAGAGTTCCCATATACGGTCAATTCATCAACCATCTACTGTATGACACCTTCTTGAAGCAAATGTGACCATATCTGTAATATACATATGTAATGTGAATATGGCTGAAACTAATAATAATAATAATAATAGCAAAGCACTTATTTTTATTAGGCGCACAATATCTGGAGGCCATTCAAAGGCGCCAGGTCAAGAAAGAAAGTCACTAGTTGTTGTGAAAAGCCTGGTTAAAAAGAAAAAAAAAGAAAAAAAGAAAGGAAAAAAAAGCGCTAATGGCAGATTGATACCTTACTAACTGACGTCATTTACAATGTCGCTAATCATTGGCTGCCAGCGATTTTTTTTTCAAGATGGCCGCGGAATGCAAAAAAATCCCTTATTGGATTATCTGTGGATTCTAGGAGGTAATTTCCTTAAAATCTTTGTTCTATCTGTACTAAAAATGTGAAATTTCGGTTTGAAAACAACTACAACTCAACTGTCTGATGTGTCGTTTGTGGGTACATGTACATCTTGGGCGGAGCTGGTTGGCCATGGGATGGCACTGGGTAGCCCTGGGGTGGCGGCTGGTAGCCTGGCTGTGAGTGGTACCCAGGCGCGGCAGGTTGAGGATATCCGGGTGTTGGCTGGTGGCCCGCTTGTGGTTGGTACGCCGGTGGGGTTGGGTATGAGGGATTCTGGGGTGGCGGTTTCTGTGCCATGTTTATCTTGGGGAAGAAAAAGTAAACATTGGTAAACCGAAATAGTTTTATCTCCCTGTGCGATTTAAGATATGCATAATTAAAACCAACCTGAGAAAAAGTCAGCTCCGTAATTTGTTTAACTTTGAGAAAACAGTAAAAAAAAACAACAACAAAAAACCTAACAGTCACTTCGTCCCAAAACCACTTTGCCCTGAACCCACTTTGCCCTGAACCACAGAGTATGTGTACAAAGTAGTTTCGGGGCGAAGTGGTTTTTGGGAAAGAATTGGGAAGTTCGCTCATTCGTATCATTCCCACCGCCCAAACAAACTGGGCACTGGTACGGGCTGATGTGTCTTCACAGATGACAGAGACATGTGACACAAAGGTCACATATCCTACAACTTGTCTGTAGGCCTAGTGCAATGAGTGTGAACATGGTCAAACTCAAAGTGGTTTTAACTCAAAATATAAATTTTGAATTTTTTTTCTAATAAGTTGCTAGGCCAAGGCAAGCAAGGGCCTACCGCCTAGCCCGAGGGCCTAGGCCTATCACAGTGTTTCCTCACAAAATCTTAAAATGTCCCACTCGAAATTTGTTTTTTTTCCATAAAATCTGCACATTCCAATGCTAGATGAGTCATTTTAAAGAAAACAAATTTCTGATCAACTTACTTGCTTCCGGTTTCCAAGATTGTGCACGCGCTGTGACCATAATTTGTACAGGGCGCCCCCGCGCGTTTGCGCTTGGCTAGTTGGCGGCGCGACAGCAAAACTGCAACGACTTGTACACAAGTCTATTGTAAAAGTACTTCCGGGTCAGGTCAACGCGAAACAAGGTCGCGGGAATCGAGCGCAAGGGCCCATATGCGTGAATTTTTCAATTTTGTCCCGGGTTTTTGTGCTCATAAAAACTTCTTTTCTGTCGATTTTTCTGTTGAACCTTTTGAGAGTATTAAGCATGAGCTCTGGCACGAGTGGAGCAGCTGTACCGGTGCCGCTTGAGGACGTTCAAGGCGACGAAAGATGGATGACTTTGGTACGTGCGTTGTCGTTCGCGTTCACGTTGCGTCGTTGATGTTCGCGCTGCATACTGCACCCGCCTGTGGCTAAACTTACGGCAGCCGTACATGTAACTGGATTCCCAAGGGCTATAGTTACGGCACTAGTTATGGCATTTTTAATTTATGGCACTTTTGGGTATTTTTTTTGTATAAATTGAACAAAGATTTTAAGGAAATTACCTCCTGGAATCAACACATATGAAAATTGTAATTTTAAGATAGGGCCTACTTTCCACTTGCACTTTTGTCGCAAATGTTGCTTTTCTGTAGAAAAATCACGTTTTCTTCTTCAAAAATTGCCTTCAGTTAGTGCACAAGATAACCATTCACGCGCGCGCGCAGCGCCCTCTATTGTCGCGCTTACGCACAGACCGCTCGCCATGTCATTTTGTGCATTATTTTATGCAGTAATTTTATCATTTATTTATCTCAGAAATGCAACATTTACGACGGAAGTGTCAGTGGGAAGTATATCTTAGAATTGAATAAGCTATCGATTCCAATATATAAATTCACCAAAATCCGTGTTCAATGTGAACGAAAAAATACCATAAAAAGACAAATTTTAAAGCAATTGCAGAAATAAATACAGTCACCTTCAGGTCCGTTTTTCATCCGTCTTGCGTTTTTCGTCTGCTTGAGTCTGAATCGTTCCATAGAATGATACAGACGGACGAACGCAGCGCAAACGCAACGCATGCAAGACGGATGAAAACCTATGGAAACGTGGCGGGGTGCCACTTGGTACGTATAAACAAACACAGTTAACATAAAATGGGTCTCAAACATATTGAAACCTATTTTGACTGATTGCAAGTTGTTTTCTTTCTCGTTTCTCTCGACAGCACCAATATCATATTGCAGCTACCAAGGAGAAAGAACCAGAACTACTCTTTGTTGGTGATTCTCTCATTCAACTAATGTCTCAATATGCGGTACGTAGGTCACATTTTGTCCCAAGAACTCGCAAGAGGATTCTTTACCATGCACGGACACTCAGGATTTGCCTTTTTATGATCTGTAAACCGTGTAAAAATGTTAGTTTGATGATAAAAACACACAATTAAGAGGGAAAAAAAGTCAAGATTTTATTTAATAAAGGAAAAATGTTTAATAAATGTTCAGAGTTGTCTCATAGGTTTAGTGCGTGGAATCCCAGTGGTGGGTATCCGTGCATGGTAATCTTTCCCTGGCACCCACTTTCAAGCAAATATTTTTCACAGTTTGCAGAACTGTGTTCCAAAACGATTTTGTCAATTGTTCACGAGGTCATCACAAGGCCCAGCAAGTTCTTACAAGTTTGTGGGTGCCAGTCAATGGACGTGAAACATAATGAAGTCACGGTTTGTTTACATGCGCACAATTGCATAAGGAAAGCATGTATGTAAACAAACTGTGACGTTATTATTCCCAAAGCTATTTGTAATGCAAAAATGGTATGTTATTGACCATGTTATGCCCCAATTACCGCACCATAACAACCATTTGATTTATTTGAAACAGGTGTGGACAGAGTTGTTTGAACCACTTCACTCCTTGAATTTTGGAATGGGTGGCGATCAGACGCAGCACTTATTGTGGCGATTACAGAATGGTGCACTGGAGTACATCAAACCCAAAGTAGGTTGTATGGCAAAAGCTGTACGCGTGTTTGGTTGTTTTCTCTAAAGGTTCGCTGAAATGGTCCATTAGGCCAAACAAAATTAATGGTGCGTTTACGGTAACGACCTAAAAAAAATCCAGGTAGGTAGGTAGGAAAATTATTTTATTATGTCTTTTTTTTTTTTACACTTCAGTTCATGCATTTGCGTGTTGTTTTGCAATCTTTGAAACTCACTATTAACAATATTAAACATGTTCATGTACAAGTGTAGAAAATGTTATGTTCGTTGGAAATTATCAACTTGAAAATTGGCAATAAAAAGTTTAAGGTCGGCAATTTGGCCCTAAAAATTCCAGGTAGGTCGGGTTACCGTAAACACACCATTTATTTTGTTTGGCCTTATTCATGTTCATTCCTTACGATATGTGCAAAATTATTTAATTTTGGTTTGAAATAAAAAGGAATTGGCCTTCTTAACTCTCTTTGTCAAGAGAGGGCGCTGTTTGTGTGATGTCGTTAGGACATTTAAGTTCAAACTGGAATTGTGCTAAACTGCTAAAGTGCCCACTTTTTGTCTTGACTGAAGACAGGAAACTTGTAATGAGATGAATATAAGTCTGTTTTCAATACTGGAGAGACTTTTTCACCAGGATCATAACTCTGTGCAAAGCCAGTTATCTTCTCCCAAAACAAAAGAAATATCTTAAGACAGATCTAAGGAGATAACTTGAGCAACAAATAGTGCGACAACATACCTTTCTGAAAACCCTGTGTACAAATTTCCTATATGTAACATAGGACACATACTTTGTGACATTTGTTGGTGTCCTTGTTACATACGGTATATTGGAAATTTGCACACGGGGCTTTCAAGAAGGTATGTTGTGGCACTATTCATTGCAGTTCTTTAGCTGAAGTTATCTCCTTAGATCATCTTAAGATATTTCTTTTGTTTTGAGAGAAGATGAATGACATTGTACAGAGATATAATCCTGGAGGAAAAGGTCTCTCTAGTATTGAAAACAGACACATATGTCAACAAGGCTAGGCCCCCGACTCCTGCAGTATTATGCCTGCATTTTCCATGCAGCATAGCCAGGGAAACCAGCCTCAATAGGACAGTAACTTCACACAATTTCTTGAAAGCATGGACACAGTTTTTCATTGTTTTCTCAGAACATAGATGAGGTACTGAGCTGACTTATACACAGGTTGGTTTTATCACACATTCTCAATCACACATGGAGATAACGTCGTTTGTAACAGTTTTCTAATCAAGTTGTTTTTTATTGTTTTAACAGGTTATTGTTCTGTTGGTGGGAACCAACAATCACGACCACACGGCCGTAGAGGTGTTTGAGGGCATCGAAGCAATCATACGATACGTAACGACCAAGAAACCTGAAGCTAGGCTAATAGTTATGGTGAGTATGACATATAGATCGTATCGAATGGCTGCCATATTGTAAGGCAATTTTCAAGATTTTCAAGGTTTTCTGAAGCGTTGATGCATTTGTGTAGCTAAAATTTCTTCAGGCTAGCTTACCAACATTCTTCCTTAGATATGTTACACTCTTATTTCACGAATTTGTAAAATGTTTTATCTTGCAAATGATACATAGGGCCTTTATAAACTACAAGTTGTAATCTTTATTTTGGTCTAGGCTATCCCGCCTCGAGGGCGACGCCCGAACAAACTACGAGAGAAAATAAAAACCGTCAACGACTCCGTGAAAGCAGTTCTAACCGCGCAACCTCCGAAATACCCCACGGCGGAATATTTCGATGCCAACAGTGAGCTCGTTGTGGAAGACGGTACAATATCCCACAACGACATGTATGATTATTTGCATTTTACCAACAAGGGGTATCGCAAAATTCTCGAGCCAATGAAAGATAGGATAGATGAACTGCTACAAAAATAGGTAGGTATATTGCGGCCATCTTGGTCTTGTCTCCAGCTCAATAGCATAATATCCTGTACTGTGTAATGAATGATGTCATCAGTGCCAGTCTAAGATAATGTGGCTGTATGTACATGTACATACAAAGGTGGAAATTGTATATTGTCGAGCAGCTTAAATGACATTTAGAAATTGTATCAAATTTAAAATTGTGGATATAATCCAATCGTGTTATGTACATGTTCAGTCGAGCCTCCTCATCAGAGGTCCTTGGGACTTTACAGATTACCTTATTAACAGGGGTCGATTTCACTAACGATTCTTTGTAACTCGAGATGCGATGGGTTACTGCTCCGTAACTCGTGTTGCGTCCCAAGAACGATTTTAAGAAACTTGCAATGAGATGCATATCTGCCATGGCAACGCACCGTAAGCTACGATGAGGCACTGGGTCATCGTAGCATACATTTTGACCAACGATGGTCGTGGTTTTTGTCATTTTTGGAAGACGAGATGAACTCTGGTTCCCCAAAAAAACTAATTGCCACTCTTGATAGGTTCTATGCTAAGCGATATAAACAAGAGAAAATGTGGAATTGTGTACTGCGACAAAAAGTGTCGCTTCAAAACTGTTCAGTATCCGATGTTTTTGCTGCATGCAAAAACACGGAAGCTACGCTGCAGTTGGTTATCCATTGTCTACGTCGGCCACAACGTACATGTAGTGTACGCTTGTAATACAAATTTGAATGATGTTTATTGCTATATGCGTCCTACGTAAAATCAAAAACGCGCAAAACAAAAAGCGCTCACAGGCTTTGTGACTGCACGAAATGTATGGTATGCATCCTGTAAGCTGCGTGCCACATTTAACGCGCACGCTTGCACTACGCAGAATAGACACGTATAATTTTTGAACTCGTGTAGCCGACGACCATTTTATGATAGGTTTGGTGAAATTCACTGCAGCACCCATCGTAGCCACGATTCATTGCAGCCCACGATCCATCGTAAGCCTTATTATGGACCTTAATTACCGAAGAGTTTGGTGAAATCGACCCCAGGAGCCTTATAATTATTATCACGAATGAAAACAATGAACATGATGAAGAACAAAGGCTTGGGACCTGAATTCTTTCTTGTTATAAGCAGAATGTTGTATTAACAGAGCTGTTATTATCAAGAATTGTACATGTATTAAAGTGACGCCTTAATCTACATGTACATGTATACATGTAGTGTAGCAGCAACAAAGTAGTTTGTCGGTATAAAAAATGATGTGCTTTGGTAGTGCACAAAAGCTAATGATTTATTTAACAAAACACAATCAGGGTTTCTATTACCTTACGTTTATCATGCCATCGCCATTTTTGTCTTGTTCGTCGTATGTGTTGGGTAGGATCGGTACATGCGCGATCGTGCCTCTTAAGCCTAGCATACATCGACATTGCAACTGGAAGCAACTAGTGGCAACTGGTGTTTCCGGCAACTTAAAGCAACTCGTGGCAACTGGGTGCAACTGATCAGTTGTCTAAGAGGTACGCGCACTTGCAATTACTGGCAGCTGGAAAAATCCCAGTTGCCGCGAGTTGCTCATGTTCTACTTTCTGGCAACTAGTTGTACCCAGTTGCGGTCAGTTGCGTCGATGTACGCGTACTTGCAACTAGTTGCTGTCAGTTGCTCGTGTGCATCTGATCGTGTGCGTGTACATCGACAGCAACTGCAAGCAACAGTTGCTTCCAGTTGCAAGGTCAGTGTACTCTAGGATTTACCGAGTTGCCGTGTCGATGTTCGCGCTCTAGAAATGTAGACATGGCTGGATGCTCCTATAGTTGCGCAACTGATCAGTTGCTGTCGATGAACGCGCTACGCACACATCGACAGCAACTGATCAGTTGAGTTGCTTCCAGTGCAATGTCGATGAATGCTAGGCTTTAATCTCCCATTCAACGGATCTATAGAACTTCTGTATACTGTAAACCTTTTCAAAATGGCATTTCCAAATGTGTAATCCGATTGTAAAATCAAGACCAAATACATGTATTTGAAAATTTGGATTTAAGTTCGACACTAGTTTAAAAAAAGGAAAACTTCAGCAAATAAAAGTGCAGTTTTTTAGCTGATGTGAAATGCTAACTTGAAATAAGTTGAAAAAGAACTCATTAAAGGCAGAGGCTCGTTAGCAACCAATGCATACGCAGCTCCATATTTCGTGGCACGAATTTGGCGCGCGCGCATTGCTGACGAGCCCCTGCCTTTAACCCTCCGAGCAGATTCAAAATAGCCACACGCGGTTGATCCTAGCGACTGTTTTGAACAGTCTGTTTGTTTTACGCGTATATGGCCTTCTTCGGTGGACGAAATACCAGTCAAATGGTGTGGAAATAGTGAATAGAGATCCCCTGCATCATCTAAAATGGAAGTCAGACTTACATGTATCTGACACAGGGATGAGAAAGCATGGGTGATTGACTGTGCGGCATCAAAAAAAAATAATCAAGTTTTGTGCACAGTTCATTGGGGATTTCCTGGAGGCCCCTGCCTTCTGCGGTTCGCTGTGGCTGAGTGGTGAACCCTGGATTAAAGGTGACTGCACAGGCTCTAACTAGAAGGGTTGATAGAGGAATACCTAGGGTTTGAGCTTTGTCGGCTAAAAACGTTTTAGTTACATGTATTTTAAAAAAACCAGTACCAGGACGACAGTACCTTGGCTGCTCGGAGGGTTAAGTTTACATCGAACTTAAATAAGCTGTGTTATTAACTACATTCCTTTAATGTCAAAAACATCTCATATTTGTAACAAAGTACTTTTAAAATTTATTTAGTCATTCATACAATTACTTAGCAATTTCTTTGTAACGGACCAAATTTCTCAAGAAATGTGTACACACGAAATTTTGCCTTTATGTATATTATGTAAATAACTTTTTGTTGTGTCCACGGCACAATTTTAGTTGAGAAATTTAGACATTTGTACAAAACTGTCCTTGCACATAGTATAATGGCCCTTTAACCCTAACACTCCTCAATCCTCCAAAATCAATATGATTTTACATGTATACACCCTAGGGATTAACGTAGCAGGTGATTGTATTGTACATTCTTGTTGCGTTCATTCCACATAAATCATTGCAGTATTTTGTCGCTAGTTATCGCATTGTGCAATCATGGAAACTCAAAACATGCAGTATTTAAATAAAAATATGACATTATGAATCAAGTCGTTAACAGTTTGTTTCTTTGAAAAATCCATTGTAATCTATTTTTGTTATTCTAGAAATTCAGATATTTCAGAGACTTTGAGTGCTTGTTATGCTTTTCATTTTAAGTACATGTTCTTCAAGCACCTTTGATGGAAGGGCAACGTGATCAGTCCAAAACCCACGGTTTTGGACGTACATGTACATTGAATATGTTCAAAATTTAGGGTTCTTTTGGTGTTTCACGGTAGAGAAAGCACTGACTCCGGACAGTGACATCAATAAGAATAATACTGGCTTCAAACATTGAACAATCGACAAAAAAAGTAGATTACAAAAGCACACAGGGAAGTGGTTGAGTGTTTTTTTTTGTGTGGAGCCACAACTTTGGAAACTGACATAAAGTGACATTTACTTTGGTTCTGTATAACATTACCTTGACTTCTGAAGTACATATATATTTGTACATGTACAACAACCTACCTTTCCCGTATTAGGGCGACCGGTTATGGGTAAAAAAGGCGTATTAGGACGACCGACCGCATTAGGGCGACCGATAGCCGGTCGTCCTAACCCCAAGTGCTTCAAAAACCATCTTTATTAGGTCAAAAACCATTTTTATTAGGTTCTTAACCATTTGTATTAGGTTTGTAACCATTTTCGTCTAGGTTGAAAAACATTTTTATGAGAACTTTAAGTCGAAAAAATGGGTGTCAACGGCAGAGTTTCTTGCCGACAAATTTGCCGTTTTAGTGGTTCCCCAGAGCACTCTTCCCAAAACGGTCGTCCTAATACGGGAAAAGTAGTTATTTAACAAATGCTTTATATCGCTCATGAATTACTCATCAGCTCATGAATTATTCATCGTCTTCCTCTGTTGCCGTGTTTACTGCTTCAGTAGCAACATCTATGACAAATTGAAAAGGCATATTGATGTAAATACATGTACATGTACCATTGTGCCGCTAGTTTTATTGAAACATGTATATATTCTAACCTTCATTGTGCCCCTCATCTTCAACTTCCTCTATTCCCCCCTCAACACTAATGGTTGCCTCCTCCTGAGGCTCTGCTGGGGGTGGTTGCTTGGCGACCATTTCCTCTTCAACGATGTCATCAATTGGTTGGTCAGTTTCTGAAAGAAAATCCTAATGAAAAAGTGCCTTGCCTAAGGGCTAACACACTAGTGCTGGGCAAATAGTGGATTTTATTACTCGCGACTAGTCGATTAATCGCGAGTAGTTGACAACGTATCAAAAGGCAAAAAACAAGTACATGTACGTAATTGTACGTGTAGGCCTATGTGTTAAAATTGTCAGCATACATGTAGGCCTACACAATAAAATTCAGTTGCACACAGCCCGTCTTTTAAGAAAGGGGACTGTCACAGTGTAACAGTATAGCGTAATCGCGATTAATAGCGAGTATGTAACAGTACTCGCGGCGCCGCGATTAATCGAGTAGTTTAAAAATGCTAATCGCGAGTCCGAGTACCGTTTACTACTCGCGATTAATCGAGCTATTCGCCCAGCCCTAATACTAATACACACCATGAATGTGGTCTGGGTAAATTTCACAAAAGTTTAAACAAGTTCAATATGTCAAAATTTCCATACCAACAACCCAACATAAGAAGAGTCACCCTTCTTAAGACAAGTCTTAGCGCTTTGTCAAATCGGCCCCTGGGCATGTATTTAAATCAAGTAATTGGGTCTCGCCAGTTAGTACAAATTATCAACTGGCCACTGAGACCTGGGATTGATTTCACAAACGTTAGACGAGTTCAATGCGTCTTAATTCCCATACCGATGTCCTAAGATAAAAAGAGTGACCCTTCCTAAGATGTGTCTTTGTGAAATCGGCCTCTGGATTCGAACCCATAACCTCTAGAATGGAACGGCTTTCTGAAAATACAAGAACAAATTTTAAAGTATGTCTCCTGTGTACCTTCTTGTTGGATTTTTTCTTCATTTTCTTCACGCATTGCAATAGTTACTAGAGCTTCGGCGTCATTTTCGATGGATGTTGGTTCTCCCGTATCACCAGATCCATCTAAGGGAGGTGGAAAAAGAGATTTAATTAGATTAAATTATACTTTACCTTTAAGTTAGGGTGCCATGGCCAAGTGGTTTGGGTCGTTGACTCGCAAAGTTCAGGTGAAAACTTGGTGTTGCGGGTACCCGGTCGTGGTACCTGTGCCCCTGAGCAAGGTATTTAACCATAATTGCTCCATCCTTCGGAAGGGATGTAAAGCTGTTGGTTTTCTGTTGTGTGGAACTCACTATGCGAGAATTGGAGCAATGGATCGGCCATCTTGCTCCAGGAAGACAATACTTTGCCCAGACTGTTCCCCGGTCCTCATGATCGCTTGCATTCCATTTAATACGGTCAGCCGGTCAATTACGTATTTTGAACTTTACCACAAGGATCAGAGGCGTTGTCCTCAGTTTCATAAGGGTCGTTACCGCTTTTGGCTTCGCCATCTCTTTTCATTCGCTGAAGTTTCCAGTATTGTTCCTGGACTCGATCTATCATGTCGCCTTGTGTAACGGGGTCGTAGCCAGATGCTATTATTAGAGAAAAAGCAAATCTTTTGTTGGTGTGTAATTTTAATGTAGGCTTTGCAAATCTTCTCTAGAGTCGATTAAATTGATTCCAGGTTAGAAATCAAAATCTAAATCGCGATTCTTTCTTTTACTAAGGAATCGATCCCACTATCTTAGCGATGCCAGGAAGTACCTGGTGATTCTGAATATTAATTCATTAAAAAATTCATTAAAAAATTCATTACAAAATTCATTACAAAATTAATTACAAAATTCATTACAAAATTCCATGAATGTAGGAATATTTTTTATTCAGGTTTGCAAGATTTATAAAACCCGGAGGATGGAGGTACCCGGAGGTAGATTTTTTTGTTTTGCCGGAGGTTGTTTGTTTTGCCGGAAGTAAAATTTATGTTAGAGCTAGAAGAGATCTGCAAACAAGGGAAACGATACTCTGTGAATATAGCAAGAATACCTGTTTGTCTGCCGGTTGATCACATTTCGCCCAGTCCCCACCCGGAGTTCCGTTGCGCTTTATATCTAGCGACCCGGAGCCGAGGTCGATGTAAAATTCGCGATACAGCTGGAATACTTACTGTATGCAACTTTGCCCAAGGTTTTGTATAACGGTCATTCCAATTTCTTTAAAGTTTAAAAAATTAATGTCCAACTTTTAAAAAATAATTCTACCTCTGACCTCTGGGTTTTAACCACATAATTGCCTTGTTAATGTTTTGCAGATTTGATAAAAAATAAATAAAAAATAGCCTAAAAACTAAAACTGGTTCTTGTTTTATAAGAAGGTAATCAAAAGTTTAGGGTTTAACTTTTACCAACCTTCTCTAATACCAAGAAGATCATCTAAGAACCCAGCGACAAACTCAGGAGTTTTCTCTGGCTTGACTCTCAAGACCTCGTGTGAAATCAGCCGCAGAATGTTCTGAAATCCTGGGGGAACACACAGCTCCACTGCGCCATACCGCATTGACATTTTCTTGACAAAAAAAGTCCCAAATATTTGTTCAATGAACATTGCTCTAAAAAAGCTACATACAGTTAAAAAGTGCTGATATTTGTTAAAATGTAAATTTTGCAGAAGAAAATAAACAGGCACGACAAGACACCTTTTCAGAAAGATGGGACTAACTTGTTCGAACTTATCGTTCCGCCCGAATAAAAAATGTCCGCCGTTCAACAACTTTTTGCCAACGGCGTGTTGGTACTGCATGCATTACAAATTCGTCTTTTTTTTGCATACATTTCGCAAAATAAGGATTCTTTTCAGCTATTACCTGATGTCTTTGAAGTGAAGATAACACGTGGCGGTTGTTTGCGATGTGATAAATGAGATTTTAGAGGCGAAAAGGCGAAAAAACTCCGGTCGGACTCACCGCGCACTTACATTTGCGCCTCCGTTAATTCTAGATTGGTTCCCGATCCCGAAAATATTCTCCTGTGTGGAATATGTGGACGGGAACCAGTCTACTCCGTTTCATGCATTTCGTGTGGCGGAAGAAAAATAAACCGGGGTAATAAACCAATAAAAATGCACGGTAATCTAAATAAAAATGATGATTAACGTCACTTAACCAAACAAATCTAATTAATTGTTTTGCTTGGAATGGGTATGGCAAAATGACTTTCCGATACGAGTACAGGCCGTGTAGCGCGCTCTCATTGTGACGTCATGTGACTTTCAACCAATAGGATTCTTTGTTGTAACTTTTCCTCCTGTTATGCGCATGTTCGTACGTACGATTCATCACTTCTCGTCGTTCGGCTGCAACCAAAACAAAATGTTTCATCCCGGCTGCAAACATTTTATCTTAAAATGGAGGTTGTAAAATCGAAACACCACGGCAGACAGTACGGAACAAATTTCACACTCGGCGATGACAAGATACCAATGACGTCATCTTACTACAAGGATTACATCCAATCAGCAAATAAGGGGAAGAACATGACGAAGGAATGGTACGGGAAGCCGGAAATCGCTAAGCCACCTCCATGCGCAACGGTACGTCATACACAATTTATTTTAATGACTTCAATTAATTAAAGAGCCCCTGAAATAGCCACTTCATGCTCGTTCTTTGCAATACATGTGTATGCAAGAATATCAAAACATTATTTGTTGTGTTATTTCAGTTTCAAATAGAAATAAAGCAACTTTTTGTACCTTTTTAGTTTTGCCAAGAGAGGGCGCTGTGTGATGTCGCCGGTGTGAATTGACCATGCAAAGGAAATACAGAATTCAAACTGGACTTGACAGTTTCCATCCCCGTTTTTTCTTGACCGAGAACAGGCAACTTTTTTTAATGAGTCACAAAATTTATCAGAAACTAAAAAAAAGAACAAGCAATAATTTGAGTGCTTAAGTTAAAGGCACAGGCTCGTCTGCAATGCGCTCGTGGCAAATTCGTGCCATGAAATACGCAGCTCCACGCCTTTGCTATGGAGCTGCCTTTTTCGTAGCACTAATTTGGCGCGCGCGTATTGCTGACGAGCCTGTGCCTTTAATGTGACATCACATCTTTGCTGATGAATATGGATTAATTATTACGTGTAATTTAATAACCAAACAAGAAACAATTTAAGTGCTTAATGTGACATCACATATTTGCTCATGAATATGGATTAGTACATAAGCGTAAAACCAAACCATGTGTAATTACACATTCGAAACGGGTTTCAAAGTAAGTTTTGGCGACTGTGTAAATAAAAACAGAGAGAAACATTTATTATCAAATGTGGAATCCCTTTTCAGTGGCTCTTTAAATCGCCCGTATGTCCTAAAATAAACATGAATTTTTTGTTTAAATCTGAAACATTATGTTCATTTCGGCTCGCCTTTTACATGGTTTATGCAGAATGTTTTGCCGCGAGAGCAGTTTCCGACTGCGCATGCCGCCACCAGCACCAACCGGCGAGACTACCGGGGCTGCAGTGCCTCGGATGCGGTATACCGCGAGAGATTGCGAGACTTATCGTCCATCAAGACTTTACACGGCCAAACCTCGGTGGTGTTTGGTCCAGGAGGGGGCGTGGCCAGCCAGTTTTTATCGATCGCCCGGGAACATTACCGTAATCCCGCCGATACAGCAAGAGAACTCGCAAGAGACGGTTTTATCCTGTAATCATTTTATGAATTGAAAGATATTTTACGAAAGATTTTTATTTCCCGCCAAAAATTTGTCTTCAAAATTGACCATATTACCGCCAACTTTCGCGTTCATAAACAGACATATGTAAATTTATTTTCTGATGTAATCGCTGTATCGAGCAATGACTAGTTCTGAAAACGGTTTTCTTATGACGTAATCTCTGATTTAACCAATGACAAGCTTTGGTTTTTGACGGCTAAAACTGGTCACTGAATAAAATAGTAGGCTACAGGTAATTACATTCGCGCCAGAAACGTCTTTTTAATTATGGTCATAAACGCACAATTTTATTAAATGAAAAGGTCAGATTTAATGTTAATGTCCATGAGTTTGGACAATCTGGATGCAGTGAAAAGCAAAAAAAACCAAAAAAAAACAAGGCTCCACCATGATTTAAAGGCAGAGGCTCGTAAATGCGCGCGTGAGGCCAAATTCGTGATACAAAATATGCAGCTCCATAGCAAAAGCATGGAGCTGCGTATTTCGTGGCACGAATTTGGCCTCACGCGTGCATTGACGAGCCTGTGCCTTCTAAACAGATTTACTTGAGTTTTCAATCACGTATGCGATAGTTTTTGCCGTAAATTGTGAGATAAGTTTTTTTCAGATTTCAATGTCCATAAAATGTCCTTTCAACAAAACCATTACCATGGAAAATATCTGAATAAAATAAAAGAATAAAATGAAAGATGAAAAGAAATATGAAAATGCACGAGAAACAAAACATTTCAGTTACAAAATTACATCTTTTTTGGGATGAGAAATACCCCGTTCACACTACAGAAATCGCTTCGTTCGACGAAAATGCGACTTAGAGATTTCCTGATGCGAACGCACGCCTCTTCATTCGACGTAGATTAGAATCGCTTCATTTGATTAAGCAAATAGCTTCATTCGACTAAGCAAAGTTGTAATGTAAACGCTCCCTTCGTTCGACTTAGCGATTTGACACATAACGAGATGGAGGCATCGCACAGCTTCATTCGATCTTCGTTAGCGGTCGCCTAATTAAATGGAACAGTGCCGCTCTTCATTCGATCTTCGTTAAAGGGACCATGACATGCTAAACAACTTGGTGCCTAATCTTTGCTTCATACGATGGATTACTTGTTTAGCAAGACATACTAATGTTCATTTGGATGTAAAATCAATAAAAGTAGCCTTTTTCAACTTTAAATATTTCATTGCAATAAATCACAGACAGAGGGCGCTGTTTAGCGTGCAGAAGGTAAAAGTTAAGAAAAAACGTATTTAAGACTTCAAGTTGGACTTGTGGTAAATTGCTGCAGTTTCTACCTCCAGTTTTGTCATGGCCGCTACAACAGGCAACATGGGAAAACAAACTCAAACAGCCATGGATTACAAAAGTTCCAGGAAGTTTGAGAAACAAAGTGGAATCTTTTGTGCACAGTTGAATGTGATTTTCCTGTGTTTTCCCTTTTGCGACAGCATGACCTTGGTCATGAATATGCATATGTCATTAGCATAAAAACTAAAAACCTTTCAAATAGGATTTTTATGACTGTAACTGAGTAGAGTGGTTTTAAAGCATAGATTTCATTGATAAAAATCGCAAATCATGGGCCCTATAAGTAAGATGTGAACGCACGCTTCATTAACTAACGATGATTAACTCATCTTTGTCGAACGAAGCGAATTCTCTAGTCAGGCATGCAACTGTGCCATTACAAAAAAGAGGAAAATGCAAAAAAAATCTTCAATCTTGTACAGTGTTTTTCAATTTTCAATGGGGCAGATGAGGAAACAAAATGGAGGAAATCAGCTGATCAGCTGAAAAGTTGCATGCCTGTCTAGTGAGGACAGGATTTAAGACACTTGGCCCGTGTGAGATTTCTAAAACATTAAATTCAGCTATCAATTTTTCTGTCCACCTATTCAGAAATGCTATTATACAACTTAGATAAATAACAAGATCTATAAATTGTAAACATTGTTAAATTCAATTATCGTATAATTAGATAATATATTTTTCATAATTAGGTATAATTTATAAAAAATACATTATTATAAAGCGAGTTCTATGCAAGTTTCGCCAAGGTTTAAATACAGAACTGTGCAAATGTTACTTACAATATATTGTGGCAGTAATTCGAAATTTGAAATTCAAATTGAATTAGGTCATGTGACTTGGCTAACTTGACCTATGACCTAAGGTTAATACTTTATGACTTTTAAAGACAAAAAAGTAGTCAATTTCAGAATTTATTTAGTTTTCGTTCGTAATCTGAGCAAAAACAAAAAATGAACATATACATGTAGTTAACAGACGCAATCCATTTCAGAAAGTGTAAAAATTAGTTCGGCTGGGAATGTTAACTTAATAATTATGAGCTTAAAAGCAACTGTAGAGAATGTACCCTGCAAAGTTTTCATATTTATAGAGTTGGCAGATCAAATCTAACACTGGGACAACATATTATTTATTGGGAATCGAACCCGAGATCTCTGACACACCAGACAGATGCTCTACCAGTTGAGCTATGAGGCACAGTGGTATACTCCTCAGGTTTTCCCCAAGACCGCTGACACACCAGACAGATGCTCTACCAGCTGAGCTATGAGGCACAGTGGTATACTCCCTCAGGTTTCCCCCCCCAAGATCTCTGACACACCAGGCAGATGCTCTACCAACTGAGCTATGAGGCACAGTGGTATACTCCCTCAGGTTTCCCCCAAGACCTCTGACGCACCAAGCAGATGCTCTAACTGCTGAGCTACGAGGCAAAGCATGACTACCTCCCATGTTTTCTCCTGAGGAACGAAATTCTCAATATGAATTAAACCATCTCGTCTTTTTGAAACATTTCAATCCTCTCCTCCACGGTTTCCACATTTTTCGTTGCCGTGGAGATGTCGTCCTCGCCCCATTGGAGGCTTCCGTTTTCAATGTCCTGTATGGATTCTGGCAGTGGCTTGTCGAGTGTCTCTGGCAGCCAGAAATCTAGAACGCCACTGATAAAAGCCGTAACGCCAAAGATTGTGTAGGCCATGAAATCACCCTAAAACACACAAACGGAAAAAAATAAATTGAAAATAGGTCTTGTTATATGCAACAGATTTACTATTTCATAACAACACAGCGAGCAATAGTCAATATATGTGATAAAAAAAATTAGCGTATAGTCGCACTCCGCTATTTCCTATAAATGACGGTTCAAAGTCAAAAATTGAAGGGAGGTAAATTTCAAGGTTTTGTAATATTTGGAAAGAGTAACTCTTATTCAATTTGATTCCAAATGTTTAACTTCATCCAACAAATAAAAACATTGATAACACGCGCACCTCTTTCTGATTCTCAATTCTGACTGGCTGAAACGCAGTCACGTAGGGTTCACTAATATAAGCTAGTGTATAAAAAATTTGCGCTAGCGTGAACTATACACGCATCAACACTTCTAGCGCGCGTAAAAACTTTGAGCGCGCGCGTCCCAACTAGTGTTCCTAACCGGGCAACTAGTGATCGGTTCCTGAGGCCTCTGGAGGTTGCCAACTGTGTCGGTGAACAGCAACTCAAAAATTTAAAGTAAGCCAAACCTTTCATTAAATGATGAACTGCTCTTGTTGAACAGCTTATTGTTGAAGTGATTAAATGTTCAAAATCCTGTTGTTCAAAAACCTACAGTACATGTATTGTTCAAATGCCTATTGCTGGATTTCTTCTTATTAAATTTAATTGCATTAATATTTTAGCGAAAGACGTGTTATAAAACACATATGGATTGGACTGGTTTAATTCGGTCACCAGTGCACGCCTGTGTGCCCCTCGGGACTGTGAGTGACCACAGGGGTACCGTGGCCGAGTGGTTTGATTCATTGACTCGCAATCATGGGTGAAAACTTGGGGTTGCGGCTGCGGCACCTGTGCCCTTGGGCAAGGCACTCGACCACACTTGCTCCATACTTCGGAAGGGATGTAAAGCCTTTGGTCCAGTGTGTTAGGTAAAGGTAACGCACTCTAAAGATCCCAGAGCATTCTTTCGTGAAGAGCAAGGGTTTTCCCCGGTGTCTCTGGCCAATTCTAACTAATTCTTCATGGGTTTCCTAACGCTTGCGAGTGACATTGCAATGAGCACTATTGAATAATCCTTGGTATGAATACCAGAAAGAAATAATTATAATAATAAGAGGGTCCTATTTCCCTCGGCTCTCGACCTCGGAGGAAATAGGACCCTCTTGTGGTCACTCACAGTCCCTCGGGGTGCATAGACGTGCACTAGTGACCTCATTGCCAGTCCATATGTGTATAATATTTCAGACCACTTTTGATGATCTATGACAGCTTTCTGTTTGAAGATTTGTAAGATTTGTTTGAACACTACCAATTTTCCAAGCTGTGTTTCGTTGGGGGAATAGTTTTACCTTATGTGTTATATACCATTGGAAAGCTCTTTTTCTGCTAAATTCAAAAATACCAATATCCAATTTTTGAAATTTCCGACTTTATGCTTATTTCGTTGTGACAGGTCACATATCTTACCAGTGGTACCACCGAAGGGGCAACAACTCCACCGAACCGAGCGGCGACAGAACAAAGGCCCATGCCGCTATTTCTGCGAAGCAACAAAAATATCAAGTAATGTTTTATTCAAAAACACAAATGTTAGGCCCGATGATAGGACACATGACTGCAATTTAAGAAATTGATAATGAAAAATTTAACAAGAGTCATATGGAAATTTACCTTGTAACTGTGGGGAGTAGTTCCGATGTGTAAATGTAGACGATATTAAACGCTGCAGAGACACCCATTTTGCCGACAAACGCGAGACTGGTCCGCAAATTTTCCGTTTCGACATCTAAACAGAAAAAAAAAGCTTCTCCATAACTTTTGTGTTCTTATGACTAAAGCACTTTGAAAAACCTACGGCATGTTGCAAGTTTAAGGACAATTTGTTAGAGGTAGAACACATGATTGGTAAACCGTTACAAATAGTTTTATCTCCCTGTGCGATATACATCATTAAAACCAACCCCAGTAAAAGTCAGCTCCATACTTCGTCTAACTTTTGAAGAAAAAAAAAAGTCAAAAAAAGCCCTGAACCACGGCCTGTATACAAAGTGGTTTTTGGGGCGAAGTGGCATTTGGGCGAAATGGTGTTTGGGTGAAGTGGTCCAGGGCGAAGTGGTCCAGGGAGAAGTGGTCCAGGGAGAAGTGGTCCAGGGAGAAGTGGTCCAGGGAGAAGTGGTCCAGGGAGAAGTGGTCCAGGGAGAAGTGGTCCAGGGAGAAGTGGTCCAGGGCTAAGTGGTTTTGAGGCGAGGTTAATTTTCGTCTCGCGAGTTGAAAATTAATTGTTTTACTTAATTCTCAAAGAATATAGCACTTCAGACAAAACCATTTCAAGGGAAGTTTTCCACCAACATCCTGTTTATATTGTGTAAGTTATGTGTAAATCTGTAAACATTTCTGATTTTTGAGATACCAATCATGTGTTCTACCTTTAAATACAAACTTACGATTTGGCACAGTGACCAGCGCCAAGCAAGAAATTCCCGATGTAAAAATCGACAACAACAGAAGTTTTCTCCTGCCAAATCTACAATAAAACCAAATAAAAAACTTAAAAAAATATCAATTTAACACTTTTATCCTTCACTTATTTTCCCTGTCAACTTGTCCGTTAAAATTTTGGGTCACAACCAATCTTGTAATCATCCTTTAACCAGGATTCGAACCCGAGCCAACTGGTTTAATAGTGCTCTGGTACAAATGGTACTTCAAAGTATGGAGTATTGGGTATTGCTTATCAACCAATACTAACACTTACAGATAGTATACATGATTGGTAAACTGTTACAAATAGTTTTATCCCTCTGTGTGATTGAAGATATGCATTATTAAAACCAACTTGAGCAAAAACCAGCTCCGTACTTCGTCTAACTTTTAAGAAAACAGTTAGAAAAGGGTTTGCAGTCATTTCGCCCCAAAACCATGGTCTGTGCACGAAGTGGTTTTGGGGCGAAGTGGCGTTTGGGCGATGTACATGTGTTTGGACGAAGTGATTTGGGCGAAATGGCACTTGGGCAAATTGAATCTAATTGTTTTACTCATTTCTCAAAGACTATAGCACTTCAGACAAAAGGGGATGTTTTCTACGGTCATCATGTTTATATTGTGTAAGTTAGGCGCAAATCTGTGAACATTTCTGATTTTCGAGATACCAATCATGTATACTGCCTTTAAAAAAGGGAAAAATATTATAATGACTTACTTGTTCAGACAAATAAAACAGATCACATAAGCTGGTAGTTCAGCCAAGCCTGACAAAGCAAAGTTTGTATACATGTTACCACCCTGGTTACTCGCGTTCATCGTAAGACCGTAATACACCATACTGCACGTAAACCTGAAACCAACAAGATTTTGTGAAAGTTTTGTGAGAAATTAGACAAAAAATATTTCAAATTTATTTATAAGTGATTTTACTTTAGACTGGTACCGGAACTTACCAATTGAATATCATGATGATCATTCGGGACCTGATGACAGGGGTCCGGAAACAGTCCATAATGCCGTACTGTTTTTTGCTTGCAGCAGCGTTGCTACTGTCTCTTAATTTAACCTGTTACAATGTCGAGATTTAGGAGAAAACAAAAACAGATTAAATAAAAAAACATTCGTGAAATTTAGAAAACGCATTTTTCAAAAACAAACCCTAATTAACATTCATTCTCCCCGATTCAAGCCAAATCGCATTCTCTCCAGCATTATTCAAGCGCAAATTCAACAAGCAAGGTGTTCATGGCACTCACGCTGTTACCCCTGGTCACTGGGCTCAATCATATGATTCCGTTAAACCTTCCCAACTTCTTAGGGAGCATGCACCCCCGGCTGCCTGTTAGGCACTTATGAGCTAATCAAACACACAACACCTAAACAACCCTCATAGGTACCCATTTGCTCCTGGGTGGAGAGAGGCAATTTGGAGCAAAGTGCCTTGCCCAGGGACACACACATCAAGGCGTGGTCTGGATTCCAACCCAAAACCTGTAGAATTAAACAGGTCTTTAGTACAATGCACCAGACCACAAAATTTATAATATTTATCAATGTACCATAGCTTTGGTGATATTTTTGCCGTTTTTGTGACCAATATAATAGAGAATATCTTCGGCCTCTGCAATTCGTCCTTGCGAAGCTAACCATCTTGCCGACTCTGGAACAAGCCTGCAACAAAAATAACAATCATTTTAAAAAATAGTTGATATTTAGCCAGTAAATGACAAAACAGGGCCAACTCCGCAAGGCATGAAGCCATTGGCCTCGGTTACATGTATATTTAAATTGAAATGGTTTTGGCCAAACAAAATAAATTGTGCCTTTACGGTAACGTCCTAAAAAAAATCCAGGTAGGAAAATTATTTTATTTTGTAATTTTTTTTTACATTTCAGTTCATGCATTTGCGTGTTGTTTTCCAATGTTCAAAACTCACTATTAACACTATTAACCATGTTCATGTACAAGTGTAGAAAATGTTATGTTCGTTGGAAATTATTGCAAATAGTGCTCATTTAAAATTATCAACTTGAAAATTGGCAATAAAAAGTTTGAGGTCGGCAATTTGGCCTCAAAAATTCCAGGTAGGTCGGGTTACCGTAAACACACCATTTATTTTGTCTGGCCTTATTAAAAATCAGTAAAAAATTGCAGCAAAAAGCGGAATTGCTTTTTTACTTAACAATCCGAAGAATAAAATTAACGTTAACATTCACATAGGGTAAAAAAAGATTTTTGAAATCTAAATATTTAAGACTTGCAATACCTACCAGTTAATGGACAAATATCCGATTAGCGGTAAAGTCGTGACAAACATCAATACGCGCCAACTTCTGATGAAATAGGCCAGAACTGCAAAAATCTAATTGGATAAAAATATAAACAAAAGATTAAATTAGCCTACAATGACAATAGGGCGCTTTCACAGGGGGTCAAAAGGTCACAGGTCACTATTGCTTGTCCTCCGGATCGGGAGAGAACAATAGAGCCACGTAGGGAAACGCATGTGGCTGCTAGCAGAAAAGCACTTGGCTTTATTGTTCTCTCCCGATCTGGAGGACAAGCAATAGTGACCCGTAGCCTTTTGACCCCCTGTGAAAGCGCCCTATATGTACAGTAAAAGGTAAGTATTATCCCAGGTTTACAGTTTCCCAATCTTGTCATTTATTTGTGAAAATCTAATATTTAACAATCCTTCAAGGCAGTATACATGATTGGTATCTCAAAAATCAGAAATGCTCACAGATTTACGCCCAACTTACACAATATAAACATGATGACCGTAGAAAACTTCCCCTGAAATGGTTTTGTCTGAAGTCTTTGAGAAATGAGCAAAAGAAATAGTTTGTCACATGAGACGAAAATTCAATTCGCCCCAAAACCATTTCGCCCAAGTGCCATTTCGCCCCCCAAACCACTTCGCTCGAGTGCCATTTCGCCCAAAATCACTTTGTCCAAACACTACATCGCCCAAATGCTACTTCGCCCCCAAACCACTTCGATCACAGGCCGTGGTTTGGGGCGAAATGGTTCAGGGCGAAGTGGTTTTAGGGCGAAATGACTGCAAACCCTTTTTTTACTGTTTTCTCAAAAGTTAGATGAAGTACGGAGCTGGTTTTTGCTCAGGTTGGTTTTAATCATGCATATCTTTAATCAAACGTGGGGATAAAACTATTTGCAACAGTTTACCAATCATGTATACTATCTTTAAACACCTACCATGATTCCAATACAGAAAACAGCTTGCAGGAAAGTGCCCGCGGGACCTCGGTACGCACTGCCGAGATTTTCTGTCGCAAGCACGAAGACGCACAGTATAACTCCACCAGTAGCCATGCCAAATAAGAATCTGTATTAAAAAATAGAATCGGGATTCGACTTTAGTACTAGTCCACTAGTCAAATACAAGAGCAGGTTGGCGTAGCGGTTCCTTCCTCGCCTTCCACCTCTGTGGTTCTGGTTCGAATCCCATCCGGGTAAGTATGTGGATTGGGTTCTCAGTCCCTGCTTGATTCTGTGGGTTTCCCATGTGTGTAGGGGTTTTCCTTTAACCTCTAAAACTGCGCATTTCTTAGTTTTCTCGTCCATTGTGTGTGCCCTTGGGCAAGGCACTTTGCCTCTCTCCACTCAGGAGTAAATGAGTCCCTGCGAGCATAAAGAGTCACCATGTTTATTTGCGGATTACCTTAATATAACAGGAGCCTTGTATTATCAGGATTGAGAAGAATAAAATTGTGACCAACAATTGTCTGTGGTATATAAACAAAAATCTGTACCTCATGACGACAAACTGAAAATATGACTGCGTGAGGGCGCTCAACATGCCAAACATAGACATGATAATCAGTCCCAGTAGCGATATCTTCCGACGACCGTACTTGTCCGCCAACATGCCAAACAGCATAACTCCAACAAGTACTCCGAACATGAAGATAGACTGAACACGGCCGACTTTAAACTTGTCATTACAAACGAGGTCCCACTATAAGTTTAAAACAAAAAGAAAATACATCAGATTTAGCTTTTTGTTGACAAAACTGATTAACAAATGTTTGAGGACTTGTGATGGCCTAGTGAAAGCCTTGGCTACAGCACTGAGACCCATAGTCAGTGAGCTTTCCTTTCATAAAGTGGATTGTTGTCATTTTGCCTCGAAATTAGAATCACACCCAAAAATGTCCTCCTAGTTGTGTCCTGCAGTGGTTTTAGATGTCCATGATTGGAAAATGATTGGAAAGAAATACTTACAACACCGTTTTTGAAGCCAAAATGTTGTCCAACGTACAAATTGAACGGCTGGTTCTGTTGTTGCCGTACTGGACGTTAGATCCAGTTTCATTACTTAACACTTTTGTGTACATTTTAGTAACTTGGACATGGTTGACATTAAGTGTTAAGTAATGAAACAGCCGTCGGAAAGAGCAGCCAAGTCATTTCCTCAGTGCGTACAGCGCTAGCGGCACGGAAAGGACTGCGTACTTGTAAATGTATTTGTGCCCGATTTTCACGTAGGAAAGCGCCCTCTCTCGAGATCTAACGTCCAGTACGGCAACAACAGAACCAGCCGTTCGATTTGTACGTTGGACAACACTTTGGCTTCAAAAACGGTGTTGTAAGTATTTCTTTCCAATCATTTTCCAATCATGGACATCTCAAACCACTGCAGGACACGACTAGGAGGAAATTTTTAGATGTGATTCTAATTTCGAGGCAAAATGACAACAATCCACTTTATGAAAGGGGTACCTTCTGTCCCTACGGGAAATCCCGTAGGGACAGAATCATTCTGTCTACGAGACCCATAGAGTTGTGAGGACTTGCAAGGCCTTGTGATGGCCTGGTGAAAGCCTTGACTACAGCACCGAGACCCATGGAGTTGTGAGGACTTGCAGTGCCTTGTGATGGCCCAGTGCAAGCCTTGACTACAGCACTGAGACCCATAGAGTTGTGCGGACTTGCAGGGCCTTGTGATGGCCTTGTGAAAGCCTTGACTACAGCACCGAGACCCATGGAGTTGTGAGGACTTGCAGGGCCATGTGATGGCCTAGTGAAAGCCTTAACTACAGCACTGAGAACCGTGGAGTTGTGAAGACTTGCAGGGCCTTGTGATGGCCTAGTGCAAGCCTTGACTACAACACTGAGACCCATGGAGTTGTGAGGACTTCCAGTGCCTATGGTGGCCTAGTGAAAGCCTTGATTACAGCACCGAGACCCATGGAGTTGTGCGGACTTGCAGGGCCTTGTGATGGCCTAGTGAAAGCCTTGGCTACAGCACTGAGACCCATGGAGTTGTGAGGACTTGCAGGGCCTTGTGATGGCCTTGTGAAAGCCTTGACTACAGCACTGAGACCCATAGAGTTGTGCGGACTTGCAGGGCCTTGTGATGGCCTTGTGAAAGCCTTGACTACAGCACTGAGACCCCATGGAGTTGTGAGGACTGGCAGGGCCATGTGATGGCCTAGTGAAAGCCTGGACTACAGCACTGTGACCCATGAAGTTATGAGGACTTGCAGGGCCTTGTGATGGCCCAGTGAAAGCCAGGGGTGGATTGCAATAAAGACAGTTAGGACGTCCTAACTCCTAGGACGTCCTAACTCCGACATCACTAAGACATCATAGATTATTTTGCCTTGCAATAAACATTTATGTATCCTAACTTGTGTCCTAGGACACATAAAATTTAAGACACCTAATATGTGTCCTAAGTTATGTCTTTAGAAAATTGTTCGAAATTTTTTGCTCAATTCAGACAAAAGGAGCATTGTGACTAGGATCAAAAGTTAATTTTTTGATAGTTTGTCTTTCTTAAACTCAGTTTTCACTGAGAGGAAATTACGATTCAAGCTGGGCCTATGTTAATTCTGAAAGTTTTCACAATGTTTTTCACGCCACTGTCACGCGTACGTATCCTCGGGCTACCATATTTCGCGCACATAAGCCTTGTCACTGTTTTGATCACAATCAAGCAACCAAAAAGAAAATTTTGGCTCCTTTGTCAGATTCCTTATGTCCAACCCTACCTGGGAGTAAAATTTCAAGAAAGAGCAACGTCGCCGTACGACGCCAGCTTTGTTTTTGCAAACACATGCAAAAGTAGACTTGCCAAAGTTACGTGACGTTAATTCGCTCCCTAGTCACATGTCACACTACGGTGTCCCCGTTGTGCCCAGTATCTGAAAATTATGCTTCTAGAAGAAGTGCTTTCTAATAACTATGATCCAGTACATTACTTAAGGACATAATTGAAAGATTATTTGAGTTTTGGAGATGATTAAGTCATATAAACTGCACGCTTTTTCTGGGACATCTATTACCAAAACCAGCAGTGAAGTTGACTAATGGAGGGCGGAATGGGCTATATTGCTGTTGATTTCATTTTAATGTGAAGCCTTCTGTTTGTTTGTTTTTTTATCATGTTTTATTATTTTTATTCTCTCGGTCTGTCTCCCTTGTGGAATGAGAACAAAACACGAAATTATAAATTATAAGTAAATTATTATGATTGACTCAAATTTCTTAAGCAGTAGAATTTCGAATTGAAAAGCTATAAGACACATGTCTTTCCTTAAGCCCCGTACCTTTCAAAGCGCCCTCTTTTGGAAAGTAAAACCTAATCAATATTGTTTTTTAGTGCCTGGAGACTGAGCAGACGATCGGTGGTAAAAGTTTTCGTGAATTTTAAAGATTTCTCAGAACCATTTTGATTGTAGTATTTTGTACCTAGTCTATAAGGTAGAATTTTGTACCCTGAATTAACAGTTATTAAATTACTTACTGAGAAACCCTTAATTTTTCTCATTTGAATGCAAATTGAAAGATGATGTGACAAACAACTTTCAAGAAAAATTTGACGTCAGTGCGTGATTTTGTTGAGAAGATATGCCGAGGAAAGCAAAGGCGCGCGAAATTACGTGCGCGCGAATTTAGGTGCTTGCAGGAGCAACAACCGGCAAGTAATGTAATGCACATGCGCGATGGTATGCAAACACACGAATGCGATTGAAACTCCGTTCACAACAGTAAAGACATACAAGCTTTCATGTCTTAGCTAAGACGTCCTAATTTTTGGATATTGCAAGGCATTTTTCAATGTGTCGTAGCTAAGATGTCATAAACTCAGTTAGGACATATGATGTGTCTCAGACTTAAGACGGTTATATTGCAATCCACCCCTGGACTACAGCACTGAGACCCATAGAGTTGTGAGGACTTGTGGGGCCTTGTGATGGCCTGGTGAAAGCCTTGACTACAGCACTGAGCTGAGACCCATGGAGTTGTGAGGATTTGCAGGGCCATGTGATGGCCTGGTGAAAGCCTTGATTACAGCACTGAGACTCATGGAGTTGTGAGGACTTGCAGGGCCATGTGATGGCCTGGTGAAAGCCTTGACTACAGCACCGAGACCCATGGAGTTGTGAGGACTTGCAGGGCCTTGTGATGGCCTAGTGAAAGCCTTGACTACAGCACTGAGACCGATGGAGTTGTGAGGACTTACAGGGCCATGTGATGGCCTAGTGAAAGCCTTGGCTACAGCACTGAGACCAATGGAGTTGTGAGGACTTGCAAGGCCTTGTGATGGCCTGGTGAAAGCCTTGGCTACAGCACTGAGACCCATGGAGTTGTGAGGACTTGCAGGGCCTTGTGATGGCATAGTGAAAGCCTTGACTACAGCACCGAGACCCATGGAGTTGTGAGGACTTGCAGGGCCTTGTGTCCGCCTTGAATACAAAAATAAGTGCAACTTACCTCAGAAACAATAGATGTGAATTCCTTGGAGTACGCATAATGGGAACACGGTCTCGCGTGCGGACTGCAGGGATCTACTTTTGACAGTCGGTTATCCTCGCAGAACACATGACTTGGCTCCTTGCCAGCAAATGCTAATGCCAGCATGTGCATTGCCATAAATGCATTTAGCGACGACAGTAACATAAAGTTGGATTTTTGGACCCAGCCAAACTCTCCCACTGTTTTTAGAACCTTGTCAAATTCCATTCTTCCTGTTACGACAATTAATGAACAACAAATCAACACATTATAATTAGGAATTACTGCCACACAACAAGTAGACCTAGCCTAATAAACCTTATTGACGTTCTCAATGCATCATGGGACTAAATGACAAATATTGCCCGGCCAAGTATGCGTAATGCACCTGTCAATTGTAATCCCGGCCCTGGGGGACCCGGGACTTTGGAGAAAGTAGCGGGGACATAGCCGGGGATGTCAAAAAAAACGTGCCCTGCTAGCCGGGACAATAGCGGGGACTTGGCCCGGGTTGTACAATTTGTTGCCCCGCTATACCGGGACAATAGCCGGGGTTGTACAAAATTGCAGGCCCGCACTACCAGCCCCGCATGTCGGGGCCGGGATTGTGCGGGGGTTGTACTAAATGCCCCACATGTCGGGACCGGGATCGTGCGGGGGTTGTACAATAATGCCCCGCATACTGGGGCCGGGGTATAGCCAGGGATGTAAAAAATCAAGTGCCCCGCATGGCCGGGCACGTAGCGGGGACTTTGCGGGAGTATCACGCTGGGCCACTTGGACATCCCTGGCCCAGTCCCCGCTAGTCCCGGTTCCCCTAGGGCCAGGATTACAATTGACAGGTGCATATTAAAACCTATGAGGCTGAGGCCAACTCGGCCAAAAAGAGTTCAAGAATCAAACTCTCACCACTTTTCCTATGGTACATATCAAACAAACTGACAAACATGTCCCCAAACAGAAATGCTGCAAATGTAGCTAAGATAATCTCAGCTCTTGCTTTATCATTTTTCATTGGGATGTGGTCTTTTCACCAGTAGAGCTGAGAAGCATTAAGAACATGAACACGCTATCACAAAACAAATGTCATTTTCTCACCGTGACACACTAATTCCCCCTAAAACTCACCCAAACCTTGTCAGGCATAACCACTACGCAGGTCCTTGAGGGAAATAACCAGCCACGATGAATATTTTGCCAACAATTCCAGCGAAACAAACCGGTATGCTCACAGCCTAGCCGTTGTCATGTTGTGTTCAAAAAGTCTATCTGCCTACTCTGTGTACAAAGGAAAACCAATGCGCATTGGTTACCAGACGTGAACTAAAAATAGATCACGTCTGGTAACCAATGCGCATTGGTATTCCTTTGTACACAGAGTAGGCAGATAGACTTTTTGAACACAACATGACAACAGCTAGGCTGTGAGCATACCGGTTTGTTTCGCTGGAATTGTTGGCAAAATATTCATCGTGGCTGGTGATTTCCCTCAAGGACCTGCGTAGTGGTTATGCCTGACAAGGTTTGGGTGAGTTTTAGGGGGAATTAGTGTGTCACGTGAAGAGAATGACACATTTGTTTTGTGATAGCGTGTTCATGTTCTTAAAGCTTCTCAGCTCTACTGGTGAAAAGACCACATCCCAATGAAAAATGATAAAGCAAGAGCTGAGATTATCTTAGCTAGACTAGTGCGAGTCATTAAAGACATATTTATTGGATGATCTGTTGATTCCAGGCATGCCAGGAGGATATTCAAATCTTTGTTGTTCAATGTATACGTTAAACAAAATACCAAAAATAGCCTACAAAAGTTAAGTTCTATTTGCAAATTTTTTAAATGTTTAATTTTGAAAGTTAGACCGAGTCACAATCTGCAGTCTGCTGTATGTCACCAACGTGTCATCCATTCAGTGTGCACACTGACATACACCCTGACGTCAATCACTTCATTAATAGCAAATTGTGTTCAAACGTTGGGCAAAATAAAAAATAAGCCTTGGGTTCCAGACTATTAATTTTAACAGAGCGCCCTCTTTTGGCTTGTGAAATACGTAGATCGGTTCCCAGTCCCTACATTTCACAAGCCAACAGTAGCCTGAGGGCCAATAATGCTTCATGGCGCGTAATATATAATCATGCTGTTGCCATAGAACCAGCCAATAAAAGTTCGTCCATCGTGCCGTGGCAACGTCCACTTCTACTAGAGGGGACCTAATGTTAACTGATTCAGTTAATGCGTGTTTTAAAACTTCAATATTGTTATTTAGAGAAACTGTGTTAAGAGTTTAGTGAAATGTATATGTTAAGTTACAGTCAAGAGCAGTTATGATGTACAAATAAATGTACAACAACATTCGCAAAAAAATATCTCCCCTATAACGATTATGGGAGATCTGTTATCAGCTTCTCTAAGGGGCGTTCGAGACGCTTACACCGGGTAACGGGGGGTTTACACCGGGGGAAGCCCCCAGAAGATGCAAAACGAACGACACAGGGTCTCGCTTTGAATTCTGGGAACACGTGGTCAAAGGTTGTTGCCGGGTAGGTCTTTATAAACGCCGTTATCGTTTGACGCAGGATGAAAAATGAAGCCGGCGCCACGCAAAAATAGTAGCCCTAAAGTACCGAAATAAACTTCGTCAATGCCCACAGACATCTACTGATTCAGCAAAATGTATTTACAGCCCTATTCCCTTCTATTTTGTGTCATAAATAAGTGCTTTTCTTCGTACTCACGTCGCGATTCCAAACTGTCAGCCATGTTTTACTACTCGCGGTTACTAGGTGACGTCATAACACCTTGCTTTACACCACTGATCCGCCCGCGAGCTCGGGTAGTGGTGGCTGCCACCGGGACGCGTGTTTTTTATTTACACCGCAGCGAGGGGTACACCCCAATTTGTCAACCCGAATAGAGTCTAAGTTTCCAATGACTGACACTTCTCGAGTGACAATCTTGGAAATAGTGACAACTCTTACTCTCACTATTAGAGAAAAAGAAGAAACCGAGAAATTTCGGAAAATCCCAAACATGCATAGATTCGAACCAGGGACCTTATGATTACAAGTCGAGCTCTCTTCTAACCAGACCACGAAGCTGGTTGCAAACCGACCGCATTCAAAACCCTAAATTCCTTTAAAATGACCAACCCTGAACCCTAACCCTGAACCCTAACCTATTATATAATAATAATAATAATAATAATGAAAATTTATAATGCGCCGGTATCCATCAAAAAAGATGCTATAGTCTCCTCTCAAGACGCTAAAAAGGTACAAACCCCATTGTTCTCCCCTCGCAGTGGTGTAAAAAAAAATTACGCCACCGGGACAGACTCGTGTAACACGTGATGGCTAAAAGAACGCTCCGGTGTATGTCGGTGTTACCCGGTGTGAGCATCTCGAACGCCCCTTGTATTAATGCTTTCTACAGTATATTCAAGTAATAAACTTGTGTACCAGTCCCTTAAGATTTGATTGCGCCAATGACTTGTGTCAAGGGCTATAAAATACTTCGATAAATGAAACTGCACAGCCATTTATCACGTCGCAGAAAACAAATGAAGCTGAGCAGAATGTATTAAAACTACTTTTACGTTCTGTTGCTTTATCCTTTTCCATCTTTCGTGGCACTGCAGTCCAGTTAACGCGCTACGGACTAAGATGCGCTTTATGTAAAATTGAAATAGAGCGCACTAGCGCTGCTAGACTTGAGGTCAAGTCTCTAGACAGTCGTATTTGGTCCGTCTGACGCCTATAATCCCATACGCAACAGTCGTTGTTATAAATAGTACCTGTCTAGAGACTTGAGAAACCTGTATTCGCGCCAATATCAATGCATTAATAGCGCGTAATATATAATCACGCAGTTGCCATAGAACAAGTCGGAGGAGTAACATGAATATTAATGTCGTCCTGCGTTTCGACCAATCAGCTCTCTACGTCCAATTCTGGTAGCAAACTCCATAGAACGTGTACAAAACGGAAACCGGTTTCTCAAGTCTGTAACTAGAGGTCGATTAGACTTGTTCCAAGTCTATTCACGACTACGCTGCTGCCGTTTACGAAACAACCGGTCTAGTTACAGACTTGACATCAAGTCTAGCCCGAACGCAGCCAATATTTTTTGGTTATAAACGCAAACAGTAGTGCATGTCTTCCCAAACAAATAATTCTTCATATTTAAAAAAAAACTATTGGTAAAATAAAAATTGTTTTGCATAATTCATTTAAGGGGCGTTCGAGATGCTGACACCGGGTAAAACCAACTTACACCGGAGCGTTCTTTTAGCCATCACGTGCTACACGAGTCTGCCCCGGTGGCAGCCACCACTATACCCGAGCTCGCGGGCGGGTCTGTGGTGTAAGGCAAGGTGTAATGACGTCACCTAGTAACCGCGAGTAGTAAAACATGTCAGACAGTTTGAAATCGCGACGTGAGTACCAAGAAAAACACTTATTTATGACACAAAATAGGAGGGAATAGGGCTGTAAATACATTTTGCTGAATCAGTAGATGTCTGTGGGCATTGACGAAGTTTATTTCGGTACTTTAGGGCTACTATTTTTGCGTGGCGCCGGCTTCATTTTTCATCGTGAGTCAAACAATAACAGCGTTTATAAAGCCCCACCCGGCAACAAGCCAACAACCTTTGACCACGTGTTCCCAGAATTCAAAGGGAGACCCTGCAGTCGTTCGTTTTGCATCTTCTGGGGGCTTCCCCTGGGGCCAATTTCATAGAGCTGCTTAAGCATGAAAAATTGCTTAAGCATGAACAACTTTGCTTGATAAAATTAAGTTACCAGCAGATATTTCATGAGATTGTCATGGTGATGAAACAGTCCTCTTACACTGGTCATACCCTACTTCTATCACATTAGGATTTCACTGGTAACATTCCCTACTCAGCAAGAGTTTTAAATATTTGTGCTTAAACACCTCTATGAAATTGGCCCCTGGTGTTAACCCTGTGTTACCTGGTGTAAGCATCTCGAACGCCCCTCAAGCCAAATTCCGTAAAGATTTCCATGACGTCATAAAGACTGCACCATCGAGGAATAGCAGGGATGCTTATTGATAAGGGGTATTTAAAAACCACAAAGACGTTTGATATTTCAACAGATTCCCAACAAATTTCAAAACACTGTTATCATACGTATTGTTATGTTTCTAAATTATCATATTTATTATATTCAAAATAAACATCATAAAATAAATTTAGCTCATCCGCTGCTCTTTAACCCCGTGACTAGTCACCCCCATATATTGGCAAATGGTACCGTCCTAAAAAAGCCTCAATTAACGTCACGTGATCGATCGTAAATGCCACACGCCTGCTTTTCGCGGTGAGCAAGATGTCGGTGCAGTTCGAAAAGAGTAAAGAGGTAAGAATTTGTCGCTAAAATTTCCTTAAAATTTAGAAAATGCGCAATTTTTATTAACGATTTCTTGTAGATTATGTAATTTTCTTTCAGAATATGCCATTTTTGTGCTGTTAAATGTCTGTTTTGGTGTTGTAATTTGTGTATGCCGGTACGCAATGACGCATGTATGTAGCCGGCCTAGGCAAGACTTCGTCCACACGTTCCATCTACATGTGTAGTTCTAGTGCCACACGGAAACAGGACAACTCGTACCCGAGACACCTCGAACCCGGGACAACTCGCACTCAAAATAAGGCACCCTGGTCAACTCGTACCCGGGACAACTCGAACCCATTCCATCGTCGTGATCGTGTACGCGCGTGCAATGAAACCGTTTCACGAACTTCCTTTTCTGCCAAGAATTTTTTACTGGCACTTTTGGCTTTTTTTTTTGCCCCTTGGATTCGGAATGACACTTTACTGTAAAGTTTGCAGCGACCTTTGTCGGGAATTTACCGGGACATTTGTCGGGACATTCTGTCTTTTTGCGCGAGTTTTGTTGCCACTTTTGCCGGCTCCTTTTGGAGACTTTTGACCCGATTTCAGCCACATTCTGCCACAACTTTTCCTGGTAATTTTGCCGGGACATTTGCCGGGAGTTTTACCAGGATTTTGTCAAAAATGTTGCCGTGATTTCTGTTGCAACTTTGCCGACTTTTGCTGCGATGTTTGCTGGAACCTTTGCTGTTTTGGGGGGGATATTTCGCAGGACCTTTACAAATTTACAACAAAATAATAACAAAAGGTTGTCTTGGGCACGAGTTGTCCAGCATTCGTGCCACACAACTCGACTATGGATGATGTAGGCCCTGGGCCTAGTCGTCATGAACCGTCGTAGGCTAGGCCTACTGACATTTTGTTGGGGCCTGCATAATAAAATGAGTTTCAAACATGAGATATAGAAGCGTCGTGATTTAATGTGATCGCCCTATGGGATCCAGTAAGAAGTACATGCTATTCTGTGGCGTCAGTTTGGACGTCCTTTGGATGGAATGGTGATTTTTAATGAACCTTTGGTCATTTTGCATGCTGCTCATTTGACCAGTAAGAAATTGCCGGTCTAAATGTAGCACAGTGACTGGAGTGAAAACAAGTTCGTTCATGCCTACACACAATACGTCTACACGTTGCGTCTAGACAGCGGCTTTGCTTGTCACCATGGGCACACCATTGTTTTCAATCCAGCCCTGCCGGATGTGACGTGGCACCGACCGACAGAATTGCTGAATTGAAATGTTCATACATGTACACGTTTGCCAGTTGAGACTCCCTGCACTATAAATGATAAAGTCTATGGAACATGACATAAAAATCCTCTATCTTAGTGATAGTTTTGAAAGAAAAACGTGTACGGTATTTATACCAATTGGTTTTACACATGGTAGCCATGTGAGATTCTTGTGCCTTGTATCCACCCCTCCATGTACATTGTACCGTACACCAGGTCACGCACAATCTATCATACATGTATAAGGACCTTTGAACCACTTGTTCGTAATTTACATATTTACGGGTAGCTCAAACCAAGAAAAAAAAATTGTTTCCCTGCTCTTTAAAAATATATTTTGGGTCGGCAGGTGGGAAATATCTTTAATTGGAATGAATTTACAAGTCTGACGTCACATAAGTCCTCAAGCACTAAACCTACAATGTATGGGACAACTAGGGAAAAATTCTTGTTTTTCTTAGTAAAAATTTAATTTTCTTTCCTCTCCAAATTGTTTTTTTTTTCATTAGATTTGCATTTATTAACACTTAAGGAAAAAAATTGTGATATCAGCGTATGAAGCATCCTGAGATCTCAGGGAATTTCCACTCTGCCAAGGGACGTTACAATACCCTGAGGAAATCCACGCAAATCTGTGGACTAGCCGGCTGCTGTGTTGAGCCAACTCACGCCCGAGTCATTTTGATGTAATTTAATCAATTCGGTCATGTTATGCCGAAAAGAAACGATTTCTATACTTTCCAGTAATTGTATTGGGTTCTGTTCCTGATGACTGTCCCATTCCTACAAAAATTTCAAACGACGATCTAAATTTACTCCGCAGTTTTTCAAATTAATAACAGGGATGCATGCTGACGAATGTAATGGAACGGATTCCCCAGTATGCTTTAAATAGCAGCCAATCGCCGACGCGGACAACGGCCCGCATTACCGAGTACATGTATCACATGCATGCACGGTGTTTACAATCTGCGCGCGTTACATTTGAATGCCTGCAATGCACTGCCCACGCGTCCTGATTGGTCCAGCAGAGGCGACAAGATTTCTGTCGCTTGTGTCCTCGAAATGGGGCCTGTTTCAACAGGGCCTTGGGTATGCAGGAGTTGGGGAGTGCGTTAAAGGGGCACTGTTGCAAGAGGATGAGTATGAAGTTGTTTCCCTTTATTTTGTGGTGTAAACATTTGTAAGATAAGAATTAAGAAATTAAGGACTAAACAAGCATCAGCGAGTGTAGATTTAATTTTTTAAAAAGTGGGGAAATTTAAAACTAGAAAAAAAAGAAGACAAAACCACTATTTTTCAGCCAGTCTCCTATGTTTTGTACACAAGATCTGAAGCCATTGTCAACTACTCAATTCTTTCCGTTTTTTTAATCTACTGTGTGCTTTTGTATGTGCATTGTATTGTGAGCTAATGTGAAAAATAAGTTCATCCTTTGCTGCGAATTCACCTACACCCTGGGAGGAAATTGCTCATTTTGGACTCCCCTATTTGTGACTTGGGTCAGACACTACCCTACATTAGTCATGCTGACACAGTTCATTGCAAGTTCACAAATTTGATGTGTAGACTTACAATGTAGTGTGAACCCTCTCCATGCAGTTTAAAGATTTTAGATGTACATGTCATGACATGGCATCCCATCTAACAGGGGTTTCCTTAAAGGAAGTGAGTCAACTTCACAAACCTGTGAAATGTAGGGATACTGGGGTACTTCCCCACAGTACATGTATCTCTACACAAAGTAGTTCGGAATGAATTGAGTAGTTGATCATTACTTCAGACCTTGTGTAAAAACCATATGAGACACAAAATCTTAAATTTTTCTCGCTCCTAAATTTGGGTTTGATAAGAGTTCATAAGTTTATCAGAATTTTTTTTCTTTAAAATTACTTATCTAGCAATGGAATGTGCAGATTTGATTGGGAAAAAAAACCAAAATTTCGAGTGGGAAAAATTTAATATTGTGTAAGAAAACACTTACAAATATTTTCAGCCTGTATCATACATATGTTTTGCACACAAGGTCTTAGCCATGACAGGCCTCGAAATTCATTTTCAAAAGGGCAAGGCAATTTTCCCTTAGTGAAGGGCACCTGAATGAGAAAATGGACAATTTGTGTTAGAACTATTTAAGGGCAACACGGCAAAAGCATAGGGCACCGATGGCAATTTGCCATGGTGCTGTGGGTTATTTCAAGGCCTGCCATGATAAACTTCCCAACTCTTTCCATGGGTTTCCCCCTTAAATCTGCACTACCTGATGGATGATAAGTCATTTTGAAGCAAAATCTGATTAGTAAAGTTATCAATAAAGTGCAGAAAAACAAAAATTGGGCAGGAAAAATATGAACATTTTTACTTAGAAAAAAAAAATTCGGTCACACATGATTTGTACACAAGGCCTCAGGTGATGTCCGACTTGTAAATTCTTTTACTTTTCCACCAGCGTTCGAATTAGCACTGGTCCGTTGGCCAAATAACAGTTGAAATCATCTCGGGCCAGTTGGAAAGCCTCCCCAAATGGTCCGGCTGTCCAGTTAAAATATAACTTGTACTGGGGAGAACCTCATGACTACCAAATTTTCCTAATTTATTCACTCAAATGTGGTTATTGCAAACATTAAAGGTAGACTGTGTATAAAAAGAACCGGAAATTTTAACCGGGCCACTTGAAATGCCGACGGGCCAGTGAAGACTTAAGCCAACTGCCCCTGTTGGCCAGTTGGGGAAAAAGTTAAGGGCAAACGCTGTCCACTCGGTTTTTCCCCTACCAAACCAATGCATAAAGAGTGTGTCAGAGTACATAATAACCTTTCCTTTACATGGTACCTCCTGTACGTATCCTGCTGTCTTCTGTTACATGTATGCATACATGTGACTGTGTACTCATACATGTAGGATGAAGTTATTCATAAGAATAAAATAGGTCTCAATTAGTAGTTTCCTTCATGGACAACTAGGGCGATACCCACATGAGATTACCGCATTTTATTGGCGGGGTCACGGGGTCACCAGTTAAAGTTGGCAATTCCTCCCAGAACTATTTTTTCAAGGTTTTACGGACATACTGAAACAAAACATGGTGCCGTGATTTTGGCTACAGATATTTTACTGTCTCATGGCATGGGGAGGAGGGGACCAGACGATTATGGTACAGGCTAGGCATGGGAATTTACGGTTAATTCAGAAACCAGTTTTCAATTCTTTGAAGTGTCCAGCCGACACCAAAATTGTTGCTGGTGTTTATAGATGCATGTGCAATGTACAAAATACCCCTAGGCCCCCAAAATAATCATTGAACCTTTATCTAATCAAAATTTTCGGACCCCATATAAATTTATTTCAATTTCATAAAGTCATTACAAATAACCCTCTGAAAACTGTTGTAAACTCTTTGAAATTAGGTTTCGTTTAAACGTTTGGCAAAACAGGTTTTTCAATTTTTTTTCCCGGTTAACCGTTTAAACATTCCTATCTTAGTACAGGCATCTTAATTTTTCCCCATTGAAATGAGTTACCGGTACCAAGACAAAACCCTGTTCACAATTTCAGTGACATTTTTTGTTTATAAACGAAGATTCAATGAAGAGATATCCTAACATGAACGCATGATGTTTGAATAAACCACAGAGGTAGGAAGCAGGAAAGGCGTTTACGGTTTGATTACTAAATCAGGAAGATCCTGGAAAAAGGATATCACATTGCTGTGACTTATCTACACACTAATCACTGTTACCGTGATATGGCATTTGTTTTCGTCCAATTAAATAACAAAATTCTGTACTACGGTAGATCATGTATAACAGTATAATGTACATGCATGTGTACATGGCCAGGCCTTGAAGTAACCCACGGCAAATTGCCATCGGTAGCCTACCGTACATGTATGCTTCAGCTGTGTAGCTCTTAAAAAGTTCTAACACAAATTTTCCATTTCCTCATTGACATTCAGGTGCCCTTTACTAACGGAAAATTGCCCTGCCCTTTTGAGAATGAATTTCGAGGCCTGCATGACTCTGATGTTTTGTGCTTTCATCATGTTCATACAATGTGTAGTGTTGTACATGTACATGTAGGGCCTATACAACTGCCTTTGAAAATTCTACAATGGGAATGCTTATTCATACGGTATTTTCACAGGTTACCTGCATTAAATATGTATGCATATTTGTCCCTGTATATGTACATGTATGTACATGTACAACTACGTGTATGTTCTCATACTGTAGGCCCTACACGTTTGCTAATACTGGGTAGCCTATGCTATATATTACAATTTCATACATGTACATTATTATTATTATTATTTCTTTCTGGTATTCATACCAAGGATTCCTCAATAGTGCTCATTGCACTGTCACTCGCAAGCGTGAGGAAACCCATGAAGAATTATAATTAGAAATGGCCAGAGACACCGGGGATGATCCCCCTTGCTCTTCACGAAAGAATGCTCTGGGATGTATCATGTAGTCGTGCATCTACGGCTGTACATGTACATGCACAACATGTACAACGTACATTACCATTAGTGCATACCGGTACCATGTAATGTACATGTACATGTACAGACCCCAACCATATACATGTTTACCCACAACAGTACTTTACAAATCTAGCAGATACTGTACAACATGTACCGTACGGTACATGTACATGTACATGTAGGTTATGTATGTTCTGTATGTTGTATAATACTTAATAGGTAATTTGAATGTACCTGGAGTACATGTACATGTCTCAATGGTTACCACATGCAGTGGTTCGCAAATAGATTGAACACGATATCAATTTCATGCATATAGTTGAAGTGTTGATCCATTCCAGTAGAAACAATAGCCAAAGGGTGTGAAAATAATGTAGCCCCACTTGGGATGGCTAGCTATGATGAAATGGCTCTTAACTGTGCTAAGCACTTAAAGAGCTTCGTGACTGAAATTAATCTGCTTTTAAAGGGACACCACATGGCAATTTTTCTAGAAATTACTATACAGTAGAGGTAAACTCATAAGCCGTGTCCGCATTGGACTCGTTTTTTTTGGCAGGATTTACCAAGATGATGGTAAAATGAAAAATGGCTAAATTTTTACTGCTGTCCGCATTTGGACTTTTTAGACACAGGAAAATTCACCGAGACTGTGGGAGAGCATGCGCAGTGTCCCTTCACGGCTCGGACGTACATGTACGCTTCCAGAGTGCTTTTACCGACTCGCTGTGTCCGCATTGGACTTTTCATCTGGGGTAAAGTTCCCTGGTCAATTTTCCTGGGCAGCAGTTGGCCAGGAAAAGTAACCGCTGGACTCGGGAAAAGTTACGGAGAGGAAAACTTCCTAGGCTGTCCGCACTGGATTAAAATGGGAAAGTACCCATCGTCTCGGTACGTTTTCCCCCCAAAAAAGTATGAGGACAGGTCTGTAGGCTTATTAGAAGATACATATTTACTAGCCATAACAACCCTTGAAATTAGAACCCAAATTTCAGCCAAATCCGAGGGGGTGGATTGAAATTATTTACCCATGGTAATTTTGCTCCGAAAGACTCATTCAACACAAGCGTGCCTTTAGTCCACTCAGCTATATAACGACCATGTCAGTGCAAACCGATTTTTAATTTGAAAGATTTATTGCTGTACTGTGGTGAAAGCAAATTGAAAATGTGCCCCTAGTGTGTAGGGCCCACAACTCATTATGGTACCGGTACAAGATGGAATGGTTTGCAAATCACGTGTAACACTAAAGCGGGCCTCCCACTGTGCGATTTTTGCCATGAATTTCCAACAATTAGGTACGATTTGGTGAGATTACCAAAGACTTTCTATAGACTATAAACAATCGTACCAAATCGTACCTAATTGATGGAAATTTGTAGCAAAAATTGACAGTAGGAGGCCTGCTTAGCAGGCACGGTTGTAATGAGTCTCCCTCTGCTTGAGTCCCAAGTCGAGTCGAGCTGCCTTCGAGTCCCAAGTCGAGTCGAGCTGCCTTCGAGTCCCAAGTCGAGTCGAGCTGCCTTCGAGTCCCAAGTCGAGTCGAGCTGCCTTCGAGTCCCAAGTCGAGTCGAGCTGCCTTCGAGTCCCAAGTCGAGTCGAGCTGCCTTCGAGTCCCAAGTCGAGTCGAGCTGCCTTCGAGTCCCAAGTCGAGTCGAGCTGCCTTCGAGTCCCAAGTCGAGTCGAGCTGCCTTCGAGTCCCAAGTCGAGTCGAGCTGCCTTCGAGTCCCAAGTCGAGTCGAGCTGCCTTCGAGTCCCAAGTCGAGTCATGTCAGTCATATTGGTCAAGTTGGTTCAAGTCAAGTAGTCACGACAGTAAATTTTTTCAAGCTAATTTCAAAATGAGTGTAAATGCTGAAACTCTCCTTCATGTAGCCAAGGTTTCTGTAGTGCTGAAATACAATTTCGTCCCCAAATTAACTCCCCCAAAAAAATGCATAAAAGATTTTTTAAAAAGAATTTGGCAGACTCGGAGTCAAAAAGTCTGAATCAAGTTATTTGAGATTCGAGTCTCAAGTCAAGTCATGTCGGTAAAAATCCGGACTCGAGTTGACTGGAGTCCCGAGTCTCGACAACCCCGGTAACAGGGCCTCTAAGATGTGCCTCTAAGAAAATGTTCAGGAAGTGTGTCGTGCATTAGTCAAAGAAAAACAATCATCTCCATCTGATTAAGATTTCTTTGCCACTATTTACAGGGTGGGAATTTCACGGAGGTGTATTTTTCATTCTGATATTAACCAATTTATTCCGAGCTCAGTATCTGGGTCAGAGGTCAATTGGTACTAAAAGCAACAATCAATCATGACAAAAATTCATTAGAGGGAGTTGAATTGAGGTACTGCATGGGGAAAATCAAGTGCCCTTAAAGGGGCATTATGCCCGAATTGTTCTGGACCTTAAACTAATTTCTTAATTTTGTAATATGGCAGAGCTGCCAACCCTCCCGGATTTTGGGGAATACATCTTGGTAAACAGGTTCATTCTGTGACTCCAAACACATCTAAAAATCCCAAGGTTGTTGATTGACAATCCAGGAGGGTTTTATCCATCTCAGGACTCACAAAATTAGTAATTTTCTATAGAAAATGTTGCAAAATCCGGGGTGTTTGGCAGCTCTTATTTGGCCATTGTCAAATAAAAATGATATAAATTCCTTCAGCCTTACGGTGGCTTATTGTGGACGTTACTAAATATCCTTGCAAATTTGTGCATTTTGTCAGTAATATGTTAGATGTCACATGTGGTTCTCTGTCCATTTTACCCTTTCTGCAGCCCCAATACAAGAGTCTGTATGCATGCATTTCTTGCCCGCAGCAGAATACGTTATCAATGCAGCACTACGACAAATCAATAAACTCATGACTGATGAGCACAATCCTCCTACACTCAGTTCCAATATACTCATACCTCTGGGTTTGTGATCTTGATCGAGACTAGCCTTTGTTCAAGGCCTCGCAGCTGGTGGTGTCGCGCGCCAAAACGAGAGCGCCACCATGTGACAAGGACAGGCAAGCAGCTGGCGCTGCTCGGCCTTTGGCGACCAGGAATTTGCTACCTCTCAGGTAGCAAAATGCTATTGATCGTATGACCCAGTGTGCGTGTTGCAAAGCATAGCTAACAATGCGAGCCAATCAGGTTCGCGCGCACCAGTTTGTAAGTTTGCGGGTGCGCTTCACATACAACACGCACACGTTTCACATACAACGCGCGCACCTTAACACAAACATCGTTCGCAGCACAACAATGCAGGGATGAATAATGTAACGGGCTATAAGGTACATGAATAAATAATTATTATGGGTTGCCAAAAGTGTCGCAGCTGTGCTGCTCCCCTCGTCCTCGGCGCACGACACACCCACCCAGCTGTGAGGCCTTAACAAAGACTAGATTGAGACTTGCTTTATATTACATACATGTTCTGGTACATGTACCGGTAAGTCATGTATGTATACATACACATGTATGGATACATACCGTATGTACAGTATCTGCAGTTGTGCAAGTACAAAAATGTATCGGTACATGCACATCGTATTTACATGTACATGTACACAGTACGCTTTAAATTTGTCATGTACACATACATGTAAATGTGTACCGGTAAGTAAATTTAACTGTACTTGCATGTACCGGTAGTCATAGCCCAGGTTGGACGTCATCTTCATTGCATTACGAGTGACGTCCAGGTCACGATGTCTCTAAACAGGGGGACTGAAACTTCCACATAATTTTTAAGCTATATTACCTTTTTTAATGGACGTCGAATTTATGTCCATATATGCTTGACGTCTTCATTTACAGGAACGGGAGGTTTAAACGTCATATATACCAAATTTGATGAACAAAATAGTGAAATCTAAGGCACAACCTAACGTTAAACTTCAGAGAAATAAATAACAGCTGCCGTCGCGTCATGCTTCGTGAAGTTTGGATAGGCTTGCGCGTGCGGCGCCACGATTTCAGGCAGCAATGCGCCGAGGCCATGGCCTAGTTCATGGCCTAGTTTAGTTGCGACGCGCGCACGGCCGGCCAGCACGCGTACGCGGGACTATACGCGGTTAGAACAAAATAAGCTGAACGTAACTTGGCTGGCTGTAGTAGTGGATTATTTGTGCACAAATATATAGCAAATTAGCTTGACTTTTTGCCGTTTTCCTCCGGAATATGCAGTTCGGTGATGTGTAGTGGATTTCTAAACCCGGCAATCCCAAAGATTAGGACACATGGAACTTTGTTAGCACATTGCCGGCTTCCAGCACAAGGTAGAAATATTGATTTTGTTCTGTTACAAAAATTTTCACCCTGTTTTTGGAACTTCATATCCTGGACTCCGTATCCCTATGTAGTATGCGGTACAGAGTCCAACCTGGGCTACGGTAGTCATATCTAAAATACAAAGTACATGTGGTATGATGTTTTGTCGTTAAAATAAATTAAATGCTTTATTAATTCCTTCGGGAAAAAAAAAATCAAATTTGCTGAAATATCAGTAGATAATATAACATTAACCTACCAGTACCGGTAGCTTTCAATTAATTCCATCACGGGCCTTGAAAAAAATTATGTAGAGAAAGTTAAAATTTATGGTTACACAATCATTTTTTGATTCCCCCAAAGTTCAATTGAAAGGCAAATTCCCAGCCACTGACTCGCTTATCTTATCCTGTGCCATCATAAGACTTTGGAACACCGCTACTACTATTCTGTAATATAAAGTTTACAACCCGGGAAAAAAGCCAGACCAAACTGATAATGTTGGGCATTAATTTGCTAATTAGGCCAAACAAAATAAATGGTGTGTTTACCGTAACCCGACCTACCTGGAATTTGAGGCAAAATTGCTGACTTCTTATTGCTAATTTTATATGAGCACTATTTGCAATAATTTCCAACGAACATAATATTTTTTACACTTGTACATGAACATGGTTAATAGTGTTAGTATTCAGTTTCAAACATTGCAAAACAACACACAAATGCATGAACTGAAATGTTTAAAAAAATGACGACATAAAATTATTTTCCTACCTACATGTACATTGTACCTACCTGAATATTTTTTAGGCCGTTACCGTAAACGCACCATTTATTTTGTTTGGCCTTATCAAAATGGTTTTTTATGCTCTAATCAAATCAATTTACGCAATAAACGGAGATTAGTGTAGACAATGTACTGGTACCTATAGTCCTACATGTACAATGTACGTGTATGTATGTGAACTGCAGAAATTTAACAGACAGCAAATGTACTATAGGCTTGATCGAGCCCTTTCCTCGGAAACAAAAACTGGTTTAGCAAATACAGATTTTAGTTTCAGTACAATGTATATTTAGGACAAACTGGCTTTGTTTGGCTACCCGGGGAGCAGACAGCAGGGTGTTTAACACACCGCCACATATCTGTCTGCATAAACATTGGGGACGGTTTCGACTTTGAAAAATTTTGGGTCAAAATGGACCCATACATGATTCTGAAAGTCTTTCCGAAATAGACTGAAGAGAACCTGAAAAGAAACCACCAAATTTTGCCGTTTTTGCGCATTTGTCACGTGATTCACGTATCCTTGGAGTTAGTTTTATATCCAGCCGTATGGCCGTGTGATACACAGTTTATTCCTGAAGTGTACTGCATCAAATTCAGCTCTGATTATTTTTTCAAAATATTTATGACATGTATGAGTATTTGACAGGTTATGAAACAAAGTTAAACATAACTCTGAAAAATAGAACATAAAATGTTGACACAAAGTCCGAGAAACCGAAGTGAGTTCCACCGTGGACAGTCTACCGGACAATGTGACATTGCTGCTTTGCACCATTCGGTCGTCCGGGCTGTCCAGTGAAATCTTCAGCAGAAAATGAGAGGTATCCAAAGCAAAAAGCTGCCAAGTGAAGAGCGAATCGTTTCCGACAGAGTCGTGAGTCTTGCGTGATAATGAACTATTTACCGTTTTTTATTAATTTTAAGCTTTTGTGGTTAAATACGGGACATTTTGACTATCTTTTTCCACAAGGACTATTCAAAAATTATTGTCAAGGATGCTGTATCACTTAATTACAAAAACAGTAGGCTGGTGTGTACCTTTACCATAGTTCTACAATTTACATACATGCAAATATTGTCAGGTTAATTTTCAGATATTTACATTTGCACAAGTTTAGATGATGTATGCACCGCTCATACAATGTAAATGCCGCATACATGTATTCGGTTTACTCTCAATCATTACCGGTACATAGGCCTACCGGTACATGTTTTTAAGTCCCAATAGAGCCTTTGCACGGCAGCCATGACAGGGGGGCAGTCACATTGTTACCAAGTGTCATGCATGAGTAGGTTCTTTGTGGTTCTATTGTTACATAATTTAAATACATGTAAGAAAACATGCCCCCTGTCATGGCCGCCGGTGCAGAAGCTCTATTCTGCATTTTAAAATTAAAAACCAAAGTAATGGTATACATGTACTGTAGCTAAACTTTACATAATGTCTGCCCAAAAGGCAGTTGTCTTAAAAAAAAAAATCCGAATTTTTCAAGCACAACCATATAATCAAACCTAGATAATATGAGCAATATTAATTATGCAACTTTCTGCCTATAACACATTAAACTTTAGCTCTCAATATCTTGTTGTTCATCGTAATAATTCCTGATAACACAAGATTCCTTTTATAACCAGATAATCGGCGAAGTATTTTAAGCAGTTCAACATTAAAAATACACATACATGTACGTACATAACCACCCTTGAAAATGTTGCTTTCCATAGCCTGTTAGAACACTCCAGTGTATGCATTACTTGGCCACGCGCTGCACATTTATTGAAGCCTTAATGTGCAAGTTGTGGGGTCGTGGCATTTACAGTAAGGAGACTGGCCAGCATATTAAATCTTGATGCATCTTCACCCATCGTTAGATAGATGCGGTTTAGGTTATTTTTAGCCTTAGTGTGGGTGGCGGTGGGTGCAGGATAAATAAACATTGGGTTCTTCGCAGTTGAGCAATTGTAATGAATATGTGTGATGATACATGTATGACGTCGGTGAATACTAAATGGATTCACTTCCAGAAATACCGTAGTACCTGAATATCAACTTATTACTTTATCAATTGTTAAAAGAAATTGGTAATTTCCTGTTTTAACAAACATCGAGGACAGACTATTTTTCTGACATTAATTAATTTTTTTTCCCACTAAATGAATTTAATTTAAATGTGAAAATGCTCAAAAATTTGAGCATAGCACTTTGTATCACAAACATACTAAATAGAATTGCTAACTGGAGACTCCAGAAAATCACTGAAAACCAAAATTTGACAAAGATATTTGTAGGGAAGGGGCGTGGCCAAATTGGTGTTAAATACTCATTTAAAACATGCAGTCAAATGGTGCCTATGGCTTATGGATATAAGTAATATTGGATGGCTTTGACTTTGAGGGTGATATGAGAATATACCGCACGAGTCATGAAATTACTGAACGAGCCAAAGGCAAGTTCGGTATTTTCGTGACGAATGCGGTATATTTTCGTATCACCCGAAAAGACATCCAATATTATTTTTGTTATATAACCTTATACTTTCTGTAAGGTCCTTAGATTTTTGTCCGTGTTGAAAACTTTAGTTCTTGTGCAACGTTTACAACTGCATGCGCTTTTGTTACTGTTGTACAGTTTTTTTTGTTACTGTACTCGCGCGCATTGCACACACGTGCAATCCATTCACTCGACGCATGACGTGCGCATGTGCTTTGGTGCATCCAGCGTGGACGCGCATCGGATTGGGGCTCTGTGCTACACAGAATCAGAAATGCACGGTTTCCGCAAAAGCTTCATTTGATATAATAATGCAATATACCATGCATGTACAGTGGAACCCTTGATACATGTACATGTAGTAAGATTATCTTGACTAATAAAACACCTCAATCTGCTGTTGACCTTTGAAGGGGGCTGTGTTATGGCCCAGGTAAATGTATGCAGAATAACAGATTGTTCAATAAGCGAGGTCAGTTTGAGTAGTTTGTAATAGTGCCCTATGTACATGTTATAGATTAAAATTTGGGTTCAGTGTGTTCACTCCAGTAGTTAACAGTGGCAAACTTTTTCATGCATCCCTGATTCTATTCAATTTGGCAAATAAAAGCTTTTTTTTTATAAAAGGGGAGTGGGTGTGTTGGAGAGGGGAGGGGAGGTACATGTAGTAAAAAGCCGGCCTCTGACTGTGCAGTTTTCTTTTTACACAAATTTCCACAATTACGCATAATTAGATTACATTTGACTCTCTGTAGAGTTTCTACACAGTATAGTGTGATTTTGTACAAATAGTACGGTACCTAATCGTGGGAAATTCACAGCAAAAATTGCGCAGTGGCAGGCTGGCTTACATTGTACATGTAAGTTGTTGTAAAACAGGGTTGTGGTAGAGTCCCTCACAAGTCCTCACAAGTCTTTCGCAAGACCAGAGCCAATAAAATCACAAGTCTGTGACAAGTCCCGCACAAGTCCAGAAAAGGGAAGCAAAGGATGAACATGCACAAAATAATGCCCCAAGTTGTTGGAGTTAATTTGAATAGCTTGTGACTTGAATAACTTGTGACCCAGGGACTTATGGTAGGCTTGTGAGGACTTGTGATGGACTCGACTACAACCCTTCACATTTTAAAACCCCAAAGACTTCCTCAGAAGTGCTCATTCTAATAGACAGCCGAAGTGTGACGTGCGTTGCCATTGTAATTGGCTTTGGTAAACATTATGGCCGTCGGAAAAAGTACCATTGCAAAAGCAAAAGGACACTGTTCAATGATTTTTAGTGTACAGCTATTGCCTACATACCGGTACTGGTAGGCAACTAACAAAAAAGGACGTATTCACTTTGGCAGTCCATAGACCTTATCGAATAGCTACCGTACCATTTTGTACGGCAACTCGTGACATCTAAATTGGTCAACAATGTAAGCACAAAATGTGCAACCATGCATGTCCTCAAGGAACAAAGAAACTACCCTACAAGATGGCGGCTATTCGATAGGGTCTATTCCAACTGAATCTAACCAGAGCACAAGTTGATTGCATACTGGTATTTTAAGGCAGTTCTTGATGGATTTAATTCATTAATGCACGAGTCTTCGTGAAAGCTAAGTGCTTTACACAAGGCATTAAAACCCCATGCATACTGCTATGAAAGCATTATGCAAATAGAGAATTCACAAGATGTAAACATTAAGATATGGAAATTTGATCAATGTACTGTTCAAGCTGGTAAGCAATTTTCGCTAAATGGATTTTCTTCAAAAGATATTTTGCTATAATTTTTAGATTTTAGCTACAACAAAAATGCATTTAGCATTTTATAAAAAACATTTGGCATTACAAAAGTGTGTGTTTACACGTATCTAAAATTTGTACCGTCTTGTGTAAAATTTGCCAGCATAGTTACAATACCGGTACACGATTGGAAAACTTTAAAAAACTGGAACAGCATTACATAACTAAAGAATAATGTTGATAAACTGCCTTGTAGAAATTCCAGCACAGTAATACATGTACAGAAAATACTTCCAAAAAATACCTCATGTATTTTGTTTGTGTTGAATGAATGGTAACAAATTGTCTACAAACAATGATTTTTTTAAAGCACTTCTAGTTGGCAATTTCTCCCACAAAGGTACCATTTTACACGCAAAAAAATAGGGCGTTTGTTACCATTGCTATAAACACTTTCAGTCCAGTTTTTCTTGTCAACTCATGAAGTTAAATGTTGGGTCACTCCAAATGATGTATTGAGTCTTTAATAGTCATTTTTGTGGTGATGTTCACAATTTAGTGCTTGCTACAATGTGTGATGTCAGAGGTCACACCTATTTCCTTCTAATTTCCTTTTCAAATCAATACCCTAACAAAGCATATCCATCTCCTTTTGTTAACCCCGCCTCTTCATAATTCTTCGCATCCTCTTCCTACATGTAGTTTGTAGCGTCATAATATGTCGTCCTTGGAGTGTAGTCTACAGTTCTCGCTGGGTGAATCTTTTGCCAGTGTGATTAATTTTCTCTGCAGGCGGTCACCTTGGCGCCCCTCCTGCGTTGTAATGCTAATGTGCTTCAACATGAATAAAGATTGTTAATAAGAGGTCCTTGGGACTTTGCAAATTACCTTGTTAGAAGAGTAACCTTGTATTATCAGGAATGAAAGCAATGTAGAACAAAGGATTGGAGCTGAAATTGTCCTTGTTATAAGCATAATGTTGTATTAATAGTGCTCTTACTATCAGGGTTCGTTGTTATAAGCAGAATGTTGTATTAACAGTGCTCTTATTATCAGGGTTCCTTGTTCTAAGCAGAATGTTGTATTAATAGTGCTCTTACTATCAGGGTTCCTTGTAATAAGCATAATGTTGTATTAATAGTGCTCTTACTATCAGGGTTCGTTGTTATAAGCAGAATGTTGTATTAACAGTGCTCTTATTATCAGGGTTCCTTGTTCTAAGCATAATGTTGTATTAACAGTGCTTATTATCAGGGTTCCTTGTTCTAAGCAGAATGTTGTATTAACAGTGCTCTTATTATCAGGGTTCCTTGTTATAAGCAGAATGTTGTATTAACAGTGCTCTTATTATCAGGGTTCCGTGTCATAAGCAGAATGCTGTCTGAGCAGTGCTCTTATTATCAGGGTTCCTTGTTATAAGCAGAATGTTGTATTAACAGTGCTCTTATTATCAGGGTTCCTTGTTATAAGCAGAATGTTGTCTGAGCAGTGCTCTTATTATCAGGGTTCCTTGTAAGCAGAATGCTGTCTGAGCAGTGCTCTTATTATCAGGGTTCCTTGTTATAAGCAGAATGCTGTCTGAGCAGTGCTCTTATTATCAGGGTTCCTTGTTATAAGCAGAATGCTGTCTGAGCAGTGCTCTTATTATCAGGGTTCCTTGTTATAAGCAGAATGCTGTCTGAGCAGTGCTCTTATTATCAGGGTTCCTTGTTATAAGCAGAATGTTGTCTGAGCAGTGCTCTTATTATCAGGGTTCCTTGTTATAAGCAGAATGCTGTCTGAGCAGTGCTCTTATTATCAGGGTTCCTTGTTATAAGCAGAATGCTGTCTGAGCAGTGCTCTTATTATCAGGGTTCCTTGTTATAAGCAGAATGCTGTCTGAGCAGTGCTCTTATTATCAGGGTTCCTTGTTATAAGCAGAATGTTGTCTGAGCAGTGCTCTTATTATCAAGGTTCCTTGTTATAAGCAGAATGTTGTCTGAGCAGTGCTCTTATTATCAGGGTTCCTTGTAAGCAGAATGCTGTCTGAGCAGTGCTCTTATTATCAGGGTTCCTTGTAAGCAGAATGCTGTCTGAGCAGTGCTCTTATTATCAGGGTTCCTTGTAAGCAGAATGCTGTCTGAGCAGTGCTCTTATTATCAGGGTTCCTTGTAAGCAGAATGCTGTCTGAGCAGTGCTCTTATTATCAGGGTTCCTTGTAAGCAGAATGCTGTCTGAGCAGTGCTCTTATTATCAGGGTTCCTTGTAAGCAGAATGCTGTCTGAGCAGTGCTCTTATTATCAGGGTTCCTTGTAAGCAGAATGCTGTCTGAGCAGTGCTCTTATTATCAGGGTTCCTTGTAAGCAGAATGCTGTCTGAGCAGTGCTCTTATTATCAGGGTTCCTTGTAAGCAGAATGCTGTCTGAGCAGTGCTCTTATTATCAGGGTTCCTTGTAAGCAGAATGCTGTCCGAGCAGTGCTCTTATTATCAGGGTTTGGCAGCACAGGTACAAAGTAGTACCGGTACCCTTATGTTTTAACGCAACTGTTAAGTCATGCGTGTGTAGAATGTCGGCAAATTCGTAGAGATGCGAAGAATGTACTACAGAGCATTTAGAGACTTCAGACTAAGGACACAAACAACGTAATGCATTAACGTCTGGCACTTGTCAATCTCCATAGCTACATGTGTAAATCCCTACTGATAAGTGATTTTAAGCATAATTTTAAAACCAGGGCCACTTTCATAAAGCTGTTTAGCAGAAAAATTTGCTTAATCTAAAACTCATTTGCTTTGCAATAATGGGATAGTGGTCAAAATCGCAGGTGCATTAGGCAAAAAAACAAACTGTTCAGCGTAAGTTAAAGTCTCCCAAAATGCAGTCCTGGAAATTCACGGAGGCCACTGCCTCTGTTGCCCCTGCTCTTGGCGTTGGTGCCCTTTTGCAATCTTCCCATGGACTTTTTCATTTTCCAATGGAAGTGCCCTTTTTAAACTCCAAAAGACTCCTCCAAAAACACAAATGGCAGTGCCCTTTCAGTGACGAATTTCCTGCCCTGAAAATGATGCGGTGACGCGGTTTTTTCCCCGCTTTTTAATTTTTTTGTAAGTCGATTCCAAGCAATAAAGTCTAGTTGTTATGAAGCCAACAGTACAGCGTTCGAATTAGCACTGGTCCGTTGGCCAAATGACAGTTGAAATCGTCTCGGGCCAGCTGGAAAGCCTTCCCAAATGGTCCGGCTGTCCAGTTGAAATAAAACAGACCCAAGCCGTACTAAAGTAAAGGAGTGTTGAAAAAACTTTGATCTTTCTTCAGACTCCCACGGCGGTTCCAATTTATTCCCCTGGAGCGGGAGACTGAACTTGCAGTTTTGGTTATGCAGTATACATGTTATCTCAGGGGCTGGAGACTTGATGACTAGTTTTTATTTCAAGTCGTAAATCAATCTTATTTCCCAAGTCCAGTCACAATTCATTTTCTCCAGAGTCAAGCCACAGTTGGGAAAAAAGTTAAGGGCAAACACTGCAGTATTAACTACCGAAAATCCAGGGGCAAAGTGGAAAAGACGGCAATGTTGATGTCATCGTGAACATACAGCAGCTTGACAAGACGGTGCGTGTCTAAGTGCATTGTGTTTTTGAAAAAAAAACATAAAAACAAAACAAACTTTGACGTCTGGGTTGAAAATGACGCGCACGCTAACACTTTACCTAGTTTTTTATTGGCCTTAAATTCGACTAGTGTTCTGCCACTCTTGCTAAGACCACAAGTTGACATACAATTTTGACTGCTAGCTCATTTTTGTAAAAGCAAATAAATTTTTGATTTATCAAATTTTTCTAGAAAACGGCTTTATGAAATTTGCCCCAGAACATAAAATACTTGTGTACATGTAATTGTGTTGGTTCAAGCGTTTGGTTTGCAAATTATTCAGCTCCAATTTTTTGTTCTTCATTGTTTTCTTTACTGGTAATACAAGGTTCCCGTTATAACAAGGTAATTTGGTTGCCTAACTCTGTACGCTTCATGTAAGTCGCCGTCTTTTGCAGTTCGGCGCTTTCGCAGTTCGACGTTCGACTTGAGAGGGGCGTGAGTCAAGACACAACAGATTTTTACATTATTCACTGCGTATGGGAGTCGGGGAAACAAGGCGTCAATCGTTGCATGGCTGACGTCATCATCCCTTTCAAAAATTCAAATATGGCGCAGCACATGCATTAGTTGCAGAGTTTATCATCAAAATTAATTGGGTTGCCGACGTTGAAAACAAGATTCTCTGATTCTCATGAAGGTGTACAGTATGCACCGAGCAATACGTCGGTAATATTTTTGATTAAATTCGTCGATAACTTCAAGCGAGTGTTGTCTCCTTATTTAATTCAGTAGTTACGATCTTCATTTTTGCAAATATGCTGGCTTCAAAAGCCAGCTTTAATGTATTCTGCAACCTTTTGCTAAAAGTGTTCCGCAAAACATCAGCTCGCCGGCCAAATACCGCAGCGGGTCATGCACTTTCAAACGGACACACTATCTCTCTCTGTCCGCTCGATGTTATTGCAGTGTCACACTCGGTGTGAGTTTAACCTTTACATTTACGCTGACATGTTTCTAATAGCAGCTCGGTAATTTCCGATATCGGATTCGGTCGAATCTCAATTTACATGTCATGAATTCCCACGAGGAATCGAGACGGGTATTGCTAATGGATGTTCACAGAATTAAGAAATGGAAAGAACAAAAAAGCCATGTACACTAGAATTTGTATTTTTGTTTTTGTTAAAGGAGCGTGTTCAGTTTATTCAAGAAAATGAATTTAAACAATCATACAAAATACCTCCCCAAAATACTATCCATGGGACGAAAACAGGAAATTTGCAATATCCAATTTAGATGTGGAAGCAAAAAAGTTGGTGTACACATACATGTAATTACTGCACTGCTTAATGAAACTAGATATAAAATAGTTTACAAAAATCTGTGGGTTTTTTTACGATATCCTTGAAAATTAATTGATTGAGAACACAAAATTTCATAATGGTAATTTGAGAAAAATGTGACAATTGATATAGTATCAAAATTTCATCACTCGCGGGAAAAATTGGGGTGTCAAAAATGTGATCTAGACACGCTGCTTTAAACGTCCTAAGTACTTGCAGTAAAAAAAATGGTTAAATAATGGTTAAATAAACGTTAGGGGAAAACAAAAGTGAGCTTCATGTAATAGTGTATGCCTGACCATTTCACAGGTTTAAAAACCAACAGAAAATTTCTTGTGACATCACGATTTTTCATGAATATGGAAATTCATATTGAACTGATTGGAGCGATAAAATCTCATTCAGGGCCTCTTTTAATGCATGGATTCACAGGAATCCAGGTCAGTTAATCGTGAGCATTGAACCGTGAATCAATGCACTAAAAGGAGATGGCATGTACATGTACAGTGCACATCATGGACATACCGGTACGTGTACTACATGTATGTGTATATTACAGAAAGCATGCCATTAAATGCTTGAGTTGAGTTTAAACTTCAGTAAAATTATATTTTGCCAGCAGTATAAATTTTTTTCCATGAAATTCATAAAATTAATAAAAATGGAGGAAGAAATCTATTACGTGGGTTATTTAACGGCACAGGCTCGTCAGCAATGCGCGCGCGCCAATTTCGAAATACGCAGCTCCGTAGCAAAGGCATGGAGCTGCGTATTTCATGGAACGAATTTGGTGCACGCGCATTGCTGCTGCCTTTAAGCATTGAAAATGCTTTGTCATTAACAAATAATTGTACAGGTATTATAATTTATGAGCGAGAATCGACTATTTATTGAACAGGATTTTTAGGTTTTTTTTTTAGAAGAAACTTTACTTCAGTTTTTCTTTACGAGATTTTAGTGTGATTGTGAAAATATTTTCGTTCATATATTTCATTTTATACATACCGGTACAGTACATAACATCAGTTACGCAATTATTTTCGTTGAATGACGCACAAATGCAACAAAGGTGTCTATTTTTAGTTTTACAAATTTCATTAAATGAAGAAATTGTTTCAGATAATATACTTAAATTCTCTTTCCATCCACCGTGCATGTTAGCTATTTATAAATTAAAAAGGAAAGACACTACTTATATTATTCAGTGCAGACCGTTTTAACTTGTCCATGGATAGCCATTATATGAGGACCTTGTCACTTAGAGCTGTGGTTGCTATAGAAATGTCACCATAACAACAGCCTAGGCAAGCCATTAAATTAGATTATGCATTACGGATACCTCAACTGTTATACGTGTAGGCCTGTCATTGTTGTACGCGATGTACACGTACGTTTTGTTATGAAATTAAAACGTTCAGAGTGTACATTTGTGCTCGTAGGTTATAACAGTGTGCAAATGCATTTCTTTTGGCTTTGTGTTGCCTTGTCTACTCTATAAGACGGTCACGGTTGATATTGTATGGACTGTGTGCTCTGTATTGTGTTTTGGTTTGTACGTAATTGTTGTTAAAACATGTAAAATGACATCACATTCTTGCTAATGGGTATTGCTCATGCATGAATAGTTCTGAAAGAAGTCACAGTACCAATAAAGATATATACTACCTGGTACATGTACAGTGTACAAGACGGCGTTTGCCCTTAAAGGGCCTGTGACATGCTAAACAACTTTGTGCCTAAGCTTTGCTTCATAATGATGGATTACTTGTTCAGCAAGACATACTATTGTTCGTTTGGATGTAAAATCAACTTTGAAGATTTCACTGCAATAAATCACAGACAGAGGGCGCTGTTTTGAGTGCATCACATGAGGAAGACAGAAGGGAAAAGTTAAGAAAAAACATAAGACTTCAAGTTGGACTTGTGGCAAATTGCTGCAGTTTCTACCCCCAGTTTTGTCATGGCTTACAGCAGGCAACATGTAAAACAAACTCAAACAGCCATGGATTACAGAAGTTTCAGGAAAATTGAGAAAAAAGTGGAATCTTTTGTGCACAGTTGAATGTGATTTTCCTGTGTTTGCCTCTTGTGACATAGTGATCTTGGTCATGAAATACCATATTTGCATTAGCATAAAAACTAAAAACCTTTGTTTTAACCCCCAAAACAAGCTCCAAATAGGATTTTTATGAATGTAACTGAGTATATTGGTTTTAAAGCATAGATTTCATTGATAAAAATCCTAAATAAGGGGCCCTTTAACTTTTTCCCCAACTATTATTATTATTATTATTATTTATTTCTGGTATTCATACCAAGGATTCCTCAATAGTGCTCATTGCACTGTCACTCGTAAGCGTGAGGAAACCCATGAATTAGAATTAGAAATGGCCAGAGACGCCGGGGAATCCCCTTGCTCTTTACGAAAGAATGCTCTGGGATCTTTAGAGTGCGTTACCAATTACCTAACACACTGGACCAACGGCTTTACATCCCTTCCGAAGGATGGAGCAAGTGTGGTTGAGTGCCTTGCCCAAGGGCACAGGTACCGCAGCCCGATTCGAACCCGCAACCCCAAGTTTTCACCCATGATTGCGAGTCAATGGCCCTAACCACTCGGCCACGGTACCCCACCAGGACCAGTTTGCTTAAGTTTTGGCTGGCCCGTTGGCGTTTCAAGTGGCTCGGTTCAAATGTCAATTCTGGTTGTTCATTTTACACACAATCGACCTTGCAATAAACACATTTGAGTGAATAAACAAGAAAAATTTGATAGTCATAAGGTTCTCCCAAGTATAAGTTTGAAAATGTGTGGTGAATTTGAGCTATTCTTTGGGCCCATGCGTGCGTAGAAAAAAGCGGAAACAGGCAAAAAAAAAGTGCATTAAGGAAATTTAAAAATGCATAAATCCGCGGAAACATCACATGTTTGGCATGGGTCTGTTTTAATTCAACTGGACAGCCGGACCATTGGGGAGGCTTTCTAGCTGGCCCGAGACGATTTCAACTGTCATTTGGCCAACGGACCAGTGCTAATTTGAACGCTGCAAGATTGGAAAACTTTAACAATCGGCGTTATCTCCATGTGTGATTGAGGATGCATATGATAAAAACCAAATCAAGTTAATCTGTTAGTCCAAAAAGTTCCAGAATTGATGCGTCCGTGGTCCGTCCACGTTAAATACGTAATAGGAAAATTTGTACACAAGTTTTTCAAAAATGCATGTTGTGGCAGCAATTTCTTACCTTTTTGGGCAAAAGTTATCTCCTGAGCAGTACAAGGAAATTTCTCATTTTGGGATAAACTAAAGACATCTGAAAGGAATTATTTACTTATTTTTTAAATGTACCGCATTACTGTGGAAAGGCCCAAGTACGAGTACTACAATGCTGCAGAGCACCTACCACATCAAATTCAAAATCACGAAGCAACACTGTACAGCATCTGTAACAGTAGTCCAAACAAGAGGGAGGTTTAGATGCACGTGAACTTGAATGCGAATTGACTTGAGCTCTAGTCATATCATTTAAAGGGGTTAAAACCCAGGTAAAAATTTTGGTCACTGCAAAAGTTATTTTACCACGAAAGTCACATTTGTGAATTTTAGTTTTCATCTGTTGTAAGTTTTCCTGAAAGTAACGATGAAGTGTTCAAAGCATTTTGTGTTCACATTCGTGTTTTACGTGCATCTAAACCTCCCTATTCCCATGAATCCCTGTGCAACACCGTTTTGTTTACAGCACTAACGTCATCTCTGTTTATTGCGTTTATCCCGCAGAGTCAAGATGAGAGCTTCCGCATTGCGGTGCAAATCGATTGTCCTGACGATGGACGGAAGGCGGACGGCACCCCGAAGGTGGAGAAAAAGCCCAAGCATAAACGCACGAAGAAGGATAAGAAAAGGGACTTGAATGAACTCAAGAAAGAGCTCGAATTGGTGAGAAAATCGACCAAACATAAATTCCTGATCATGATGTCAATAACATGAAATATCTGATCCGCTCTGGAAAAAGGTAGTATAGGTCGCACAGGCTAGGTCGAGTTTTCGCATCCGAAATTCCTGGCAGTGCCCAGATACCGCCTAGAATGTCCGTGCTCCCCCTGGAATTTCCATTGTGTTTTTGTATTTTAATGAGCGTGGATCCGCCACAGATAGTAGCGAAAACTCAACCTAGCCTGCGTGACCAGAGCTGGGTCACATATGTATCTGTTTTCAATACTGGAGAGACCTTTCCTCCAGGATTATATATCTGTACAATGTCAATCCACTTCTCTCAAAACAAAAGAAATATCTTAAGATAGATCTAAGTACCGGTAGATAACTTCAGCTAAAGAACTGCAACGAATAGTGCCACAACATACCTTTCTGAAAACCCTGTGTGCAAACTTCCAATATACCGTATGTAACAAGGACACCAACAAATTTCACAAAGTATGTATCCTATGTTACATTTGTTATATAGGAAATTTGTACACGGGGTTTTCAGAAAGGTATGTTGTTGCACTATTTGTTGCTTAAGTTATCTTCTTAGATCTGTCTTAAATATTTCTTTTGTTTTGAGAGAAGATAACTGGCATTGCATAGAGTTATGATCCTGGTTAAAAAGTCTCTCCAGTATTGAAAACAGACATATGTCGACCACAATTTCAAAATTTCAAAGGACTTGAAATAACCATATACGGTAGCTAAAGATTTTGAACCAGTGTACAGTGGCAATGTTATAAAGTACTTTTTAGCAAGGTCATTAATCGTTTCAGTTAATTGATATCAAAAAAACAAATCGGTAAACATTGGTGTTGTGCATGGGACATTCTTTGGTTGACGTTAAAAGCGTTATGCGTGGGACACATAATGTATTTGTAAAACCAAAAACAAAAAATAAATGTATTTTTTTCCTCATAATTTTATAGGGTTTTATTTTTCGTCCATTATTATAGGATGATCACAAGATTTCACAGGATGAACTCTATGCCAGATTGGGGACCCATCCCGATACTGTGAGTAGATTTTACATCTTAGGGTCGTTTTAAGTCAAATCTACAGAGTACGTAGAGTACTTCAACCCCAGGTTAACTTATCCCAGGTTAACTTATCCCAGGTTAACTTATCCCAGGTTAACTTATCCCAGGTTAACTCATCCCAGGTTAACTCATCCCAGGTTAACTTATCCCAGGTTAACTCATCCCAGGTTAACTCATCCCAGGTTAACTCATCCCAGGTTAACTCATCCCAGGTTAACTCATCCCAGGTTAACTCATCCCAGGTTAACTCATCCCAGGTTAACTCATCCCAGGTTAACTCATCCCAGGTTAACTCATCCCAGGTTAACTCATCCCAGGTTAACTCATCCCAGGTTAACTTTCAATCCCAGTCGGGGAGCGGGTTATAAGATCATACAAGCCTCATGAAATTCATGAGGATAGGGCATGCTATCCAAGTTGGCCTTAGAAAGTGTATATGGGTCTTTCTATAAATTAGGGGTCCAGCTTTGGTGTCCCCTGTTACATTTTACATCTTGTTTTTGTAAATTCAGGACACATTCTTTAAATACTTTCTATCTCAAAGAGTGAGTACATAAAGTACAATACATACAAAATGGTTTAAAAGCCATTTAAATGATTTTTGTACGAATAATAACACATATCAGGTGTAACGGGGGACACCAAATGTCACACTTTTGGACCCCTAATTTATAGAAAGACCCATATCTTGAAGGGGCATCGGGGCCAACTCAGCAGGGCATGGGACCATTGGCCTTGGTGAATGTGAAAGCCAGGGATAGGGCATGCTGGCCAAGTTGGCCTTGGAGTACCAGTACATATCTTGAAGGGGCATCAAAGGCCAGCACAGCACAGCACAGCAGGGCATGAGGCCACAAATCTTTGGGCTCGGTTGTACATTGCTTGAAAAGATCTATTTCTGTGTGAACAGGGGTTGACTACTGCGCATGCTGCCGAAATCCTCGCCCGCGACGGCCCCAACGCTCTGACTCCGCCCAAGACCACCCCGGAATGGATCAAATTCTGCAAGCAGATGTTCGGCGGCTTTGCCACGTTACTATGGATCGGAGCGTTCCTGTGTTTCTTCGCATTCGCGATTGAGGCTTTTAGCATTGATGAACCAAACAAGGACAACGTGAGTGTTATGATTTATATTTCGAAAGGTTTTGTGGTTTCACCCTTTGTCAATAGACCGATCCAGTAAGCTCCGCCCATTTAGAAATTGCTTAGCAACATGCCACACATGTGAGGCACGTGTGCAGTAGAGTCGCGTGGCCGCGTCAGCGTCCGCGCCCTGGTCAGCGCGTATTGAAACTGCACGCTCAAAGCAAAATGGTTTTGGGGCGAATTGAATTTTCGTCTCACGGGACGAAAACTAATTGTTTTACTAATCTCTCGAAGACTATAGCACTTTAGACAAAACCATTTCAGGGGAAGTTTTCTATGGTCATCATGTTTATATTGTGTAAGTTAGGCGTTAATCTGTGAACATTTCTGATTTTCGAGATTACCAATGATGTATACTGCCTTTAAACAAGGCCTTTCTCATTGGATTAATTTTACCCGAGGACTAACGTCGTCCGAATGTTTTTGTTATATTCTTCCTCCAGTTGTATCTTGGTGTTGTTCTTGCCGCCGTCGTCGTTATTACTGGTTGTTTCTCCTACTACCAAGAAGCAAAGAGCTCTAAGATTATGGAAAGCTTTAAGCATATGGTTCCACAGGTAAGCATATGTCACTCACAAAACCAGAGTAACCATTTGAAGATCATGCATTTGTCTCTCCATAAAACTGGGAGCCAAATTGATACAATGGGCCATATCGTATATTTAAATTTATTTTATTTATTTATTTATATACCACATGGGTCATTCCATAAATATGGGGGCCAAAGTGTGACATTTTGATGCATTTGTAAAAATAGCCTTTTCAAGTTACCAAAATATTTTGAAGAAATTTCCGTGCAATTTCTGAATAGTGTAGGTTTAAACAATTTCCAAACATTTAGACATGTTTTGGTGTCATAGTTTTGATAATATTTTTGAAAATTGTTTAATGACGTAAGTGGGGACACCAAGGCATTTGTTAATTCTTACGATTACATTTCAAGTCTTTTTGACCAGGTTCTTTCTGGAAAAGGTAGCTTCTGGTTTTACCCACCTGTAGAACCTGTACCTTATAAATTCAAATTATATTACGAGCGAAATTTCAATAATTCTTAAATATAAATGTCAAAATGTCACACTTGCATTTAGAAGATCGCACCAGTTTATTGAATCGTTCTCGTCATGTTTTGGGTAATATTAACAGGCAAAGGTGTTGTTCGATTTACGAGGCCATATATTGTTCATATGCTGAGGGTAACTGTTCTCTGAAGCCCGGTATGTATGAAAATCAACTCCGGAAAGTGTCACGACGTAAAGGGGGACACTGGGTCCCGTATTTATGGAATGACCCACATCCAACAGCGGAGGGACCGCCAATTACAGGAATGGGAGCAAGTGTGGTTGAGTGCCTTGCTCAAGGGCACAGGTGCCACAACCCGTCGCGGCCCGGAATCGAACCTACATTCTAGTACTAGCACAGGAACTTAAGTTCGACGCACTAGACCGCTCGGCCATAACACCCCAATGAAGTAATATTCTGCACTATCTTTGATTAAACTACATTTCAGGAAGCTCTAGTATTCCGTGATGCTCAATGGTTAACAATCAACGCTACCAACGTCGTATTAGGTGACATTGTAGAAGTACGCAGTGGGGACAGGATACCAGCTGACATCAGGGTCATAGAAGCTAGAAGTTTCAAGGTAAGGGTGCTGGATCCAGTGAAATGAAATTACCAGGAAAAATTTATAAATATATTTACAAGAGTTGAGAAGTTAATAAGAATTTTTTATTTATTGAGAATTACTTATTGGTAAGTGCAGATTTGATGGGAAAACCCAAATTTAGGAGTGAGAATTTAAAGATTTTTGTGAGGAAACACTAAATTTTTCAGCCTGTCTCATGTGTTTTGCACACAAGGTCTGATGGCATGATCAACAGTTTTTTACACATTCGCATAGGGGTCATTCTATGAAGTTGAACATCCACAACCATTTTTACTTTTGTTTGCCCTTGATAACCCCATGAATCAATACTATTCAGAAATTCAAGCTGTTGGATGAGAGAAATTTAAAACATTCATTACTTGTTACAAAATCCTCATGGATTTAAATTTGTTCAAATGTAGGTGTGACATTTGGTGCTTTTTAGCAGATTTTGTTGAATCACAAAGAAATTTAAGCTGGAATCCTTCAAATTCAAATAAAAAAGGATTGTTTAGTTTGAGAACTGTGTTAATTTCAGATTCAACATGAAAACATTTGTAGTTGGAGTGAAATCAGTTGAACTGTATTGGTTTCCAAGTTACATCCACAACCAACACTTTGTTAAATAATTCAAAATGGTGGCACTTTGTCAACACTGAAGACTGCCAAATTACCCCCAAACAGTGTAAGCCACCACATCATGCAACATCGTTATATAAATGGTGATTCATTGCTCCCTTATTGACCATTTTTGTAGAAGTAAAGAAATGTCACACTTTGTTCCTCAACTTCATGGAATGACCCATAGGCTTTGTGCACAGATGAACATCTTATACGGACGACAAATATAGCTTATGCATAGAAAATAGGCACGCGCAAGGGTACAGAAAATCATGTGTGTGATTGGCACATGAACACTTAACGGACGGCCGGGGCTGTATACTGTATACTCCCCAGGGAGCTGGGAAAATGTAAGGAATGATTTAATAGACCTGAAACGTAATGACGTCACGCGATGTTTACCGCGGTGCAATATGGGTGAAAAGTGTGGCCGAAATCCCTAGTTTTCGAACTTTGCGTGCGTTGCATGCATAGCGCCTAGCGTATTATGCAAACAAAGATTGTAAATTTCTAAAATGGTTCGTGTGACCTTGGATGTGCCTGCGTCAGTTTTAAGCGCACGACGGACGCCGGAACTATGGTTTTAACTTTTAAGGCTTCAAAAGGCGGCGAAAATGGCCCTGCAATAATTGTGCAAACTAGCGATGCAGAGATTTCGTCCCTACTTTTCACCCATAATGCACCGCGGTAAACATTGCGTGACGTCATTATGTCATGGGTCTATTGAACCCAATGATCAGGGGGTAATAATGAATGTTCTCAGCACCCTGAGCACCTTGCGTGGTGGATATCAGGGTTATAGTCGAATCCATCAAAAGTGTATCACAAGTCCAGAGTCGATAAAATCACAAGTCCTTGACAAGTCCCGCACAAGTCGGTCACAAGTCCAGTAACAAGAAGCAAACGATGAACACGCACAAAAGAATGCCTTTCTTGGAGTTCATTTGAATAGCTTGTGACTTGAATTAAGACCCAGGGACTTGTGGAGGCTTGTGATAAACTTGTGATGGTGGATATGTACACTATATATTAAAGACTCCATCATTATTATTAAAAACATAAAATTATTGATGACAAATTACTCTTGATTTCTGTCCCCAGGTTGATAATTCCTCTTTAACCGGAGAATCAGAGCCACAAAGTCGCACACCAGAATTTACTCACGATAATCCGCTGGAAACTCGGAATATTGCGTTCTTCTCGACCAATGCTGTTGAAGGTGAGCATTTCATTGGCTGTTACAAATGTCCCGTTTTCATGCCACGTATTGCACTTCTTGAAAATATTTCATTTTATTGGTAAGTTGGACTAAATTACATATTCCTGAAACACTCAGACTACACATGTTTAACTCGACCTTTAACCCTTAACTGCACAGCTAGCGACCGCCCAAAACAATGGAGTTCCAAAACAATATGTGCATTAAACGGTTAAATGAGCGTGTCCAGATCACATTTGTTAGCGTTACCATGGGTGTTGGGATTTTGATACCGTATAATTTGTCATAATTTTCTCATTTCCATTCTGAAATTTCGTGCTTTCAATCTATATATTTTCAAGGATATCGTCAAAAAACCACCGGTGTTTTGTAATTAAACCAACCTTTTTGCTTCCACATCCAAATTGGAGATTGCAAGTTTCCTGTTTTCTTCCCATGGATAGTATTTTGGGGAGGTATTTTACATGATTGTTGGGTTAGAACGAAATCCGTTTTCTGGAAAAAAATCTGGACATGCTCAATTTGCGTTAAATTGTTTCGTCCAATAGGCACGGCTCGCGGCGTGGTCATCCAATGCGGCGATCGCACCGTCATGGGCCGCATCGCCGGTCTAGCATCCGGTCTAGTCACGGGCAAGACCCCAATCGCAAGAGAGCTGGAGCATTTCATCCACATCATCACGTCCGTGGCTGTGTTTCTCGGAGTTTCGTTCTTCATCTTGTCATTCCCACTTGGGTATATCTGGTTGGAAGCTGTTATATTCTTAATTGGGATCATTGTGGCGAACGTCCCGGAGGGTCTGCTAGCTACAGTTACAGTAAGTTATGCTGTACTACTAAACCTCGTAAATATACAATATTTATGTGGGGTACCGTGGCCGAGTGGTTTATGTCACTGACTCGCGTGAAAACTTGGGGTTGCAGGTTCGACACCCGGCTGTGGTACCTGTGCCCTTGAGCAAGGCACTCAACCACACTTGCTCCATCCATTGGAAGGGATGTAAAGCCGTTGATCCAGTGTATTTCATGAAGAGTTAGGGGATTCCCTGGTGTCTCTGCCAATGGCACCACCCACCTATGTATCGAAAGGGCCTCATCAGGATTCGAACCCAAGACCTGTGACTCACTGGGCAGATGCTTTACCGGCTGAGCTATGAGGCACAGTGGTATACTCCCTCAGGTTTTCCACAAGACCTCTGACACTGGGCAGATGCTTTACCAGCTGAGCTATGAGGCACAGTGGTATACTCCCTCAGGTTTTCCCCCAAGACCTCTGACACACTGGGCAGATGCTTTACCAGCTGAGCTCTGAGGCACAGTGGTATACTCCCTCGGGTTTTCCACAAGACCTCTGACACTGGGCAGATGCTCTACCAGCCGAGCTATGAGGCACAGTGGTATACTCCCTCGGGTTTTCCACAAGACCTCTGACACACTGGGCAGATGCTAGGTAATTTCTGGAATCGGCAAGTTATCACTTGGAATTGAAAGTTTCTAAAACTAAAAGGGAATCGATTCCTGAAAAATCCTAAGGTGGAATCAATTCCACTCGATTGCAATAATTTATAACTTTTTTTATCGACACAGGTTTGCCTGACTCTAACTGCCAAGCGTATGGCAAGCAAAAACTGCCTGGTGAAGAATCTTGAAGCAGTTGAAACGCTCGGTAGCACGTCCACCATCTGCTCCGATAAGACTGGTACCCTGACCCAAAACAGAATGACTGTGGCTCACATGTGGTTTGACAATACCATCGTGGAGGCGGACACCACCGAGGACCAGTCTGGTAAATGAACCAGTCTATTTTTTAAAAAACTAAAATTCAACACAAAAACCATGCAGGGATTTTTCCGGTTTTCTGACTTATTACTGCATCTATGTGGCTGAAATTTCTACAAGGCAGTTTATCAACATCATTCTTTAGTTATGTAATGCTGTTGTTCCTGTTTTAAAACGTTTCCCAATCGTGTAATCTGTCTTTTAGGCGACACTCTTGACAAGACTGCACCAGGGTGGAAGGCCCTCGCTCGCATTGCGTGTCTGTGCAACAGATCAGAATTCAAGGCTGGACAGGATGAAGTGCCCATCTTAAAGAGGTACGTGACAGAGAACCAGTTTATGGGGGGTGGGGCCTAAGTGTAGCCCACCTCTTTTGTAGCAGGGGAAACCCCTGTTCATTTATTTTCATGTGGTTTTTGTGTAGCGATTGGGAAATGAATTTAGAAACCGTCCAAAGTTGTCAACATTTTTACAATTCTACAGAGTAATATTTTTCAAGACTTCCCTTCCCCAAAATACATAAAATGTCAACATTTTACAGTGCATGTAAAGTCCTATGGGCCCTCGAACCACCTCCCCCTTCCTACTCTTTGTAGAACAAGCGGAAAGAATTTATCATGGCTTCAGACCTTGTGTGCAAAAACATGAGTATGGTTGGAAAAAATTTCTAGGCGTTCCCTCACAAAATCATTAAATTTTCTCACTCCTATTTTTGATTTTGTTTCCATCAAAATTGCACTTGACTGATGCTTGGTGAGTCATTTTAAAGAAACATATTTCTCAACTCTTACCGAACAAACTACGGGAATATTACTGCAGTGCACATGTATTGGTTCTAGATTTGGAAAATGTACGAGCCAACATTCGAAGTGCTAAAGAGTCGTATTGTGGATTCGAGGTACAATTTTGTTACAATTTTGTTACAATTGTGTTACAATTCTGTTACATCGTTCAAAAAGTCTATTGCAACCAGAGTAATCACAAGTGCATTTGTTCCACAGGGAAACGACGGGAGACGCGTCCGAGTCAGCCCTGGTGAAATGCGTTGAGCTGGCGATAGGAAGCGTGGCAGAGAAGCGTGCAAACAACAAGAAAGTTGCCGAGATTCCGTTCAACTCCACCAACAAATACCAGGTAATTTATTTGTCAACCATTTGGCCGGAAAACCATACTCAAATGGAAGATAGAAGTGGTTCCAACTGTCCAATGCAATGATTCCGCCCGAGACGATATATTTTTGTAAGAAAACGCCCGTATTAGAAGGTTGCACGTCCCTGTCTAAAACCTTCAGAAATTGACTTTTGTAGCATACCTCTGGGAACTACGTAAAATCAACTGATTATTATAAACTCCTCGAAAAAAGTTCAGAAAGTCAAGTTTGACTGACGATTTCTCTCGTTACTAAATCATTTCCCTTGAATTTGGTATCATTGGAAAGCCCTGTTATTTCTCTTTACAGTGATGTGTCATTGTTATGATTAATCAATTGGGGGATGTGCAGTATAGCGGAATACAGGGGTGGTGGAAAGTGAAATGTCACAAAATTCACTGCTATTGTCATCCAGTGCATTCCCCTTTTGCTTGGAAGATGGGAATGTGTCAATGCACCTTTTGACAATAGCAATGCATTTTGTGACATTTCACTTTACACCCGCCCCCGTATTCAGCTGTGCTGCACATCCCCCAATTGCTTAATCATAACAAATGACACATCATCGTAAAGAGGAATAACGGGGCTTTCCAATGATATAAAATTCAAGGAAAATTTTCTTGCAATTAGTCTGTCAAACTTGACTTTCCAAACTTTTTTGAGGAGTTTAGATTCGAGGGTGCTGAATCCAAATATCAATGTTGGCAGCTTTATTTTTGTGCAGTTGACACCAAAACAACAATAAGTAAAAAGCCGTAACTTGGTAGGCGTTGTCCATATCGTGGACATTGATTGGCTGACATGGCACTGTGAGAAGGCTACGTCATAGAAGTCCGTGTCGATAACGCAGGGCACTTTAACGGCGATTTAATTATTTTTCGGTGTCAACTGCACAAAAATAGAGTTGCCAACATTGATATTTGGATTCAGCAGGTCACAATCTATCATTTTGGCTGAAAATATTTTAGTTCCCAGACCTAGGCAACGAAACGAAATGATACGAGGGGACGTGCAACCGCCTATATTCTAAAAGTCAAGTTTTAAAACTTGCGAATGACCTGGGTCTCATTTCATAGCACTGCTTAAAGGCACAGGCTCGTCAGCAATGCGCCCGTGCCAAATTTGTGCCACGAAATACGCAGCTCCCATTGCAAAGGCATGGAGCTGCGTATTTCGTGGCACGAATTTGGCATGCGCGCATTGCTGACGAGCCTGTGCCTTTAAGCATTAGCTGAAAAGGCGTGCTTACTATAGGCGCTTTCACAGGTCGAAGGTTACGGGTCACTATTGCTTGTCCTCCAGATCAGGAGAGAACAATAGAGCCACGTGCATTTCTGCTAGCATCCACGTGCATTTCCCTACATGGCTGTATTGTTCTTTCCCGATCTGGAGGACAAGCAATAGTGACCTTTTGAACCCCTGTGAAAGCGCCCTATAGCAGACGAGTTAAGCACTATTGTATGGTCAAGGCGTGGTTAAGCATGTAACTTATTGTGAGTAGCGTGATAAATTTTGTGCAAAGCATTATTTTTTCAGCTAAACAGTTTTATTAAATGGGCCCCAAATGAAATGTTATATTGATAATTTCTGTAACTTATCGTAGGTGTCTGTGCACGAATGCGACGAAGACAGTCGTTACCTATTGGTGATGAAGGGCGCCCCCGAGCGCATCCTAGATCGTTGCACGACGATCTTGATGCAAGGGGAAGAACAGGTCCTGGGAGAGGACATGAAAATTGCGTTTAACAACGCATACTTGGAACTTGGAGGTCTCGGAGAAAGAGTTTTAGGTACGTTGGCTGTAGTAGCATGAAAAAAATAGGGGAGGTCCAAAGTAATCAACATTTTCACGGTTCTACAAACACTATGAGCAACTAACAATGGAAATTGGGCACAAACCATTGTTAATAACAATGGTTTGTGCCCAATTTCCATTGTTAGTTGCTCATAGTGAAAGCGTAGAAAGGGGGGAGGTTGAGAGCAGCGTAGGACTTTACATGCACTGTAAATGCAACTGTGTTGTGTTCTTTAGGCAAGACACTTTACATCAAATTGTAAAATGTTTACATTTCACGGTTGTGACAAAAAAATGTAGTATTTCGGGGTTGGGGGGTGGTGGAGTTCTTGGAAAATACTGCTCTCTGTAGAACCGTGAAAATGTTGACAACCTTGGACGGAGCCTAAGTAAAGGCTTGGAGCCAGTTTCGTGGCACTGTTAAAGGAGTGTGACCAGATCACTTTTTTTTACCCATAACTCCCCGGGACTTACCTTATGGGTCATGAGATTTTTATATCATAACATCCGTTATATTTTTCTGATTACGAAACTGAAACTCCCGCGCTTCTAGGCCGCATATTTCCGAGGATATCGTTGAAAATCCACCGATTATTTGTAAACTAATTTTCCAGTATCAACGTTTATCCGCTGAAAGCATACTCGATAGTTTTGTTCAATTTTTTACTGGAAATTGCGAATGTTTTCGGGTTTTTGGGACATGGGAGGTGTGTATGGGAGTTACTTGATAATATTGGTAAGTTACATCAAAAACTATTTTCCAGAAACTCTGGTCACGCTCCTTTAAGCACAACAATTTTCTTAGCACAGAATTGATTTGCTTGACTTTACAAAAAACGGGTTACCGGCCAAAATCGCATGTGATGTGTATAACAATTGACTGGTGTTCTGCTACTCTTGCTAAGAACACTCGAAGACCATTGTGACTGGTAACCTATTTTTGGAAAGCTGAGCAAAATATACTAAACTGCTTAATGAAATTGGCTCCTGGGCCCAATTTCATAGAGGTGTTTAAGCACAACAATTTGCTTAAGCACAAAAAACACTTGCTTAGTAGAGAACATTACCAGTGAAATCATCATGTGATAGAAATAGTGTATGACCAGTGTTAGAGGACTGTTTCATTTCCATGACAATCGCATGAAATTTTTAGTGGGAACCTCATTTTATCAAGCAAGGTTTTTCATGCTTAAGCAATTTTTCATGCTTAAGCAGCTCTATGAAATTGGTTCCTGGTTAATACAACTGTGTTGTGTTCTTTAGGCAAGACACTTTACATCAAATTATCTCTCTTTACCCAATTATTTCAGGTTTCTGCCAATTGATGCTGCCTGAGAAGGAATTCCCCCGTGGTTTTACCTTCGAGGCCGATGATCATGTCAACTTCCCATTGGAGGATCTGTGTTTTGTGGGTCTTATGTCCATGATCGATCCTCCGCGTGCTGCCGTGCCGGATGCTGTTGGAAAGTGCCGAAGTGCCGGTATTAAGGTGATAAATCATACATTTGGGTAATTCCAAAATTAGGGGTCCAAAATTGTTGGTGTCCCAGTTACGTACGACACTCTCTGCTTCAAAAATCACCACTCCTGACCACAAATTCTCAGTAATGGACTGTGGCCTGTTATTATAGGGGGCAGCATCATTTTCTTGAATATTTTCTTCTCCGATTCCTGAAAAATATTCAAAACAAAAGACCATAAAGGCTTATTTGTTCCATGGTATTGAATAGGAGTTTGGTGTCCCGGGTTACCTACGCCAATGAAAATTGGCTGTATAATGAGTTTGCATTAACCTTGGTGCCATACCTACACACAAACATTAAATTTAAGTGGCATTTGTTGAAATAAAATTAATAATTTTTTTTACTGGGAAACTACTTTCAATCACTAAAAACACTTTTTTGGAATTTATTTTTGGAATTACCCATTTTTTTAAAATTAATTTTTAAAAGTTTTTTCAAGAGATTTCGTATTCTGAAAGCTCGGTTTTGAAACTTGCAAATGACCAGAAGCAAATTTCTAAAGCTTGTTGGGCAGTAGATTTTGCTTAAAGGCACAGCAATACGCGTGCGCTAAATTCGTGCCACAAAATACGTAGCTCCATAGCAAAGGCATGGAGCTGCGTATTTCGTGGCATGAAAGTGGCGCGCGCGCATTGTTGACGAGCCTGTGCCTTTAATCAAAAATTTGCTTGCTTTATGGAAATGGTTAATAGTCAAAATTGTATGTCGGCGTTTTTAGCAAGAATAGCGGAACAATAGTCAATTGTAATATACATCACATAAAATTTTGACTGCTAACCAGTTTATAAAGCAAACAAATTTTGGATTAAGAAAATTTTTCTGCTTAACAGCTTTATGAAATTGGCGCTTGGATAATAATAATCGGTCTTCATTTAAAAAACATTTTTTTGTGACATTTCATGTAACTCTGAATTAAAAAAATTACATCAATACTCTGCGTAATACCAGTGAACCGTGTGGCTTTGTAATAGGTTATCATGGTTACCGGTGATCACCCCATCACGGCCAAGGCCATCGCTAAGGGCGTCGGAATCATCTCCGAAGGGAACGAAACCGTCGAAGATATCGCAGAACGACTCGGAATTGAAGTGTCGGAGGTCAAAAAGGAGTAAGTTTGCACTGAGCTTTGTATACCGAGCAACAAAAGAAATGCAAAACGGTTCTCTATTTTTCGATTGAAACATTTTTTTCAGCACACAAGCTTTGTGTTAAATCAATTTCTAATTATCACATTGTCTACATTCAGAGACGCCAAAGCGATCGTTGTTCACGGCTCTGACCTGCGCGACATCACCCCGGAAGACCTTGACGACATCCTCAATAACCACACGGAGATCGTCTTTGCGCGCACCTCGCCGCAGCAGAAGCTGATTATTGTAGAGGGCTGCCAGCGCGGGGGCGCTATCGTAGCCGTGACTGGGGATGGTGTTAACGATTCGCCCGCTCTTAAAAAGGCCGACATTGGTGAGTTGCGGAATCTTAGTCAATTCAAGTCCAGTGATGACAAAATCAGTCGCCACAAAAGATGAAAACACGCACAAAAGAATGTCTTTGTTGAAGTTCATTTGAATAGCTTGGGCTCCATTTTTCAAATGTAGTATATACAGGGAACCAGCCTAAATAAGACAGTAGCTTCAATTTCACAATTTCTTAAAAGCATGGACACAGTTTTCCAATGTTTTCTCGAAACGTAGATGAGGTACTGAGCAGACTTGTACACAGGTTGGTTTTTATCATACACATCCTCAATCACACATGGAGATAACGCCGTTTGTAGCAGTTTTCCAATCCTGTAATCTCTGGCATTTTGTTTATTCCTTGTCAGGTGTTGCGATGGGAATCGCTGGTTCTGACGTCAGCAAGCAAGCTGCCGACATGATCTTACTGGACGACAACTTTGCATCCATTGTTACCGGCGTTGAGGAAGGTATGATGGTCAAATTTATGCTCCTAGTTTTAGTTGAGGTCTCGTGTCTTTGAGAGCAAGTCTCGTGTCCTTTGAGAGCAAGTCTCGTGTCCTTCGCGAGCAGGTCTCGGCGGCTTTGCGAGCAGGTCTCGGCGGCTTTGAGAGCAGGTCTCGGCGGCTTTGCGAGCAGGTCTCGGCGGCTTTGAGAGCAGGTCTCGGCGGCTTTGAGAGCAGGTCTCGGCGGCTTTGAGAGCAGGTCTCGGCGGCTTTGAGAGCAGGTCTCGGCGGCTTTGAGAGCAGGTCTCGGCGTCTTTGAGAGCAGGTCTCGGCGTCTTTGAGAGCAGGTCTCGGCGTCTTTGAGAGCAGGTCTCGGCATCTTTGAGAGCAGGTCTCGGCGTCTTTGAGAGCAGGTCTCGGAGTCTTTGAGAGCAGGTCTCGGAGTCTTTGAGAGCAGGTCTCATGTCTATACGAGCAAGTCATATTTTTAAGAGCCAGTGTCCATCTTTGAGCGCAATTGTCGCGTCTTTGAGAGCAGGTCTTGCGTCTATATGAGCAGGTCTCGCGTCTATATGAGCAGGTCTCGCGTCTATATGAGCAGGTCTTGCGTCTTTCAGAGCAGATCTCGCGTCTATATGAGCAAGTCATGTTTTTAAGAGCCAGTGTCGCATCTTTAGGCGCAAGTGTCGCGTCCTTACGAGCAAGTCTCGCGTCTTTGAGAGCAAGCCTCTTGTGTCTGCAAGCGGGACCATTTAGACACAGTACCGTGTGTCTGGGCGATCCTCTATAACCAGCCTCCTGGGGATTCACTTGGAAAACTGCCCAGAATCCATGTAGTACTTATATACAATGTTTTTTTCAATCTTATTGAAATATATCACTTGATATCTATACAACTGATTCCAAGATCATATATTTTCCACAACTTACATGATTTAATTATTTTTAATTAAAACCAAGCATTTTATATATTAACATAATCCCGCCATGAATATGGCCACTGATGCCGGCATGGCGTTAAACTCCAAACTCACTCACTCACTCACTTGTGTCTGCAAGCAAGTCTCATGTCTTTGAAAGCAAGTCTCGCGTCCATATGAGCAAGTCATGTTTTTTAAAGGAGCGTGCCCAGATTACATTTTTGACCCCCCATTTTTTCCATGAGTGTTAAGATTTGATACCATATCAATTGTCATATTGTTCTCATTACCATTCTGAAACTTCGCACTCTCACAACGTATATTTTCAAGGATATTGTAAAAAAAAAACACCGAAGTTTAGTAAACTAATTTATCCAGTTAAATATAGCAGTGCAGTAATCACACCGACCTCTTTGCTCCCATATCCAAATTGGAGATTGCAAATTTCCTGATTTCTTCCCATGGATAGTATTTTGGGGAGGTATTTTATATGATTGTTAGGTTAGAACAAAATCCATTTTCTGGAAAAATCTGAACAAGCTCCTTTTAAGAGCAAGTGTAACGTCTTGATGACTTAGTCTAACGTTTTTAAGAAGATGCCCATATTAATTTCTACCTCTGCATTGTCGGACGTGTTTTTTCCTCCCCCAGGTCGTTTAATCTTTGACAACCTCAAGAAGTCCATCGCCTACACCCTGACCAGCAACATCCCTGAAATCTCGCCCTTCCTGTTCTTCATCCTGGCCCAGATTCCCCTCCCACTCGGCACCGTCACCATCCTGTGTATCGACTTGGGTACTGACTTGGTAGGTTGCGTTGTCCGAAAATGCCGAACAAATTGGGCAATAATTCAGTGTTTTATTAATTTGTATGAATTAGTGTTTTTTTTTGTTTAGGAATAATGACCCAGGGATCGCCGGGGTGAATTAATTCGATACAAATGTCTGTGAGTTCGGGAAATTTGGATGGCATGCCGCGACGGGTCGTGGCACCTGTGCCCTTGAGCAAGGCACTCAACCACACTTGCTCCCATTCCTGTAATTGGCGGTCCCTCCGCTGTTGGATGTGGTAAATAAATTAAATTAAAAGAACAACTTTGCTTCACCGGGATTCGAACCTTAGACGCACGTTAAAGCAGAAGGTTCGTGGTTCGAATTCCGGTGAAGCCAAATTGTTTTTTACTGCATCCAGATTTCCCAAACCCACAGACATTAATTTGTTCGTTTGCATGCTGGTACAAAAAGCACATTAGCTTAATCAGCACTTTGTGACAAGAATTCTGACTTTTGTACTGATGACCTCTGCTTGACCTTGTTCTTGTCCAGGTTCCTGCTATCTCATTGGCTTACGAGGAAGCCGAGAGTGACATCATGAAACGTCAACCCCGCGATCCAATCAACGACAAGCTTGTTAACGAGAGGCAAGTTTATATTTCTACAGTTAACAATCGTCTTTAATTTGAATTTGGAGGTTCCTCTGTGGCCCTGGTTCGAATCCCGTCCCGGTCAGTGTGTGGATTGGGTTCTCAGTCCCTGCTTGATTCCATGGGGTAGGGTGGATTCCATAGTCATGTATAGAGATCAAGTAACGGGTCTCGCCAGTTTGTACAAATTATCAGCTAGCCAATGAGACCTGGGATCGATTTCACAGAAGTTAAGACTAGTCTAATTTCCATACCAGCGTCCTAAAATAAGAAGAGTGACCCTTCCTAAGACGCGTCTTAGCGCTTGTGAAATCGGTACCTGGTCATGTATTTAAATCAAGTAATGGGTCTCGCGAGATAATACAAATGATCAATTGATCACGTTCACAGACGCCATCTTCGTAGGAAAAAATGCTACCGCGTAATAAACGCTATCCAGTACGCGCACGCACACGCTGTAACATGTTCCAAACACGCGCGCGTGTTGCTCTAAATTTGTTCGAAATACGCCGCAGCCGAAGTGCGACACAAAAAATACGCTCAAAATTTTGATGCACGTAGCGATTTGTAGGAAGTGACGTCATTTGAGCGTGATCAATAACCCCTATTTCTGCCCACAGGTTGATCAGCATGTCCTACGGTCAAATCGGCATGATGCAAGCTTCGGGCGGGTTCTTTACGTACTTCGTCATCATGGCCGAGAACGGGTTCCTGCCGTACTCCTTGTTCAATCTTCGTCGCGACTGGGACAACCGGGGCATCAACAACGTGGTAGATTCCTACGGTCAGGAGTGGGTAAGTCGTAGAATTCACACAATTTCTTGAAAGCATGAACACAGTTTTTCATTGTTTTCTCAGAACGTAGATGAGGTACTGAGCTGACTTATACACAGGTTGGTTTTTATCATACACATCCTCAATCACACATGGAGATAACACCCTTGGTTTGTAACAGTTTTCCAATCCTGTAATCTATTCTGTGGGCGATCCAGGTACCTCGTTACAGGAGTGCACCAGTCGACAGCTGGCAGTGTGTAACTCAATGAACAGGGCAAATACCCCTGCATAAATGGACTCTTAGCATTTCCAAATTCCTTTGGACGGTCTAGAGATTGTATATAACCAGGTGCGGATCCAGGAATTTTCGCGGGTGGGAGGGGTGGGGGGTTGGCTAAATGGGCAGTCAAAACCTCCGTTTATAGCTAGATATGCTAAAAAAAAAAGCCCAACAGATGACAGACATCACTTCAGTTCGCAATTGCATCAATTACCGCCCCCCACCCCATGCCAAGGCCGTTTGTGCACAGTCAATGGGGAATTCCCATGTGGGACTGCTGGCCTTGTAGCATGTAACTGATACAGCGGGTGAATGAACTTACCCAGGCCACACAAATTCTACAATATGTTTCTCAAGCGTATAATGTATAAAGTCATGGAAAATGAGATTTTAACTAAATTCATACGCAGAGTAATTAACAAAAATGCATAATTAGCCAGTCGGCAACTGGTAGGGTCCCTTCCCGGAGGGTTTAAGGAGCGTGTCCAGATCACATTTTTCAGCCCCCCTTATTTTTCCCGTGGTGTTAAGATTTTGATACCATATCGCTTGTCATGTTTTCCTCATCACCATAATGCAATTTCACACTCTCAATTTATATATTTTCAAAGATATCGTCAAAAAAAAACATGTTTTGTAAACTAATTTATCTGGTTCCATAAAGCAGTGCAGTAATTACACCAACCTTTTTGCTTCCACATCCAAATTAGAGATAACAATTTTTTTTTCTTCACACCGATAGTATTTTGTGGAGGTATTTTATATGATTGTTAAATTGAAACGAAATCCATTTTTCTGAATGTGCTTCTTTAAGAGCATAGACAAGAAACGTAAAATTTTGTTGTTGCTTTTTAGACTTACCAGCAGCGCAAAGTTCTTGAGTATACCTGCCACACGGCGTTTTTCACCAGTATCGTGGTTGTGCAGTGGGCAGATCTCATCGTCTGCAAGACCAGACGCAATTCTCTTATTCAACAGGGAATGAAGTAAGTTTTTGTTTTAATCTTGCGATCTTCAAGTCGCAATTAAAATCCCCACTCTTTCAGAGCAAGTCTCGAGTCTTTAAGACCATATCTCGAGTCTTTAACCATTTCAGTGCTCATTGTTAATATTTAACCCTAAAGTGCCTAACTTTTTGCATTTTTTGTAACTCTTTTGAAATTGAAGTTGTACATTCGTGATGGTTGACGTGTTGGAAGAAAAAAAATGCTACACTTGAGATCGTACATGTACGATAGCACTTTCAGAGTACATACGATACATGTACGACCTTGGCACTAAAAGGGTTAAGAGCAAGTCGGGAGTCTTTAAGACCATGTCTCCATTCATATCTCAATTCTTAAAAAGCTCAACTCGATTTAAAGTTGCACTATCCGATTTTAGCGTCAACATTATTTTTTTAAAGTTAAATTGCTATTTTTCTAGAATAGAAAAAGTTACCAGCTTTCATTTGGTACTGAGAAAGTAAAAATCTGTCGAGGATTAATGCCAGTCGATTAAAAACAAGAAATAATAAGACGGCCCTTGTCTTTTATTCGAGATGGTTATGACGTAAATGTACATGTGTGCGTACGCGTGTACATTGTACACATACTATGTACATATGAACGTACGCGCACATGTATAACATGTGAAGCCTGTTTCAAGAAAAAGGCTGGTATCCAATTCTCAACGTCGACATTTTTTAAAAAATATACCTTTTTTCGTTACAGAGACACGTAAGCTTTCTAAATATTTGTTCGATTGTGTGAATTATTTTTTTAATCTTTTCACCCAAACACGAACAGTGAAACTTTAAGACTCGAGTCTTTCCACTGAAAAAAAATCGGACTAAAATAATAAAAACAATACAGTGCGTACTCACAAATTAGAAAGTTAACATTTCTGTGATTTATTTTTGCATTTTTTTTGCAGCAACTGGGTGCTGAACTTTGGTCTGGTGTTCGAGACCGCTCTCGCTGCATTCCTATCCTACACGCCAGGTCTTGAGAACGGACTCCGCATGTACCCACTCAGGTAAGCCACAATTACTGGTCCGTCCATGATACATGTGACCTTGAGCAAGGCACTTTGCTTCTTTCCACCCAGGAGTAAATGGGTACCTGAGAGGGTAGCGAATGTTGATGTGTTTGATTAGCCATTGAGTGCCTTATAGGCAGCCTGGGCTGTATACTCCCCAGAGAGCTGAGATGGTACACCGAGTGATTTATTGGAGCCCTATGATCAGGGGTAATAATACTTAAGTTGTGGGGTGTACGCAGCTATTTTATTGAGGCTATGCATTCCGCTTGAATAATTTTGTATATGATTAGACAATTGTATCTGCATGACAGACACACCTTGTCACAGGAATAGGTGAAAACAGTCATTTGAAAAAAAAAAATCCAAAATTGACAACATGCCAATATCCTTCACTTATTGTGAAGTGTGCGATATAAGTCCAAAATATTTTTCCTAACCGTAATATTTTCTTTACATTTTTTCATCAGAATTGGTTGGTGGTTCGTTGCCCTGCCGTTTAGCATACTCATTTTCGTCTACGATGAATGTCGCCGATATATCTTGCGTCGCAACCCGGGCGGATGGGTCGAAAGAGAAACCTACTACTAACGCATGCGTTCTGCGCCATCCAACAAATTCACAAAGTGGTGACGCATTAGTTTTATTATCTAGAAACAATCCAGTGAAAGGAGATCTTCAGAATAGCACCAAAGTAAGTTAACTGGTGTTGCTGTTCTAGCAGAAATTAGAACGATGTTTTAAGAAGAATGAATTAAACAAAAATCTTAGGAGGAATATAATTGCAAGGAGTTTGCTGCAGTGAAAGCAGATTTGTTTTCTTTTTTAGTATTGGTAATATTTTGGCTTAATCGAAGCCCTTTTTTATTTTTTAGGAATTTAATGAAAGTGTGTAAAAAATGTAATGGATGAAAATAATGACGATTAAGAACGTTAGTATATAGTTGAGTTTGACATGCATCAGAATTGTTAAAGTACGTCAGTTTAGAATGAAGTCTTCGGAAGAAATCTTAGGACATGCACATTTTCACCAGTTCAGGATCTGTCTGAAATCCTTTACATTTTTCGTAAGGTTTGGGAGAATTCAGATGAACAAAAGCTGAAATAGCGGTTGTACTTCACTAAAATAATTATCAACTTCAAAATACCCAAGTCAATGCTTATCAATTTATTGCATATTGTTGGCTTGCGCATATGCAATCTTGGGCACCACTCGTTTGTCTTTAAAAGCTACATTCCTAGAAAATGTTAAAATCGATAAAAGAACAAAATCCCGTAAAGGAAGGGACAACACTTGTTTAAAGTTATTAACAAATTTAATCAAAAATATTATCGATGTATTGACCCTTTTCGAACACGTGCGAATATGCCATTTTGGGAGTCAAATAATGCTGAGTCATTGTGGAAGCAATGTGCGTGCACGTTGTGTGTGTTTCTGGTGGTCGTAACGCGGTTTAGTTCACCAATGGGAGCCTTAGCATAGCTATGGAAACACACAACGCGCACGCACATTGCTTCCACAACGACGCGGCATTATTTGACTCCCAAAATGACGTCATTGGCACGAGCTCAATTGCCCGCTGCATAAAACTTCATCAGAATCAGAAAATCTTGTTTTCAACGTTGGCAACACAATTTTGATGATAAACTCTTCAACTATGTGCTACGCCATTTTTGAAAGGGATGACGACGTCAAGCATGCAACGATTGCATGGATGACGTCAAGATTGATGCCTTGTTTCCTGACTCACGTACGCCGTGAAGTCTGTACAAATCTTACGCCCCCTCTCAAATCCGAGCTCCGAACTGCAAAAGATGGCGACTTACATGAAGCGTATAGAGTTAGGCAACCCGGCAAGTGTTGTCCCTTCCTTTAAGTAGTTTGACAAACGGATGCATCATATGTTCCCAGTGTTCCATATTTATTAATTTTGTTAAGAATTTAATTAGTGCGTTGTTTTTTTGTTTTATAATCTTGTTGGAAATTTAGGTGCATTTCACATTTTTGGTAAAAATGCCGGTTTTTAAAGACACATCCTTCGATGTTACAAAAAAATTAAAGGCAGATCATTTTAGCCTTAACTTTGCTTAAATTTCAAAAGGCACTGAGGCCAACTGGAGGGGCACCACGGCCAACTTTGTTCCAAATGTGTACTGGTTAATAGTGTATACAGGCCTCATGAAAATTAAGAGGGCATGCTGGCCAAGTTGGCCTTAGAAAGTGTATATCTTGAAGGGGCATCAGGCCATTGGCCTCGGTGGCCTTGGTTAATGTTAAGGCCTGGGATAGAGCATGCTGGCCAAGTTTGCCTCAGAAAGTGTATATCTTGAAGAAGCTTCGGGGCCAACTCAGCAGGGCATGAGGCCATTGGCCTCGGTTACTCTCAAGGCCTGGGATAGAGCATGCTGGCCAAGTTGGCCTCAGAAAGTGTATATCTTGAAGGGGCATCAGGGCCAACTCGGCAGGGCATCAGGCCATTTGCCTCGGTGGCCTTAGTTAATGTCAAGGCCTGGGATAGAGCATGCTGGCCAAGTTGGCCTCAGAAAGTGTATATCTTAAAGAGGCTTCGGGGCCAACTCAGCAGGGCATGAGGCCATCGGCTTTGGTGGCCTCGGTTACTGTCGAGGCCTGGGATAGAGCATACTGGCCAAGTTGGCCTCAGAAAGTGTATATCTTGACGGGGCTTTGGGAACGGTCAAATTGTTTTCATTGTTCGAAAGAATTCAAAGTTAAACTTGTGTGTTTTAAAGTATGGCAATACTTGTCACAATTTAACTTTTAACTAAATAAACATATCTCAAGCAGTGTAAAAGAAATCCTAGTAGCACAATGGTAGTTCCGCAGTGTGAAAGACAGATTTATGGGTAATTCCCAAAGTTACGGGTCCAAAATGTTTGGTGTCCCAGTTACGTACGACACACTCTGCTTCGAAAATCACCACTCATGATCACAAATTCTCAGTAATGGACTGTGGCCTGTGATTATAGGGGGCAGCATCAGTTTTTTCAATATTTTGTTCTCTGATTCTTGAAAAATATTCAAAACAAATAACCATAAAGGCTTATAATTTGTTCCATGGTATTGAATATGAGTTTGGTGTCCCGGGTTACCTACGCCAATGAAAATTGGCTGTAGAATTAGTTTGTATTAACCTTGGTGCCATATCTACACACAAACATTAAATTTAAGTGGCATTTGTTGAAATAAAAATTATTTTTTACTGGAAAACCACATTCAATCATTAAAAACACTTGGAAATCTTAAAAAGCATGTCACACTTTTGGACCCCTAATTTTGGGAATTACCCTTGTACAAAAATGTTGATACATATATTATATAAAGAATTGTAAGCATAATTATCAGTTTTACAACTGAATTACACAGCGCTAATAATTTAAGCGGCATCGACAGTGGTTGAACAACACAATCTCAATGCCAGCATTTTCGTTGCTTATGCAAATTAGATATCGGTCAAAAATATCCACCAATTAAAAGGTACGGGGAAAAAAGCGCAAACATCGTTTGATTTTTTTTGACTGATATCTCATTCCAAACGTAATATTTTAGGCAAACTGCGAGAATTGTTTTTATGCAAATTTATCGTTTAGGCGACGGCCCTCCGTACAGACTGTATTCCTTTACGACAATTGACAGATACAAATACAGCGCCCTCTATAATTCTATGCATTCACGACTGTAACCTGCATCCTATAGACCATTCTAAAATTGCTTTAATGCTGTCGCAATGCAGTTTTGACGAAATTCCCAAGTTTTACCTTATATTTAAACCAAATAATCTGACTGACCACTGTTTATAACTTCCATTTGGGTCTTTCCACAGTAAAGGGGGCATTTTGGCAACACAGACCATATTTCCGAGGAAATACCTTTGTCTGGTCTCAAAATAAAAGAAATAGGTTTCAGTTCTGAAGAGCTAACTTAGGCCCCAAAAGGGTTACAAATAGTGTGACAACATGCCTTTCTAAAAACCCTGTGTACAAGTTTCCAATATACACTCGTAACCGCGACGGCCTAAAATGTAACGCAAGTGTCCGTCCCGGTTACAAGCGTATATTGGAAATTTGTACACGGGGTTTTTAGAAGGGCATGTTGTCACACTATTTGTAACCCTATTTCGGGCCTAAGTTATCTCTTCAGAACAACTGAAACTTATTTCTTTTATTTTGAGACTAGACAAAGGTATTTTCTAAAAAATATGGTCTGTTGCCAAAATGCCCCTTTACCGTGAAAAGACTCATTCTTCAGTGTTTGTTGTAACGCAATACGCTTGTGTTCATGTTGCACAATTTGATAAGAAGCAAAAACGATGTTATATATTCATAGGCAAAAAAAATAATTAATGTACATTACAAAATATTCCTGGAAAAGTTGAACATTTGTGGTTGTTAATTTGTAAGATCGTAAAATGTAATAACTTTAAGAAGATGCTGTAAAAATACTAATTACATTAGATTCACATATTACTAGGCTGCCATATTTTAGCATTCTTTTCTCTTAGAAAATTGTCTTTTTGTGGAAACGACTAAAATTATTGTTAGCAATTCTGAATATTGATGTATTTCCTCTTCCTTAATTGGTTTTGACTTTACATATAAAAATATTCGTGTTCCTAAATTGTTTTAAAATCGCCCAAATGGCCGAGTTCTAAAAAAAACCACAAACAATAATTATGTAATCGCAATACTCTATAAAATTCATACCATTTTTACCTTCCAAACTTTTCATCAAAAATGGTCGCTAAATATGGTTTTAAGACTTCATTTTCCCGCTTGACAAAATCATGTTTTATTTGTATATGTAGCCACGTAGTTAAAGGTACAGCTCGTCAGCAATGCGCACGCGCGCCAATTTCGTGCCACGAAATACGCAGCTCCATGCCTTTGCTATGAAGCTGCGTATTTTGTGATACGAATTTGGCGCGCGCGCATTGCTGACGAGCCTGTGCCTTTAACGTACTTATATTTCGAACCATTTTGTGAAAAATCTGTGTTGTTTTTGGTTCATTTTTGAAAGATTACAAATGTTATTAGGAGGACAAGTGTGTTGTTTCTTACATGTTGTTAAAGTCTGAAATCCCAAGACCAAGATAAAGCACTACATGTAGTTTCAGAAACATGTCTTGTTTCTTTAAAAAATAGACCTCGTAAACCTTTCAACATCCATTGTCATATTTTTACTTAATGCATTTCGTTTGGTGTGTTAATAAATGTAAACTTAGTTGTTTGAAAATCTAGAAATGTGTTGAAATTATTAATTACCATGCAACGTCATTTTAGGATTCAATGAAAGCGTTTTATTGGTGGAGCAGTGTGCGTCGCGCGTGGTTGTAACACGCGCTTCATTCCACCAATTGGTTGTCTTCAATTTACCGCCAAACTGCTAGTGATTGTACGTGTGGACATTCCAAGGTGCATGTATGTCATGTAGAAAATAAAAAATAGGTTTAATGTATGTTATTTCAAAATTCACGTAATAATACAAAAAAGCCCCACGTAGAAATGTTAGGAGATTTACCATAATTTTGTACTTTTGATAACCACTGGTAGGCCAGTTGCCATAGTTACGTATTATTTCACTAAAATCACTTGTGGTACGTCTGGTTATTGTGCTGGCCAGTAAAAAGTGACTCGTGTATGCATGGCGTTTTAGAAAGACAAAAATATGGATGTTTATTTTAATAGTTTGACACTTAACGTAAAAAATCCTTAAACATTGTGATGTGTGTAGCTAGTTGAAAATGAAAAACAGATCTTGTGTGAACTTGTGTTCAGTCCAGTTTCATGCTTCAGTAACTGGAGGAAAGTGTTTTGTTTTTTTTAATTATCTTTGGAGACCACGTGATAATCGATTGTGCGCACTTATAATTGCTAGATGCATTGCTGGACACGTAAGCCACTGGTGGTTTGAATTTCGCACCAAGTAGTAATACATTCAGTCGGCTTCCCATACAAGTAGACAATAGACTAGATATTTCACATTCATATATACGAATTCTTACTTTTCGCGTCTTTCTATTCGTCGATTGTAAACATTGTCATAGATTTCAGCCAATCATATCTTATGTTAGATCGAGCATGGCATGCAGCAAGCGACAAAGTGGGTAATATAGCATACAAAATAAACTGGCATTCAACAAGCGGCTACAAATACCAGTGTCATTACTTAAGGTCAGGGTTGCAGTCGAGTCCATCACAAGTCTATCACAAGTCCAGAGCCGATAAAAATCACAAGTCCCGCACAAGTTCGTCACAAGTCCAGTAACAAGAAGCAAAGAATGAACACCCACAAAATAATGCCTTTGTTAGAGTTCATTTGAATATAGCTTGTGACTTGAATTAACTGACCCTGGGACTTGTGGTGGACTTGTGAAGGCTTGTGATGGACTCGACTGCTACCCTGCTTAAGGTTGCATGTATCAACTAATATTTGACTAAAAATCTATGCATTGCAATTAAAAAAACAGTCGGTTCGGACAGTGCTGTTGAAGCATTTATTCCGTTATTACCACTTTACTACATGTAGTATTAAACATTTTAATTGTCCCATGTTTCAGAAAGATTTACTGTCAAAATTAAATAATTTAGACAACTGTATGAATGGATAATATACTTGTACGAATAATGTTACTGGTGCAGTGTCCAATGCATAGTTCCGAGATTGCCCAGTTAACCTCGTCCCTCGGATATTGTTGCTATGTGCTCACAAGCCATCGCAAAATATGGCGACACACAACGGGACTCGGCATGGAAAGCACAGATTCGTTGGGGAAAACTCAAAGGAATTTATGTTTTAGGGTCGACAGGTACCGTAGCACACACTGAGCAAAGGGCAAGTAATGCAGGGATGCCATATATTCATAAAAATGCGCTTTCCTACCTTTGAACAGCGAACCGCCCGACATTGAAACCAAAATTCACCAGGATCACCGCATACAATACTGTACAAACTGTATGGGGGAGAACATCGCTTGATTGTTTGCGAGGCAATGCACTTTGACCTATGTGGGCGCTGTCTGCTAGCTTTGTTGTGATTGGTCGGCAGGTTCGGCTTGATTGACAGGTCGGAACTATGCATTGTATGCAACTGCTAATACAGGGGACCAGGGCCCAATTTTATAAAGCTGTTTAGCAGAAAAATTTGCTTTATAAAAAAAGGATTAGCAGTCAAAATCTCATGCGATGTGTATTGCAATTGACTGGTGTTCTGCTATTCTTGCTAAAAACACAAGTTGACATACGATTTTGACTATTAACCCATTTTTATAAAGCATACACATTTTGGAATAAGCACATTTTCTGCTAAACAGCTTTATGAAATTGGCCCCAGTCAACTTGGCTGGTAACCACCAGCATACAATGTATTACGCACTGCGGCTTTAGTTGTATTAAACTGGTACCCTGTTCATTCCAGTGGCAAAATTCTGATTGTTTTGTGGTTTAGCAATTGTTACTTGAATATTTTTAAAATTGTAATCTAAAACATGAAACAATATTAAACCTGTAGACTATCATTTCGGGTATTACGTGCATTTGTGGTAAAAAGACGAGCAGTTTTTACATGTATAACTGCTATTAATACATGTATTAATAGCAGTTATACATGTATGTATACCTTTAAAGAACATAGACTGATACCCAGTCCCTGTTGGGCGTTATTTCTAGTCTAGTTCCCATACCAAAATATTTCAACTATTCTGAGATGAATTTAGGTCAGGCAGCCGTCAGTCAGCCATATTGAAAGAGGAGGAATTTCTCCTGTTTCCGAAAGTTTCTGGAGTTACTTCTGGACGTTATCTCTAATTGGCGGGTACGATTCGTCGTTGTTTCGGAGATTTAAATAGCCACCGCAAGTTTATTTATGATGACGCAGACAAGGTTTTAATTTGATTTTTGTTCTTATAATGGGCATGTGGAAATTGTTAAGGTTAGATTAAATTTGTATTGGCCAGATGTGGAATAACCCCTTTCAAATTGTTATATATTGGTTACAAACACTCTGTCCGTAGCGCAGCGCGCTTTGAAAATTAACGGTTATTCGCTCCTGAAAATAAATGCATGACGTAATGCTTAGTGCTATTTTAAACACGACGGCAGCCGGTCATCTTATTCATTCGTTGTATGTGGAATATGTGAGCGGGAACCAGTCTACATTATACTAGTAGTTGAATGTCAAGATTAACCATCGATATATAATCACTGGATGAAGTAACGACGTCTAAATTTGAAGCCACCGTCCGCCATTGTACATCACCAAATACACTGCCTTGCCTAGACTCAGTGGTCATACTGTTGTCACTAGTCCACATGTGTTAAGTGGAATGCAAGTGATCGCATGGACCGGGTAGCAATTTAGGCCAAGCATTGTTTGTGGGGTACAATGGCGGCCGGCGCATGGCTTCAATTCTCGTATAGCCATCCAGTGTATGTATATCGATGGGCTGAGGCCACTTCTTTGTTTTGTGCTTATAGACTGGCGCCCGGTCCACATTCCACATGTTTCTTGTTTGTTGTAATACGTGGACTAGGAACCAGTCTATCATTGAAGGTGTAAAATATTATATCTTGTAGGGGTGATCCTGTCAATTTCTTAATGTATTCAGGTTTTATTCTTCGTGTGAACCTCCCTTCTGTATAATGTAGACGAACCCAAGTGGCATTTATTGGTTGTGTGCGTGAGCTTTCGATTCCATTTTCGAAACAAAAGTTGGCGCTAAAATGTAAAAAAAAGAAGATCTTGTAAACATGATACAAAAACACTGTCAATTTCGTAGAATTTAGTCATTTCTGAAGCCATTAACATCCAGCCGGGTCCTGCCTGGAATAGCCAATATAACGGGAACCGATTCCTTAAAAGATGGAATCTCGATTTCGATTCTCAAAAAATCGGAATCGGTTTTAATCGACTCCAGAGAGCTAGAGCATTCGCCCAAACCTAACGTAACGTGTATGTAGTACATATTAATGCACTTTCCTTTTGTTCACTTATTTTGTTTGTCATGAATTAAACACCCCTCCGAAGCAGTGCACTCTCCTTTTATGTGAATAGTAATTCAGACGATTCCATTGCTGTTTTGCCGGAATTTAGGGAGGAACGATCGCCGTATCATATGAATAAAGTCGGTCTTATGAGTTCAACAATAAACCAAAGTTTGGTCCTTGTGTGTTTATTTTTGTTTGCAAAAAGTCTACATTAACCATTTGACATTTGTTTACATCTAGAGCGCCCTCTATTACAACCACGTCTTTGCATAATTTTGCTCGAGGAACGCCCCTTGACAAAATTGACCAATCAGAGGGTCCCATTTTAGGTTCGACAAATTACTTTTTTTGTTTAGTATTTGTTGACTCTTTGTTGAGTATTTGTTGACTCTTTGTTGACCTGAGTTTTTGGTGAATTGTCAGCAACACACGAGGTCAAAATAAACATTAAATGATGACAAAATTATTATTATTAGTAGTACACAACCTTTGTTGACCTGAGTACGTTTTTGGTGTATTGTCAGCAACACACAAGGTGAAAATAAATATTAAATTATGACAAAATGCTAAATTTAGAAATTATCTCATTGGTCAACAAAAAACGTTGGAACATAGACTGGCTCCCAAACCTCATTCTACATACTAACGCAGTATATACGTGTGCATACTGGAATATGTGGACTGGAAACCAGTTTACTCGGTACCCCAGAACTGCGGCTGCGCGAATATTAAATACTCATTATCCGTGACCTCTGTGCTTTGTTTTGGTCTCAGCTACGTTCACCGTGCACAAAAAGCGAGGGTCCTCGCTCGTTGAATACAATGGATGATTCTGACAGACATTTAATGAAACGGCCAGTTTTTGTTTACGTCCGGTCATATTTCGAGGTGGAGCCTTAAAAACGGAAGGGAAACTGAAGCCTTTTTCTGTCGGTGTTTCCGGCTGTTTTCCGGAGTAAGGTAGGGTGTAGATTTTAGTGAAAATCTGGGTGCGTGTACGTACTGTGTCGTGTGTGAAAACTGCTTCACTGTGTCTGTGTGTGACCATAGAGGTGTGACAGATGCTGTCATGGCTGTGTAGTGTGTACGTGTAACAACATGAACAAAGCAGTAGTCTAGACGACCTAGCCCTAAAGTTAGGGCTGTAAATTGCTCACTTTTCAAATCTGACTTATTACAGTCGCAAATTTGTGAATTTGCGACTGTAATGAGTCAGATTTGAAAAGCGAGCAATTTACAGCCCTAACTTTAGGGGTATAGACGACCATGTTTGGAACTGAACTTTTACTTAGCCTGTTCTGCTGTTCACTCGACATACTGAACTTCTTAATTATAATTTAATTTCGTGATTTTCTGAGAAGCCAGGACTGAGGAGCCCCGTCTTCAAAATATGCCATTGTAAATAAATCGGTAGACTGGTTTTGGAAATTTATAAAACCCGGAGGTCGGAGGTAGATTTATTTTTTGCCGGAGGTTGATGTAAAATTCATGTTAGACTAGAGAAGAGATCTGCAAACAAGAGAACAATATGAACAATATGAACAATATCTGTTTGTCTGCCGGTTGATCACCTTTCGCCAAAAGGTTATAAAACTAAAAGGTCAAACTTTTTTGCTCGCCCATACCAGTCCGGATCCCCACCCGGAGCTCCGTTGTGCTCTAGCGACCCAGAGGGTAATGTAAAATTCGCGATACAGCTGGAACACTTATGCAAATTTGCCCAAAGTGTGGAAGTGTCCCTGTTTTGTCAAATGCGTAAACGGTCATTCCAGTTTCGTTAAAGTTTTACAATTAATAATAAATTAATGTCTAACTTTTACAAAAAATCCTAGCTCCGGGTTACCTCCGACCTCCGGGTTTCAACCACACACAAGTTTTTTGGCCTATATTACATGTATTAGTAATAATAAAGGAGTGTGTTGAGATTTTTCCAGAAAATGAATTTCGTTTTAACCAACCCAACAATCATATAAAATACCTCCCCAAAATACTATCCTCGGGGAGAAAACAGGAAATTTGCAAAATTTCTCCGATTTGGATCTGGAAGCAAAAAGGTTGGTGTACAGTATTATAGTGCATGCACTGCTAATTTAGTTTAACATATTTTTTTTTTTTTTTTAAATCATTGAAAATTTTGATTTTGTGCAGCTCCATGGCAGAGATCGAAACGTTGCAGAAAGAGCTCCCTCTAGAGGCAGCAGGGGGTAGGTCTCTACCTGACGCCATCAGGGAAAAATATTTAAGCTCAGAACCGCTATCTGGGATGGTTCTGGGACCGATTAAGATTCTTTCAAACATGCCAGTTTGCAAAGGTAAGTCAGATTTTTTAAAAAGTAATTTCACCCATTTCAGGCACCTTGGCCAAAAGAGGAGGCTGAGAAATGTAACATATTTAGCCTTGAAATAACCCACGGCACTACGGCAAATTGCCATCGGTGCACTATGCTTTTGCCGAGTTGCCCTTAAAATGTTCTATCACAAATTTTCCATTTACTCATTCAGGTGCCCTTTACTAAGAGAAAATGGCTGTGCCCTTTTGAAAATAAATTTTGAGGCCTGATTTAGCAGTCAATATGTGTATGACCACCTCTTGTGGCAAGGCTGACTGCACCAGCCTCCATAAGAGCCGCTGAGGCAGGGTGTGCCACTCTGCGTGAAGTGCTTCCCTGAGCTCGTGCACTTCAAGGGCTGATCTGGTCCGCTTATCCAACGCAAACTCAATAAGTTGATAACCCAACAAACTTGGTTTTCTGAGAACCTTAACTGCAGGATTCTTTGAGAATGTACGTCACATCTCCTTGCTGTGGGAATCACTTTGTTCAAACTCAGTGTCTTGTTAAATAGCCACAAGTTCACTGTATTCAACAAGCTTCTGTTTTGATCAAGAATCAATATTTTCAGAAAATTGCATTCCTTTTGTTGAACATTTTTTTTATTTTTTAGATTCATCTTCAGGTAGCATTAGTCTCCCACCGTTTCTTTCTCTGAATTACTGTTGCGTTGTGGGTGCTGGAGAGGCGGGGGAAATCGAGACGATGTGTAAGCAAGTGAAAGAGTTGGATCTCGCGGAAAATAGCCTCAGCGATTGGAAAGAGGTACAGTCAAACGTCGTTATTACAGGTTTGGAATGAGTCTCAAACTGCCTCAGAGTCCCAAGTCAAGTCAAACTGGCTTTGAGTCCCAAGTCAAGTCAAACTGCCTTCGAGTCCCAAGTCAAGTCAAATTGCCTTCGAGTCCCAAAAGTCAAGTCAAACTGCCTTCGAGTCCCAAGTCAAGTCAAACTGCCTTCTAGTCCCAAGTCAAGTCAAACTGCCTTCGAGTCGCAAGTCAAGTCAAACTGCCTTCGAGTCCCAAGTCAAGTCAAACTGCCTTCGAGTCCCAAGTCAAGTAAAACGGCCTTCGAGTTCCAAGTCAAGCCAAAAGTCGAGTCAAACTGCCTTTGAGTCTCAAGTCGAGTCAAACTGCCTTTGAGTCTCAAGTCGAGTCAAACTGCCTTTGAGTCTCAAGTGGAGTCAAACTGCCTTTGAGTCTCAAGTGGAGTCAAACTGCCTTTGAGTCTCAAGTGGAGTCAAACTGCCTTTGAGTCTCAAGTCGAGTCAAACTGCCTTTGAGCCTCAAGTCGAGTCAAACTGCCTTTGAGTCTCAAGTCGAGTCAAACTGCCTTTGAGTCTCAAGTCGAGTCAAACTGCCTTTGAGTCTCAAGTCGAGTCAAACTGCCTTTGAGTCTCAAGTCGAGTCAAACTGCCTTCGGGTCTCAAGTCAAGTCAAACTGCATTTGAGTCTCAAGTCGAGTCAAACTGCCTTCGGGTCTCAAGTCAAGTCAAACTGCATTTGAGTCCCAAGTCGAGTCAAACTGCATTCATGTCTCAGGTCAAGTCAAACTGCCTTTGAATCTCAAGACAAGTCAAACTGCCTTCGAGTCCAAAGTCAAGTCAAAATGTCTTCGAGTCCCAAGTCAAATCAAACTGCCTTTGAATCCCAAGTCAAGTCAAACTGCCTTCGAGTCCCAAGTCAAATCAAACTGCCTTGGAGTCCCACAAGTCAAGTCAAACTGCCTTCGAGTCCCACAAGTCAAGTCAAACTGCCTTCGAGTCCCAATTAAGTCAAGTCAAACTGCCTTCGAGTCCCAAGTCAAGTTAAACTGCCTTCGAGTCTCAATTTAAGTCAAGTCAAACTGCCTTCGAGTCCCAAGTCAAGTTAAACTGCCTTCGAGTCCCAAGTCAAGTCAAACTGCCTTCGAGTCCCAATTCAAGTCAAACTACCTTCAAGTCCCAAGTCAATTTTGTGTTTTCTTTGGTCCGCTAGATTTTAACCATTACCAACCAGATTCCCTGGCTTCGGTTTCTAAATCTAAGCTCCAACCCTCTTGCAACGAGCATCTCGGACGAACTCAACTCGGCTCTTTCGCTAAGCGGGATTACAAGTTTAGTACTGAACAATACAAGCGTGCCATGGGACACGGTTTATGTGCTACTAAACAGTGCCCCAGTGTAAGTACATTATTTTGACAAATTTTAAATTAACACTGGCTGCCTCGTTTCAGATGCTGAGCCATTGTATTACGTCACACGTCTTTTCATTTGCAAATTTTATTACAAAAAAAAACCACCGAGACCCTCGTTGAAATTCCTCTATTCTCTGAATTGTTAGTGTTTGGAGAAACTCAAGATCTCAAAAATGAAATATTGGGAGTCATAAAAAGCGAACATTCGATTGTCTGATATCACAGTTTCGCACAAGTACCAAAGCACGAAATAAACAATAAAAACTGTACCATCTACTGTGCCAATGCATGGCGAGTCTCGGAGTCAAAAATAGTATGAATAAGCGATTATTTTTAGGGATTATGACTCAGGGACCGGCGGGGTGAATATATTCGATACAAATGTGGACAAATGTCCATGAGTTTGGGGATTCTGGATGCAGTGAAAAACAACTTGGCTCCACCGGGATTCGAACCGCGGACCTTCTGCTTAACGTGCAGACGCCCTACCAATTGAGCTACATGTATGAAGCCTACCAGGTCTCGAATCACGGTAGTGCAGTTGTTCCTCCTCACTGATTGGGATTGGCCATCACTTGAGCTTAGCAACCCCTACAGAGGAATATATACCCTTTAATGAGATAACCACCTGACCCCTCCCAGAGATCATTTTAGATATGCCCCAAACCCCCGCCCGGCTTGCCCCAATTATTAAGTACATGTATGAATAAGTAATAATTTTTAGGGATTATGACCCAGGAACCACCGGGGTGAATATATTCGATACAAATGTGTTTGAATGTCCATGGACATTTGTCCACATTTGTATCAATTTTTTTCATAATGTCATTTCCAGTTGAAAATGACATTATATATAATTGAGCCCAATGATAAGGGGTAATAATGTGACGTGTCACTCATTGGCAGGCTAGAGCAACTACACTTGAGCCTGAACAACTACGGAACAGTTGTACCCTCCGATAAAACCTACGGCACTTTGAAACTTCTACAGTTCAACCGTAATAACATCTCTGATTGGACAGACGTTGAAAAACTCGGGCAGATGTTCCCCAACTTGGAGTCATTATTCGTGGCCGAGAACCATCTCACGGGGCTCACGAAATCCGTCGGTCCAAACTTTGCGAAACTAAAAAACCTCTGCGTTAGTGAGACGCGATTAAGCTCCTGGGATGAAATTGATGCGCTGAACACGTTTCCTTCGCTGAACTCGGTGCGTCTCAAGAGGGTTCCCTTGGAAGATGCGCACAAGGATAATGAGCGCCACCTGTTGATGGTCGCGCGTCTGATGCGACAGGTGACGCGAATTAACGGAAGTCGCATCACGGAAACGGAGAGAGAGGATGCAGAAAGAGCTTTTATCCGATATTACATGGACCAGGAGGATAAGCCGGACAGGTAAGTCCATTGTCAATTTTGTTGTGGTTACCAAAGCAGCAATCAAGACGTCATTATAGGCAGATTGCAATAAATTAATGTTTTCTTAGTCGAGTGGTCTAGTGCATGGTCTGAAGTTAAACTCGGAGGTTATGGGTTCAAGTCCCACTATGCCCAAAATTTCCGTGTCCCTGGGCAAGACGCTTAATCTCAATTGCCTCGTCCATCCTAGCGATATTTGGGGAGGAATGTTACAATATAAAAGCTGATACGTTGCTTGCCTTAGCCAAGCAGCTGCCTTGATGTACAATGTAGTGCCGAGATGATTCTGAGGATCTCCTGACAACAATTAAAATACACCTTTTTGCTTAACTGCATCCAAATTGGAGACTGCAAATTTCCCATTTTCTTCCCATGAATAGTATTTTGGGGAGGTATTTTATATGAATGAATTAGGTTAGAACAAAATCCATTTTCTGGAAATTAAGACAATTAATGGCACTTTAAAAGTTTGAAGATACACTGCTATGCAACAATCATCTCAAATGTAATAAATGTATTAAAGGCACAGGCTCGTCAGCAATGTGCGCGCGCCAATTTCGTGCCTCGAAATACGCAGCTCCATAGCAAAGGCACGGAGCTGCATATTTCGTGGCACGAATTTGGTGCGCGCATTGCTGACGAGTCTGTTCCTTTAAAGTGCAATATATATTACATTCACACTCTTAAATTTCAGATTTCACGAACTCGTCGCAGTCTACGGGAATTTGAAACCCCTCGCCGATGTCGACCTGCGACCAAAGACGGACGCATTATGCCTCGTAAGCTTCGAAGGCAAATCCAAACAATTCAAAGTTCCGGTCAAATGGACAATGTTCCAATTAAAGAAGTTTTTGCAAGACTTTGTGGGCCTCCCCCCATCCAAATTTCAAATCTACCACCTTGAACCCGATTTGGCACATGGCGCAAATATTATGCGGTTTCCTGCAAAGTTGTTGTATTCGTACAACGTTAAAGATGGCGACGAACTTTTGGTGTATAGGAAAATCTAATAAACAGTTAAACCTTGTTAATGAGACATCCTTGGGACTGTGCAGATCACCTTGTTACATGTGTAACAGGAATCTTATATACCCATCATGCCGGCGGCATAAAAAACATTTAGGACCGGTTTTTCGTACACATGCCATACAGAAATGACAACACTTGAATGTTCTTTCCATTATTTCATTAAAGAACCGAGAAGTGTTTACAGAAAATTCTGTGTCAAACGGTGCAGTAAAACCGAAGTTAGAGACTGTTACACTCAACAACCCTTTAATTTCAAAATCAGAACAGTGTCTCTCACAAAAAGAGTTAGTACTTAGTAGCGACTGCGTATGTGGCCTCCGTTGTTCAGTGCATTCGAGGCAGCATTTACGCATGGAGCAGAGCAAGCCAGGGTTAACAGAATGCAGTGGCCAGCAAACAGTCCCGATCTGAACCCCATAGAACATCTGTGGGACAAGCTTGGACGTTCAACAGCATCACCGTCGTCCTGCTAATCTCCATCGGCTGCTGCAACATCCTGAGATCTCAGGGAATTTCCACTCTGCAAAGCGACGTGACAATACCCTGAGGAAATACACGCAAATCTGTGGAGCGAGCCGGCTGTTGTCTTGAGCCAACTCACGCCCGAGTCATTTTGATGTAATTTAATCAATTCGGTCATGTTATGCCGAAAAGAAACAATTTCTATACTTTCCAGAAATTGTATTGGGTTCCGTTCCTTATGACTGTCCCATTCCTACCAAACTTTCAAACGACGAACCTTATTTACTCCGCAGTTTTTCAAATTAATAACAGGGATGCATGCTGACAAATGTAATGGAACGGATTCCCCAGTATGCTTTAAATAGCAGCCAATCGCCGTCGCGGACAACGGTCGGCATTACTGAGTACATGTATCACATGCATGCACGGTGTTTACAATCTGCGCGCGTTACATTTGAATGCCTGCAATCGTGCTGCATGTGCACTGCAAGCATCCTGATTGGTCCAGCAGAGGCGACAAGATTTCTGTCGCTAGTCCCACCGCCAAATGGGGCCTTTTTCAACAGGGCCACTGTACGCAGGAGTTGGGGAGTGCGTTAAAGGGGCACTGTTGCAAGATGATGCTGCTGCAATGGCTTCAGCAAGAGTGGAATGCTGTGCCCCCAGCCTACATGTACCTCTGCAACCTGGTCTGCTCCATGCGACAGTACAGTGCTGCCTTGAATTCCTTGGAAACAACGAAGGGCACACGCGCTACTAACACTGTTTGTCGGAGACAGTTGTTGTGATTTTGAAATTAGAGGGTTGTTCACCGTTGTTGGGTTAACAGCATCTAACTTTGTTTTCACTGCAGCTTTTGACATGGAGTTTTCGGTAAACACTAATAATGAAAAGAACATTAGATTGTTTGGTTTTGTCATTTCTGTATGGCATGCATGGAAAAAAACGGTCCTTAACTTTTTTGATGGGTATACAATAAGGACAGAAAATAAAGACCAAGGAATTGCGACCTCATACTTTCCAAGTTATACCAGTAAGCAGAAACCTGTATAAAGAGCAGTTTTATTATCAACTTGAAGTTCGGCTGTAATTTACCTATCAAAAAATGCGGTGCATTAAAATATATTTTATTTCTTTTAATTTATTTAAAGGGGCCGTCCAAAGTTGTCAACATTTTCACGATTCACAGAGCATAGTATTTTTCAAGACCCTTCTCCTCTCCCAGAAATACTACTTATCAACCTTTTTATCACTACCATGATGAAATGTCAACATTTTACAGTGCATGTAAATTCCTATGCAGCCCTCGACTTTCCCTCCCCCTTCCTATGCTTTGTAGAACCGTGAACATTTTGACAACTTTGGAAGGCCACCGACAGCCTGTGTATATATTTTAAACAAATGCATACATTTGTAACTTTTAATGACAATATAATGAGATCATGTCTTGCTCAGTGAGGTTTAATAGAGATATAGGAAAATCTCTTAATAATAACTTTGAGGAAAGTTAACTTTAAGTAGTGCTCTCGACGGCAGTGAATTTTTAGTGATTTATCGGGAGCACCATCTTACTACTCGAAGGTCGTGCTACTCGCTGACCTTACTACTCGCTGATCAAAGTTGACCTACATGTTCTTTCTTTGTTTATTTATCAATTGATGAGACTTCAATTCGCAGCCCACAGGCTGATTGGCTTAAAGCTTAGTGTCCCCCACCAAAACATTAAAATACATGTAGGTGGGTGGCGCCATTGGCAGCTGACGGCCAGACACGCCGGGTAATCATCTTTACTCTTCACAAAAGAGTGCTCTAAGATCTTTTAAGTGTGTTACACAATACACTGGACCAAGGGCTTCACATCCCTTCCAAAGGATGGATCAATTGTGGATAAGTGCCTTAATTGCTCAAAGGATTCATGATCATGGCTACAAAAGGATACAAATCGTCCCAAGCGCATGAAATCAGTATTATAGAAACTTATTATTAAAAAAATGGCAAAAACAAATTTTAGATAAAATTTGTTTATACATGCAATTAATTTATCATAAGAGTGTAAATTGGAATTGTGTATATTTGTAAAACCATTTTTTAGCACCCTATATAATGCATACTTTCATGATAATACTAAAGGAGTACTGTCATTAAAGACAAATATGGCTTTGAAACAACCCCAAGTAGTGACTTGTTAGTGTACTGATTTTCATTTGGCATGTTTCCACATGGTTTATAAGTAAAACCAGGAAAAGGGGGAAAATTACCCCGTTTTGTTGTGAATGGGCCGCGCCATGTTTTTATTCAAGTCCCGTTTTCGCGCTCCAATACCATACCCCGAAGGACATGACGTCACGCCGGCTGCGTTTGTATCGCTGGTACTTTGCACGGCCCTCTGGCAGCGAAGCTTTTCCGGCCGAACGAACGTTGTGTCGTGTGTACGTACGGTGTGATCGACCACGGAATTTCCCAAACGTACGAGCGCGGACGGCAAACGGCAGAAAAACGCTGCAATTTCAGGACACAGAAAAAATTGAAGGGTTCATGTTTGAACCGGAGTTTACAGAAGAAGAACTACAAAACCACCATCAAAATATAAAAACATATGTTGACAAAACCAACGCCGAAGAAGAGCGAGTCGGAAAAATTGCAGCGCGGCGTGCGTGGGTATGGTAGGGTAAACTGGGGGAAAACGGGACATGGGGGAAAACGGGACATTTGTAATCGAAGCCTGTATATTCGAAGGACAATCGATCGACTGGTTGAAAGTCTATTTATGAAGTTTCGCTTGTTTCTTCCCCGTCTCTTGGGGGCGCCCTTTCCTTTCATCCACTTTTTAAATGACGGCTGTCGGCAAATGACAAGGCACGTGCACAGGCATCAGAATTCAACGTTAAAGTTTTCGTGTAACTCAGTTTCACGTTGACTAAATGTTCTGTGGGCTATATGAGTTTGATCCCATGATGTAATCGACCCCTTTGTGATACGCTTGTCTACAGGCAGCTTTCGTGTTTCGACTAACAAACATTTTCAGCTGACCCTGGTCTGCATTAGTCTTGGCCCAAGACTACTCTAGTCGATATTGGTTTGTGTACGCGTTGGCCATATAGTGCGCCCTCTTGCAGCACTAACGGACCAGTCTTTGCCCACTAGAGTAGTCTTGGGAACTTCTCCCGGAAGGTTTAACTTTTTCTTTGTTTTTGCCTAGGCTTTCCTAGGGAACCAATCAGCGAGTGACCCAAATACAGCAGAGCGTGGGAATGCAGCGAGCGACCCAAATACAGCGCGTCGACCGCAGAGCGCGCGTGACCCAAATACACCGCGTGCACGCGCTTCGAATGGTTTGAAAAATATAAGGCGGCTTACAAGAATCATCGAACATGACCGTTTTATTGTTGCTAATATTTTCGGTGGCATAAGTTTCTTGGCAAATGTTTGCGAATATATTTACAAACATGTTTGCAAAGGCGTATGACATCGCAAAATACATTTGTTTATGAAGATAATTGCGACATTGCAAATATTTGCAAAGATATCTGTGGTATGCCATGTCCCTTGTGTGCCATCATAAAACCCTCTGCAGCTATTTACATAAAACGGTACCGCCCCCAATGCTGAACTTCCGGGAGAAGTTCCCAAGACTACTCTAGTGGGCAAAGACTGGTCCGTTAGTGCTGCAAGAGGGCGCACTATATGGCCAACGCGTACACAAACCAATATCGACTAGAGTAGTCTTGGGCCAAGACTAGGTCTGCATCTGATAAATGATTTTACTAGCCTTTTTTCAAGGCGTCCCGTATTACCCCGACTTTGTTTTTTCTTTGGGGTAAATCGGGACAAACTTGTGAACCTTAATATGCCGAATTATTAATGGGGGTAAGATGGGACAATTTCTGAAATTTTGCTATAAGGGTCAAAAGTCTGTGTAAAAGTAGAGATTGTGACCTTAGAAACAAAGTAGGTCATCCTGTGTATTTATAAACAAGAATAACAAGAATCAACATACAGAACTATAATGAATGCCCTTTGTAGTTTATACTTTTATTTTGGCCCATCTTGCCCCATTTTATTTCAAAATTGTCCCATCTTACCCCACAGACAATGTAAAGACTGCGCAAAACATGTTTCTAAGAATTTATAAATATAGCCTACTTTTTACAGAATGCGAGGTTGTTTAAAGTGCATTTTGCAATTACATGTATTGTTTAAAATTAATACGACGATTGCATTATCACTTTACGATAAATATTTTCATTTTTCAGGTTTCAACGTGGTGCGCAAATACTGTCGCCAAATTAATAACGAGGATCATATGGGCCTGATAACTTTATAAAAAACAATCAAAGAAGTTAAAAACAATGGAACAAAGCTTCATGGAACCATAGAACAAAGCTTTATGTATTTCGGAAAAACAACTGCTGTGAAATCGAGCGTTCCGAGTGTTCTATCTGTTCCACACAGTAAGATGGGTGCACAGCACATTTGTGGACTCTTAACTACATGGGTCCCATCTTGCCCCATTGACGGGGTAAAATGGGACCTACATTAAAAATTATGAAATGCACTGAATTTAAACCATTTGTGATCAAAGCAAATGCAAAAAGGCATGGAATGGTAAAAAATGAGGTATGTTTTCATTTAAACCTACTGTCTGTGTGCTTAAAATTGCGAATTTACAGTTTTGGCCCCAAAACATTATCGTGTCCCATCTTACCCCAGCATACCATATAGCTAGCTGTATGCAGCTAGCTAGCTAGCTTAGGCAGCCGCGCTGACGTCACGATGAAAAGCGCCCGCTAGCGGTAGATGGTGGAGAACGGCTGGCACAGAGGTTCACTTTTAGTATCATGGTAGTCTTGGCCCAAGACTACTCTAGTCGATATTGGTTTGTGTACGCGTTGGCCATATAGTGCGCCCTCTTACAGCACTAACGGACCAGTCTCTGCTGACTAGAGTAGTCTTGGGAACTTCTCCCGGAAGTTCAGCATTGGGGGCGGTACCGTTTTATGTAAATAGCTGCAGAGGGTTTTATGATGGCACACAAGGGACATGGCATATCACAGATATCTTTGCAAATATTTGCAATGTCGCAATTATCTTCATTAACAAATGTATTTTGCGATGTCATACGCCTTTGCAAACATGTTTGTAAATATATTCGCAAACATTTGCCAAGAAACTTATGCCACCGAAAATATTAGCAACGATAAAACGGTCATGTTCGATGATTCTTGTAAGCCGCCTTATATTTTTCAAACCATTCGAAGCGCGTGCACGCCGTGTATTTGGGTCACGCTCTGCGGTCGACGCGCTGTATTTGGGTCACTCGCTGCATTCCCACGCTCTGCTGTATTTGGGTCACTCGCTGATTGGTTCCCTAGGAAAGCCTAGGCAAAAACAAAGAAAAAGTTAAACCTTCCGGGAGAAGTTCCCAAGACCACTCTAGTCAGCAGAGACTGGTCCGTTAGTGCTGTAAGAGGGCGCACTATATGGCCAACGCGTACACAAACCAATATCGACTAGAGTAGTCTTGGGCCAAGACTAGTATCATGGCGGCGCCCAGAAGTCATTTTTATTTCAATTTTTAAAAAGATGTATTCGTCATATGACAGAAATTTTCATGTTATCATTTAAAACAAACTCTAATGTACAAAATGAGACAATTTTATCATCTTCCGACAGTACTCCTAATTGCTTTTGTTTTTGCAATGAGATAGTAAAAGCATTTGCTTGTATTTATAACAACTCATGTGTTTGTACATAAAGTGGCGTTCGATATGGGTCGACACGTGCTTAACCTCGTGTTAAACACCTTGTATGACCCCTCAGGTCAGCGCTGAGTCGAGGAAACAACTCGAACGCAACTTTTTGGTGTCTTTAGCGCCCTCAATAGTTGCTAAAAAAAGGCAAAATTTGGTAGTTTATTTTTAGGTTCTCCTTCAGTCTATTTCGGAAAGGCTTTCAGAATCATATATGAGTCTATTTCGCGTTCGAGCCCAAAATAGCCCAACAAAGCCGGTATATCCCTTTAAATTCTCGTATAGCCATGGAGGTAGGAAAAGTATAGCCAACTGCTATAGACTACTAAAGTGAAAACGTCACCCTTTGTGTGTTGCCATGGTTTTTGGGTCCACACTAAAACCAGTGAACTGTTTCCCTGCGCTATACCAATGGACGTTTCAGATTACCAGCGAATGTTTAGACCCAATAACCATGGCAACTAACGTCACAGTTTAGTAGTCTATTGCATACTCATAGACTACTAAAGTGTGACGTCGGTTGCCATGGTAATTGGGTCTAAACATTCGCTGGTAATCTGAAACGTCCATTGGTATAGCACAGGGAAACAGTTCACTGGTTTTAGTTTAGACCCAAAAACCATGGCAACACACAAAGGGTGACGTTTTCACTTTAGTAGTCTATTCATCCAGTGCATATCGATGGATTCAATAACACTCAGCTCCCTTTTGTTATAGTCTAGGCCATAGACGTTGTTATTGTTTTTGTTTTGAACGTGCGTTCATCCCGAAAACCGATCGCCGCGACACAGTAACAAAACGATATGGTGATAGGACTATGAACGAGTCTATCGGATCGGTAAGTCGTGATTACGCCCTGGCGCTATGGCCGGCCCCTTCTAGGGCCTATATAGGGGTGCACCCAAGTAAATAGGGGGAGATCCGCGCGCCGAGCTCATGACCTCAGATTATTTTATATTATAGAGAGAATTGCGAGCTGAACGAGTGTGGTCTTGTGTAGAATATGACTATCGCCGCGATGTGGGGTATTTTTTCTTCCAACTACAAACATTTTAGACATTGTTGCTCCTAAAAGTGGCCCTATTTTGCCCTTAGCGTACGTAAGTGCCTTTGTTCCAAAATGGACGATGGTCTGTTTAGCAATTTTCACTGTTGCAGGGATAGTTTTGTTTCAAGTGGAAATTAGGGAATACAAGTGACAAATTATCATTATAAAATTGAACAGAATTAAAAAGATGAGACTTCAATGAGTATATTGGTTGTTGTCTTGAGAAGCTGAGAGAGTTGTGAGTATTTTTAAATGATTTTTGAAAATGGGGCATTTAGCATTGCTTTCTATGGGAGCCCTATTTACTGGTGTGCAACCATAGACTACTTTTGTACTTTTTTTTATAACGCACAGCGCACGGTTAAGGGGTTTAGTCTTTTGGCAAGACTGCCTTTTGGGGGGCGATCTACACGACGTACATGACTATTCACCATTGGCCGCCAGAGGGCGCACATGAAATACAATCGAAAAGACATTTTCGACACAGACATATTAAGAACCTAGGTTCTTTATGTCTGTGATTTTCGAGTTCACGTTGCGAGTGTAGGTACGCCCTCTAGCGGCTGAAATAGACAGTTTCTGTCTAAACTTACGTCACTGTGAAATCATTAAGTCAATACGCAAAGGATTTAACAATGCCTATACTTGTATTGGTACGTCATCCGTCATAAAGGCTACAATACATGGCAATACAAACGTATATACCGGGTGCTTTCGTAACTCACGCACCGAACAAGACAAAGTATAGTGTCAGCGCCCTCTTGTGGGCGCTGACACTGATATTAAAGGTACTTTCGTATAAATTTAGATTTCCCCTGACTACAGTGCGCGGGGATCGCGAACTCTAACAGTAAATTCGGTCTTGCATCAAGATTACGCACGGCTGCCGAACGTGCCATTCAATATATTGACCCCTTTCGAACACGTGCGAATACACCATTATCTGGGAGTCAAATAATGCTGAGTCATTGTGGAAGCGATGTGCGTGCGCGTTGTGTGTCTCACTGGTGGGCGTAACGCAGTTTAATTCACCAATGGGCGCCTTAGTATAGCGCGTTACGCGTGCTATAGACACACACAACGCACACGCACATTGCTTCCACAATGACGCGGCATTATTTGACTCCCAAAATGACGTCATTGCCACAAGCTCAATACAACAACTACGCACGGTTACGCTCCAGGGGCCAATTTCATAAAGCATGTTAGCAGAAATTTTTGCTTAATAAAAATGGGTTAATAAACAAAACTGTACTTCAACTTGTGTTTTTAGCAAGAATAGCAGATATTCTTGTGAAAAACACAAGTTGACATGCAATTTCGATTATTGACCCATTTTTATAAAGCAAACAAATTTTTGATTAAGCAAAAATGTATGCTAACATGCTTTATGAAATTGGCCCCAGATCCACTGCACTACATGTAGCACTGCCAACAAAACTGAAAGGAAATCTGTAATTCATTGCGACCTTGGGGCTGCGTTCGGGCGTGTACTCGTGTTAACACGAGTTATACTCCTGCGCGCGTGAACGGCAAGAATAACGACACTCGGGTCAGTGAGAGTATGCTCTCGGTACTCCCCAACAAATGGGGAATGTGCTCTTACTCCTGACAATTGTCATGTGATTTGTATGAAGATGGTGGAATATGGGTGGGATTTTTGGTGAATTTGCTCAACGTGTCAACTCAATAACTGAAACAATAACTCACTAAGGTTTGTTTTAGACGGCATCAAAGGTTCTCACGACTTACGGCCTGTATTTCCTAAGTTTCTTGTGAGTAGTGAAACGGCTTTTTTTGTGCAGTGATGGCAAGAGACGGCCATCTTCACTGATTGCCATTCGCGCACGCGGACTGCGGATTTGCCGTTCGCGTGATGTGACCTGAGTGCAATGCGCACGCATTACTCCCGAGTAACGAGAACTGCACGCCCGAACGCAGCCAAAGTGTTTGAATAGTAGGTGTGTACCATAGAGTTGTATAACGGCTTATACAACTCTATGGTGTGTACCCTCGGTCCCCATACAGATGGTATATACAGTATCCGTGCTAGCTGCATAAGTACATGTACCTACCTCCATTATGATAAACCATTTATAAATCGACATGCATGACATCGCCAGCTAGCTGCATATGCATAACGGTATGGCAACACAATCGTCCAATGTCATATGTCATGGACATGCATGGCGCGTAAAGGCATTTGTCATATCGGAACTCCGGGACTGAATGAAGTGATGGAATGGTCTTAAAATCGGACGGGAAATTGCACATTTTCTTTGAAGGTAAGTTAGTTATTGTACATGTACCTCGGTTATTCAATACATGTGTATATCCACTTGGGTATACATACCATACCATGTGGTACACCCTGGCCACTAATTATTTATAATATGACCCAGCAAGTGTAAAATTAAATATGGTGAGGAATCATGGGTATTTTTTCCGTATACATCCAACAAAGATTTAAAAGAAATTACCTGCTTGAATCAACAGATAATCAAATTTTAAGATATACTTCTCACTTGCACGTTTGTCGCAAATGTTGCTTTTCTGTAAAAAAAATCACATTTTCTCCTTCACAACTTGTTTTAGTTAGTGCTCAAGACAAGATAACCATTCCCGCGTGCGTGCAGTGCCGCCTGTTGTCGCGCTTACGCACGGACCGCTTGTGCCGTAATTTTGTGCATTACTTTATGCAGTAATTTTATCATTTATTTATCTCAGAAATGCAACATTTGCGACAAAAGTGCAAGTGGGAAGTATCTTAAAATTGGATGTTTAGGTATTTTAATGAGCGTAGAAATGCCACAGATTTCTTCTTATGGTTGCAAAAAGAACACTAGCCAGCGCGACTTAATACCCTTTTTTGCAGAGCGGGTCACATATAAGCGCAAGCCGAGCATACTATTTATTAATTATTCGTCTGGCAGCAAGCAACCCACGTACAATGCTCCGCAGGCCTGTATATGTGACCTTTGCATCAAGTGTTTCCGTCACAGAAATCTGTGCAGGCACATTAGCCCGTCCCAGTGCCCTACATGTATAACTGGGAACGAGCGAAATGTGGCAAATGAAATCTGGCCAATCAACATTTGTACAGGAGACTTAACTCCTTTCTAGAATGATGAACTTTAATCAAACAACTACCGTTTTAACTCCTACTATTTATGAAAGAGAACTGAAATTTTGAGCCAGTTTTAATCTTTTGTTTGTAGGCTATGCTGTGGTACCATTTGCAACTTTTTCCCGGAACAAAAAGTGCGTTGCTGAAACAGGTACGTTCCACCTTGGAGAAAATTACAGTCTTGAGGGTAATAATTAAATGAATTAAAAGCTTTTGCGGAATGATTTTTACCTTATTTCTTATTGCAGTCGCCTGCTGTAAGACATTTGAACCAGCCACTAGCTCAGTGCCAACAAGATTAGCAGTCGAGTGGCCAAGATGTTTGCTTTCTTATGCAGGAGCAAGGCCGTTGGTTCGAGTCCCACCCAAAGACGCTGTAAGTATTAGTCTGTTTTTTAGGGGAAGCACTTGGTAGGCCCCTATATACATGTATTTTCGTGGTCAGTCCTGCTAGGGATGCTCGCCCATCAGGTCTGGGAATCATTGTGAGAGCTCATCGCTGATAGGTTGCAGGGTTCTCCACGAGATGCTTTGCTAGGGCGTGCCGCCCTACCTAAATTTTGTGCCGCCTGCGCAAAATCTCAACCGCCCGAGCAAAATCACGACCGCCCTAGCAAAAAAAAATGCAGCACTGCAAAAATGTTCACGATACCTTTCATGTATGTACATGTACCACTAGCACTGCACACGGGCCGCTCCCAAGGAAAACGAACTGATGTCGCCCTCTGTTGACTTAATCCGTCTAACATAGTCGGGTACTTTGTTTACGCGCAGTTAGTACGGCTTTTCGCGTACTAGGGAGTACAGGTGCCCCACTCAGTACCGATAAAAAAAAAGACTTGAAAGAAGGTGAATGGCCGTCGCGCGTCACTTGCGTTTGCGGTTTTTAAAATCCTTTTTTGTTCAACCGGCCGGAAGAGACATCGTCATGAATTTAAAAAGGAAATTTTGGAGGTGGAAGTGAACGTGTAAGTGGTGGGAAAATTTAAAAAAAAAAAAAAACGTTGATGAAAAACGAATAGTGACACAGTTTGTGATCTAAATTCGGATCTGTGACGACAGAAACACGTCCTTTATTATCCCTTCTTGATGTGCATCCCGCGTTCAATAGAGTAAAATAAGGATAAAACTAATTCCAGGTAACAGAAAAATGGGGGCGGGGCTTCGCGGGGGGAGCCGCCCCAGCAAATGAAAAACCCGTGGAGAACACTGGGTTGAATGTCATTACCCATTTGTGAGACGTCGTTGATAGTACGTGCACTGCTATTGGTCATGTGATCAAATGAGCGTGCTGCCATAACAGAACTTAATTGGTAGTACATGTAGCTGAGTACCAAAAGATCGTGTGATATATGGGTCATTCCGTGTCAATTCAACAAGCTTTTGGACCTGACCATCACGGATTGAAATGAAATTTGGTGTGCTGATTGGACTGCTTGAGAAACCCCGAGAACTGAAATTTTATGTAATTCGGTCAATTAATTTTTGAGATACAGGTCAACGAACTTTGGACTAATTAGCATAACCTGCTATGTTTGGACAATTATATCTCTAGAAGTAATGGAACTACAGAGATAAACTTTAAACCATTTTAAAGCTCTTGAAATGGCCTCAAAATTGTATCTCGTACCATAAAAAAAGTTATGTGAATTTATAACCTTTAACCTTGATTTGCAAAAATGCGTATTTGTCAAAATGCGTAATTTTTTTTATTTGTTAGCTTAAGATGTAAGGAACATTTCCAGAAAGATTTGGGATGGGCACTCTTACAGTTTTTGAGTTACGATAATTTAAACATTAAATAACATTTAAATACCATGTACATGTAAATACCATGTAAATAACATGTAATCGGTGTGTACATGTGCTGTAGGTCCATTACTTTTAGAGATATAATTGTCCAAACATAGCAGGTCATGCTAATTAGCCCAAAGTTCGTTGACCCGTATCTCAAAAATTAATTGACCGAATTACATAAAATTTCAGTTCTCGTGGTTTCTCAATGAGTCCAATCAGCACACCAAATTTCATTTCAATCCGTGATGGTCAGGTCCAAAAGCTCGTTGAATTGACACGGAATGACCCATATATGACGCGACACGGCGCTACACATATACAAAATTGGACGGAATTATAATTCACATATTAAAATTGGACGGAATTCTTCGCATTTGATGAGGGACAACGTCATAAAGAAGTGCCAGCTACTAAATATGAACCGGTCTGTAATGTAATGTGGGCGAAGAAAGTACGTGTCATGTTTCTTGTAAAGACCATTTGGGGTGTATTATAATACTGATTTGTATGCAGCCTTCTAGAGCTTTACACGTGGTGATTATAATAATGAGCCACAAGCTTCGCAGGGTTGCCGCACCAAGTTTTGGTGAGGGCCTTTACCAATCAGCGATGAGCTCTCAACGTGATTCCCCAGACCTGATAGGTGAGCATCCCCAGCAGGTCTGGCCACGAGACTACCTACATGTAGATACATGTAGTGCCTACTGCGACATGTAAGGGCCAATAAAATACATTTATAGAACAGTCTATTTATCTATTTTACAAGACTATTAACATACGGGTACTTTAACTTATAATGTACATGTGTGTATAGAGCAGGGATACTTCTAAACTTCATAAGGGCTGTGCCAAAATATTTCAGCATTTAAATATATTGTGTCGACAATGAAATATTCAAATAGTGTAGTATTCAATGATACCAATATTTGCAATAGTGTCAAAATATTCCATTTATGTTTCTGTTTGAATGAAAGTGTGTCCTTATTTGGCATTATCTTATTGTGTTTAGGTCCTGCTCTTAATCCTGTGTGAAAAGTGGATGTGTGGCAAATAAAAAAGACCACTCAAAAGAAAGTGCGCCCTCTGGTGACAAGCCTCACCTGAGACAGAGAGTTGCCTGGCAGTAACTGGATTGTAGTTTTCAAAAGAGATCGTTGCTGATACTGAGAGGGCATTGATGAAGACCGAGGTGTTAAAATCATTTTGGGAATTACTGTGGCAACTTATCTTAAGACCCAGTCAGCATAGAACAAGTCACGGTGTCCTATAGAGCAAAGATCTTTGCTAACTTCAGCGATGATTGGCAGCCGATGCTGCAATGTTTCCACAAGATAACAAACTGCCCTTCTCCTGAACTAGTTCCGCAGAGTTCCTAATGTTTTTGACATGCAGTTTACAAGGTGAAAGCGCAAAGTGCCAACTTGTACCTGCTCTATGGAAACAGATTGTTTGGAAACATACAGAGGGTCTGGCGCAAATATCCAGAGAACTGAAACATTTTAAGCATGGCATCAACATTTTGGACACAGCTTACTGAGAAAGTCCTAACACCAGCGAAGACGTTTTTTGGATTAGCTGTGGAACAAGATGAAGGTGCATCCGTCGACTACGAAGAAACAGAGAGGAATGAGCCATCGTCTATAGAATTTGCTGAACAATCCTTAAATGCAGAGACTAGTGTCGGTTTTGGATTTCGTCATCTACAAGAAAAGGAGTTGGCTGCATTGGGTACAAAGAGTGTCGACTCTTTGAAATTGGAATCGTCACTCGACTTGTTTCAATTAAGACATGGTTTCATATCGTCTTCGATTTCTCGTGTTGGAATAGCTGCCGAGGCACAAGGAGAGGAAATTATTGATGAGCTATTGGAGTTTGTGGTCCTGAGACCTGTTCCAACTTTGCTGCAGTTGTGTCTTCAGAGAGTAATGGACAATGATCAGGTCCAACGAACGGCGTCCTCCATTCCAGGTGTGTTGCCTTCAGTAAGAGAAGCTCAACATCAAAGATGGCTTCAACGGCTTCATTTTGATTGGCTACTTAAAGCAGTTGCCCAGGCAGAGATTGAAGTAAGCGACCGCCTCAAGTGGGTTGGAACAAAAACTGACAGGTTCCTACTCTTTTGCCGAGATACGCCACATCTGGATCCCATCATGAGCTCGCGGTACAATCCAGGATTAGACTATGTTCCAGGAATGCTCCCGATTCCTGAGCAGGTAAATGGATATGATGCAAGTGACTGGTGTATCGCTGTCTTGGCACACACCATCAATATGCTGCTGCCGGCTACGGTTTCTGAGCCACAAGTGCAGTGGTCACAAAAAATAAGCCGAAACTCTACCATGAGTGATTACATTGACAACGTTAAGAGTTTTCTCATGCACCGAGCTCCCTGCCTTGTAGAGTACTGCTTTGATCTGGCTCTAGCCTATGTATGGTGGTCCAGAGGCTACCTCGCAAAGGCCGTACATTTACTTAAAGCACATCCTTTCGAAGAGGTACCTGACAGCCATGACAGACGTCCTGGAGAACTTAACCGAAACACTCGCCTGTTACAAAGGGGGATACATGCAAATGAGCTTGGTCGGTTAATGGCTCCGGAGGATAAGGATCTAGCTAGAATGTTTCATCAAGAAGCCTTTCAATGCATTCGAGGCGAGTTACCGTCTAGACTTCCCTTGTTGATTTTGTTGGCTTCAGTAGACGACCAAGGATGTTTTGATCATAGTCTTGCTGCACGAAGGCTAGCAGCAAGCTCCTGGAAGGCCGTCTTGCAGGAGTCAGATGGTTCACCAGAGGCCCTTCTGGCAGCACTTGTCTCTATTTTGCATTGTCACACAGGTGCTCTTGCCAGTCATACCGAATCCTTGAAGGCCGAAGACATGAACAAACAATGGTTACAAGAGGTAGAATGTCAAGTACAGGAAATCGCTCAAAAACACCACAGTGCCCGTCTTCATCTCGCCCTGGTAAGAACCTTTCTAGGAGATGTAGTTGCTGCTGGGAAAGCGTACATTGATTTCACACAGCGTACAGGAATCGAACCTGCGCCGAACATAAACGCTTGGCTTACCTTTTCCAAGTGGATGAACCAAGGCGATCTCTCTCCGATCTGTTTACCGCTACTTTGGCGAAAGGTTCTTGGACACCATCATCTCGTGGCTGAAAATGAGACATTATTGACGGATGTCTTTGGTTTCACCCCAGCACTCCAGCTGACAAGCGACGGCCTTCTGGCAGTATCAGTAGCGAAGAACCTTCCCCCAGCAACTGAGTTACTTCTGGATCCTTACACTGGCAAACAGGTGTACATTCAAGAGAATATCAAAGAAGTCAAGTTGCTCGCATGGGATAACCTCAACATGAAAGTCAACTTTCAGCCAGCCTCGGCCTTTATGTCAACAGAGCCAGACTTACCATTAGATGTTGGTAATTCACGGTGTGCCTTTCATTTTGATAACTTTCTTCCAACGCCAGTCCACTTGTTTACCAACAAGGACACTGGAGCTGTATGCAGCCTATTAATTTCCAACACTGTTTCGAATTACCGAGTGAAAATGCTACAACAGGAATATTGGCAATTCCCGGAGAGATCACCTGAAATTTCACAGAATGTAGCAGCGCTTTTGTACACGGACAGCTCAAAGAACGTAAGCGTGGATCTGCGGTCATTGATTCTACAAGCAAAATGCAATGTTGCCTTAAAATACATAAGCAAGAAAGCTACTTATCACAGCCATGCCGGTCAATCGGAAGACGCCAACAATCATTCCAATACAACTGAGCTTGACTACCAATCGAGCATGTATTTAGAGCAAAATGCTCCCAGTGAAATGTGGAAGTCCACTTCAAGGTTCCAAATAATGTCATCTGAGCGTCATTCCGATCGAGAAAATGCTAACGGTCTCCTACTGCCAATAATTGAAGCTCTGGACATCTTGTGCTTTGGAAAAAGCACTGTAATTCTGAATCTGTATGCTCGTGATAGTAGTACCTCGAACGTGGATAACGTTGTGGTATTTGTTGACTGTGGATCACTAGATACCTTCACTCGTCCCTTGATGCATTTTACCAAGACGCCTGGAAACCACTGGGAATTTCCCGAGCAGATTGAGCTGTGGAAATCGTTTGAAGTAGACGTGGAAGTGTTCTTTGCATACGACAGTGGAGACGGGAAAGTACGTGATCTTGTTGTATTTGACAAACAGGCAGGCATCATATTCCAAGAGGATAGTAATACCGAAGCACGAGCTCATCTTTTTGAGACTTTTTTGACATGCTGTGGTTGTTACATGCTCGGGTGTGACCAATCAAGGACGCAGGTGGTTTCGTTCAATCCTCGGACACAAACGGTCAGACGGGTTGGGTTTCCCAAGATAGAGCACATCGTGGTGTCAGGCGGAGTGGTCTTTGTAGTAATGGCAACAGGCGTTCTAGGTCTGGATCCAGCAACTCTGGAATCTTTGACAGTCACGTGTTCTGATTCCTGTACCGTGAAGAGACGTGGCTTCGTGGTTGAAGAAGAGTGCAGGTTCTTGCGCGTGCTAGCTTCCATGCCTGTGGATTTGAAAGAGGAAGGAACAGTTGATACGACATCGTCGTTGACCATACCAAGAAATCAGAGGAGGGTATTCTTGGGAATGGAAAACCGGGTGCTGATTCTGTCGACCTGTTGTGAGGATACCTGTTCCACTTCCCAAACTGCGTGTCGGTTGTCAATAAGAATCACTGCAGATGTGCCTATTCTGGGAATTCCAAACGAAATCTGCCACATCAGCCATTCTGTTGGTTTTGTTGTCACGGCAGGAACTACTACAGGAACCTCCATGAACCTCCATGCTCCAGAAACCGAGATAATGTACTGGATTAATATGTCAGGTACGCTCCGTGGTATCCATCCGTTGGTGGGGCCGGGTCCGCACGGCATTGTTGCTGCAAGGCTTATGAAACCAACTCCCCGATTGAAACCATCTCGTGACGTCAACGAAGCACGCCATCAACGTTGGTATTTATACTTCATGGATGGATTTGGGGGCATTTGCTGCATTCAACTGTAAACCTGCAGCCGATTTCACGAAACTTACGCAGTTGCGTAAGCTCACTTGCGCAACATTTTATTGCGTAAGTTGTGCAACATTCTTCTGAAGATAACACGCAAGCTATAGGGCTTACGCCATTTGTCAAAAATTGCGCAAGCTGCGCTGTGTTTCGTGAAATCGACTGCAGGCTTTTTTTTTCTTCAAATAATGCCGCGTCATTGTGGAAGCATTGTATGGGCTGCCGTACAGTATGTGCCAATGATCGCACAGAGCTCCATTGAGCATTTGTGGGATGAGCTCAACCGCCGGATTAGACGACGTGAACCACCACCCGAAACCCAGCAGCAGCTCAGACAGGCTTTGGTGGAAGAGTGGACAGCTCTTGAGCTAAATGTGATTCGTAACCTGTACTGATCCATGAGGCGTAGGATAACTGCAGTTTTGGCAGCTAACGATGGACACACTCAGTATTAACTGTCTATGCATTTGATGAAAACTGATGTTTCAGGGTACCTTGTTATTTTGTTATAGTTGTTTCAATGTTAGTGCATTTATAACATGGTTTTTTTTATACCGACAACACCTTTACATAAGTTATTGCTGGCCAAAAATAGAACATGGGATCAATATTAATAAAATATTGAAACTGTAGTAAGTGGTGGGTTTCTCGGGTCTTTTCTAAAGTGTGCCTTTTTTAAAATGTGCCTCATTCGATCTACCTTCTTCACGCCAATTTCACCAAAAAAATTGCAACTTGTTTATGCCTTCTATGACAAAAAAAATTAAGTAATTTAGCATGGATTATTGTTTTTTGCAATAAAGTAATATGCAAAGCACCTGGCGTGTATTAATCATATCCATTGCGAGAGTTTGTAATTACATGTATGCCTAATTGCCCATAGGCATGTACTGTTTGTTTTAGAATGTTTGTGTACTATGTACATTGTATGTATAATGAACTATACGTTTGTATGTCCCCGCTACACCAGTTTATAATGTCTATCTTCTTCAGTCCCTTTTGTGGTCACTATATATATATATATACACACACATGTATATACCGTTTTGGATAGCCGCCATCTTGTGGGGCAGTTTCCTTGTTCCTTGAGGACATGCATGGTTGCACATTTTGTGCTTATATTGTTGAAGCGGTTCAAGTAACAAAAGGTGCCCCACAAGATGGCAGCTATTCGATACGGTCTATACATGTTTTCACCGGCAATCGGGGATGCCCCATTAATCTTTCAAAAACCTTAAATGACACCTAACTCAATTTTACCTAAAGCTACATAGCTGAAATTTTTAACGTAAAACCATTATATAGGTTAGGGCACAAACCGTTTACATGTATCCCTCAGGTTACCATATTTCGCGCTCATAAGCCTTGTCACTGTTTTGATCACAATAAAGCAACCAAAAAGAACCTTTTGGCTCCTTTGTCAGATTCCTTATGTCCAACCCTACCTGGAGGTAAAATTTCAAGAGGTGCTTTCTGAAACTATAATCCAGTACATTATACACTACTCAAAAGAATTAAAGGAACAAGAGAACATAATGTTTTTGTCATGGTCTATATGGGCTACCGTTAGTCAAGAAGCATTAAAGTTATGTGAAAATCATTCAGGTGTTGTCAATTGATTCTCAAACAATACTCAACAATGTTGGTGAAATCATGCGTGTCTTCTAACACGTGGACACGGGGGTGTCCACAGGCGTGTTCTTTTACCCTGTATAAGGTGTTGGTATTGGTACACTTGTCATCACTAGTTGTTATCACTTCTTGCAACAAAATGAAGGTTCTTCCAATTCTGTTGTTTGTTGTCTGTCTGCTGGGACTGAGTACTGGTGTTCGCCGTCAGTTAACTGAAGCTGAGGTTGCTAGAGCTGTCCAGCTCCTTGAATTTGGCAATACACAGCGTGCGGTGGCTGTACATTTTGATGTGTCCGTAAGTGTCATCAACCGGTTGTGGAGACGTTTTCAGGAAGATGGTCTGTACACCAGAAGGCCAGGACAAGGTCGCAGACGTGTGACTACCCCTCGACGATCTACTGCAAGATCCTTAGCCACAAGCTTCCACAGGGCAACTGATGTCCGTGTTTCCAATCAAACAGTCAGGAATCGTCTGCATGAAGATGGTATGAGAGCCAGACGACCAGCCACATGCCCCATTTTGTCCGTAGTACACCGCAGAGCCCGGCTGGACTTTGCTAGAAACCATCAATTTTGGCAGATGGACCAGTGGGCACCAGTACTGTTCTCAAATGAAAGCAGGTTCACTGTTTCAACCAATGATAGACGTGTAAGGGTTTGGGGACGGTCGGGGGAACGATATTTCAACTGCAACATTGTCGAATTTGACCACTTTGGAGGTGGATCAGTTATGGTGTGGGCGGGTATCTCCCTAGTCTTGGCCCAAGACTACTCTAGTCGATATTGGTTTGTGTACGCGTTGGCCATATAGTGCGCCCTCTTGCAGCACTAACGGACCAGTCTTTGCTCACTAGAGTAGTCTTGGGAATTTCTCCCAGAAGTTCAGCATTGGGGGCGGTACCGTTTTATGTAAATAGCTGCAGAGGGTTTTATGATGGCACACAAGGGACATGGCATACCACAGATATCTTTGCAAATATTTGCAATGTCGCAATTATCTTCATAAACAAATGTATTTTGCGATGTCATACGCCTTTGCAAACATGTTTGTAAATATATTCGCAAACATTTGCCAAGAAACTTATGCCACCGAAAATATTAGCAACGATAAAACGGTCATGTTCGATGATTCTTGTAAGCCGCCTTATATTTTTCAAACCATTCGAAGCGCGTGCACGCGGTGTATTTGGGTCACGCTCTGCGGTCGACGCGCTGTATTTGGGTCGCTCGCTGCATTCCCACGCTCTGCCGTATTTGGGTCACCCGCTGATTGGTTCCCTAGGAAAGCCTAGGCAAAAACAAAGAAAAAGTTAAACCCTCCGGGAGAAGTTCCCAAGACTACTCTAGTGAGCAAAGACTGGTCCGTTAGTGCTGCAAGAGGGCGCACTATATGGCCAACGCGTACACAAACCAATATCGACTAGAGTAGTCTTGGGCCAAGACTAGTATCTCCCTGGAGGGGCGTACGGACCTCGTCGTGGTAGCTGGTGGTGCACTAACAGGTTTGAGGTATCGAGATGAGATACTGGAACCTGTTGTGAGGCCATATGCTGCTGCCGTAGGTAAAAATTTCATCCTGGTGCAAGATAACGCTCGTGCACACACTGCACGAGTGTCCATGAACTTTCTTGAGAATGAGGGAATCAGCACGATGCCCTGGCCGGCAAGATCTCCTGACCTAAACCCTATAGAGCATGCATGGGACATGCTTGGCAGACGTGTTGCAGGTCGAGAACATGCTCCAGACTCTGTACAGACACTCAGAGAGGCCTTGGTTGAAGAGTGGGAGAACATTTCTCAAGACTCCATAAGACAGTTAATGTTAAGCATGCCTCGACGCTGTCGGGAGTGCATACAAGCACGTGGAGGTCATACCAGTTACTAGACAATGATTAATTAACGTTTACTTTGCCAAAACGTGGACAATGTACGGATAGTCATGATAACCTGCCAGATGATTATGTCCATATTTTTGTTCATTCATGTTAACAGGCTACCACATCAATAAATTTCGCCATACATTGTTGAGTATTGTTTGAGAATCAATTGACAACACCTGAATGATTTTCACATAACTTTAATTCCTCTTGTTCTAACGGTAGCCCATGTAGACCATGACAAAAACATTATGTTCTCTTGTTCCTTTAATTCTTTTGAGTAGTGTATAAGGACATCAATGAACTAAAAAAGATTATATTTCAGTTTTGTAGATGATTGAGTCATACAATTAAACTGCAAATGTTTTTCTCGGACACCTACATGTATTTACAAAACGGGCAGTGAAGTTGACTTAAGAAGGACGGAGCCCAGACGGGGTGAAACCTATTGGGTGGCTGTATTGCTGTTGATTTGAGTTTTTTTTTTTTTGTCATGCTTTGCTTGCTGTTCAATTGTTTATTCTCTTGGCCTATCTCCTTGGTGGGATATGGAGAAACGAAATTGTACATTTCTCAGTGAAATTTCGTGAACGTAAAAAGTTAAATTTATTTATTTAAAACGCGAAAAGTATCAGCTCAGGTCAGACATCCCTTTGATTTCATGAAATGCCCATCAAAAACGGTATATGATCGAATTATAAAGTATTCCAGAATAAACCAGTTGAAATTGTAATTGTGAATAGGCCTACATATCCTGTCTTGCCCTTTTTTAAGTGATCATGACTTTTGGCCACCACGCTCCACCAATTGATTATGCAAATGACCCCGCCCGGGCAATTACTTACTGAGAAAGCCTTATCTGTTCACATTTGCATGCAAATTGAAAGATGACGTCAGTGCGTGATTTTGTTGAGAAGATACGCCGAGGAAAGCGTCGGCGCGCTAAATAACGTGCGCGCGTATTTATTTACTTGCCTGCAGGATACGATTCGAATTTCAAATCTCTAGCTTTAAGTAACGTCCACGATTGCCAGTGTTTGCCATAGGTGGGTTTGTTTTCACCGACAATCGGGGACGTCCCATTGCTCCTTTTTTGTAATTGTGGACATTTTTTTGTAAAGGCCTCCATAGGATTTGCACGGGATTGACAATCGGGGACTTGAGGTGAATTGGTGACCTATTGTCCCTATTTTGTTCTTTCCTCTTCCCGACATCTATACAGACAGTGGCGGATCCAGCCTCAATAAAATACAGGAATACAAATATTTTATAGCAAACTGGGTTTTTTTTAAATTACATGTACAAGTGTGCAAGGGGTGCCGATTGTCACCTCTAACGCATTATCGTCCACTGTGTAGTATTTTATAGTCTTATGGAAGAAGAAGAAAAAACAAAAGAAGAAAAAAATATCTCAACAAAAACAAATGCTGTTTCGGGTACGATGTCCCGAAACAGCCCATACAAAATCTTAACAAAAACAAAGGCTGTGCCGGTCGTGACCGGAACAGCTAAAACATACACACAACACGATGATGGGCAATTTCTTAGTAACACTATGGACCACAGGCTCATTCAGCTCTCAACTCCTACAAAAAAGAGGAGTATACAAAATATTCATAAGCTCATATATAAGTGCACCAAAACGAAGGCACCAACCATAACGAAACCAATGCACAAGTAAACACGTTTTAGTGTTCTCCCAAGGCGATATCGCCTGTAATAACTCACCGTGACAGGTTGATAATAGCAAAGTCCAGTTCGTTCCGCCCGCGTGAATGGTTGTATTGACAGCTTTTTGAAATGGTCAACTCCAAAGTGCAAGTTTAACCGTGAAGTCACGCAAACCAAAGTTATCCAGAAAGCTAGTTCGTTCCGCTTGCGTGAATGGTTGTATTTTGAATGTATAGTTGCATACAACGGCTTTTTGAAATTGTCGAGGGCCGGTTAATAGCCTTACAAACCCCTAGCCTGCTGGTTGAAAGGAGGCATGTGCTGGGGCAGCATGGGGGCTTATTTTTAAGGGACCTCTGAGATCCTTTAGAAGTTGCCCTTATAGGCCTACCTATTCCACATAACAAATTACATCACATGTATTAAACCAATTTTTAAATAAAGTTCCAAATAACAATTGCCCTCCATATATGACCTTTCACTCTTCGACCTGTACCGTATTACGTGTGTGACCAAAGCATTGCAAAAAAGCAGTTTCGACGCCATGTTGGGGAGCATATTCTCAGAAAAGATATTGTTTCAACATCATGTGGTTTCTGTGGAAAAGCAACAGGATGCAACAGTTGGCTGGAACGGACGAGTGGAAAAGGAAAGAGCAAAACACTTGGTGTTGGGTCAAACTGCGCGAAATTCGCCAAATTTAATTACAAGTCCGCGACGGTGAGCACTAGCTCGCACAGGTCCCTACACCAATAGACAGCCGAAGTGTGACGTGCGTTGCCATGACAATTGGATCTAAACTATCATGGCCGTCGGGAAAAGTACCATTGGAAAAGCACTGGGACACGGTTGAGTGATTTTTAGTTTAGATCCAATTGCCTAGGCAACCAACAAAAGGTGACGTATTCACTTCGGCAGTCTATAGGCCTGTCGAGTGCAACAAGGGTGCATGTTCGTCAGTGTTTCTATGGACATACAGCGCGGAAAGTCACTACAAACAGTTCAATCCAAACACCGACACTCCGCTGGCTTGGCTACCCTCTCCAGATGAAAAGAAACTAATGACCAAAAAGCTATAAATTGCCCGTAGGTTTCTCTCTTGGTGGTTAGCAGTTAGTAAAAGTTAAGCATCTTTTGAGTACTTGTTACGGATGAGCGTACTCAAATTTCTACCCGATTTAGTGGGTAATAAATCATTCGTAAATTGTCAGTTATTACATGTAATTTAATGCTAACCGATGATATACCTTGAGTTTGTTATCAAATTAGTCTCTTTTTCATTTCTTTGATCTCGTTCTCTTTACTGGGTGGACAGTGGTATACAAATATTGACTGCTCATGAGGGTGATGGTGCAAACTATCGTCCCGAGGTTATTTTGAGACGGCAGGCCTGCTATTTTCCCGAGGCCGTAGGCCGAGGGAAAATAGCAGGCCTGCCGTCTCAAAATAACCGAGGGACGATAGTTTGCTCCATAACCCGAATAAAGAGCAGTCAATATTTGTTTTATATACCTCATACATTGATTTTATGTGTCAAAATTATTGGTATTTTTGACCTATGACGCAGAGGTCAAACAATAGTACTTTTTCAGTTGCCCAAAATTGTACTATCCTTTGACCTATGACGCAAAGGTCAAACAATAGTACTTTTTTTAGTTGCCGTCGGAAATGGTTAAACTATTCCATGTCAGGTGATCTGCTTTTAACCAATCAGTTAACGAGACTCAATGTATGAGGTATATAATTACAGTTATGCATACCTTGTTGTACTTGTTACGGATAAAGCGTACTCAAATTTCTGCCCGATTAGTCAGAATTGCTGAAAGTGTTCTTTTTTTAAAAATCAGAGGATGAAACATGTAAATATAAATCAAAGGAATCACAGTTACACCCAATAATAGTCATTCATAGCAGTTCTCATCGATGTACATGTAAGCATCGTTTAGAGGTTGATGGCAGATTTGTTTCTTTAAGAGCCCAGCTCGCAGTTCGGCCCTTCTTGTGTGATTTTTTCCTCTCTACTGAGGCCTGCTGGGGCTGGTGCTATGCACCTTCTATCAATTTCCATGCTACTATTGGCAATAAATAACAAACATGATGTTTGGAAAGTGTCTGCGTTGTATCAATACATTTTTTTATGTGCCCTTCGGACCCCCAAATTTTCTGACCTTTTAGGGGGTCAGAAAATTTGACTGGCAACCTTGTTGGACCCACCCACACCCCTCTTGATATCAGCAAATTTTCTGACTGGTGCCCCCTGAAAGGACTGCAATTTAAAGTCAATATGATGTTGTTTGATTGCTATAGTTATAATCAAACGCAATCTCTATATGGCGAGCGTTGTGTCAAAGTCTTTTTGCACACAAATAGTGGTTTCTAACTGACACTATGAGCAACTAGCAATGGAAATTTGGCACACACTGTACCATTGTTATTGCTACACACAAACAAAATTGCATAGCAAATCTGCTATTCAATATTTCAGAATGAAATCGTTCACTGAATAACAATGGTATGTGCCCACTTTCCATTGTTAGTTGTTCATAGTGTGAACGCCGCAGCAACTCGCCGAACGACGGGTACGGGTGACTTTGTTCACTGTACATTGATGTCTGTTGAGTGGCTTTGAGGATACACGCGCCGTCTGCGAACTTGATTGAAGGTTGGTTGTATATTGTGACGTTGAATACTTAAAACCTTATTAGTAAAGTCATCGATTGTATTATATGATATTTCATATTAAATGTGTAGCATGTATATACAGAAACGTAGGTTCAATGTATCAATACACACTACGTCTGTGTGACCTGCTCTGGAAAGAAAAAGTACATACATGTATGTACATTATAAGTCGCCCGGGCTAGGTCGAGATTTCGCGACCATAAGCAGAAATCTGTGGCGGATTAGACATTAAAATATAAAAACACAATGGAAATTCGTAGCAGTGCCTAGATTATACCCAGCACGATATGTGGTAAAGGGACTCTCCTCTAACGCCCTTGGAAATTCCTTGGATGCTTGAGACAAAAATGGGGGAACAATGGTAGGGCATACCCTCTGCCACATGCTGCATATGGCCAACTAGATACCGCCTGGAATGTCCGTTGCGTTTTTGTATTATTAATGAGCGTGGATCCGCCACAGATTTCTACTTATGGTCGCGAAAACTCGACTTAGCCTGCGCGACTAATACTAACTTTTTTCCAGGGCGGGTCACATGTGACTTGTATACGTAGTACACTGTTAAAAAAAATATGTTCATTTGCAGTACATTCATGTCAATTGCATTACATAGCGTACTGTTTTTGAACAGTACATTCTACTTTTTTGTTTTCTCTGTTTGCATACAGTAGACTCTACTGTTATTTGGAATTGTAGATTTACAGAAGATTCTTCTGTTTTTCAACAGACGACTAAGTGTTCGTTTTGTGTATGGGTTTGTTCCTGAACATAGCCTTCTGTCCAGAAACAACTCTATGTAACCAGCTCCATGATGTAACTGAACGAAGCATATGGGTTTATTGACGACTGTTTATTGTTGTAGACGTTTGAGTGTGGATGTGCACAGTTCGCCGTTCACTTTTTGTGTTGGAGATGCACCATCACCTCATGGAAAATAAGACGGCATTTTCCTCTCAATTTCGTAGCTTTTATTTGCATGCTGAGATGTAGTGGAGGTTCAACACAACGTTCAGTATACCGGGAATGTAACTTGGCTCATTAAAATACAGGAATATCATGAATTCAGGGGCAATTGCCGTCTGAATCCATTGTATTCCCGTACTATGAGGCAGGCTGCACGGTCCTGTATACCCCCACTGCAGGCAGTATAGCACTACATTACAAATAACACGCAAATAGAAATACCGACTTGCCTTTCACGACATGTAGAGCAGCTACTTCACGATAATTAAATCAGCACTTCACTGAGGAATTTCCAGTACACATTTCGGCATGAAACGCCTGGAAAAAGCTGGCATTTTCAATCATTAAATTGCAGTTTTGGCAGCTAACGGTGGACACACTCAGTATTAACTGTCTATGTATAATTTGATGAAAACTGAAGTTTCAGGGTACCTTGTTATTTTGTTAGTTGTTTCAATGTTAGTGCATTTATAACATGGGTTTTATTTGTTTTTTATACCGACAACACCTTTACATAAGTTATTGATGGCCAAAAATAGAACATGGGATTAATATTAATAAAATATTGAAACTGTAGTTAGTGGTGCGTTTCTTTTTCCATGAGTGTATAATGATTAAGGGGTTTTATACAGGCCTACGTTACAGATTATTACAGCATGGACAAAGTTCGCTGATGACTGATTACATAAGTCCACAGTTCTATCAGCAGTCAGGGTAGGCTAAAGTACCTATGCTCAATACTTATGACGCAGCAATGGTAACCACGGACCTATATACAGTGGATTGGACAATCAGCTTCTGTCATTAAACGAGAGCGGAAAATTATTAAGATGACAAAAGGCATTCAAAAATGTTTGTGTTCGGCCGCCATATTGTCAACTTTCCAATTTAGGCAGTCACGCTTGGCTATGAGACCGTATCGATTAGCCGCCATTTCCTTAAAATGACTTGTTAAGCATCAATAAGTTCAAATATAATATAGCCTATGTAGAGGAAACATAATACAGATTTCACTAGGAAAAACCTATAATTCTTCTGAGTTGTCCCGCAGGTTCTATAGGCCGCCATTTCGTGGGGCACCTTTTGTTACTTAAACCGTTCAACAATGGAAGCACAATATGTGCAACCATGCATGTCCTCAAGGAACAAAGAAACTGCCCCACAAAATGGCGGATATTCGATACGGTCTATAGTGTAGCAGGAGGGCTTATGATTAGCCTTTTAGAAGTATGGCGGAACAAAAGGAGAGGGCGCAATTTCATTTGGGTATGAATTTTTTATCAATTGTATTTCTTTCCAAAAACTTGATTTACATGTTGTAATTTTTTATTTTATTTATTTTATTTATTTATTTACCAACCAAATCCAACAGCGATCGAGTCGCCAATTACAGGACGGCATAAAAAAAAAACAAATATGCTATGAATTAATTTTAAAAATGCTATGAAATAAATAGATTAAATAAAACATGTGAACAAATTAATTAAATTCAATAATATACAAAGTCTGCTTTAAAAAAAAAACAACAACAAACAAACAAACAAACAAAAACAAAACAAACCAAAAAACAAAACAAAACAACAAACAAACAAGCAAAAAAAAACAAAAACAAAACAAAAACAAAAACAAAAACAAAAAAATATATATATACAAGAAACACGGCAACAAGTTAAACACAAAGCGAATCAGACTGCGTTAGTTGCAATGGCACGGTAAATCTGGTTCCGGAAACTTCCAAGGCTTGCGACACCGAACACATCACATTTTCCATGGAGTCCGTTGTAGGTGGAAGAAATTCTGGAAACAAAGCCACGTTTTGTGACCTCAACGCGACTCCGTGGGACATGTAAGACGTGTTCGTTGGCAAGCCTTGTCCGCCGTATGGGTACATGTAAACTAAATGGATTAGCATCGGTAATATTAAAAAGGTTGTGGAAGTGTTTGTAGAGAAATAAACAGTCATTAACAGATCTTCTAACAGAGAGGGGAGAGAGTTTGTACAGGTCACACAATTCAAGATAATCAAGGTTACATAAGCTACTGTTAAGATTCTTAAACATGAAATAAAGGAAACGACGCTGAACTCTTTCAATACGGGAAGCCTGATAAGATGAAATAATACATAGACAGAATTATAAATAAAATTAATAAGTGTAAAGTGAAAACTGAGTTATTTTGCATTTTAGTCGATTTTATACCCACTGCAAAGTGCGCCCTCCTATTGTGTCCGCCATACTTCAAAAAGGCTAATTGTGATGTCCGACTTGTAAATTCTTTCCCGAGTTGCAACGGACCATTCGGTCTTGAATCAAGACTATGCTTTGGTACTGACCAAGTTGCATGTTTCAGTGGAACACATGATTCGTTGCAACAGCTACATTTCTCGTATTAAGCCTTTACAAGGACGGCCATGTTAGGGGGTAGGAATATATATTTAAATCCTATGGATTCACACAACTCATACATGACGTACAGCCATGTGATTGTCCTCTAAGGTGGCTGCCGTGTAAAGGGTCCATTGCCATGTCGCTGTTGCACACCAGTCCAGTATAATAACAAGATACCAGTGATGGAAAAGGACCAGGGGTGGATTGCAATATAACCGTCTTTAGTCTGAGACACATCATGTGTCCTAACTGAGTTTATGACATCTTAGCTACGACACATTGAAAAATGCCTTGCAATATCCAAAAGTTAGTACGTCTTAGCTAAGACATAAAAGCTTGTATGTCTTTACTGTTGTGGGCGGCGTTTCAATCGCATTCGGGTGTTTGCATACCATCGCGCATTACTAGCCGGTTGTTGCTGCCGTACGTACGTACGCGTGACAGTGGCGTGAAAAACATCGTGAAAACTTTCAGAATTAACATAGGCCCAGCTTGAATCGTAATTTCCTTTCAGTGAAAACTGAGTTTAAGAAAGACAAACTATCAAAAAATAAACTTTTGATCCTAGTCACAATGCTCCTTTTGTCTGAATTGAGCAGAAAATTTTGAACAATTTTCTAAAAACATAACTTAGAACACGTATTAGGTGTCTTAAATTTGATGTGTCCCAGGACACAAGTTAGGATACATAAATATTTATTGCAAGGCAAAATAATCTATGATGTCTTAGTGATGTCAGACTTAGGACGTCCTAGGGGTTAGGGCGTCCTAACTGTCTTTATTGCAATCCACCCCAGGGTCGTCTGCAACTGCTGTTGCAGCGACCACCTGTCAACAACGTAGATGTCACACTTAGTTCTCTTTACCGGCTGAGTCTAGTCGTTCATGTGTGTGCTTATCAAATTGTCTGTTTGCAGATTTGTATAAAATCATCGAATTTACGTACTGCAGCGTTATTTCGCTATGGAGATGTTGGAAATGCAGAATTTCCGGATTTGTCTTTATGACAGCCATTTGTCTGTCAAAGACATTGCCGCCGAAAAGGTCAAAGGTCGAACTGATCCGACGAGAGAGGTAAGAGCTGGCAGTATCCATCGATATATATATATACACTGGATGAATATGCAATAGACTACTAAAGTGTGACGTCAGTTGCCATGGTAATTGGGTCTAAACATTCACTGGTAATCTGAAACGTCCATTGGTATAGCGCAGGGAAACAGTTCACTGGTTTTAGTGTAGACTCAAAAACCATGGCAACACACACGTTTTCACTTTAGTAGTCTATAGCATACGTCATATTTTGTTGGTTGCCTAGGCAATTGGCTCTAAATTAAAAATCACTGAACCGTGTCCCTGTGCTTTTGCAATGGTACTTTCCGACGGCAATGTTAGTAATAGAGCCAATTGCCATGGCAACCACGTCACACTTCAACTGTCTATTCAAGCCATGAGCTGGCCGCGTACCCCACGAACAATGCTTGGCCTAGACTGCTCGCCTGTCCATGCGATCGCTAGCATTCCACTTAACACATGTAGACCATGATGTAGATAGTGAAGACAGTATGACCAGTCTAGGCAAGGCATTGTATTTAGTGGGGTACAATAGACAGCCGAAGTGTGACGTGCGTTGCCATGGCAATTGGATCCAAACTATCATGGCCGTCGGGAAAAGTACCATTGGAAAAGCACTGGGACACGGTTGAGTGATTGTTAGTTTAGATCCAATTGCCAAGGCAACCAACAAAAGGTGACGTATTCACTTCGGCAGTCTATAGCGGACGGTGGCTCAAATTTTAGACGTCGTTGCTTCGTCCAGTGTATATATATCGATGACAAGTATTGGCCTAGACTGCTCCCCAGTCCATGCGATCGATTGTATTCCACTTAACCCATGTAGACCACGATGTAGACTAGTGAAGATCTTAGACAGTATGACCAGTCTAGGCAAGGCATTGTATTTGGTGGGGTACAATGGCGGACGGTGGCTTCAATTTTAGACGTCGTTGCTTCACCAGTGCATATAGGCCTATATCTATGGTAAGAGCAAGCAGTATCCAGTTCGCCAATTTTGACGCGCGTCGCCTCAGAAAAACGCAGCGCGGTACACTGCAAAAACTCTGGTGTTAAATTCAGAGCTTCCAACCCTTCCTGATTTTGAAACACATTTCCTGGAAAAAAAATTGCTGATTTTGCAACTCCTGACATATTAAAAACCCTCCTGGGTCGTCAGTTTAACAACCTCAGAGATGTTGAGATGCATCTCAAGTTGGGAGCTCAACCTATTTTCCGGATGTCTTCTCCAAAATCAGGAAGGGTTGGCAGCCCTGCGTTTTAAATTTGTGACACCAACCTGGTGTAAAACTTGACGTGATTCTTTTGGTGTTAAAGTAACACCAAATTATTTAAATCTTACTGAATATCTTGGTGTCAATTTTACAGGGCTGCGTTCCAAATACGCGAACGTTTGCAAACGTTGGCAACGTTGGCCTACAATTTGAGTGGAACGTATTGTGCGCTACCAACGTTCGCCAACGTTGGCCAACAAACTTTTAAGTTGTTCGCCATGTTCGCGAGGCATTTCAAAATGGCGCACGCGGCATGAAAGACGACTGACGATGGTTTGCAAATTGGAAAATAACGAATAAATTGCACCTTTCGTGGTTGTCTGCCTTATTGCTGGCGATACACAATCAATAGCAACGTGTCACATTTCCTACAAAAATTGGAAAGCAGCGGAAAGCCACATTACAACGTCGGTACGATTGTTGTGACTGTGGGCGCCGCCATCTTGACAATGTATTTTGGCAAACAATCCATTCCACACGAGCAAACGTTGGCGCCAACGTTAACAAACCGTTCGCGTGTTTGGAACGCAGCCCTGGTGTTAAAAGGTAACGCTAAGTGGCATGCGCGCCAAACGTTTTGCGGTGAAATTACTTCAACCTTTTGCTGTGATATCAAATTTGCGTTCGCGTTCAACCAAGCGCGCTTTTGCGTGACGTAGACACCGGGCTAAATACACCCCCAATAAAGTGTTTCCACGAAAGGCACAGGGTCGTCAGCATATTGCGCTTGCGCCAAATTCGTGCCACTAAATACGCAGCTCCATGCCTTTGCTATATGGAGATGCGTATTTCGTGGTATGACGAGCCTGTGCCTAGACTGGTTCCCGTCCACATATTCCACATAGGAGAATATAGGACGGGAAACCAGAATATGTGGACGGGAAACCAGTCTAAACGAGCGCTAGCGAACCTCGCTCAGGAATATTTAAACTATGAAGCGTTTTTTTGTATAGTAACTGATAAACAACGCAAAATGCGTACTAATTAACTTTTATACAATTTGCGTTTATAGCACAACTTATATTGCGTGTATAAAATGTATACATGTTTAAGCCGGCCGAAAACCCCTTGTCACTTGTTCCTGCATGCATGAAGACACAGTATTGTCTGTTGTTAGGACCTTGATGATCCCTTCATGATGCTAGATCTCGGGGACGTCGTGTCCAAAGACCGAGAGTGGCAGAGGCTCCTTCCAACTGTAGATGCTTTCTATGGTGAGTTAATAAATTAAGCTTTTACATTTTAGGGATACATGCATTGGACAAAACCATGACTATATAGACCCTTTGCACGGCCGGCCATAGCAGGGGGCGGTCACATTTTCACCGTGCGTCATGCACGACTATCTGACTATAGGCACTTAATAATAATAATAATAATGACAATTTATAATGCGCCGGTAGCCATCAAAAAAGATGCTCATGGCGCAGAAAAAAAGATGCTCACCATCATCATTATTATTATTATTAAATGGTTTATTAATTAAACCTTCGAGGCCCGAAGGCCGAATTGAAGTCCAATTTACAATCATTACAATTAAAATCATAAACAATAAAAAATGTTAGAAAATAAAAACATAATTAAAATAATTAAATTACACAATTTATAAACAAACAACTGCACTTAGAAGGGTTAAAGGCAGTAGGCCTATATACATAAATAATAATAATAATGAAAAATTTATAATGCGCCGGTATCCATCAAAAAAGATGCTCATGGCGCAGATAACATGATTGGTATCTCGAAAATCAGAAATGTTCACAGATTTACGCCTAACTTACACAATATAAACATGATGACCGTAGAAAACTTCCCCTGAAATTGTTTTGTCTGAAGTGCTATAGTCTTTGAGAAATGAGTAAAACAATTAGCTTTCGTCTCATGAGACGAAAATTCAATTCGCCCCAAAACCACTTCCCCCGAGTGGCATTTCGCCCCAAATTACTTCGTCCAAACACTACATCACCCAAATGCCACTTCGCCCCAAAACCACTTCGTGCACAGGCCGTGGTTCAGGGCAAAATGGTTCAGGGCGAAGTGGTTTTGGGGCGAGATGTTTTCTCAAAAGTTAGACGAAGTACGGAGCTGGTTTTTGCTCAGGTTGGTTTTAATCACACAGGGGGATAAAACTATTTGTAACAGTTTACCAATCATGTATACTATCTTTAAGCTTCATATTATTCACCAAAGCCAACTGATGAAAACGATCCAGTTCACACTGCATTTTCTGAAACTGGGTTGGTTCTGTAATAATTTGCGAAAACGTCATATCATCCACATACTTGCGATATGAAAACCTGTCCCTGTCATGGCTGCCGGTGCAAGCTTGGTACAGCGTGAATATGTCTTTGGTGAACCAAATTAATTGCCCCTTTTCCGTTTCAGCTGTTAAATGTAACCCGGATCCAGCGTTGTTACGCATCTTATTGGCTCTTGGGAGAGGATTTGACTGTGCCAGCAAAGTAAGAGCAAAATACACCGATCCTAACTTTAAAGGCCCCCTTTTATGTACATGTACATCCGCCATAGGCTATAGACAGTATCGAATATCCGCCATTTCGTGGGGCAGTTTCTTTGTTTCTTGAAGACATGCATGGTTGCACATATTGTGCTTCCATTGTACGGTTTAAAGTTGCATTGCCCGTGTTTCGGTGAAAGGATTTAAAAAATTAATTTACACAAGCGAACGAATTTAGAAAGCTTACGTATCTCTGTAACGAAAAATATCAAAAACTTAAATTTCCGACGTCGGGAATTGGAGATACAAGCCTTTTTCTTGAAACGTGCTTCCCATGTTGTACATGTGCGCGTACCCCATATGTACATAGTATGTGTACAATGTACACATGTACGCGCACATGTACATTTACGTCATAACCCTGTCGATTAAATGACCTGCCAGCCATTTAATCATTTCTTGTTTTTAATCGACTGGCATTAATCCTTGACGGATTTTTACGCTCTTGGTACCAAATGAAAGCTGATAACTTTTTCTATTCTAGAAAAATACCTATTTAACTTTAAAAAAAAAATTGTACGCCCAAATCGGCCCAAACACGGGCAGTGCAACTTTAAGTAACAAAAGGTTCCCCACGAAATGGCGACTATTCGATACGGTCTATGGAGAATTCCGCTTCAGGAACTTCACAATGAGTGCTGTTCAGATTTGAATTTTTGAATTTCGATATCCTCGATTTCTCCCAACGCTAACCCCTGTTTGAATGGTTCTCACAGGAAGAGATTAAGATGATTTTGGATCTTGGCGGAAGCCCAGATAGAATAATATTCGCTCATCCCTACAAACAGCCGTCGCACCTTCGGTTTGCACGAGAGAAGGGGGTACGTCTCATGACCTTTGACACGGCAGAAGAACTGCACAAGGTCAAGCGATATTATCCGGAGGCATTGTTAGTATACAACAGACCTAAACATAATGTCGTCACTATTTCTTTACGTTTCTCGATGGGAGCCGACGGTCGATATATATTCATAAGAAATCACACAGACACATGAAGTCATTATATCTTGAATATTTTGCAGCATCACATTGGAGTCTGTCTTTGGTTTTGTCAGTGAAACCTGCTATTAAGGCCACATTGATAAACAGGCCACCTGCATATAGTGGCCACCCACCTTTGGTCCCAAATGCCACGTGTATAATGCTTAAAGGCAGTATACATAATTGGTATCTCGAAAATCAGAAATGTTCACGGATTTACGCCTAACTTACACAATATAAACATGATGACCATATCATAGCGTAGAAAACTTCCCCTAAAATGGTTTTGTCTGAAGTGCTATATAGTCTTTGAGAAATAAGTAAAACAATTAGTTTTCGTCTCATGAGACGAACATTCAATTCGCCCAAAAACCATTTCGCCCAAGTGCCATTTCGCCCCCAAACCACTTCGACCGAGTGCCATTTCGCCCCAAATTACTTCGTCCAAACACCACATCGCTCAAATGTCACTTCGCCCCAAAACCACTTCGTGCACAGGCCGTGGTTCACGGCGGAATGGTTCAGGGTGAAGTGGTTTTGGGGCGAATATAAACTGCAAACCCTTTTTTGACTGTTTTCTCAAACGTTAGACGAAGTACGGAGCTGGTTTTTGCTCAGGTTGGTTTTAATCATGCATACCTTCAATCACACAGGGGGATAAAACTATTTGTAACAGTTTACCAATCATGTATACTATCTTTAAGAAACCTCTATAAAGAGGCCACTATAAACTAGTTTTACTGTATAGAACCCTTTTCGACCTGTTACCCAATAAACATTGTTTCTTTAGACCACTTTTTTCTCTGGTCAATTTACAAAATTTGACCGTTCGGTTTGGGATTATTCTTGGGTTTCACTTTCTTGACAACCGGTTGCTATCCGCCATTACTGTGTCCATACTATGGCACGCCAAAGCGAAAATATTTAAACACTGATAATTGAATGTTAACGCATAAAAAAGTTGGCATGACTTTTAAATGTAAAACTGTTTGAAACTGGCATACCGTGCTTTTGTTGGCAAATTTTTTAAAGGTTGAGACTTGTTTTGTTAGGGTTGATGGCAGAATTATCAGTGTTGAATTCTTTTCGCTTTGGCGTGCCATAGTATGGACATGGTAATGAAGGATAGCAACCTGTTGTCAAGAAAGTGAAACTTAAGAATTGTAAGTCATTTTTGATACATATTACCTGCTCAAAGGCTTGTGTTGCGGATAATTTTTGACGACCAGACGTCACCGTATCGACTGGGCGCCAAATTCGGCTGTGCGCTGGAAGATGCTATTCCTTTGATGAAGTGTGCTAAAACGTTGGACTTGGAAGTTGTTGGTGTGAGGTAAGTTACGTAATGACTTAAAATTTGCTCCTCTGATATTTGATTGGCTCGAAACAAGTTTTGTGTCACTAAAAAAATCGACTGGGAAAGTCGCCTTGTTTTCGTGGACGTGCTGTCACGTACATGTATGTGCATGAATCATGTTTCATGTTTCCCAAAATTTCCATAAATACATTCTGGGGCAAGTTTGTCCAACGTCCGTATTTTAATACAAAGCCCGTAAGTTGATACCTGGCCGGGCACTTCCTAATAGCGCAGGTGTGCGTTCCACTTCGACCAGTGTTCGACCAAAGCTGGTACCAATGCAGCTCTTCATAGACGGATGTGTATAATAACACGGTGTTTTCTTGTCGAGTATTGGCGACGTTTGGGCCACTTTTGGAATTCCAACGTCTGTGCTGCAGTAAGCGAGCTGCTGGTGTGCGCAGTGGTCACGTGAGGTCGGTCATCTGACTGATGATAACCGCGATCTGATTGGCGCATGGCCGCTTGGGATGGCATAATTTGAACGCGCAGTTTTTTATACGCATGTACCAGTGCACGTCCCGAATATCTCGCCAGCGGCTTGCGTCGCGCACCAAACGCAGTTTTTTTTCCTGGAGATGTATGTGGAATGGACGTGGATTTGGCTTTTTATGTTCCAGTTTCCACGTCGGAAGCGAAGCGACAGATCCAGAAGTCTTCGCCGATGCCATACGCAAGATCCGACGACTGTTTGATGCTGGAGTGTCTCTCGGTATTCACATGAATCTGGTCAACCTTGGTGGGGGATTTCCCGGAAAGGAGAATCCCATAACTCCATTCCATAAAGTAAGATTTATAGGCCAAAAAAACAAAGGGAATTTTCCTTTTCGCCATTCACAAATTTCATACGGTATCCGTGTACCGGTCTCAATTTCCCTCTGTATTTTGATGAGCTCAGATCCGCCTATGATTTCTAGTTACGCTCGCAAAATTACGAGGCATATATGCATCACGACGTCTGAAGATAAACCACGGTGGTTGTGCTCCAAAACTAGTCTGTTTTCAGTCGTCGTAACACACCCTTTTGTGTACATTTGTACATAATCGAACCGATTTAATTTATATGCGTCCTTGTATTTAATGCACCTATCAATTGTTTCCCCCACCCCTCCCCCCGGGCTACCCCACCTAATTGGTGGGGATTGTCACTTTTTGTGACAAAATCCCCACCCCTGGGGCATGCACACAGGACCGCATCTGAGACAAGGTTCTAAACCGCAAACGGCACGAATAAGAGACTACGTCAATTCGCTGGTTTTGATGCAACAGGGAACCAGTGACAAAGACCATACAATGTGTATGGTTGGGAACGGTGGTTTATCTTCATATGTCGTGATGCATATATATCTCGGGGGCGAAAATACGGCCCACAGGCTGTGCGATATCCGACTTATGAGGTTCTACATTTTATATACAAAAATTGGGAATGACTTTTTTTGTGGTCACTTTATTATTTTTTTAAACATTAACCTGCAGTTTGCCGAAACAATTCGCAAGGCACTTGAAGACAACTTTCCGCCAAGTGGTGGTGCGAAATTCATGGCCGAGCCAGGAACGTTCTACACGCGTTCTGCCGGTCAAATGGTAGCGAACGTCATTGCAAAACGTACCTACGACGACAGGAAACAAGACAGGAAAGGTTCGTTTCTAGGGCTGCGTCCATTGACTTTTATAGAAAATTTTATCGTTTTCCTAATTCATAAATGACATTTGTTAACATTATGTGTAAAGAATGATTCCACTAAAAAGGTCGGGAGGACACTTCTACGCATGAGAAATAGTATACAAATATTGACTGCTCATGAGGTTACGGTGATGGTGCGAACTGTCTCGAGGCGATCTTAAAACGGCAGTCCTGCTATTAAAATAGGAGGACTGCCGTTTAAAGATCACCGAGGGGCGGTAGTATACAAATACAGCATGGTTTGAGGGGAAGTAGTGGGAATTACTGGTCCCGAGGTGTAGGTCAGCTTGACTACCTCTCGACGCGAAGCGGAGGGAGGTAGTCAAGCTGACCTACACCAAGGGACCAGTAATTCCCACTACTTTCCAGAAATAAACCATGCTGTATTTGTTTTACTACACCTCGGAAATTTTCATGAGCAAATTGACAAAATAACAGATTCAAGGCCAGTATACAATGACAACAAACAATTATTTTGTCGTAATCCAAACTCAGAAATGTTGCCATTGTTGTTTATGAGCTGCAGAGGTCCGTACAATGGCAATAGCGTTGAATTAGTCTGGTTCCGTGAAGATTCCAATACATTTTTTACGAGGCGGGTTCCAGAGGGAATTTTTGGTGCTACCAGAAAAAACTACCGCACGGCAGCCAGTTGGATACTCACCGGACTGACGTCACCTGGGCGCGTAGCATTTTTACTTCCCAATCGCTGAATCGGCCAATGACGCGCTCCAATTTGCTTATGAATATTTATGAGGTGTAGTAATTTGCACCATCACCCGAATAGACCTTTATCACGGTACGTCTATCTTTGTCTTGTTCCTATCCTCACTGCATGCATAGTACGTACGTGTACGTGTCGGGCATGATCATTGCGTGTGCGTCTAGTTGTACGTGTGCGCGATAGCGCGTGCAGTCTTCCGTTGTTGTTTTGAGAGAATCAATGTCCGCGCTGCGCGTTTTCTTGATCGCACCGCACGCATGTCATTGTGATGCACACGGGGCCAAACTATTTTATTTCAGCAAGCCTCGCTTTGGTTACGTTCATTTTAATAGGGGAAAAGGGAAGATGGCCGCACCGTAATAAAGGTCTATAAGTGCAGTCAATATTTGTTTTATATACCTCATACATTGATTTGTTTGTTTGTTAAATGATTGGTATATTTCAGTACAAAATTCAGTTTTCAGATAGCCAAGCCAAAGTGAACATTGTCTGCCTGAACGCGAACACCACTGCTAGTTGCTTCACGCGAAATCGTCTCCCGCACGCGCGCGCGTACTGGCACACACTCGCGCGATATTCCGTACGCGCTGTGATACACACTATCGCGGACAAATCACACTTTCGCGCTGCGCTCACCGCATTGCATGAGCTCCCAATCGCCGATTATTCCAAAATAGAAAAATCCACTCTGGTAACTTGGGGCTTCTCTGATACCTCATTGGCTGCGCGTTGGAAAGGTCAGCGCACCGCGGTCAAAGTTCAACAAATTTGAACTTTGACCCAGCTCAAAACGTTTTGCGCGTCGCGATAGGCCGCGCACAAGCGGCAAACAAGTTTGTGTACAAACCAATGAAACAGTGTGATTTTTCCGCGAGAGTTGTTGAACTTTGACCGCGGTGCGCTGACTTTTCCAACGCGCAGCCAATGAGGTATCAGAGAAGCCACAAGTTACCAGAGTGGAATTTTCTATTTTGGTATAATCGGCGATTGGGAGCTCATGCAATGCGGTAAGCGCAGCGCGAAAGTGTGATTTTTCCGCGATAGTGTGTATCCGCCTTTAGGCTGGATCCGAATTAGTGGCTTTGGCTGTGGCTATGGCTGTTGCAATGCTGTTTCTAGGGACTTTTATTGTCCGCCAATAGCAACAACATAGCAACAGCCGTAGCCACAGCCAAAGCCACTAATTCGAAAGTACTATCCTTCGACCTATGGCGCAAAAGGTCAAACAATAGTATTTTTTTCAGTTGCCCACTGAAATGGTTGAACTAATCCATGTCGCGAGACCTGCTTTTAACAATCAGTGAACGAAAATCAATGTATGAGGTATATAAATATTTAATACGAACCAAAACTTTCGCTCTTGCCAAACTCAATCGCTCAGAAATGTATTCATTTTGTGATCTATTACTTTTTTCACTTTACCTTTTCTAGTTTTGATGTACTACCTAAACGTCGGTATCTACAACGCGTTTGTTTGTAACGAGTTCGACCCTACCTATTTTGGGATACCAGAACCGCTTACTCCCAGGGTAAACTGCAACTTCTTATACATGCACCAAAAACGAATACATGTATTGGGTCTTTATTAGAACAAATTATGGCACTGGTTCTAGTTCTAATTCTCCAATAGACCTATGACATAATCACGTCATGCATTATGTGTGAAATGTTGGGACGAAATCTCTGCATCTCTCTACAGGGCCATTTTCGCCGCCTTTTGAGGCTTTAAAAGTTACAACCACAGTTCCGGCGTACATCGTGGGCTTAAAACTCACGCAGGCACAACTAAGTTAACGAACACGAACTATTTTATAAATTTAGTAAAGTTCACAAAGTTACGTGCATAATACGCTAGGCGCTATGCATGCAACGCACCCAAACTAGAGATGCAGAGATTTCGTCCCCACTTTTAACCCATAATGCACCGCGGTAAACATTGCGTGACGTCATTACGTTTCAGGTCTATTGGAACAATTTGTTTTCATAAAAAAATATGATACAGCATTTTTCCATCTTCAATTAGATTCCAGCGCAAGGTGAAGCACTGAAACCTTCCTGTATCTGGGGCCCAACGTGCGATTCCAATGACGTCATCCACAGTAGCTGCATGATGCACGAGTTGGATGAGGGCGACTTTGTGATCTTTCACGGTCAGTGCGTGGTGTTATTTTCCTATTTCCCACTTTAGCCCTCGGAAAGAAATGGGTATAGTTGACATTGGCTTTAAATCTTCTTTAATTTACAAAACAGTTGAAACGGACTGAAAGTGCCTTAACATTCTTGCCCAGTCTTTAGACAAAATGGCGACGCCCATAGCAAGGCATTGCTGCAAATCAATTGCCACTTGTATCGCTTTTTAGTGGGCCATACATGTATTTCCTGTTCTTTATGTTTCCTGGATACACTTCTCCGTGGCTAATATTTAGTTTATTTTTGTGTCATAGATATGGGAGGTTACAGCACTACATGCGGTTCCAATTTCAACGGTTATAACGTACCACCAACTTGTTACATAGCACCAAAAGAATCTCGGTGAGTATTTAACAAAATCCAAGATTTGTATTAGTGGTGGGAGAAAACAATCTCTTCCGATTTTGGAAATCATATCCCGCGTGCTCGAAAGCATCGCAGGTAGACCTCGAAATTACCACCTCCTATTTTTGGAACCAATCAGTTGTCGATTTAGACGGGTGCACGCATGCACGCGCGCCCTGGTGCATGTACATGGGTAATTACCTAAATTAGGGGTCCAAAAGTGTGACATGCTTTTTAAGATTTCCAAGTGTTTTTAGTGATTGAAAGTGGTTTCCCAGTAGAAAATAATTATTTTCATTTCAACAAATGCCACCTAAATTTAATGTTTGTGTGTAGATATGGCACCAAGGTTAATGCAAACTCATTTTACAGCCAATTTTCATTGGCGAAGGTAACCAGGGACATTGCACATTAATATAAATTATTCTTTAAATGTCCTTTTATTATATTAAAACATTTGACGCACAGAGCTGACTACTCAATCATCGCCACTATGCGACAGAAGTGCAGAAAGAACCCTGCATAATTACGCATGCGCGCAGGGGACGCACAAAGTCCACCTGCATGCTAACCATCGCTGTTACGTTGATTAGGTTTGTCCCTATCCGGGCCGCAGAGCGTTCTTTTAGAGTACTAAGTTCTTGGCCGGCCATTGGGACGAGAATAGGTCGCACGCACCTTAATTGGCGAAGTAAATTTCGTACTAGGGTGGGGAGCTTGAAACCCCAGTGCACTCCACTCCAGCGCTTGGTAAGCTGGCCATCCTTGGGTCTTCTGCGGAAGGCCCCTAAACCAAAAAAGCAGAAGTGGTTCACGCATGAGTGCACTTGGCATATCTAGCTGCGGAACAGACGAAGCGATAGTAGCTTATGGTGTTGTCGAACTGCGAGAGGCTGGTGACGTGCCACGAGTCCCCGTTTGTTAGGCTCGTGCAGTGCAAGCCTCGATATCATCCCAAGCAATACACCGATTTTGGGCAACTATACATAAGGGATTTTATAATAAATAATATTACATAAATGATGATCAATTTCTTTTGCTGTTCTTGTTGACAGGTCCTTTCTGGAACAGGTTTTCTCAACTTTAGTTAGCAACATTGGGTCTGAATGGATGTTTCGAAAAATGGATAAAATCCCGACGCTTCAAGCCTTGTAGATGTCCATTTCCGTCTATCGCCACACTTGGTTAGTGCAAGTAATTATGTCCCAGTCTGTACAACTCAAATTTAATATAATTATTTGAGACATTTTCTGAAAAGCCTATTTTTAGCCAATTATGATTTTTGTAGCATTCTTGGCCAAAACGTTTGTGGTAAGGATTTCCTCCAACACTGCAAAAACTCCGGTGTTAAATTACTGACACCAACCTGGTGTAAATCTTGACTTTACTCTTTTGGTGTTAAAGTAACACCACCTTATTTCAATCTTATTGAATATCTTGGTGTATATTTTATTGGTTAAAAATTAACGCTAAGTGGGCATGCGCGAAATTCTAGCTATTTGATTGGCTACAGGGATTTCTTAACGTTTCTGAACGTTTGCACACACAAACTATAAGCACTGTGTTGTATTTTGGACATATCTGCACTGGTTGACGATAAGATTATACTGACACTTTAGTTGGGTTGTAAAACTGGTAATTGATTAAAGGCATTTGCCTGCCTTCTCAAATCATGAGGATAACAGCATTTGCCAATTACACCATAGAATATAGGTGACGACACCTCTTGTGTGTACAAAATAACACCGCTTTCTGGAGTACACCGGATTTGGTGTTCAAAACATGTTAACACCAAAATCTGGTGTTAATAAGATTAACTACAAGAATCAATATTTTGGCAAATTTTTACAAATTTTTCTTAATTTTTTGCCAAGCATTTTATGATTTGGATTTTCTCCAATATTGCAGAAAATGTTCCTAGAAACCAATAGCTTGGTACTTTTAGATTTTACCCTGAAAAGGAGATATATAGGAAATTTATGTGACAGTTCAATTTAGCCGTTTATAATTTGTGCAAAGGAATTTATTGCCAACATTTTTAGAGCCTTTATTAGTTAAATCTTTTCATTATAACGTCAATAATTTAATTGTTAACCTTCTTCAAGTAGTTGTTTAAAAAAGTATATTTCCCATTTTTTTTAAAAAGCAAGCTAAGAGTGTTTACCATTATGTTTTACCTATCCGATTACAGAGACGTCCTTTTTGTTTTTAAATAAGGTTGAAATAAGATTTTCAAAATTGTATTTTTTTTTGAATTTGTTGGAAATTGAAATAAAGAAATATTGATAGAGAAGTCATTTTCCATTGTCTTTTTTAAAGTTATAATTCGCCTTTATTTTTAATAATTAAAATTTGTTGTTTGCTAATTGTTCTTTGGTTTTGTTTGTCTTGTTTTTCTACTTTGTTGTATTGTTTTCCTAAAAAAATGTTTATTTGTTCTCCTGTGGTTAGCCGTTTTGGGCCGTCACGTAGTTGAGTTCCTTTCAGGACAAATTAAAATTTAAAGTCCCATGGGGGACTTCACGAGAGGGCGCCCTTCACGTCACGAGAGGGCGCCCTTCATTGCCACTGATATACACGGTACAGGCAATGCTATATTCTCGTTCTAATATTCATCAGGTCCAAAATTCTTATCCTGGTGTGGTCAACGCGGTGGTCTAGTGGAGAGAGCAGAGGACTCGAGATCAGAGGACCCGGGTTCGATTCCCGCGGCAAGCATATACTAACCCCATGATTAATGTGTATGATGTGTACTAACTACTAACCCCATGATTGATGTGTATAATATGTACTAAACACTAACCCCATGATTGATGTGTATAATATGTACTAAACACTAACCCCATGAATAAAGACAACGGAGGAGACAACGCAGAGGAGATGACACCGGGAGGAGACGGCAAGGGAGGAGAGAAGAAGGGGGAGGGGCAAAAGGGGAGGACAAATTTTGGGGTGCATAATGTTTGTGTTTTTTGTGCACCATACTTTTAAAACAATTTTTTGTTGTACATGTGGTGGACCAACTTAACGGTCTCACAAGCACCGTGCAATACACCCAACTACATGTACATCGGGAAATACAGGTATGGAACGCCAAAGAGACAAAATTTCAAAATATCGGTTAAAAAGGCGAAAAATGAAAAATTACAATAAATTAGCATATGATGGAGCGCCAAAATGACAAAATTAAAATAATGGCTAAAAATGACGAAATTAACAATAGATAAATTATGGAGCGCCAAAAGTTCAAAATTACAAAATTACATTACATGGGCTAAAAAGGCTGAAAATGACAAAATGACTATGTTAAAACACTGTAAAATGGATCAGAAATTTTTAAAAGGCTTAAAATGGCTCAAATTTACAGAAATACAACAAAATAGGGGCAAAAGGTTTAGAAATTATACAATAAAAAGGGCTAAAAGTAAAAATTGCCAAAATTACAATTAAAGTACGGTGAAATGGGCTATAAAAAAACTAAATCAATGACGAAATTACGATAAAAATGCAATAAAACGGGTCCAAAATGGCCACAAATAAATGATAAAAGACACTATGAGAAATGAAAGGTGCATTCTACCACAGGTTAGCCCATAGAAAAACCCAAATTTGATTCAAGATGTAAAAATGATGGTTCAGATTTAAGCAAGATGCACAAAAGTAGCTTATTCCTTCAAAATGTCGGTAAATTTAGGACAAAGATACGCAAAATATTTGCCGCAAATGCTTTTTGTATCTCAAACATCCAAGTTCCAAAATGTCTTCAGGGTGACAAAAGGATTAACATACATGTGTTTGCAGATTGAGTTCATTTATGGTACTTAAATTCCATGGATGTTGGGGCAGAATGCATCTTTAAGTGAGAATTTACTCTACAATTAACATTTTTATCTAAAGACATTACAGTGGAAAGTTCCCATAATGAACACCACTATAGCAAACTTTCTTGTGAACATCACTCACAGCTCCCAACAATTATGTACTGAAATGACAAATAACAAACACTTGTTATGGATCCCATGCAAGCTCGTTATGGCAACTTTCCACTGGAATGCTGTCACATTCTTAAAGAAAACCAGTGACTGATGTAAAATACAAAATTAATAACTTATAAGACATTAATGATCAGCCAGGGGTCTTTGAAAATGGTGAAAAAGGAGTGTGTCTAGATCACATAAGTTAACCCCTATTTTTCCCATGGGTGTTGAGAATTTGATACCATATAATTTTTCTAATTACCATTCTGAAATTTGAATTTCATATTCTCAATCGATATATTTTCAAGGATATCATAGAAAAAAATCACCATTGTAAGTAATGTATCTGGTTCCATAAAACAATACACCTATACTATTACAATAGAAATACAATAAAATGAGCTTAGGGCCGTCGGCAAAGTTGGCAACATTTTCACGGTTCTACAAAGCGTATAAGGGGAGGGGGGTCGAGGACCGCGTAGGACTTTACATGCATGTACAATTTTAACATTTCATGGTAGTGAACACTGGGCCGGTCGAATACATAAAAACAAGCTTTTGCTTTTGCCACAAGCAATTGCTTGTAGTGTTTCAAGATCCCCAAATATAGGATCTTGAGCTCTTGCAAGATTTACCGTTATTAACCCTTATCAATCGTTACCTTCAGAATGGTCAGTATAGGTTTAAAATGTACAGAAGTAGGACTCACAAGAACGCTGTCGTTAACTGTTTTGTTTCGACAAACAACATGCATGTTAAACGGCTACATGGCAAAAATGTATGCCCAAGAATGGTATAGGATGCCCCGGACGAGGACTAAAAGCAAGCCCATGCATCTACACAAAGCCGTTACATATAATACGCGCGTCCCTTAAAGAATAGTGATATTTTTCAGAACCCTTAGCAATTGCTAAGGAAGCTTAAGAAAATAAGCTGTCAGCCAAAACAAAGGGTTATGAATATGTTTCCAAGCAATTACTTTTGCGTTTGCTTCTGCTTGATGAGCTTATGTTTTGGCTCGGTGCTTCATCTTATTAGCAGTTCCTGGTTCTTATGTATTCGGCCCAATGAAATGTTGGTACCGGTAAGTGTAAAACAAAACTGTCCTACTTTTAATCTTGAATAATTTTTTAAAAACGTATTTAAACGAAAATTTCACATCATGTAAACAAGGCCTGACAAATTTAACTGAGTGAGTTTCATGGGTTTTGTCCAAGAGGGTGAGATTTAGCCTAATGGCCATGCAAAAACAAAAAGTAAATTTCATAATTCGCCACTTTTGACTTCGCCTCCTTCAATGTCAGTACATCGCTGGAGACGGTGGTGGAATGTGTGCTGCAGCCGAAAGCTTATGACGAAAGGCATGATCACTCCAAATGTTATTGCAAACCATCCCGATCGCTTCGAGCATTTCATTAGGAGGTGCAAAGGGACCTTAGACATAGACAGTTTTTTTCGAAAATGGCAGATGCCACCAAGTGGAAAGTGGCAAATTCTGAAATTTTTGTTTTTTTTCGTATGGCCATTAAATCTCACCCTCTTGGGTAAAACTTATGAAACTGCACTCAGTTAAATTTGTCAGGTCTTGTTTACAGGATGTGAAATTTTGGTTTAAATCCGTTGGAAAATGACAAGGTAATTTAAGATTAAAAGTAGGGCAGGTCTTGAAAAATACTACGCTCTGTAGAACTGTGAAATTGTCCTGGGAAATTGTGGATGATTTTGAACGGCAGAGGTTCAAAATGACAAAAATACGGGCCAAATTACAATAATAAACAATAAAACGAGCCAGTCGTAGGAACAATGACAACGTTAACAGGACAAGAGAGCAAAAAATGACTCACAAAATAAACAAAAATAAAGGTGCTTCTACCCCATATTGGGCCATAAAAAGAACCCCAAAATTTTTGCAAGAGGGTCATTCCGTGTGAAATCAGCTAAATTTCAGAAAATTTGTCAGGGGTCCGACTCAGAAATGGAAGAAACGTTTTCTAAAAATACCTCAACCTATATATGTCATGAACATGTACACGATTTTAGAGGCCAACTCCAACTCGTTGCTGGGATATGACCTCCAAAAAATGCATACCCTACCCACTTTTTCCCATTTTTATATATAAAGACATTACAGTGGAAAGTTTCAATAATGAACACCACTGTAGCAAACCTTTGAGTGAACATCACTCACGGGGGGAGGAGAGGGAGAGAAGATTGCATATATATTTTGGTCCTACGGGGGCTCGGGTTGTGCACAAGTCTATGGAGAATTTCCAGAATTTGGTCCTTGTGGGGTTTGGTCCTTCGGGGGTTCGGGTCCTTGGGGGGTTCTTGACAGTCCTTGGTTTTCGCACCAAAAACACTAAATTATTTAAGGAAAATTCAAGATTTTCTGTTCAAAATTGGGGGTCTCTAGTGACCGCCAAACGTGAGGGTTTAAACAAAATAGGTAAATAAAGTCGAAAAACCATCGTTTTCAGAGTCCAAAAGTCGTCAATTCCAAAAACCCCCACGGACCAGTTTAGAGAAGGGGGAGGGGGGGGGGGGGGGGGGGGAGAGGGGGTTATAAACAATTGATAGGTACATAATCATCCTGTGAAATTATTTTGTCTGAAGTGCCCCCCATTCATGAGATAAATGACAAAACTATTTGAATCTCCAAAGACCGGCCGCCTGTAGGCGATACTTGGAGCCATTCATTCATGCACAAAAACCGTGCTTGGATTTTTCAGATTTTCTGAAGTATTACTGCATCTATGTGGCTGAAATTTCGACAAGGTAGTTTTCTCGACCTATGCTTTCAATTAGCAGTGGAAATCATGCCATTTTCAAAGGTTTACCAAACGAGTATACTACCTTTAATTTCAGAATGATAATGAGAAAAATATGACAACACCCATGGGAAAAATGGAGTGTTAACAAATTTGATCTGGACACGCTCCTTTAATGTTAAAAGCACAACCAATGGTTTTAGCCAGTTGAGTACATGGATTATACAAGCCCTGTACTTTAGAAACCCTTTGGGCTATTTTGCACATCGCCTCTAAATTCATCATAATTAACTATGGTACTTGGAACACCCTCCTTAGGTACTTTATGACACCCTGGGCTACCTTGAACACTCCTTGAGTTACTTTGAATGCCTTCTTAGTTAATATGTGTCAAAACGCACAACACCCAGACACCCTTCTGGCTAAAACATTGGTTTACAAAAGTTAAACTGTTGCCCATACCTCCTTCCCATCAGTCCATTCTTCGTCTTGGCCGTGCATGGCACACATCCTGGAGGTGCATTCGACCTGCAAATAAATTAACACATAATTGTTATTTTATGGAACATCAATAAATTTGTAATTTTATTGTTTTGTTGCAGAGTGGTGACTCGGGCCCCAGCCTATAGATGTAGTGTTGTTTTATAGGCCCTAGTTAAAGGCCATTGTATCATTTGCAATGACCCAATTTTGTTTTCATGAGCCTGACAAGAAAATCCTTACTCAGAGTGTTGATAGCAATGGTAACAAACACCACATGAATTTTTTCCCGTCCAAAATGGTATTTCATGCTGGAAATTGACAACCGAATATGGTTTTGTAAAATTTACTTGTACACAAAATCCATAGATTTTCAAGGTTTTCTGAAGCATTGATGCATGTAAGTAGCTAAAATTTCTTCAGGCTAGTTTACCAACATTCTCCCTTAGATATGTTACTCTTATTACACGAATCTGTAAAAAGTTTTCTCTTGCAAATGATACATAGGGCCTTTTAAAGTTGAAGATTTTTGATATGGCCACAATTTGTGTATATCATTTTGTATATCAAAACGAGTCAAATTTTACTGAAGAAAATCCACAATAGACCTACATATCTTTAGTTCCAAGAACCCCCTGGCAACAAAAGACTCCTCATTTTAAAGTTTGTGTTAAGCCTTTTAACATGAAATAAAAATGTATTTGATTGGAACACTTTTGGCTAATTTTGTTCCAAATGTGCATATGGGTCTGTCCACAGTAATGGGGTACATTTCTGTAACATTCGAGATCTTAGGTCCCAGTTCACTTCAAATGTCTTAATTTTATCTTTAAATTATCAAGCTAAACTGAGGAAATAACTTTTTCACCAAGGAGTAAGAAAAATAGTCCTACAACATACATTTCTAAAAACCTCGTGCACAAATTTTCCTATTACGCATGTAACAAAGACGGAAAAAAATGTCACAAAATTGTCTGTCCACGTTACATGCGTAATAGGAAAATTTGTACACAAGCTTTTCAAAAATGTATGTTGTGGCCGCAATTTCTTACCTTTTTGGGCAAAAGTTATCTCCTGGGAACAAAACAAGGACATTTCTTTAATTCTGAGATAAACTAAAGGCATCTGAAAGGAATTATTGACTTATTTTTCAAATGTACCCCATTACTGTGGACAGACCCACATAGGTACAAGCCTCGAAAAGTGGCTTCAGACCTTGTGTACAAAACATATGAGACAGGCTGAAATGTTTTTGAAGTGTTTCCTCACAAATTTTGTTCTATCAAATATGCACTTACCAATGCTTGATAAGTCACTTGAAAGAAAAACAAATATGGGCCCAATTTCATGGAACCTGTTAGCACAAAAATTAGTTTAGCACAGAATTTCTTTGCTTTATTTTACAAAACTGGGTTGCCAGGAATGCCAGCCAAAATCGTATGTGATGTACGTGTATAAATAATATTTTGCTCCTGTTCCTAAAAATACAATTTGACATACAATTTTAGCTGGTAACTCATTTTACAGAGCAAAGAAATTTTGTACTAAACAAATGTTTGTGCTAACACTAGTAACAGGTTCCATGAAATTGGGCCCTGATCAACTTCCCAACTCTTCAAGCCTCATTAAATTTAGGAGGGAAAAATTAAATTATGTTTACTCGTAGCCACTTATTTTTCTCATATGATTCAAAAACTGACCAGAACGTGTTAGGGAAGTAAATTTAGGGAAGTAAAAATGCTTAAACTTTTTCCTGTCATGTTCCAAAGACTTAACACACGCCACAGTGGCGACCAGTGAACGGAATTCATACCACAAATTTATATGGAGTTACATATCAACTTACCTATTGAACTAGCCACTCGACAGTGCTGCCGAACTGCACAGCTAGGCGCCGACTTTATCCCGGAGAGAGAGTAGGAACGCAACGTAGTTGACAAAAATGACGAACGAATGCGAGCAAAGTCGATCGTACCCATGTCGTCTTTGGTGTGAGCAGACGTTGTTCGAGGTCCATATGATAAAGCAGGCCACAAGATCCGCAAATATGACACAATCATCCTTGTTATTCGGCATTGTATTTTACAAAAACAGTCTCCATTTTAAGCACGTGCGTGTGTTTACAAAACACAGCTTTATGAACTTGGTAAAGAGTGACATTGAACCAGAGACCTTGACGAAAAAATCTGAATGAACTAAACAGCAGCTTTGTGTCTGTTTTTGTAGCCGATTTTGATCAGCGCCCTCAAGTACAATAGACTGGTCTCCGAACCTCATATTCCACGCACGTTCGAGCGACGACTATTATAGATTGGTTCCCGATCCTATCGCTTATTGCGAAAAAAAACAACGGGAAGTGCCCGTGGTCACGTGGCACTGTCACGCTGTTTTTTTTTTAGTAAGTGTGTTATTTTACATTTCGCCAGTTTGACAACTCCACACTCTATTGCAAGAGTTAGGAAGTGCTTCAGTCTTTCCTCAATTAATCTTAAAAAAATAAATAAATAAAATGGAAAAGGGTAGAATCGAACTCGCAACTCTTGCTTGATAGTCCTACGTCTTCACCACTAGACTACCAAAGAACTCGACAACCCTATCAATTTTCGTACTTTTATCTTTTAATTTAACTACCCCACGAGGGCGGTATATATAGAATGTAAATATTGATGTCCTTTTCAACCAATCATAAGCAGAGAATATTCTCAATGCGCTTCACCCACCTACGGAAAAAAATACGCATGCCGGCCTGTGCCACACACACTAGCTCGCTCTAATGTGAAAATTATGAGAGGGCGAATACTCTTGAGGTACAGAAGTCGACAATTTTGGCTTCGGAATTGCTAAAAACAAATCTAGAATCGGAAGGCTATCATTGGGAATCGAATCTAGATAAACGGGAATCGATTCCTATTGGGAATCGATTCCTCGCGACTCCGATTCCCAAACTGGAATCGCGTGTGGTCTAGGGGATGAAGCGGGACTCCCAATCAGAGGTTGGGGGTTCAAGCCCCACTTCGACCAACGTGTCTGTGTCTCTGGGCAAGGCACTTAATCCCAGTTGCCTCTGAGTCAACCCAAGCGATATATGGGAAGCTGTTATGGGGAATGCCACAATTAATCTAACTGCTGATAGGGTTGTGCGCCTTGGCCGCGGCGGGTTGCCACCTAGTTGAAGCGAAATGGTTCTGGTGATTTCCTGATGGCAGCGGTAATTATGGCAACAGCCGCCTCGGAATATGTCTACATAGATAGATGGCGCTTTACAAATGCTTGTGATTATTATTATTCTACTCGACTCCGGCGTGAAATCGCCCAAGCCTAAATATGAGGTCTGGGAACCAGTCTAACAAAGAAAAACTATTCCATGTACGTGTACCGGAAACTCTTTACTTCGCATGCAACAGCCGTACAGTAAACAACCTCCACGTAGACTAGACTGGTACCATACAAAGTGGCCGAACCACAGCGCGGCATATTATAAGCGCAGTCGGGGAACTTTTCACCCAAACTGCATCAATGGCTGACGTCGAAGTTGAAGTTTCGGGCGACATCGTTGTGCCAGAAGCCGACGAAAAAACAGGGTAAACGTTTCTGACAAATTATTTTATTGTTGGTAGTAAAAGAGAAAGACGGCCTATAGTTACTGAACTCACTTTCTTGTCGAAAATCGAATCGGTACTTGGTAATTTTGCCAACTACTTTTGCATTTGAATGTCGTTTTTATCGCAAATCCAATGTCTGTCAATTCGCCCCCGCCCACGCAACTTCGCCCCATGCACCGTCCTAAAATTGTTTTTTTTTGTTTTGAAGTCAAATCTTCAACTTGTACCTGCTAAGTTTGAGTTTTTGGAAACAATAGACCTGTTCGGGGTTTTTCGCACACAATGTCAATGGAATTACATGATATATGTATGTACAGTAAACCTTGCATAAGTCGGATACGTTTATGTCGGATTTTTACTTATCTCGGACAAAATCGCTTGGAACGTTTTACTTTGATTTCGTATGTTATTCCTACTAAAAATCTTCGCGTAAGTCGGATTTTCGCTTAAGTCGGATAAAATCGCTCGGTCCCGTTAGATCCGACTTATCCGAGGTTTACTGTAGCATACTCTTATTTTTGGTACAGCGGACCTTTGACATACTATGGACCGGTTCCTAATCCTATCACTATATTGCGGAATGCCATCTACTCGGGAACCAAACTATACATGTCAAAGGTCCGCTGTACCAGAATATACATGATTATGCTAATTCCATTGTGTGCGAAAAACCCCGAACAGGTCTATTGAGTAGTTGATGACCATGTCTTCCGGCTTTGTGTACAAACTACAAAATATACGAGACTGACTGAAAAATCAAGTGTTTTCTAGGAAAATCTTTAATTTTGTCCACTCCTAAATTTTTATTTTTCTGTTAAAGTGTCATGTCAAATCTGCACTTACTAATGCTTGCTTTATAAGTTAATTAAAAAAAAAGTGAAGGTATTTTTTTTGTTCACATTGAACACAGATTTTGGTAAATTTATAGGCTGTATTGGAATTGATAGCTTATATAATACTTCCCACTTGCACTTTTGTCACAAATGTTGCTTTTCTGTAGAAAAATAAAATTTTCTCCTTCAAAAATTGCATTCAGTTAATGCACCATTTACGACAGGAGTGCAAGTGAGAAGTAAATCTTAAGTAAAATCTTAAGCTATCGATTCGATTCAAATATATAAATTGACTGAAATCCGTGTTCAATTTGAACGAAAAAAATACTAAAGGAAAAAAATAGTAATGGTCAATTTCTCAATTCTTATTGGTTTTTCTGTTTGATCTGCACTTTCAGTGGTGGTTGATATGCCATTTTAAGGGGAAAATAGTGATTGCAGACTTGTAAATTGTTACCACAACATGTGCATTTTTTGCCTTTCTACAGAATGTCCATCACCCTGTCAAACGCCGGCGCTCGTGAATGGATCCAGAAGAAACGAGCTTCAGTCCGCCCCTTGACGGAATTCCTAAAATTCTCGCAATTCTCCAGGCCCAAAGGTGTTAAGGATGTCACTTCTCGTGTGGTGTCCAACATCGAGACCTATCAAAGCAACTACTTGTTTGTGTTTGTCGGACTTCTAGTGTACTGTCTGTAAGTGGGACCAAAGGGGCTGTACATAAATCCTACCCATAGAACTAGGGTTGTAACGAGTCTCCCTCTGCTCGAGTCCCAAGCCAAGTCAAGTCAAGTCAAATGGCCTTCGAGTGTCAAGTCAAGTCAGGCATGTTGGTCAAGTCGGTTCAAGTCAAGTAGTCACAACAATAAATTTGTTCAAGCTAATTTCCAAATGAGTCGAAACGCTGAAACTTTTGTTGCTACATGTGGTATGGCCAAGAATGCTCCATGTTAAAAGAAAGCTGAGTGCTGAAATACAGTTCGGTCCTCAAAATGAAAAAAAAAATGCATAAATAAGAGTTCCATTTCATTTTTAGCAGATCCGAGTCAAAAAATGTCCGAGTCAAGACATTTGAGGCCCGAGTCTCAAGTCAAGTCATTCGAGGTTCGAGTCTCAAGTCAAAATCGGGACTCGAGTCCACACAAGTCCGAGTCATTACATCCCTGCATGGGCAAGATGGGGAATACATACATGTATCCCATAGCGTGATTTAGCAATATGGTTGTGCAGCAACTTTAACAGGCGTACATTAAACCATGGCTAGCGCAATAACCTTACCTTGGATTTTTGGCAGAAATTTGCCATATCAAAAATCCAAAGTTTAGAAGTCAATGGCAGTGGTATGTCATGCATGTTGTAGACTTCCAAGATGGATTTTCGAGACTTATAGACACATGCAAGGTAACGTTCTCAAGAACTATCAGATGAAGTTTGGTGGGTATTGGGCAGCAGGTTATTGCACTAGCCGTGTTTTAATCTCCGCCTGTTAAAGTTGCTGCACAGCCATATTGGTAAATCACGCTTCTAACTATGGGGGATATGTACATGTATCTCCCAATTCTAGGGGTACACAAATCCATATCCGCCATATTTTAGGTGCTACCAGTGCATGAACTGCGTGTCATGTATGGACTACACATTGTAGCATTATTCGTGTCATCACTGCAAACAGTCACACACATAATATTTTGTCTAACAGCAGCGCATGTTTCTGTTCGCAGTGACGAGACGATGATTATTACGGACATTCTTGTTTACATTTGTTATGATGCAAGTGTTTAATCTTGGAATTTGTTTTAAAAATCTGCAATCCGGTAGGGCTTAAATTTCGTTTGTTGCCGTTCGCAGAATAACGTCGCCACTTTTGATCGTCGCTTTGGTTGTACTTTTTGGGGCCTGCTACTGGATCAGAGTTAAAAATGAGAGCAAGAAACTTGCTGTCATGGGTAAGAAAAATAATTTGTTAAACTGCAGAGAAAATAAAACAAAGTTTAAAAGTTTATCCAAGTGTGGTTTTATCTTGACAATTTGTATTGTTGACCTTTACTTTGAGGTAAACTGATTTTGACTTAACAAGATTTTACTGTAGGCCTATACATTGCTGGAGTTCTGTAGTCTACTGAGTGTTATTGATTTTGATCATTGTTATTAACTTTATTACCAAGTTAGTCTGCTACACATGTATTAATATTTATTTTATTTATTTACTTTTTGTCATCTGTCCAGGTTACGAATTCACATTATTTCAGCAGTACGGCGCAGTGGCAGTTCTATCGTTTCCCCTCTTTTTCATCGCCGGTGCCACGTCAGTGGTATTTTGGGTCATAGGTGAGGGCGCTCTTTGCATCTTACAACCTCGACAGCCGATTCGGTTGACCAAAAACAAGACTTTACTTTTTCTGGAATAGTTCCGTTGACTAAATGATGAAAACACCTGCTAAATATAGTGGATAATTGATTGATTTAACGTGTTTGTTTTTACAGGTGCATCATTTTTCTTTATCATGCTTCATGCGGTGATGTTTGAGCCCATTGCTGAAGGCGACGTTGATGAAATACAGATGGAAGAAGTGTAAGGAAAGAGCGATACCAAACAATGCACTAACATAAACGATAGTGCAAACATACGAGAAAGTCAAAATAACATTTACATGTATAAACATCCACAAAACAGCTAAATTAGCTGACCAACTAAATATAACATTAACAATCAAAATAAAGCAATAAGTAACATGCATGCATAATTTTTTTTATAAATTCAGTTCACTGATCGCCACTGAGATGCCGTGTGTTAAGTCTATGGAACAGGGTATAAAAGGAATTTAAGGAAATTGTTGAATGTTTTTCACTCCTAAAATCACTTTCCTCTAAAAGATTTACACGTTTTGGTGGTTATCAAGTTATTATGAGGAGAATAAGTGGCGACCAGTAAACTGAATTATTTCCCCCCATGTAACTTTACGTAACAAGGACAGACTAAGATGTCCCACAGGTGTCTCCTGGTTATGCAAGTTACATGGGAAATTGGTATAGGTTTGGAAAGGTATGCTGTAAGACTATCTTCTGGGGGCTTAAGTTATTTTCTTAGAACAAGTTAAAAGTTATTTCTTATATTTTGAGAAAAGATAAAAAATTTGTAGCAATCTTTGTTTTTGTGAAAATAGGCTCTTAACTGAAGAAAGACATGTCTTTGACCCCGTTCTCACTAGAGAAATCGCTTCGTTCGACGATGATTCGACGAAGAGATTTATTGATGTGCACGCCTCTTCATTCGACGTAGAGATCGCTTCATTCGAAGAAGCAAATTTGTAATGTGAACGTCTCCCCTCGTTCGAAGAACGGGTCTTTCTATAAATTAGGGGTCCAAAAGTGTGACATTTGGTGTCCCCCGTTACACCTGATATGTTATTTTTCGTACAAAAATCATTAAAATGGCTTTTAAACCATTTTGTATGAATTGTACTTTATGTACTTACTCTTTCAGATAAAAAGTATTTTTAAAATGTCTCCTGAATTTACAAAAACAAGATGTAAAATGTAACGGGGGACACCAAAGCTGGACCCCTAATTTATAGAAAGACCCAAGTGCGTTGTGCGTCGAGCGCCTAACAAGAGTTGTTTTTGACGCGTCGCTGGAAAATCACACGGCGCGTCTAGACGCTTGAAGCTCAGCGCTCGATGTGCGACCTCCCACGGCTTCATTCGATCTTCGTTAGCGATCGCTCTTCGTTTGATCTTAAGTGATCTTTGCACGCTTCATTAACTACCGATGATTAACTAATCTTCGTCAAACGAAGCTGTTTCTCTAGTGAGAACGAGGGCAAAGTCAAGCTTCATAGTTTGTTCAAAAAGTTGCCAGAACACAAGATGAGTGAATCATATTTTTTATAAAACCAATCCAGTTTTATAAAGTGACTTCAAATCTGCAAAATATAAAAAATGTCCTATACTGGTATTTGGTACCTAACATTTGTCTCGGCACCACCCCTCAGACTTCGATTTCCTACCAAAATCATACCTTCACTCTTTGCATTTTTCTTCATTTTGCCTCCAGATCATTTGGCAAGTAAAGAACCTTCCCAAGGTTGCATGAAACACCCAAGCATGGCCGCTTATGTATCCACACCTGTATCCACTCCTAAAAAAAAAGAGCAACTCTGATTGGTTCAAATAGTCTTTTTGCATGCAACAGATGCTGTGATTGGTTGGGACTAGGTAGATATCTATTGGTGGAGGTTTCAGTATACTGTGCTTGTATACATCGTGATAATCTGTTAGGGCTGTGCATATTCCCAAGGTGTCATGGAATTTGATGACAAAGTTTGCAAATGGCAATCTGCACACAAACCAATGGGGTTCTGGGGACATAATAATTTTTCATCAATTTCTAAACACATTTTTCAAAGTTAATGAACCCAAGGCTAAATGAGTGGAGAGCAGACGTGGTGGTCTAGTGGATAGTGCGTCGTACTTACGGTCGAGAAGTCACTGGTTCGAAGCCTGTTCATAGCATCGCGTTGTCCTTGGACAAGACACTTCACTCCACGTTGCCTCTCTCCACCCAGGTGTATAAATGGCTACCAGCAAATACGGTTGGGGAAACCCAACTAATTGCTGGGAGTAGACCTGCGATGGACTAGACTGGCATCCCATCCCAGAGGAATAGCAATTAATGTTCCTAGTCACCCCATGCCACAGAAACCGGGGATGATACCGGCCGTGTGAGCCAGCATGGGCTCGTAAACGACTTACCTTTTTACCTAAGTGAGCAATATTCATATAAGGTAAAAGGCATATATGGAAGGCAAGATGTTTAACAATTCAGGGGTGATAATAATAAATTCTTATGTCACGCACAAAGCCACCATGCTTGGTGCTATGGGCATGAAAATCATTACCCCTGGGCTCAATAGACTGCCGAAGTGAATACGTCACCTTTTGTTGGTTGCCCAGGCAATTGGCTCTAAACTAAAAATCCTCAACCGCGTGTCCCAGTGCTTTTCCAATGGTACTTATCCCGACGGCCATGATAGTTTAGATCCAATTGCCATGGCAACGCACGTCACACATGTACATGTACAGTGTATAGCATTCCATTAAACCTCAACTCCATGGGGAGCATGCAGCCCCGGCTATGAGCTAATCAAACACATATGCAGCACGATATGGGGCCGAGGATAGCACCACCACCCCCACCCCCACCCTACCATTGTTCCCCCATTGTGTCTGAAACATTCAAGGAATTCCAAAGTTTTTAGGGGCCCTTGGCGCGTTAACAAAAGGGAAGAGTCTTTGGGCTCCATATCGCGTTCGGTATAAACACAATGCCGTTATTACCCTCTAAAGTACTCTGATTAGATTCTGGGTAAAGGAGGCAATGTATGACAAAGTGCCCCGCGTGACCAGGGACCAATTTCATGGCGCTGCTAAGCACAAACATTTGCTTAGCACAGGATTTGTTTGCTTTATTTTGGAAAAATTGATTGCTAGCCAAAATCGTAAGTTATGTGTATTGAAAGGTATTCTCCTACTCTTTCTAAGAATACAAGTTGGCGAACATTTTTGGCTTGTAATCCATTTTATAAGGCAAATAAATCCTGTGCTAAGCAAATTTGTGCTTAGCAGCGCCATGAAATTGGCCCCTGATCTGAACCCACGATCGGTAGAATTAAACAGGTCTTAAAGGCAGTATACATCATTGGTAATCTCGAAAATCAGAAATGTTCACAGATTTACTCCTAACTTACACAATATAAACATGATAACTGTAGAAAACTTCCCCTGAAATGGTTTTGTCTGAAGTGCTATAGTCTTTGAGAAATGAGTAAAACAATTAGTTTTCGTCTCATGAGACAAATTCAATTCGCCCCAAAACCATTTCGCCCCAAACCACTTCGCCCGAGTGCCATTTCGCCCCAAATTACTTCGTCCACAAATACTATACATCACCCAAATGCCACTTCGCCCAAAAACCACTTCGTGCACAGGCCGTGGTTCAGGGCGAAGTGGTTTTGGGGCGAAATGACTGCAAACCCTTTTTTGACTGTTTTCTCAAAAGTTAGACGAAATACGGAGCTGGTTTTTGCTCAGGTTGGTTTTAATCATGCATTATCTTCAATCACACAGGGGGATCAAACTATTTGTAACAGTTTACCAATCATGTATACTATCTTTAAATACGATGTACCAGAACACTTCCGGATATGGAATACATGTATAACATATTACATAAAAGTGTGCTACATGTATCGTTTTGCTTTTCAATATATACTTAAAGGGCTGTTAATATACAAATATTGACTGCTCATGAGGGGGATGGTGCAAACTATCGTCCCGAGGTGATCTTGAAACGGCAGTCCTGCTATTTTCCCGAGGCCGCAGGCCGAGGGAAAATAGCAGGACTGCCGTTTCAAGATCACCGAGGGGCGGTAGTTTGCATCATCACCCGAATAAAAGCAGTCAATATTTGTTTTATATACCTCATACGTTATTGATTTTTTTGTGTCAAATGATTGGTATTTTCAGGACAAAATTCAGTTTTCAGAGAGCCAAGCCAAAGTGCACATTATCCGCGTGAACGCGAACACCACTGCTAGTTGCTTAACGCACGCGAACGCGTCTCCCGCGCGCTGGCGCATGGCACACGCTCGCGCGATTGCGTACGCGCTATGAAATAGTACTTTTAGAAAGTACTATCCTTTGACATATTGCGCAATAGGTCAAACAATAGATAGTATTCGAACACGTGCGAATATGCCATTTTGTAAGTCAAATAATTGTGGAAGTGATGTGCGTGCGCGTTGCGTGTGTCTCTAGTGGGCGTAGCGCGGTTTAGTTCACCAATGGGAGCCTTCGTACAGAGCGTTACGCGTGCTATGGACACACGCGGCGCGCGCGCGCATTGCTTCCGCAGTGGCGCGGCGTTGTTTGACACACAACATGACGTCATGAGAAAGCTATCAACAGTACTTTTTTCAGTTGCCCACTGAAATAGTTGAACTAATCCATGTCCCGTGATCTGCGTTTAACCAATCAGTGAACGAGAATCAATGTATGAGGTATATAATGGATTATATTTTTCTATTTTGTTAATAGAACTAATAAGAGCATAAGCATTTAACGTATTGTCAATTTTTGTGGAGTGTGGTGGAAATATGTGGGGAATATTATACAAATATTGACTGCAATGAGGGGCATGGTTAAGATTATAGGCCCTTGGTGATCTCGAAGCCATGACTATATATGCCCCCGAGATCACCGAGGGCCTATAATATTAAACATGACCCGAATAAACAGCAGTAAATATTTGTTTTATATACCGAATGTGTAGATTTTTGAGATCTGGTTGGTTAAAAGTGACGATACACAGTCACAGTCATGACAGTGGTCCTTCGAGTTTCGATTTCGGAAGCTGGTCTATGGCGGAAAAGTTGTATATTTACAGCAAAAAATTGTAGCATAATTATCACCTGGCACTTTAGTAGCACATTTAATTCACCGGACACAGTTTTCACTGCCACTTCTCTTATTTTATTAAGGACTTCATCATCTACGACAAAACGACTTCGTCCAGTCGAGATTCCACCATTACCATCCTGCTGAATGTTTACGTGAAGCGCGCAGCTAGCTGCATAGTTGGTGCACAGCTATGCTACACATATTCGCGCGTCCTGAACCCGCTGGATGACTACTGAAATATTCGCGGTGGTTTTATTTTCGCGCATTTCGCGCGCCAGACAGAGCTCGCGCAAATAACAACCCGCGAAAATAACAACTCGCGAAAATGTCAGTGATGTTGAAATGCGCGAAAATATCTGTACGCGAAAACATGCCCGTGGGCATAGTCAGAATTCCACACGCGCCGGGTCTAACTGATTCAATGCCCCCACTTTTAACCAATCAGATGACAGGAATCTACGCATTTTCATATAAGATAATATTGTATTTATTATTCAATAAACTAAGACGTGTCTGTGTGTAGTTAATGTTTTTGGATGTACAGTTGGAAATTTTCTTCATTGGAAAATGACAAATGTATTCTGTATTTTTGTTGGGGTTAATGTAGTTAGTGGAGAATTAAAAATGCTGGTATCAAACCCAACTTAATAAATGTAAATTTGGTTTTTAATTCTAGTTTAACTTGAATTTGTTATTCCTTTTATCGATTGTGCCTTTACGTAAACAATATTCAATACCCTGGTGTAATTACAAGTTTTGCTGACGCCATTTCGCAATAACGTTACGGTATTGTTTCCCCCCATAATTCCAAGCGAAACCCCGGGCCTGACTCGTAGCTTCCCCGAAAATCCGGGGAAGCTAAACGCACACACCTAATATGAGAGACATTGGGTTCAGATTTTCCCCAGCAAACAAATATTTCGTGGAACAGTGATGTAAAGACTCGGACTCGAGTCCCGATGTTTACTGACTTGACTTGAGACTCGAAGGCAGTTTGTTTTGACGTGGGACTCAAGCAGATAGAGACTCGTTATACAACAGTGTCTGTGTGGCTAGTTAGCACTTTTGGATGGACCAACTCGCGAAACCTGTTTGGACCAGGTCTGGGTGGTTAGTTGACACTTTTGGACTAACTCGCGAATGTTTGACCAGTGGTTAGTAAAGACTTGGGACTCAAGTCAACCTGAGTGCCGATTTTCACTAAACATGAACCAAATTCTGGTTCCGAAAAGTCACGTGGTCTTGTGAGTTAGTTGTATTTCCAGCCGTATAAAAGTTTGTTACTGCAGAACTGCACCAAATTCAACTCTGATTTCCCCCCAATATTTATAAGTAATTGACAAAAGAGAGACTATTTATACAGGTATGAAACAAAGTTAAACATAAGTATGAACATTCGAACATAATTGTTCGTTTCGAGAGTCCGGAGAACGGGAGCGAGCGCGTGCTACGGCAGGCTACCGTGGAGTGTATGATATTTGCCCCGCGCAGCCCGGCAAATAGCCTGAGTGCACACACACACGTAGGCGTGTTGCTTCGCGTTTTGGTGTACGTTCGCGAAGAAAAAACATGACGCCAACTGAGGCTTATACACAGAGGCAAATTTGTTATTAACAATGCCCTTTTTTTAAAGCACGCCCATAATTAAAGTTGCATTGCCCGTGTTTCGGTGAAAGGATTTAAAAAAATAATTTACACAAGCGAACGAATTTAGAAAGCTTACGTGTCTCTGTAACAAAACAATATCAAAAACTTAAATTTCCGACGTCGGGAATTGGAGATACAAGCCTTTTTCTTGAAACGTGCTTCACATGTTGTACATGTGCGCGTACGCTCATATGTAGGGCCTACATAGTATGTGTACAATGTACTCATGTACGCGCACATGTACATTTACGTCATAACCCTCTCGATTAATTGACCTGCCAGCCATTTAATCATTTCTTGTTTTTAATCGACTGGCATTAATCCTTGACGGATTTTTACGTTCTTGGTACCAAATGAAAGCTGATAACTTTTTCTATTCTAGAAAAATACCTATTTAACTTTAAAAAACAAATTTGACGCCCAAATCGGCCCAAACACGGGCAGTGCAACTTTAAGCAGCGCCACGAAATTGACCCCAGAAAAGAAATCCTCAAAACAGTATTGATATGTTTTCTGTATTTTTCGAGGACGGTTTTTGTGCTTCGGGTGTTTTCCGGTATTTTCCGGTTTTTAGCGTGTTTTTCGGTTTTTAGCGTGATTATCCATTTTTAGCGTGTTTTCCGGTTTTTAGCGTGTTTATCAATTTTTAGCGTGAACCTATTTGTCTTCGCCCCAGGATATGTCTCAAGATTCAACCTAGGACCCAAAAGGTCGCTGCTAGGGAATCAGAACTTACCCGGCAAAGGGGCTTGCCTAAAAAGTGCTTGCAGCCCGAATGTGTTCAAACCTAAGCAACGTAACAGCCATGGTTTACAGTTAATTTGTAGAAACAGGAATTTGTACGTCCCCTACGCGCATGCGTAATTATCATTTCTTTGCTTGTGTAGACGATTTTGCCTTGGCAGTTTGCCAGCTGCACGGGTCTGATTTGGATGAAAAATTATCATCTTCGTTTCCAAACAATACAAGTAATGGGTGCATAGCGCACTCGTATTTTTTGTTGCCTCACTGTTATCAGTGGCAACGGTTTTTATTCTGTCTTGGAGCCGGAGGGGAATTTTCCCATTTTGTTTAAATTTTTGCGGGTTTTTCGCCCTTCCCGTAATTAGCGTAAATTTTAGTGTCACATGCATGTATATAACAATTACTTGTGATGTTGTTATTCTGTAACCCTTAGTTTTTTGATGTTGTAGTTGTTGTACAAATGTATCTTATTCCAGTTTGTTAGTAATTATGAAGTTGTTCAATTTAGTATATTTGTTCTATGTGTGTTTGCAGGGCCCCAATGGAAACCAGTTTTTGTAAAATGTTTGGGCACACCCCGGGTAAATAAATGGAATAAATAAATAAATACTACGCCTACCCGACCGCCCCTGATCTCTTAAAGGAACACACCGGTTTTGTTGGGCTATTTTGGGCTCGAAATAGACCCATACATTGTTCTGAAGCGCCTTCGAGAGTAAATTAGATATATCCTCAAAAGACGCCGTCAAATTTGGTTGGGAAAACCTATATTATAACCGCTGCCATAGGTGGCTACCTGGCCAAGGCGCACAACCCTATCAGCAGTACTGTTAGATTGTGGCATCTCCCCCATCCCCCATATATCGCTTGGTTTGACGAGGCGATTAAGTGTCTTGCCCACGGACACAAACACGTTGGCACAAGTGGGGTTCGAACCCATAACCCTTTAATTACTAGCATGGCTGTATACAGTACACTGTAAAACCAGGTGTTTAGCTTCTAAACACTTTATAAATGCTTTTTGGTAACACTTTTTAAACATTTTAACACGTTTAAAATAGAGAATGTTTAATAGCTTAAACACGCGTGTTTAACACTCCGAATGAATGGTCTTGTAAACACAGAGTTTAACATTTAAACACATCGTTTATTCAACTAGTTTAATTAAACACTTTGACATGTTTAATAAAGTGTTCAAATTTAAACACTTTGACGCGTTTACAGGCTGTAACGGTTTTTAAACATTTTTACACGTTTACAGGGGATGAAGTGTTTAACTGCAAGTTCATTAGCAACATATTAAAACCTTAAACTGAAAAATCGCCTGGGTTATTTTAACCTGGGGATAGGGTGAAAATGCAACTACCCAAATTTCTACACGTGCTTTTGGTGTAAATTACCCCAAATTTGGGTACAAACTACCCAAATTTGGGTTTATTTACACCAAATAAACGGGTATAAACAACCCAACATTTGGGTAGTTGCATTTTTCACCTATAATCCCTGGGTTAAAATAACCCAGGCGATTTTTCAGTGTAGAACAGTAATGTACATGTATTTACAAGTCGTCTTTTGAATTTCAAAATACAGTATAGCAACTAAATATTAAAATTCTGTGATCTTCCTTTTCCGACAAGGTTTGAAGTTAACAAGCCTAGGCAAGGCATACACCCTTAAGGATAACAGAAAATGCCCGGTATCGATATGGAATAGCCGCCATCTTTGGTTACTTGAACTGTTCAACAATGTAAGCACAGTATGTGCAACCAGTCCCCAAGAAACAAAGAAACTGCCCCACAAGATGGCGGCTATTCGATATAGGTCAGTCCTGGTGAGAGTTACACCCGCGGGGATGCTCATTTGAAATTTGTTTACAGAAAATGTCAAACATTATTGAACCTCATTGAAAACTTGCATGTCTTTGGGAACTTTGGACATTGCCCTTATTGCCGGGCGCAAATTGTAATTAAAACAATTCTGTCATGTAATGCACCAGTGTTAATCGAGTTTTAATCTGTGCAAAAAAAATACACTTCTTGGGTCTATTTGTGGTCTTCAAGCTGTTTTGGAGCTGCAGAAAAAAAAATGGAATTTTTACTGCGCAGTCCCTATTCTATCAAAAATATACCTGAGTGAAATATAATTAACTAATCTATATTAAAGGAATATTTTCTATGTGTTCTATAAGAAACTTTTCTTGCAATTTTGAAGAAAATTTTGTGATCTATTACCGAACATCAAAAGTAAACAAAGTATTTTCTCTTTGTCATTGCATTTCGTTATGTTAATTATTATAATAGTGACAAAAGGTTGATTACACTCTAATAGACTTTTTTCAGGGTTTTCCGTGCACAATTCATGTCAAAGGTCGGGTGTAAAAATAGACTGGTACACCTGATCCTATCGCTCATAGCATGCATTGGGAAACGCCATCTGGCGAGAGTATATAATCGGGAGCCAATCTATGTAAAAGTTGGGTGTACCAATTCCATTGTTCACAGAAAACCGTGACCCCGTAAAGGCCTATTGCATAGGATTTTGTGAAGTACTGGGTCTATTCATATAATGATGAATGCGATGATTATTACATTTCCATTGCGCACATTCCATAAATCCGTGTAGAACGGTAACTGCCGACTTCATCAGCTACAAGACCATCTTATCTGCCTTGGTGGCTCATTCTTTGGGGTTCACAGTCCTTTTACATCACCATCTGGTATGCCCTGCAGGAAGAACGATTCGATTCAATTTTTGAACAGAAATGTACAAGTGGAATAATCATTCGGGCAACAGTTAAGAGATCAACCAAGAGTTAAGAGCAAAACAACAATTATGCTTGAACTTTAGACATCGGCAACCTTGTGAAAAACGCCTTTTTGTACGGCCGTTTCTGCGCCTTGTCTATAGGCAGGACTACTGGCCAGTCAAAACTTTTTCTCCGTCTCGGAAGACTTTCTGAGACAGAAGAAACTTAAGATTGGACAGGCCACCGGTAGCTAGGATGGCAGGATGTGTGCTGTGCGCTTGGCATTGTGCACTGCAGACCAAATAGAGGACAGACTTGGGCATATCTAGGACTCGGATACAAAATTGAAATTTTTCAGACTGCTTTCCTAAACTACGGTTGCACCATGCCATGACCATCGTAAAGTTAAACTAAGAAAATTACCAACTAGCCTATACCTCGTTCATGTAGTGATGATTGATTTAGTCCTCCTCTTGAAAAGCTGCAGCCTTTTCCACAATATATCGGCAACATCTTCTGGTTCCTACGGAACGAACAGTTCAAAATAAAATTGAATAGGGGTCTAGGCATAGGATTAACTGGCAAAAAAATTAAACAACAAAAACACCTTAACAACCCAGCAAACAACGGAGAGCCAAACAAGTACCTTTCATAAACCTTTCCTGTACAAACTACCTCTGTGTCATAGGCCCGTCTCTACATGCTCTAACGTACTCAACGGGACGAATAAATTAAGAATAGGCCTAGGCGCCCATAGTATTACTTAGTTGTTTCAATATTGCAATATTTAGCCTGCCCTAGCTTAGCCTAGGCGCAGGCTACACTACACTATACTCAGCTCAGGCTAGGGCTGAGACTATATCCAATAACTGAGTCGTTGGCCCCGTTCTTACCGATATTGGGTGTTCGATTTTGAGCCCAAAATCGAAAACCCCAAATTGTCAAAAACGGGGCCAACGGCTTAGTAATGCTGGCTACTGGGTCTAGGCTGAGTACGCAGAGATTATGCCAAACCTGCCAAATTAAAACTATTTGCTTGAGTTTTCTGACAAATAAATGGAGTTAAATTTCACGAAAAACAATCTGTAGGAAACTGCCTTGTAAGTATTTACACCAATTGTACTACATCAAAACAACTAACCTGTTAAAACGCATGTTATTCACCATCTTTTTTTCAGCGAGTTTTGTTGGCTGGCCGTTGCATGCATGCATCGTGGAAGTGTAATTAACGTACACTGTGCATGTGGTACTTGCAACGCAAGTGTGTTGATCGGCCCTGAACATATACGGCCGGGCGCGGTGACGGTTTACTTCAAAAGGCTGTTCTTTTTACGGGACCCCTCCCTCTTTCCATCTAAATTTTCCAAACTTTATCAGTATTAAAAACGTAACTTTGATCATGGAAAATGCTCCATTGTCATAAATTAGACTTACATAAATTAAACATTTAATTTGATTAACTTCTGGTATTTCTTTAACATAAACTTAGCACGTAGAACCCTGGTACGTGCGCGAGCAACGCAACGACACGGATTTGCACGGCGTGGTTTTTCGCGCCCATACAAGGACGGCTATTTTTAGAAAACTGTATCCATGGCCTTGAGGAACGATTTGCGCATGATCAGTCGTGCAAACTAAACACCGTGTTGAGCGGGCTGAAGAGTGGTACTGAACACAGTGTTTACTCTGGTGTTTACTGTTGTACACATATGCCCAGTTTGAATAAAGCATTTCTCCAGCAAGTTGTTGAAAATTTCGACTGATTACAATTTCCTTACATAAAATAAATAAATAAATACGAGTTTGATTATTTTTCCATCTTATAATCCAATAACTTTTCATTATAACGTTGTTTGGTACTTAAATTTGTGTTCCATTCAGCGCAGCATCACATGTGCCTTTGTGCTTTCTAATGATGTTTCTTTAAGGTTTGGTGTTTGACTCACAACTTGGTTTTAATTATACATCTGCAAAAAATGTCCCCTTTTAAACGCCGTGTTCGAGTAATATAAACACGATCTAAACACAACTGTTTAGAAAATACACACTATGTTTAGCTTTATAAACACTGCACACATTTTATAAACGCGTCATGTGTTCTCGGGTTTTACAGTGTACGGTATACACTTTGCCATATTTTTACTAGACTTGATGTCAAGTCTGTAACTAGACCGGTTGTTTCGTAAACGGCAGTAGCGTAGTCGCGAATGGACTGGAAACAAGTCTAATCGACCTCTAGTTACAGACTTGAGAAACCTGTTTCCGTTTTGTACACGGTCTATGGAGATTGCTACCAGAATTGGACGTAGAGAGCTGATTGGTCGAAACGCGGGACTACATTAATATTCATGGTACTAAATGGATGTGTTTTTGTGAATTTTGAATTGGGTTTCATCTCCATCGTAATAACGCATGCAGCAAGCTTGAAGTGCAAATTGTGTTAGGCTACTTTACATGTAAGCCTATTCGACTTGATCAGTTTATGCGAATTTGGGATTATCGATGGTTTTTGTTTAAAATATAATTGCAAACGCTGATGATTGCATGATTTTTAGATCGTGGTTTTGGAGAAAGATAGAGCTGAAATTTTGAACAGTGCTGTCAAGCATGGGCGCCAAAGAATGGGGTTGTCGGCCTCGTTGAAACCGAAGCTAGGGATTTGGAAATCTGTGACATCGTCAGCCACACAGTCGTGACACTATTTTTGATATCTGTTGCAACTTGTCTGTTGTGTGAAAATGGTTTTAACTCAAAATATAAATTTTGGATTTTTTTTCAAAGTCTCATTAGCAAATGGGGCAGTTTTAATGTGCTTTTCAAGCTTTCGGTCAAATATGTCACCTTTTCAACATTTGCCAGTTTTGTATGACAAGGACGCAGATCTTCGATGGTGAGGAAAGATTTTGTTTGCAGGACTTTTTCTAATCTGGAGCGAAGATCTGATTTATCAAGACTGTAATATTTCTTGCAGGATAGCTAGTAAAGTCGTGTTACAAACTAAGCACGCACGCCACTTGTAGGTATTATGCTGACCGTGACCATTTTAGCCACCAGCAACACGTTTTGAAAATCAACTAGTCGAAGAAGAATGTTACAAACAAAAACCAAAATCCAATTTGTAGTAAAAAAAAACAAACAAACTGACCCGCCAGCTCGAGTTTGGAATGTTGGCAGTGCACTCGATCCCTTTCAATTGTACATAAAGCGCATCTTAGTCTGTGGTGCGTTAACTGGACTGCAGTGCCACAACAGTTGGAAAACGATAAAGCAACAGAAGGTAAAAATAGTTTTAATACATTCTGCTCAGCTTCATTTGTTTTCTGCGACGTGGTAAAGGGCTGTGCAGTTTAATTTATCGATGTATTTAGCCCTTGACATGACACAAGTAATTGGCGCAATCACATCTAAAGGGACTGATACCGAGTTAATACTTGGATATGATACTGTTAGAACACATTCATCAAAAGAAGCTGATACAAGATCTCCCATAATCATTATAGGGGAGATCTTTTTAATGAATATTGTTGTACATTTATTTGTACATCATAAATGCTCTTGACTGTAACTTAACATACTACATTTCACTAAACGCTTAACACAGTTTCTCTAAATAACAATATTGAAGTTTTAAAACACGCATTAACCGAATCAGATAACATTACATCCCCTCTGGTAGAAGTGGACGTTACCACGGCACGATGGCCGAAATGTTATTGGCTGGTTCTATGGCAACAGCGTGATTATATATTACGCGCCATGAAGCATTAATATTGGCGCGAATACAGGTTTCTCAAGTCTCTAGACAGGTACTATTCATAACAACGACTGTTGCGTGTGGGGATTATAGGCGTCAGCGGACCAAATACGACTGTCTAGAGACTTGACCTCAAGTCTATATTTTTACAGACATATGGCAAACATTGCACAAATCTTTCGTGCTTAGACGGACGGCAGTTCGATTTGTTTTTTGCCTTCCGACTATATGCCCCACAAGGCATGTCTTATTCAATACCTTTGAAGAAAACCAATAGCCTATTTTTGAAGCTTTTAATTAATCTTCAAAATAAACATGACCACAAAACCCCAAAATATAAGTCAGAAAACTCCACATGCGTCTTCTGCAATGAAGACCAAGATAGGCTATTTTATACAAAATACAAGACAGTTACAAAAATACTTGTTAAAGGCACAGGCTCGTCAGCAATGCGCCCGCGCCAAATTCGTGCCACGAAATACAGAGCTCCATTGGCCTTTGCTATGGAGCTGCGTATTTCGTGGCGCGCGTGCATTGCTGACGAGCCTTGCCTTTAAGAACATCTTATTGAAATCAAAAATTGAAAGATTCAACTATTGCGCTCACTTGTGACCTCTAGATATTTCTGTATGCCTGCGGATCATGGACCCTGACAGTAGATCTTGAAAGGAAGATTCAGCTAGAATACTAAAAATAAGATGCTTCGACAATTTCGGAAATGGGGGAACATCGGTTGGTATCTCCCACAAAAATACAATTTTAATTTTACACAGACACACGCACACAATGTGGTGTTTGTATACCATTGCTATCAACATTGAGTCGGGTTTTTGTTTTATAAAATAAAACAAATTTTGGGTCAATGCTAATACTAATGTATGAGGCTTTAGTAGTATGCATTATTGCATACATGTAATAGGCCTATTAGCAAAATGTATAACCAGTCTGAAACTGTATTATTTTGATACCCTACAAAATTTATTTCCAATAAAAGGTCACACCAAGACGTATTCGGTCTACTTTAAGTTTCAAACTTTAAGGTTTCATTTTCCACTTTGTCATGAGTTGAGACAAAACGTCTCCCAATTTCTTGTGCATAGTGATGCCCTCAAACGTGTCTTCACATTTAGTCTCGGCGTGTTTAGATCTGACTGGACGCCGGCGGCCGCCCTGTTTCCACCCCAAAACTACCGCAGCGTACTTTCGGTACGCAAACTCCATGATCCCGACCAGAAGAAAGATGTTGACGAAACTGAACGATAGGCTCAAGTACTTCACAATGTTCGTGGGTCGCGGGTGCGAGATCTCGCAGTACACGAGATATGGCCAGATGACCCCCCTACCAATGAACGACGATACCACGAAGATTCCATCATTCACTTGGTACCAAAAATCGTTCTTTTTCACCCCAAGTTCACGCATAAACCATCTCAAATGAAACATGGGATTGGTGCACTCGCCCAAGCCAATGGCGACGCTCATCTCCGTTCCCGACACGCCCGTGGAGAGTGACGACATCATTCCGATCATGCAGATCACGTGATGCACGGCCATGATGCTTGTCTCGTGCCCGTACACGTTGATCATGAGGCAGGAAATTGTGTCGAATACAAAGAATCCGAGACACGTGACTTGGATCAGGACTTCGTAAAAATTGGACACGCCCCCTAAAAATGCAACAAAATGAGACCCATGACAGATACAAGTTGTAGAAAAGAACCCTGTGACAAAATTAACAATATCCTTTTTGACAAAGGCGTCAGCATCATTGATATAAAATCACTGGATAAAGTATGCAATACCAGTTGGCTATACGAAAAATGAAGTCGTGCGCCTGCCGCCATGAGCTCAGAGTACACATTAATAATGTTCAAGTACATAACGTTAAATCGTTTAAATGCTTTAAAACCTTAAGTTGGAACCAACATGTCGAATATGTAAAGAAGACAGTTTTCTCGAAATTAGCTATAATAATGTTAAAAAGAATTCGCGACTGTGTAACTCAACAGCACATGAACACCCTTATGTTAAGCTTAGTCATGCCTATAGTCTAGATTATTGTTGCACAGTATGGGGTGACCGTTACGCATCTCATAACAATGTCTTGAACAAATGCCTCAAACGTGCAGCCAGAATAATACTGAAATGCGATTTCCTAACGCCATCAGCTGACATGTTTAAAAAGCTCGACTGGCTTGCCTATCCAGAGAGAGTTAAATACAAGAAAGCTATATTTGTCTTTAAAAGCATCAATTCCTTGGCCCCGCAGTATATGGCAAGTCTATTTACACCTTACGTATAAACTCGAGAAACTCGTCAATCTGCCAAAAAGACACTGAAAATTCCCTTTGCACGAAAGGGGTCTTACGCCTCGAGTTTTGCTGTAACTGGCGCCGCAATTTGGAACAGCCTTAGTGCACACCTTAGAACTATGTCTTCTTTGAGCTCATTCAAATCGGCACTTCGCCAAACATACACGTAATATTCACATGATCAACTTCAAGTGAGAAATGCTAATTTACTGAGTCGTATGACTTGGTTGCCATAAAATTAAACTTTAATTTTGGAGCCGGAGGGTAATTTTCCCATTTTTTAAATTGTTTTTTCTCTTAAAAAGAGTTTTTGCGGGTTTTTCGCCCTTCCCGTAATTAGCGTAAATTTTAGTGTTACATGCATGTATAATAATTACTTGTGATGTTGTTCTTCTGTAACCATTAGCTTTTTGATGTTGTAGTTGTTGTACAAACGTATCTTATTCCTGTTTGTTAGTAATTATGAAGTTGTTCAATTTAGTATATTTGTTCTATGTGTGTTTGCAGGGCCCCAATGGAAACCAGTTTTTGTAAACTGTTTGGGTAAATAAATGGAATAAATAAATTGTACCCCACGAACAATGCTTGGCCTAGACTGCTCCCCGGTCCATGCGATCGCTTGCATTCAACTTAACACATGTAGACTATGGTGAAGACAGTATGACCAGTCTAGGCAAGGCATTGTAGTTGGTGGGGTACAATGGCGGACGGTGGCTTCAATTTTAGACGTCGTTGCCGCATCCAGTGATCGATGGTTCCGAGCAGCATAGCCAATGAACCAGACCAAACTCAGGACGGTAGCTTCGAACAATTTCTTGAAAGCATGCACACAGTTTTTCTTTATTTTCTCGGAACATATATGAGACACGAGTTGACTTACTAGTACATGCATGTTGGTTTTTTTGTATCATACATATCCTCATTCACACGTGGAAATAACGCCGTTCGTAACGGTTTTCAAATCAGGTCTCCGCCTTTAAGACCAGTCGAACGCACCCACGTTTACTCCACGTTTACAAGGCATGATGGGAAAAAAATAGTCTGGTGATGTTAGTGTTCTAAATAAATTCTCCCTCAATTTTCATGCTGCACATTAAAGTTGCACTGCCCGTGTTTGGGCCGATTTGGGCGTCAAATTTGTTTTTTAAAGTTAAATAGGTATTTTTCTAGAATAGAAAATGTTATCAGCTTTCATTTGGTACCAAGAACGTAAAAATCCGTCAAGGATTAATGCCAGTCGATTAAAAACAAGAAATGATTAAAAGGCTGGCAGGTCAATTAATCGACAGGGTTATGACGTAAATGTACATGTGCGCGTACATATGAGCGTACGCGCACATGTACAACATGTGAAGCACGTTTCAAGAAAAAGGCTTGTATCTCCAATTCCCGACGTCGGAAATTTAAGTTTTTGATATTGTTCGTTACAGAGACACGTAAGCTTTCTAAATTCGTTCGCTTGTGTAAATTAATTTGTTTAATCCTTTCACCGAAACACGGGCAATGCAACTTTAAGTGAAAAGATTACCATGCACGGACACCCTCTGAGACACCATGCGCTTGCTTCCTTCCTCTATATGGCTAAATTCTAAGTTTTTCCTTTGTAAATTCATGACACTTTTCCCTCCCATTTTTTGCATTTTTATCACCAAACTAACATTTGTACATGCATGGTTTAAATGTCCTAACAAGGAAAATCCTGAGTTTTGGGCCTACAATAATGGTCTTGTACCATTAGCCCAATTTTCTAAGACTACAATTTTTTTCTGGCTCTGTCAAGCTTTTAACTACTTTATCCTTTAAAACAAAGTACACATGTATTGCACGTAATCCGTTACAAATGGGAATCGAACCAGGGACATTCATAACAGAAGTCTGTCACTCTAACCACTACACCAAGCGAAGTCGCTGCAGGCTTATCACTTTTTAATGAATTCAACCTTAACCCTAACTCCTGAAACCTAACCCTTTATCCCTACTCTAGTCTATTCTCAAGACGTTCAAATAAATTCTCATATGGTATGTAATAACAACGAATAATGGTCCAGGACCATAATTATAGGCCAGAATCTTATACATACGTCCGTGCATGCATGGTAATGAACCCAAGCTTATTCCCTTCCCTATACAATTTACTTTTGTTGTCAACTCTGACTCTGAGGCGGGGCGTAACTAAATGTAGGCGAGATAATATGTGACCGACTCTGCATGGCAAAACCCGACGCTTCTCGGTATTTCCCATTACGTGATATGGGCCCACAACCTTAACAAATGGCCTCCGGGACCAACTTGAAAATTTAGCAGAATCAACATCGGGATACCGGATACATTCAAGATTTGTTTTGTTGTTTGAACTGTCTCAAAATTCCTCATATTATTGACAAAAACATTAAACAATCAACAAGTTTGTCAAACTTTAAAGACCAATAGCTCCATTTCACTTTTTCTGATCTGTCATTTAATTGGTCATAACTTCGCAAAAAAAATTCAGAATTTCCTCAAACATGTTTTAAAAGATACCTTTTTGTATGCACACTAAGATGATACCAAAACTTAAATTTTGAATTACAAGTGTTGGGTTTTGCTGGAGCCGGTCACAATAATTATTATAAGTTCACGACAGGTTGACTCCTGAGATATGTGCATGGGCAATACATAATCTAATTTCACTGTATACATGTGCGGGTTTGGGGATTTAAACACTTGTCATTTTTTTTCTCACGAATGTGGGCAATTCAGACAAAATAAATTCACAGGATGATTACTACCACTACTAATTTGATAACAAGTAAGCTTACAGAAAATAATTCACAAATATTTTGGAGGGTAATTACCAAAAACAAGTAGACTACCTTTAATATTTCTGCGAATCTTCGAGACTTAAAAATGTGTATTATTTTAAATTACAGAATTTGCCTAAAACACGTAACTAATGGGTATGCAAATTTCACGAATCGTGATTCGTCACTCATCGAAAAAGATGGTATGTGCATGAATAGCCTATACTAAAGTGTGACGCCCTTGCCAGGGTAACTCAACATTCACTGGTAGAGAGCTCTACGGGTAGATAGAGCTCTCTAAATCGTGACTCTTAAGGGCGGTACACAAGGATTGCTTGTTGTGGGAAAAGGTTACAGAACAGATATTGACGCGTGTTTGGTCACGGTAGCGTCACCCTTCCCAGAGATCACTTAAGATACGCCCCAAACCCCTGCCCGACTTGCCCCAATTATTAAGTATGAATAAGTGATTTTGTTTTAGGGATTATATCCCAGGGACCGCCGGGGTGAGTGAATTTAATTTGGTCAAGGCAAATCTCAAGGTTCATCTTGCCACATCTTGATATCTTATGAAATATACGTTGACAAACCAATACACTTGCCAACGTCTAAGTTGTGGGGTTGGGTTCGGGTTATTTATTGTGTACAGTTGGTATTTATGTACCTCCCCCTCTTAAAATTTAAAGAACATTTTAAGATTCGTTGCACCAAATCTTGAAATGTTGTTGTGTATCGACACTTACCAAAGTCTGGGTTTGTCGAGTTTGATTTTTTGTTTTATTATTCTGTGCAGTTGCGGTATATTCTGCATACATGTATTTATAATGTTCAAATTTTAAGATTCGTTGTGCATGCCAAATCTTAAATTTTTCTGTAGTACATGTATTTATAATGTTCATACAGACGAACAATTCTCAAATTTTAAGATTCGTTGTGCCAAATCTTAAAATTGTCTGTAATACAGCGAAACTTGTCTATAGTGGCCACCGTCAGGACCGTAAAAAAACTGGCCACTATAAAGAGGTGGCCCCTTTATAGAGGTTTCTTAAGCATTATACACATGGCATTTGAGACCAAAGGTGGGTGGCCACTATATGCAGGTGGCCTGTTTATCAAGGTGGCCTTGTTGTGGAGTTTTATTATTTATTTTGTACATGCACATTTTTAATAAAATGGTACATGCAGTGCATTGTTACACAAATTGTACTGCATTCTTTTTATTTTAAATTGCAGTTATCAATCTTGATATTAAAGATCTTAATAAAATTTTATCAAATTTAGTTAACAGTTTTGTTCAATTGTTCCTGATGTCGATAAGATTAATGGAGTAAACTAAAATAATAACTTGTGAAGAAAAAAAATAAACTTATTAAAAATAAAAGAATGCTTAAAAAGAAACCGCCCCGGCCCCTTGCTCCTTAAGGAAACATAAAGTGCGAACGCCACCAAGCAGCGTAACATTGTCGCATCTCGTACATAGCAGATGCCAAAAATACTTGTGCGTACCAAATCTTATGATCCGGTACCGAAACTTGAAATTTCAAGATCATTTGACCGAATCTCAAGTTGCGGCGTATTTCATGATCCGTTGTAACATCAACACGCTTCCGTACAAACTAGCGCGAGTTCGCAGATGTTTAAATTCCCATTATAGACAATACTTAAATTTGGTCATACTCATAGACTTACCCGGATCAGTAACAGGAGAAGGGTTGCACCAAATCCCGAAAACCAGCGACATAACTGAGACAGTCGCCCCGTGAATAGAGGCCACCACCCTGGCGTTCCATTTGCGGCTCCGCTTCGGTTGCAGTAGGTTCACGATTCCGAAGACTGCCGTCCAAACAGCGGAGGAGACGATAACAGCTATACCGTGAAACGAAGCAGACGGCCCGTCCATGGTCACGCGTGTGCACGGTGCGCTTGTTGACTTCAGACTGGTTACACAATGTCATAATCATCGGATAGGCATATCCTACATGTGTTAATGTGTAATATGGGAAACTTACGCAAGCAAATATTTTGGTTGACGCTTCAAAGTGCTCTTTGATTGGCTGAACGAAGAAGCGCTGGTTAAGCATATATAAACTTTAGAAATGTGTAAAATTTCCAGTCTTAAAGGCACAGGCTCGTCAGCAATGCGCGCGCCAAACTCGTGCAACGAAATACGCAGCTCTATGCCTTTGCTATGGGGCTGCGTATTTCGTTGCACGAATTTGGCGCGCGTGCATTGCTGACGAGCCTGTGCCATTAATACACAGAACTGTTGCAAACCGCTTATAATCAGCAGGACCTGTAATAAAATCACTCTGTAAAATTAGTGGCCTCACGTTTTGACTCCAATAGTCTTTCTCAAATTGAAGGCAAAATTACTATATAAGACATACAGAAAACCGCACATAAAAACACGAAGCTAAGGTAAACATAAAGGGAGGCTGTCATGCATAATTAAAGAGGGGTTGTGATGAGTACAAAAAGCTGGTTGCATCGTGTCTGCTTGGAATGGAATGCTGGGGAACAAAAGAGGGAGGCCTACCAGGAAAGCAGGAACATACCAAAGTACAATATTTGGGTGGGAGTAGGAATGGCATATGCAGCGCGATATGTGGCAGAGGGTATCCCCCCTACCATTGTTCCACCATTGTGTCTCAAACATCCAAGGAATTTCCAAGGAATTCCTTTCAGTTTTTAGGGGGAGGCGAGGGGGAGGGGAGGGGGAGGGGGTTGGTTAGGTGTAAACTAGACTGGTTCCCTGTAATATTTACTTCCCCTTCGCCTTATATGAGGACAGGTACACACGCCGCCATATGTTTGGCATAATATCCAGGAATTCCTGGAGGTTTATGCAAATTAGCGATTGCGAAATTCACTTGTCATTGAGCTAACTCTAAAAATAGATCATGCATGTATTTAATACAACGACCAATCACGCGTGGTTATTGCTCGGCATGTGCCTGTCCTTGTACAGCGGAGAGCAGCGTAGCGCACATGGACAGGGGACCAGTCTAGGTGTAAACATGAAGTGTCAAATTACGTACTTTTTACACGTATATCACGCACAACACACGCCACTATGAATTAAATAAATATTCATGTGAATGACCTAGAGAATATTGATAGGTCAATACTGACCATTTCCCCATAGCAATAATTTTCCATTTTCTTCCTCCAGATACAATATGCTTCACAGTTGCTGTGTACCCTTATGCACAAAATCAGGACAAGCCTGTGGTTTCTGGAAGTTCACCAGTAAAGTTCTTATTTGAGGGTTTGACAGTTTGACATCTGTATTTTAAGTTTTGCCAATGAATAAACTTCAAGTGTCGTGAGGCTTATCTTGTTTCCCTTGGCCTTTTTATTTACCCTCATTTGTCCATGGCCAAAACAAAATTTCACGTGATAGCTGTCTTTGTTAGTGTTTGTTTTACAACTTGCATAGTCAAGCTTTATGAATACAAACTCTTTGTTTAACAGGAACCTTGTATTATGAGAAATGAACAGTTCTCTTATCAGGGTTTTGACTGTAAAATAACATGGAAGCTGAAGATGGAGTGATTTTTAGGGCATTAAAGTTACCATTATACATGATTGGTAAACTCTTAAAAACGGTGATTTCCACTGGTAATTAATTGAAAGCTTGTGTCGAGAAAACTGCATACAAATAGTCTAACACTGATAATAAGAGCACTGTTAATACAAAGTTTATAAAAAAAAAAAAAATTGGGTCCCGACTCTTTCTTCTTCTTCTTTTTCAAGACTGGTAATAACAAGTTAACTTGGAAAAAGCTGCAATTTCTTTCAAGAATGATGATAAGGCACATTGTTGGTTTTCAGCCAGTTTTTCAGTTCTGCAACCTTCAGCTTCTCAGGATCTAGACTACTGCTTGTAAACCCAAACTGTCCTTTGCATTCATCTGGAATATAATTAAAAGAGCCAAAAGGCACAAATTAAAACATTATATCATAGTGATTGGTCTTTTGGGAAACAGTCATAGCGTTTAGCCAGTTAAAATAGGCCATACTAAGCTAAGGCTTTAGGCAAAAATATAGCACGCTAGACTAAGAGTAGACCAAGGCTTGAAATTAAGAAATTAAGTTTCACCAGGCTTAGCTTGGGAAGCGACAAAATTCACCATTATAAACGTACAGATGCGAGAAACAAATCACTGACTCTTGTCAGTTTCCTTTGCATGTGTCCATCATTTCGTTATGACCGTGCGTTGGGCTAGCCACGGCCCGGGCTGGTACAGGTAGGCGCAGCCTATAGCCGGCCTAGTGCTGGGTTAAATCAGCCCGATTTACACATATAGGCCTACTGCGCCGTAGATAAAGGAGTATCAACAGTTGCCATTACCCGTCCATTCCCGTAATTAAGCACTAAAAGACTAATAGGCCTAATAAATACGCGGATTTAGCCGTTATTAAAAATGTAAACGTACACTCACCCGCACAAACGTACGTACAAGCGTCGGCCATTTTAGAATATTCTACCCAAATCAAAGGGCGCCCTCTATAAAGCAGCCATACTTCAAAATAGATTGGTTCCCGATCCCTATATATTGGTTCGCTTATTGCGAAAATATAGGGACTCGGTATAGTAAAGGGCAGCCATGACGGGCAGAACAAACTCATCCGAAGAAATTTCAGCTTTGTCAAATGTACCATGTTTAAAAAACCCATATGCGTTTTCCTGAGGCGAGTTCAATAGCACAATACGTACGCCGGTATTGGGTATTTTCCTATACCTTCACCGTTGAAGGTATTGTCGGTATGCATATGTATTGTGCTCGCCTCTTGGCGGGGTGTTTCAAATATTCGTTCTCAGTTGATCGGGTACGCTTGCGTCATGCACTCTGTGGCGCACATCATATACTGCGTGTGCGCGCGATCCATAAAAATGCATCGCGTTGGAACACGCACACGCAGTACACAGCGCCCATGCATTTTGGACCGCGTAGATGCGAACAAAAAAATAAGTAAATCGTTTGCAAACGATCTAAATAATTTCATCTTTACGGATTATTTTCTGGTAAAATTATATCATTTTGAGCGGAAACCTTTCATTGGGTAGTTGCTATTAATTTAATCTTTACTTTCAGAACTTTTCCCCTGTAAACTCGTCGATTACTTTTTGGGGTCATTGCAAATGATACACTAGGCCTTTAAATGGTTTTACCTATATTTTGTGGAGTTGTGTGGCTTATTGTACACCGTAGACATAATATATAGTCAGCGGAGCGATTATGGCCCTTTTTTAGACAAAAAAGTTCATGTAAAAATACTGTTCAATTCCAAGATGGCAGAAAAAGCTCAGATGGCCACCATAATATTCCAATATGGACATAATGTACAACAAATTAAAATAATTTTAATTAATTTTTCGGTATGACTTCCGTTCACTAGTCGCCACTGACGCGCCGTGCGTTAGGTCTATGGAACATGGCAGAAAAAGTTTAATTATTTTCAAGGAAATTGATGACTGTTTTTCACTCCAAAAATCACTTCCCTTCAAAATGTTAACATGTTTTGGTGGCTATTAAGTCACCAAAACAGTTTACAAGGAGAATAAGTGGCGACCAGTAAACGGAATTCTTTCCAAACTTTAATTTGTTTGGGGGAAACTGTTCAGACCGTCACTCCTTTCCAGAATAGTCTCGATTCCTTACGGACTCATACGAACTTTACAATAACTCGGGAGATAACATCTCTGTAACCCCGAACAGCCCAGAATAGTTACCGAAATCTACGATCACAGTTCGTATTTAACTCGTAGACATATCGGGGAAGTTCGTGTTGAAATCGGGTAGACTTCGGAAAGATCTTCGGAAAGTTGGGTTATAGTCGGGTAAAGATCGGGAACTAAAGCCCGAATAGTTCCGATTTGTACCTCGGGAATGTTCGGCCTCGAGTTCGTGAAAGTTGGCGAGTATACCGAACACCAACACTCCACTGTATTATCATAAAGAAAATGTATACAATGTAATACATAACGTACAAACTTTACCCCATAAAGCCCCATAAATCACACGTAATAGAAAATATTCCACACAGTTTATATTTCGTTTATTTTCTGTACTTATTGCATCTACGAACTATACAAACACCACTAGGCCTATACACCAAACACGGAAAGTACTAATAAAATAGTTCTAACTCAACGCCACGTGCGAAGTGCAACATAATGTGGTTAAACTGGTCTTAATAATTTAGAATTACAAAAATAGCATGCGATAGTTTAGCGAGTAAAATTTTAATTAAATACAGTATTTTACATGTATAAAAAATGGTATTGTCATAATCAGCTCATTTGAAAACAGATGCATTTCGAAACTATGTGCATGAAAACCTCTAAAAACTGAAATATTTTAATTTGGAGATTAAATTTACAAAATGCTGTGTACTGTTTGCACGATAACAAGAACAAATGGGAAAAGGTTTTCAAAGTAAAGTTTTATAACTATAAATTGTGCTTTACATTATTTTATTCTATCAAAATTTTCAAGGATTTTGTAGGACGAGTAATATTCTCTTCAAAATTTCACTCCAGCTCCAATGCATGAGAACTTAAAATCGGTTAAACTGAAAATAGACGTTTACACCCGTTTCATACTGGCGAACTAAATTATCCCAGAAATTTGAATTAAGTTCGACGTATGAAACAGTTTGGAGCGACTTGGTTCGCCAGAAGTCGAAAGATCGACTGTTCCAGTCGGTCAGAACGACTGAAGAACGACTTGGTTTCAGACGTTGATCTTTAGTGTGCGCACGGCTCGCATTAAAGAATACCTGTCTGCGCGACTCTGGTGCGCCTGTATGAAACGGGTGTAACTAAGCCCCGTCTATGGCAAACATTTCATGTAAAACATGGTTGTGTTTTCACAAATGTTTGCAGGTGTGGACAGCACATGAAACATTAGCAAACAGCAAACTTCGCCAAGCCGTGTTTGCCGGTGTTTGGACATGCAGCTATTGGCCAACATCTGTCTGCTCATGTTTTTATGTCTGAACAAATCAGGAACCAGTTTCAGGTCATGTGATTTGAGCCAGCCAATCGTGATCAAGTGGCCGTTCAAGAAGTTTGCTTCTGTTTGCGAATGTTGATACACGGAAAAACATCAGCAAACATATCTGTTTGGTGATGTTTTCAAACAAAAAGTGTTTGCCAGTGTATGGTTTGTTTACCTCAAAGCTTTGAAAAATGCAATCTAGAAATATGTGTTAGTAAAGAAATCTCCACCCGCATTCATTTAGTATTATTTGTTTTTAAATTCACCAATGCTCAATTAATTTTGCAAAAACACTTCGCATTCGGATACGACACATTAGAAAAAAACCAAAAGGGTCCTTCTATAAATTAGGCCTACTAGGTCCATTTTTGGTGTCCCCGTTACATCTGACATCTTGTTTTTGTAAATTCAGGACACATTCTTTAAATACTTTCCATCTCAAAGAGTGATTCAATAAAGTACAGATCATAAAACATGGTTTGAAAGCCATTTTAATGATTCGTGTATGAAAAATAACACACGTCAGGTGTGGTAAATGTCACACTTTTGGACCCCTAATTTATAGAAAGACCCAAAAAGCTCTGTATTGTGTCGACACTAAACCACAAAGGAGATACTGTCGTTTATTTTAAATAATTACACTTCGAATGCATAAAACTGTGGCACTGCGGCAAAACATCCATAAGCCTGATGTGGGGATAAAAATGCATGGAATAGACTATACATTGTATTCACAAAAGCAATTTTGAGCTTCCCGGACAGCAGGGTTGTAGTCGAGTCCATCACAAGTCCGCGACAAGTCCCGTACAAGTCTGTCACAAGTCCAGTAACAGGAAGCAAAGGATGAACACGCACAAAAGAATGCCTTTGTTGTAGTTCATTTGAATAGCTTGTGACTTGAATTACATGTAAGACCCAGGGGCTTGCTGGTGGACTAATATGATGGACTCGACTACAACCCTGCCTGACACGTGTCCCTTTATGTAAAATGTAACCTGCAAGGTACCAGACTATTTTACGCTTTCAAATCAACATCTTTCTAATTGATACTTGGCACGTATATGTAGTCTGGCCCCCTTTTTATTTAAGTAGTGTCAAGCTACAAGTGTCTAAAGCACATTTTCCTTACTTGACATGCTCGAGTGCCAACTAGTTTTTCCGCGATTAATTCATAATTTGCATAGCCAGCCAGTTTATAAGCACCCCAAAAAAATCTACAATCAATCATCGCTATTATATAACCTTCAAATCCCAAACTGAAAATATGAGTGATTAAAGGCAGTATACATGATTGGTATCTCGAAAATCACAAATGTTCACAGATTTACGCCCAACTTACACAATATAAACATGATGACCGTAGAAAACTTCCCCTGAAATGGTTTTGTCTGAAGTGCTATAGTCTTTGAGAAATAAGTAAAACAATGATTTTTCGTCTCATGAGACGAAAATTTAATTCGCCCCCAAAATCATTTCGCCCAAGTGCCATTTCGCCCTAAAACCACTTCGCCCGAGTGCCATTTCGCTCCAAATCACTTCGTCCAAACACGTACATCGTCCAAATGCTACTTCGCCCCAGAACCACTTTGTGCACAGGCCGTGGTTCAGGGCGAAATGGTTCAGGGCGAAATGGTTCAGGACGAAGTGGTTTTGGGGCTAAATGACTGCAAACCCTTTGTTGACTGTTTTCTCAAAAGTAAGGAGCTGTTTTTTGCTCAGATTGTTGGTCATGCATATCTTCAATCACACAGGGGGACAAAACTGTAACAGTTTACCAATCATGTATACAACATGTATCTTTAAACTCACCAGCTGCCATATCTAAAAGAAGTCCAATGTGTACATGTGGCAAAACCCCACGGGGCCTTTCTTTGAAATTCAGTGGAAGTTTTGTCAAAAATAAGACCAAGTTTTCTTAAATTATAAATTGAATTTTGTGCAAACGCAGACCTGCGACATTTGGTGTTTTTCAAGGTTTGCTGAACCACACAAATTCAAATTAGAATGCAGCAAGTTTAGGTTATACAAAGGGTTGTGCGGCAATTTCAAATTCAACAAAAGAACTTTCAGAGTCGGTTAGAATGGTGTGAAATAAGAAAAAAATACTTTTTTGGCAACTTCAGCAAAATATGGACTTGAGACTCCAACCTCAAATGACTTGACTTGACACTCCAACCTCAAATGACTTGACTTGACACTCCAACCTCAAATAACTTGACTACTTGAGACTCCAACCTCAAATGACTTGACTTGACTTGAGACTCAGAAAAAAATTGAACTTTTATGCATATGTTTTGTCAGAACAAAAAAAATACCCAACACAAATGCAAGTTTTAGCATTTAGACTCGTTGTTAAATTAGCTTGAACAGATTTACTGTTGTGACTACTTGTACTTGACTTAAACCGACTTGACCAATATGCTTGACTTGGGACTCGAGGGCCATTTGACTTGACTTGAGACTCGAAGGCAGTTTGACTTGACTTGATATGGGACTCGAGCAGAAGGAGACTCGTTACAACCCTACAACTTTTTGAGCAAATTCTTGAGTGCCTTTCTTATGTAGCCTACGTACACAAAATTGAAGTGTCAAATTTACTGGGCAAAGGTTTCCCAATTAATCTAAAAAGATAAATAAGTGGAAAATATACAAAGAACACTACTGTCTACTTTGTTGATCTAAAATATTAATTCTACCAAATTTACAACATTATTTAAATTCCGCATTACAAAATTTGGATTGCATAAAACATGTAAACAGTCGTACCTAGTTAATAAGTGGTGCTTGAGACTTTGCCGATTACCTTGTCGTAATAAGGAATAAAACAATGAAGAACGAAGGTTGGATTTGAAATTCAAATTGTCCTTGTTATAGGCAGAATGGGGTACTGACTCGCAATACTCGGGTGAAAACTTGGGGTTGCAGGTAGGTTCGATACCCGGCTGGGGTACCTGTGCCCTTGAGCAAGGCACCTAAGCCTAGCGTACATCGACCTTGCAACTTGAAGCAACTCGCGGCAACTGGGAGCAACTATTTAGTTGCTTAAAAAAGTCGATGTACGCGCACTTGCAACTACTGGCAACTGGAGAAATCCCAGTTGCTGTGAGTTGCTCATGTTCTACTTTCTGGCAACTAGTTGTACCCAGTTGCGGTCAGTTGCTGTCGATGTACGCGTAGTTGCAACTAGTTGCTGTCAGCTGCACAAGTGCATCTGATCACGAGCGCGCACATCGACAGCAACTGCAAGCAACAGTTGCTTCCAGTTGCAAGGTCAATGTACTCGAGGCTTTACCGAGTTGCCGTGTCGATGTGCGCGCTCTGGAAATGTAAAAAGGGCTCCAGTCGACCCGAGTCCCGATTTTCACTGATTTGACTTGACTTGAGACTCGAACCTCAAATGACTTGACTTGACTTGAACCTCAAATGACTTGACTTGCAACTGATCAGTTGCTGTCGATGAGCTCGCTACGCACACATCGACAGCAACTGATCAGTTGAGTTGCTTCCAGTTGCAATGTCGATGTACGCTATGCTTTAAACACAGTTGCTCCATCCTTCGGAAGGGATGTAAAGCCGTTGGTCCAGTGTCGTAGGTAACCAATTTAAAGACCCAAGAGCATTCTTTCGTTAAGAGCAAGGGGATTCCCAGTGTCTCTGGCTGTTTCTAATTCGTCTTCTCCTCATGGGTTTCCTCATGCTTGTGAGCGACAGTGCAATGGGCACTTTTGAGGAATCCTTGGTTTCAGTACCAGAAATAAATAATAATAATAATGTTGCTCTTTTTATCAAGATTCGACTGTACGTATACAGGTATAGTGATTTGAAATAAAGGCCCAACATGTGACTGACGATATCGGCTGACCAAAAGTTGGATGGTGTGGATGCTACTCCAGACAACGTCTGACAACATCCAACAAGTTGGTCCATGTAGCTTCCGGTATTGCCCGACTTTGTTGGAGCTTGTTGGAGGAAACAGGTCAATAGCAGAGTGTGAAGGCAGCAACCAACTGCAGTCGAGATATGCTGGAACATGTTGGTTCGCGCGGTCGAGCACATCCATGTGCCGCCCAACAAGTTCCAACTTCATGTTGGTGCTTGTTGGCCAACAAATGTTGGCGGACCTTAAGACTTGTGTTGGACTTGCGACGTAACGTACATGAAAGCACTAATACCCTAAATACATGTATCTCAAGTTACAAGTGAGGTGTTTATGTGAACACTACAAACAAAAACATAATAAGTGCAGCTTAACTAACAATAAAAACTGAGTAAAATTACAAATTAAAGGGAGAAACAGCATTGACATGTATACTTGCACTTGGAAGACTCATTGAATTCCACCTGTAGATTACACAGCCAAATCAAAGTTTCAGTCACGCAGGCGCAAACTCTATTTTTGCCGAAGGAACCGTTCAAGGTAGAACACATGATTGGTAAACCATTACAAATAAACTGGGCTCAAAAAGAAACTTATAATTTTTCACAGAGGACGCCCCATACAACCACATACTTACCATACAAACTCATTCATGCACAACAATAGGATCACACAGGTGCTGAGTTCGAATCTGAATGAAATTATTGGGCTGTGACATGTGATACAGCAAGCAGTTCCATGCCAGTGCATTTTTCAGTTCTGTCAGTTAGGCAACTGCTTGGTTACTGACATGTGTTTAGAGTAGAGTATTGAAGTAATCCGGTGTGTCATTTTGATGGACAGGATTTTAAGATATGACCATGTGAAAAATTATAAGTTTCTTTTTGAGCCCAGTTTAGTTTTATCCCCGTGTGATTGAAGATATGCATGATTAAAACCAACCTGAGTAAAAGTCAGCTCCGTACTTCGTCTACACTCCTAGTTTCGCAGCGGTTTGCGCACCCGGTTTCGTCCGCTCCAACCACTGCTCAACTGCAATGTATCCTGCGAAGCGCGTGCGCGACATGTTTACTGCGTCAGGTGACAGAATCTGGCCAATCACGTCGGCCTTGGGTGATGTCACGCACGCGCTTCGCAGGATACATTGCGGTTGAGCAGTGGTTGGAGCAGACGCAAACCACTGCAAAAGGAGTGTATACTTTGTCTAACTTTTGAGAAAACAGTAAAAAAAAAACTTTCCAGTCACTTCGCCCAAAAACCACTTTGCTCTGAACCACGTCCTGTGTATGAAGTGGTGTTTTGGGCGAAGTGGTGTTTTGGGGAAAGTGGTTTTTGGGGAAAGTGGTTTTTGGGGAAAGTGGTTTTTGGGCGAATCGCTGTTCAAAGGTAAGAAAGTGCATTTTTATTATGACATTCATGTAATACTAGTCCTTTACTCAGTGTCTGCTAAGGTAACTGTCGGCCCTAAAACATAAATACCTTTCAGTTAAGTTTTCTCCAATAAATCTGTGCTTTCTATGCCGAGTCCCATTGCTTTGTGCGTTGTGTGTCGCCATGTTTTGTAATGGCGGGGGGCAGGGTTAATTGGGCAATTGGGTTAATTTCAACATTACTTTAATGTACCGGTACTGTACTTGCAAACAATTGCTCACCCATGTATTGCAAATTCCCGTTTTAATAGACTAACCACTTACAAAGCTCCTCCAAATATTGTTGAATCGCGGTTTTGAATATGTCGGTCGACGTCCCAAAGTAGTTGCTACATGTAGGTGCACTGTATCTAATCTGGACACAGCCTTTCTACACATGCTCAGTAGCGGCAAGTCTCATGCTGTACTTTTCGCAGGAAATCGGAGCACAAATCACTAACATTTGAAGATTGTCATTTTCTTAGGTCAATCTTTTAAACTCGGGGTATGATTGTTGATTCGTCATATTTTCGTCTTGTCGCAAGCTGCAGGTACATTTTCACGCTTCTTTTTCTTCCCCTTGTTAAAAAATCTGTCATAAGCCACCACCAATATTTGCCCCATGAAAATGATACTGACAGCATACAGCATTGTGCCTCCAAATTTGAAGAACACATGCGGCACAGGGTGTTGTAGATAGGTGTAGAACCAGTAAGACCCAACTCCTACACGGATTAATGCGAAGGCCACTAGGAACAAGACCTGGTTCACCTCATAAAGGATGCCTTCTGTCCTGCCAGCGGAACGCATGAGCCAACGGATCTGAAGCATGGGATTGGTCAATTCGGCACAAAAGAGGCTAAAACAAATTTCGGTTCCCGAAAGTCCGGACAGAAGAGAGGTACTCGTGAACAGAATGCAGACAATGTGATGCAGGACCATCGCTTTGCTCTGTTTGGAGTCCGAGAGCAGGCCTCGAAGCGAATCGTACAAGAAGTATCCGTTACACACAATCAGCGTGCTCATTTCGTATTTGTTTGATTCACCACCTGTTAAGAAAATACCACAAAATTCAATCCTCAAATATACGGTTCGAAAAAGATACGCAACTTACTGAAAGATCAAAGAGACGTGTATGAATACCTATTGTCACATATATGGGCGCGTCACATATAGGGGCGCGCATTACAAAACGCGCAGGCCACCGCCATATTTTTTGAAACAGCAATGGAAGAACAATGTTTCTGGAACTAATAATCGTCGCCTCTTGGCCAGATGGATGAAGATTTCTGGATAAGGGAACGTGTTTTGGAAAAGGTATAAGTTCCTCTATCTGTAGGTACCCTAACTTTGGAAATCTCTGTCCTGGGTGAGAGGACATTCTTGCTTGTAGCAAATTCGCTACAAAATATCCGGCCGCTGGGGGTGGTTAACCGCTCTGGCCGTCTTCAGACAGTCAATGCTTACGAGTTATAACCAGCCATCCAAATTGGATAAAATTTAGTAAAAACAGCGACAATCTTTAGGCACTCATGAGTAAGGCTGTGCTTAACGAATCAAATATTCAGTCGTGCATCAAATTTTCGAATAGCATTTTACCAAATCGAATATTCGATATGTGCTTTTTCAGCTAAGAAGAAGTAAAAACCTTTTCCCTCTAACCACGAGTCCAGTGTACAAGGGCTGACGATAATTTCTGCAAAAACCTCTTCAGGCGAGAGACTGCTATGCAGGTTGAGCACAGATTATTTTTTAAGGCGGCAAATTTGGCAGTTCGGATGTGCCAAAATCAATTAATTTCACGGCAAACTTTTTTGTCAAAATCTTTAAAAAAAATTAAGGCATCGAATATCAAATATTTGATCGAAAATAAAACCGTTTTTTCGAATAGTAAATTAATCGAAAATGCACAGGCCTACTCACACAGTCGCGCATTACATACGCACTGTGGACTTTTCTTTGTATTCGTGTACTTAGGAAAATTGGTCGAAAAATCGTTTTTTCTCAAAATTCTTCCCTCATCCACCCCAATTTTTTCCTAATCCATGTTTCTAAACTTTACTCCTGAACCCTAACCTTTTTTTTTGAACCCTCCACCCCCACCCTAACCCCTTTTCCCAAGTTTGGACAACCTGACTGTGGACTTGAGCGAACGAGTGCAAGTCCACAATCCGTCACTTTCCCCCGCAAATTGTGGACTTGAATGGGTTTCGAGTCCACAGTGCAAATGCAATGCCCGTACATGAGCTAACACGAGTGTATTTCATACAACATTCTTTACCTGGATGTGTGAACGGCCACGGATTGAAGAAAGCAATGAATGTGGTAGACATAATGAGAATTGTGACAGCGTGAATTATGACGACGATTCGAGAGTTCCATTCGTTGGAGTTTTGAGGCTGTAGGCGGCACAGCAACGCGTAGAGGGCGCACCACACTGTGAACGAGGCTGCCGTAAACAATAGAAACTCTGACACTTCCATGTTGGCCAGAAAATTAGGGCCTGGAAATAATCAGAAAAATTACTGTCAAATTAATTTTATGTACTCCAGGCAGCAAACTTTGTAACAAAATAAATATCAAAACCATCTAAAATGACATAATACACACAGAACCAGCATATTGGTACAAAATGTAAAAAAAAAACAAACAAGAGTTGTGATAAGGAAAAATGAACGGCAGTTAAATCTTGCATTATTTTCAGTGTGTTCTGTCAAAACTCGACTAAAAGTGAATTGTTTTACTTTAATGGTTTACACTATATTTTCCTTATTACAAAAAGTTACCATGCACGGACACCCAGGATTTTTCTTGTTATAAAATATGACATACAATAACATGTACCGGTACATGTATAAACCATGTAAAAATGTTTATTTGATGATAAAAATGCAAAATTAGAAGGGGAAGGTGTCTGGGGAAAAATCACCGTCGTGAACCGTCAGGAGCCGTCAGGAAGCAGTCGCAAACCGTCAGGAACCCTCGGGAAGCAGTCGGCGACCCGACAACCGACAGGAACCGTCAGTAACTGCCAGAAACCGTCAGGAAGCAGTCAGATACCGTCAAGGAAATTCATAATTGTTTTTAAAATAAGCGCGATTTTTTATTATTTTTAAATCAATTTTAGGTCTATTCTTTAATTATTAAAAAGTGAAAATATGGACATTAAAGATATTTTATAAAAAATAGAAAATTAAGTTTTTTTTTTATTAAAACTAAATGTAATATATAGTTTAATTTTTAAAAGTAATTTCTTTAAAAGTTAAATTTCTGAAAAGTTTGATTTTTAACCATTAGGGTTAATTTTTAAAGTTTGATTTTAAAAAAGGTTAAATTAACCAAAAACAATTGATTTTTAAATTAGCGTTTAAATTTTAAAAAATTAAAGTTTGGGGAATTTTCCTCATTTTTCTTAACGGTTCCTGACAACTTTCTGATGGTTCCTGACAGTTTGCTGACGGTGATTAGTGCGACTGTTGTCCCATAGGTTTAGCACATGGGGTCTCAGAGGGTGTCTGTGCATCTTTACGTTAAATGTTTTTAACTCCTAAATTCACTTCCCTTTAAAGTATTTTGATGGTTATTGAGTCATATTAAGGAGAATACATTGTACATGTAAGTGGTGACGAGTAAACAGAATTACTTCCCTTCAATTTTCTAAAGCTATATCCATAGCCTATAGCTTGTGCATAGCCTAGGGCTAAAACTTATAACGTTAAAAAGTGCAGGTAGGGCCCAACGTAAATGACCGCATAGTCACAAGGTTTGTGAGGTCGCCACCCTATTCATCAGCCATTGTTTATCAATAGGGTGGCGAGGTCATGGACCTTGCGACTATGCGGACATTTATGTACATATGTTTAGGCCTACCAGTATCTTTCCCAAAAAGCAAAATAAGTTAAGTTTTTTTTTTCCCTTATAGTTATACACTGAACAAAGATTTGAATGAAATTACCACCTGGGATCAACAGATCATCCAATTTTCAGATATACTTCCCACTAGTCTGTGAACTCCCCTTTTATACAGTGGTTTGTTGTCATTTTGCCTCGAAGTTAGAATCACATCCACAAATGTCCAGCTGGTTGTGTCCTGTAGTGGTTTTTCTTGATTGGAACACAAATAAGGCTGCGCCTAACGAAAATTCATCGAATACTCAAAAAGCATTTTACCAAATCGAATATTCGGTTTGTGCTTTACCACTCCAAACCAAACATGTCTTTCAGCTAGGAATAAGTGAAAATCCTTTTTCCTTTGCCGAAATGGCTGCTTTGACGTCATTTGCGTTCAACCACGAGTCTAGTGTACAAGGGCCGACTAGAATTTCTGCAAAAACTTTTCGGGCGAGAGACTGCTACTGTACATGCAAGTTACGACATAAAGTCTATAGTTTCAGCACAGATTATTTTTTGAGGCGGCAAATTCTGCAATAAAAATGCTACTGTAACATTCTGTGAGCTGTGAGTATGGATGCTATGTGCCAAAATCAATTAATTGCTCGGCAAACCTTTTTGTCAAAATCGTTTAAAAAATCCATGCATCGAATATCGAATAATCTAAAATAAAACCGATTTTTCGAATAGTAAATTATTTGAAAATGCACAGGCCTAAACACAAACAAAAAAGAACTACTTACGGTACATTGCCATTTTTGAATCAAAAACGTCTATTTCCGACAGTCTTTGACGAAGAAATCTCTCGTTACGACGCGACCAGCTGGTGTAAAGTTGGCTTGGGCTTGCTCCAGTACTTTCGGTATCGACTCCGATTCCAAAAAAGAACCCCAATTCCATTCGAGATCGATTCCATTTTTCGTATTATTATTATTATTATTATTATTATTTCTTTCTGGTATTCATACCAAGGATTCCTCAATAGTGCTCATTGCACTGTCACTCGCAAGCGTGAGGAAACCCATGAAGAATTATAATTAGAAATGGCCAGAGACACCGGGGATGATCCCCCTTGCTCTTCACGAAAGAATGCTCTGGGATCTTTAGAGTGCGTTTCCATATTACCTAACACACTGGACCAACCGCTTTACATCCCTTCCGAAGGATGGAGCAAGTGTGGTTGAGTGCCTTGCCCAAGGGCACAGGTACCGTAGCCGTGGGGAGGTTCGAACCTGCAACCCCAAGTTTTCACCTATGATTGCGAGTCAATGACCTAAGCCGCTCGGCCACGGTACCCCAAATCATCAAATGTTCACGTATGAAAACATACGTGTACATTGCAATTTCTTATTGTGTCAAGGACAACCTATTCTAATCGATTCCAGTGTGGAGTTGCCCAAGCTAGCGTGGAATTGAGCCCAAAGCTCGACGTGGGTTTTTTCCGCGAATGTAGAGTTAGTGTGCCTCTACGGACATGACGGAGGCCCAAGAAGAACGTCCAGGAGGCCCATGGTGGCGCTTTTATGTCACGCGCATTTATACAGCACACAACCGTTTAGTTTCGTTTGACGTTCTCTTTGGGCGTCCGTCAATACACAACTACCGGTATTCAACTGTTATCGTGATAAGGAGTTGAACGAGAGATTTCTTCGTCAAAGACTGTCGGAAATATACGTTTTTGATTCAAAAACGGCAATGTAAGTAGTGCTTTTTATTTGTTTTCTAATCAAGAATATCTAAAACCACTACAGGACACAACCAGCTGGAAATTTTTGGGTGTGATTCTAATTTTGAGGCAAAATGACAACAAACCACTGTATGAAAGAAGATGCTTCTTATACGGGAAATCCTGTAGGGACAGCATCATTCTGTCTAACTTCCCACTTGCACTTCTGTCAGAAACGTTGCATTTCTGAGATAAATAAATGATAAAATTACTGCATAAATTATTGCACAAAATTACGGCGCAAGCAGTCCGTGTGTAAGCTTGACAACAGAGGGCGCTGCTTGCGCGCGTGAATGGTAATATCTTGTGCACTTACCGTACTGAATGCAATTTTTAAAGGAGAAAATGTGATTTTTCTACAGAGAAGCAACATTTGCGACAAAAGTGCAAGTGGGAAGTCTCTCTTAAAATTAGATTATCTGTTGATTCCAGGAGGTAATTTCCTTCAAATCTTTGTTCAATGTATACGGAAAAAATACCATAATTAAGATTCTCCATTTTAAGTAGCCTAGTTTCACAGAGAATGTATTGTTTATTTAGGTGACAATCCAACTTAATTCAGTAGCGCCAAACAACACTATTTATACTTGTGGGGTGTTTATACAGAACTACAAAAATGATGTTTATGGTATTTTTGCTTCACTCGTGCTGCATTTCCCCGTAGCTTTGTGCACAAAATTTTGAGGACTCAAGGTAACCAAAATGGAGATCCACTTTTTGGTTACCTCAACCCGAGGCTGTGATTGGTCAGTTCCAAAATGGGCAGAGCTTACTGGATCGGTCTATTACGTGTCACGGGGAGAAAATGACACATTCATGACATTTGTTTTGTGATATCGTGTTCATGTTGATAAGTAACCTCAGCTCTTTCATCCGAAAAACCACATCTGAATAACCACATCACATGATAAAGTTACAGCTAGGTAACCCCGGCTCAGCTCGGCCTATAGAGTAGGCTTTTTAATCATATCATTTCAGTGAACAACAAGCCTATACTTTCAGTATTTAGAAGTACCGGTAATACAACACTAAATACATGTAGGCTAATACATGAAAAACAATCGGCATATTTTGTTGGCAAAACAGCGTGTTGGCCTTGGTCCAACTCGCCCCCTGGCCAACTTGTCCCTAAATACAAATACGCAAGTCGTGCTATGATCACCGCCCCTTTTTTCCATACAATCAGGGCTGGAAATTCGTCACTGAATTATGAAAGGGCACTGCCATTTGTGTTTTTGGAGGAGTCCTCTGGAGTTTAAAAAGGGCACCTCCATTTGAAAATGAAAAAGTCTATGGGAGAATTGCAAAAGGGCACCAAGGCCAAGACAAGGGGCAACAGAGGCAATGACCTCTGTGGCCTCCGTGAATTTCCAGCCCTGTTTAACAATACAACATGTACAAGTAACACACGAGTCATGTGTATAAAACGTCATCAAGTCTTTTTTTAGCGATTACGACATAAAACCTACACCCAACAATCGTGTAAATAAGAACATCTTAAAATGACATGCTGCCCTGACTTAACACAAACGGTTTTTACCTTTCACTTTCAGGGCTTGTTCGGGATGGAAATTTAGTTCCTGTTACAAAGCTTCATGTACAAAATGGGCTTGGTATGTCATCACAGGGTTGTTTTCGAAACATTGGTATCGACTGCAGGCTTTGGATCAACATTGATTTTAAAACTTAGCATTTATCAAACATTATTGTTTATTATAACACCAATTATTTTATGCAATTGTTACAAAATAAATAATACAGTTTTCGGACGATTACTGTATGTTTTGACCAGTCTTATGTTGCCCACTTCTGCAAAGCCAATGTCAAAGCCTTTCGTTTTAAAAAGGTCATAATGACGTGTCCAAGTTGCGAAGTGAGGTGCGTTTAGGCTGGATCCGAATTAGTGGCTTTGGCTGCTGCTATGGCTGTTGCTATGTCGTTGCTATGGGCGGACAATGGCAGTCCTTAAAAACAGCACAGCAACAGCCACAGCCACAGCTAAAGCCACTAATTCGGATCCAGCATTATTCGATTGTGTGCCAGACTGGTGGGCTCTTTCCGCTAAAGGGCGCTATACCACGCGCGCGTGGGTGATTTTTATAATAGACAGCCGAAGTGTGACGTGGTTGCCATGACAATGGATCCAAACTATCATGGCCGTCGGGAAAAGGTGACGTATTCACTTCGGCAGTCTATTCGGGTGTATGTATTAAAAGCACCATGTACAGTTATAATTCCTATATGTACAACATTTGTGAGTGCACCCAAGTAAATCGGGCCTCCATAGGAACTGATACTAAATGGCAATTTTTCAAAAAATCATTTTTAAAAACTCGCAACTCTCTCAGCTTCTCGTAATAACAACCAAATTACCCATTAAAGTCTCATCTTTTCAGTTCAGTTCAATTTTACAGGCCGAGTAATCCGTCACTTTTATTCCCTAATTTCCACTTGAAACAAAACCACCCCTGTAAGAGTGAAAATTGCCGAACAGACCAGCATCCATTTTGGAAAAAAAGTCACATACGCTACTATACTGGGAAAAATAGGAGAATATAAGGACAGGTAAAGGGCGCTTCATCTTGATTTGTGGTTGGTCGTCTTTGCGCATGCGCATTGTGTGTTATATATTTAAAATGTAGGCAATGTACTTTATTTACATTTGGATATGTCCGACTCGCACGGCCGGGTTATACATGTCAATGCAAAATATACGCACAGTTTACTAAAAAACCAAACAGAACACGGGCAGAGTTCTGACCGTCATGGCTGCCCTTTACCGATCCTTATATTTTCGCAGTAAGCGATATGATCGGGAACCAATCTAGCCAAATAGGTGTTCTTACGCATGCGCTGCGCAGTGTTCATAATTATTTATTTATGGGGCTACCCTCGTCCAGGAAAATGTTAATGTAATTTTTAAAAAAAGGTAGCCTAGCTGGAGTAAACGATCCTTATTAGCTTCATGCACGTTTTGAATATTACTTCAATTTACTTGCTACCTTTCGTTTTGTGTCCTATATTTATGATAAGCAAAACTTGCTATCTCGCTAAGGAAAACCAAGCTGACTGCGTACAATGCCACCCCTCCGATTTTGAAGAAGAGTATCGGTTGCGGATGCAACAAATGTCGATATAATAAGACAGTTCCGACCACCACTCGGCAAAACGTGAAAATCACGAGGAAAGCCCAATCGTTGAGTTCGTAAAGAAATCCTGTTGTGATTCCTGAGGTTCGCATGAACCACATCTTCCGGAAGCACATTTTTGTATTTTATTATTATTTCTTTCTGGTATTCATACCAATGATTCCTCAAAGGTGCTCATTGCACTGTCACTCGCAAGCGTGAGAAAACCCATGAAGAATTAGAATTAAAAATGGCCAGAGACACCGGGGATGATCCCCCTTGCTCTTCACGAAAGAATGCTCTGGGATCTTTAGAGTGCGTTTCCATTACCTAACACACTGGACCAACGGCTTTACATCCCTTCCGAAGGATGGAAGAAGTGTGGTTGAGTGCCTTGCCCAAGGGCACAGGTACCATAGCCGTGGGGAGGTTCGAACCTGCAACCCCAAGTTTTCACCTATGATTGCGAGTCAATGACCTAAACCGCTCGGCCACGGTACCCCACCAATTAATTACTGAAAAAACTTTGGCCCAATTCCGCTCAAACTTCTTGCATATATCCTCAACGGATTACCCTATAGTGTGTGCCTCAGTGCCCCCTTAAAGGGCCCCTTATTTAGGATTTTTATCAATGAAATCTACGCTTTAAAACCATTCTACTCAGTTAAAGTCATAAAAATCCTATTTGGAGCTTGCTTTGGGGGTTAAAACAAAGGTTTTTAGTTTTTATGCTAATGAAAATATGCATATTCATGACCAAGGTCACGATGTCACAAGAGGCAAACGCAGGAAAATCACATTCAACTGTGCACAAAAGATTCCACTTTTTTCTCAATTTTCCTGAAACTTTTGTAATCCATGGCTGTTTGAGTTTGTTCTACATGTTTCATGTTGTAAGCCATGACAAAACTGGGGGTAGAAACTGCAGCAATTTGCCACAAGTCCAACTTGAGGTATTATGTTTTTTCTTAACTTTCCCCTTCTGTCTTCCTTACGTGATGCACTCCGAACAGCGCCCTCTGTCTGTGATTTATTGCAATGAAATCTTCAAAGTTCAAAAAGGCCACCTTTTATTGATTTTACATCCAAACGAACAATAGTATGTCTTGCTGAACAAGTAATCCGTCATTATGAAGCAAAGATTAGGCAAAAAGTTGTTTAGCATGTCACAGGCCCTTTAAAGGTGGAGTTCAGTCAGTTCACTTAACGGTCAGGTCCACCGTGGGAAATATTGGCCTCAAGCCTAGGCCCATATACAAACATATATATAGTGTGTGTTCTTTGATAAAGGCCCTTTTGTTGCCGTGCATAAAAGCAGCTCAGTCATCCTATCTGGGGGCCATGCAGTGTGTCGTAATGGGACCTCCATCCATATCAGGCCTTTATAGAAAGATTGTGTCTGCTAAACAGGGTGCCTTCCGGAGTCGCCCTCTGGAGCGTACGTGAATTTTTTTGGCGGTGCATTAAGCATATATTAAGCATCTGAGAATTAAGCATATAGTATCCCGCAATAGTGTGGAAACCGTTTAATGCTGCGCGGAAAGTTAAAATTTGTTGAGCTTGGTCCACGATGCTTGGCTTTTCTAACGAGCAGCTAAGAAAATGTTGTATCGGAGAAGCTCTTGAGTCATCAAATTTTCGATTTTGGAAGGCCAGGTAACTTGGAGCTTGTGCAAAGCGGTGAGAGCAGCGCGCGGGTGTGTTTTCTCTTGATAATGCGACCGCCGTTTTAGGCAATGTCCAGCAACTGAATGTATAGTACTAGTGCCTATACCTAGATGCGTAAATGGCCACGGGTTGTACAAGACACCAAACACGATCATCAGAACCAGAACAGACACAGCGTGGATGAGCACCACGATTCGGTAGTTCCATTCGTACGACCTGTGAGGTTGACGGTAGCAAATTACGCCATAAAGGGATGACCACACGGCAAAGGATACAGCCGTCAGCAGTACGATTGTTGATAACTCCATTGTGTAGCTGAGTTCTCTGGTCGAGTTGTTGGGATTGGGAAGCAGATGAACATAATTTTACCTTAATTGGTATAACGCCAAAAGGCATTGCCTTTTGGTTGTATTCGAACTACATATAGTCTATATAATTATGGTTATAGCGATCAAGCTAGTCTACCATTACTTTAAACCATATATAGCTTAATTAAACAAATTTAAACTAAACATAGGCTTACATTAAGCATTCCACCAAACGTGAACTTGCTATACAGTATACGAGGCAGAATGTGTCGGGTACCAACGTGCTCTTTTCCCGTAGCGTAAAATCAAAATGGCAGCGCTCATCAGCACATTATTTATCGAGAGATAATTGCGACATACGAGCAACTACATGTACGTACGGGACTCGTGGTTCACATAAACATTCTACAAACGAAAAGGCCTTCTAAAATACCTCAAACAAAGTCACTTTTAATACCCGCAGAGATCATTTTTCAGAGGTTTTTAAACATTACGCAGTTGCCTTCGAGTCCGAAGTCAAGTCAAACTGCCTTCGAGTCCCAAGTCAAGTCAAACTGCCTTCGAGTCCCAACTCAAGTCAAACTGCCCTCGAGTCCCAAGTCAAGTCAAACTGCCCTCGAGTCCCAAGTCAAGTCAAACTGCCTTCGAGTCCCAAGTCAAGTCAAACTGCCTTTGAGTCTCAGGTCAAGTCAAAATGCCTTCGAGTCCCAAGTCTAGTCAAAATGCCTTCGAGTCCCAAGTCAAGTCAAACTGCAGCCTTTGAGTCCCAAGTCAAGACAAACTGCCTTCAAGTCAAGTCAAACTGCCTTCGAGTCCCAAGTCAAGTCAAGTTAAACTGCCTTCGAGTCTACAAGTCAAGTCCAGTATAAGTGAACATCGAGATAAGTTTCGAGTTTCGAGTCTTAAATCTTTACAACACTGGATTTTATTACAAAATATTCTTTCGAAATCGTCCACATAATTATTATAAAACAATGCACACATATACTTCGTAGTCACATGACATTGCAAAATCACTAGAGTACTTCTACAAAGATGAAGAAATAGTACATAACTGCGCTGGCCTGGTATAGACCCTTTGCATCGGTGGCCATGGTTGTTGGCGGATCTTCTAATCCAAAGGGGAATTATAATAGGAAAAAACGGGAAAAGAATATTTCCCATTATGTTTTGTACTGTACGATTAAAAGCCTGGACAATTGCATCACAACTCACTCATTTTTCTATCTTTACAAAATGTTAAACTCGATACATGTAGTATATAATTGCATATGTACACTACAACAACTTAACTACATACTCTAGTAGTACTACACGTTGCAAAACATTTGTGGAATACATGTATTAATTAGGGTTTGTTTTGCGCTTATATTCAAAATTACACTTAAAATCTAGACTAAGACCCGTTCACGTCACACAGAGAAATCGCTTCGTTTGACGAAGATTAGTTAATCATCGTTAGTTAATGAAGCGTGCCTTACATCTCACTTAAAGGGCTATGACATGCTAAAAAACTTTTTGCCTAATCTTTGCTTCATATGATGGATTACTTGTTCGGCAAGACATGCTATTGTTCGTTTGGATTTAAAATTAATTAAAGGTAGCCTTTTTTTAACTTTGAAGATCTCATTGCAAAAAACCACAGACAGAGGGCGCTGTTTAGAGTGCATCACGTAAGGAAGACAGAAGGGAAAAGTTAAGACAAAACATAAGACTTCAAGTTAGACTTGTGGCAAATTGCTGCAGTTTTCTCCCCCAGTTTCGTCATGGCTTACAACAGGAAACATGTAGAACAAACTTAAACAGTCATGGACTACAAAAAGTTACGTTTGAGAAAAAAGTGGAATCTTTTGTGCACAGTTGAATGTGATTTTCCCGTGTTTGCCTCTGTGACATATGCATATTCGCATTAGCATAAAAACTAAAAACCTTTGTTTTAACCCCTAAAACAAGCTCCAAATAGGATTTTTATGAATGTAACCGAGTACATGTATATTGGTTTTATAGATTTCATTGATAAAAATCCCAAATAAGGGGCTCTTTAACGAAGATCGAATGAAGCTGTGCAATGCCTCCATCTCGTTACGTTTCAAATCGCTTTGTCGAACGAAGGGAGCGTTCACATTACAACTTTGCTTCGTCGAATGAAGCTACATGTATTTGCTTCATCAAAAGAAGCGATTCTAATCTTCATCGAATGAAGATGCGTGCGTTCACATCAGGATATCTCTTCGTCGAATCATTGTCGAATCTTCGTCAAACAAAGCGACTTCTGTAGTGATAACGGGGTCTGAGACATCAATTTTGTTAACCAGCACAATAAGAGATGGATGAATATTTACACTGTCACAATACACTGATCCTTATTACAACATAATGTCTAATTACAAAAATATCAAATTATACAAAACGTGAGTACTTTCATTTAACCAGTAATTAATAGCATTAATAGTATTAAAAATAAAATAAATCAGGCACTCTGTAAGGCATTGATAAACATTATGGTAAACCTCTCCCTCCAAGTTAAGAAATTGGCTGAAATGCAGCACAGAGAGTAGTGTATAAACGTATATAGACTCTTGGCACGGGCGGCCATGACAGGGGGCAGTCACATTGTCACTGTGATCATGCATGAGTAGGCACTTTGTGGATCTATTATAACATCATTTAGATATGAAAACATGCCCCCAGTGATGGCTGCTGGTGCAAAGTGTAAATGGGGTACGATTTTGAAGGAACATTTTTGTGACCGTAAAATTGGAATAGGATAGATTGTATGATTTGTTTAGGGGTGGGGAGGCGGGGTGGGGAGGCGGGGGGGGGGGGGGGGGGGGGGGGGGGGGGGAGGGGGGGAGAGAAGGGAGGGGAGGGGGGAGGGTGTGGGTGGGGGGCGGTGGAGGGGTTGGTTGTTTTTGATGAAATAACAGTATTTACTGGATTATGATACAGTATTATAATTGGCTGTTCCGATTCGGGTCGGAACAGCCTTTGTTTTCGTTACGATTTTTTTTTTTTTTTTGGCTGTTCCGATTCGGGTCGGAACAGCCTTTGTTTTCGTTACGATTTTTTTGGCTGTTCCAACACGGTTGGGAACAGCCTTTGTTTTCGTTACGATTTTTTTTTTTTTTTTTCTTTTCCTTCTTCCACTTTTTTCGGACGCTATTTCGGGCACTTGCACATTCATGATTGACTTCAAACTTCACATGGACATTGGTCACTATGTGAATTAGTGCATAGTACTAATGACGTAATCATGACGTCATCACGTGTCAGATTAAAGGGGTATGAAGTTTAATAAATTAAATATTCAAAAATCAATAAAAATTCAACCGTTTGACCTACGATCTTGATTCCTTCGCCATATACGATGACTAACAAAAGTCTTTAAGATGCGCACACGCCTTGACCTTTGACCTCGTTTCCTATTGGTCAAACAGATTTTGCCTTGCCATTTGAAAGTGGTGCAAGATATTTGGACAAAGTCACTTGTGTTACACTTCGACTAGGGTGGGGTATCTAAAAAATATGTTGGTGACCTTTGACCTTGCTCACTTCCGGTCGAAACCGGAAGTGGCCCTTAGTTTGAAAGTGAAAGGAGGTATTGAGATGGGGTCAATGGTGTTATTACCAGAGGCCCTTAAGCTTTCCAAAAATATAAGTGATGACGTCATCGCACGAAATAGCGCCCTCTACCGACAAGATGATTACGTAATTAAATATTCAAAAATCAATAAAAAATCAACTGTTTGACCTACGATCTTGATTCCTGTGGCATATACGATCACTAACAAATGTCTTTAAGATGCGCACAGGGCTTGACCTTTGACCTCGTTTCCTATTGGTCTAACAGATTTTGCCTTTCCATTTGAAAGTGGTACAAGATATCTGCATGTGGTCAACTGTATTACACTTCGACTAGGGTGGGGTATCCAAAAAATATGGCGGTGACCTTTGACCTTGCTCACGTCCGGTTCAAACCGGAATGGGCTATATAGACTGTGCACTACTAATAGGGAAACGCGAAATTGAGTATTTCACTTGTACACAAGCAATGGCCTATTGACTGTGCACTTCGAGGAAACATGAAAATACGTATTTTGGTTGTACACAGGCAATGGCCTATTGACTGTGTACTGCGAGGAAACGGGAAAATACGTAATTTGTTTGTACACAGGCAATGGCCTATTGACTGTGCACTGCGAGGAAACGGGAAACTAAGTATTTTGCTTGTACACAGGCAATGGCATATTGACTGTGCACTTCGAGGAAACATGCAAATACGTATTTTGCTTGTACACGGGCAATGCCCATTGACTGTGTACTTCGAGGAAACGGGAAAATACGTATTTTGTTTGTACACAGGCAATGGCATATTGACTGTGCACTGCGAGGAAACGGGAAAATACGTATTTTGCTTGTTGGCTGTGCATCTCTTTTTCTTCTTCCACTTTTTTCAGACGCTATTTCGGGCACTTGCACTTTCATGATTGACTTCAAACTTCACATGGACATTGGTCACTATGTGAAGTTGTGCACAGTACTAATGACGTCATGATGACATCATCACGTGTCAGATTAAAGAGGCATGAAGTTTAATAAATTAAAAATTCAAAAATCATTAAAAAATCAACCGGTTGACCTACGATCTTGATTCCTTCGCCATATACGATGACTACCAAGGGTCTTTGAGATGCGCACACCCCTTGACCTTGGACCTCGTTTCCTATTGGTCAAACAGATTTTGCCTTTCCATTTGAAAGTGGTACAAGATATCTGGATGTGGTCAACTGTATTACACTTTGACCTAGGGTGGTGTATCCAAAAAATATGGTCGTGACCTTTGACCTCGTTTCCTATTGGTCTAACAGATTTTGCCTTGCCATTTGAAAGTGGTACAAGATATCTGGATGTGGTCAACTGTATTACACTTCGACCTAGGGTAAGGTATCCAAACATATAGCAACACCTTTGACCTTCCCTACATGTCAGATTAAAGGGGCATGTAATAATATTCAATATTTAAAAATCGATAAAAACTCAACCGTTTGACCTACGATCGTGATTTATTCATATACGATCACTAACAAAGGTCATCCCGAACACCATATATGTTTATAAAAAGGAGGGGAACAGCCATGTGTTCGTTGTCAAGAACGAACACAGGTCTAGTTTTTTTTTTTTTTTCTTTTCCTTCTTCCACTTTTTTCGGACGCTATTCCGGGCACTTGCACATTCATGATTGACTTCAAACTTCACATGGACATTGGTCACTATGTGAAGTTGTGCACAGTACTAATGACGTCATGATGACGTCATCACGTGTCAGATTAAAGGGGCATGAAGTTTAATAAATTAAATATTCAAAAATCAATATAAAATCAACCGTTTGACATACGAACTTGATTCCTTCGCCATATATGATGACTAACCAATGTCTTTAAGATGCGCACACGCCTTGACCTTTGACCTTGTTTCCTATTGGTCAAACAGATTTTGCCTTGTCATTTGAAAGTGGTACAAGATATTTGGACGGGGTCAATTGTGTTACACTTCGACTAGGGTGGGGTATCCAAAAAATATGGTGGCGACCTTTGACCTTGCTCAATGTGTTAGATTAAAGGGATATTTGATAAAATTAAATGTTCAAAAATCAATAACAAATCAACCGTTTGAGCTATGATCTTCATTCCTGCGCCATATACGATCACTAATAAATGTCTTTAAATGATGACGTCAGGACGACGTCATCACATGTCAGATTAAAGGGGCATGGAAACAGATAAATGAAATATAAAAAATCAACCGTTTGAGCTACGATCTTGATTCCTGCGCCAAATATGATCACTAACAAAGGTCTTTCACTAATGACGTCATAATGACGTCATCACGTGTCAGATTAAAGGGGCATCAAATAAAATAAATGGGATATAAAAATTCCGTAAGAAATCAACCATTTTAGCTACTATCTTGATTCCTGCGCCATATACAATAACTAACAAAGGTCTTTAACTGATTACGTTATGATGACGTCATCACGTGTCAGATTAAAGGGGCATGATGTTTAATAAATTAAATATCAAAAATCAATACAAAATCAACCGTTTGACCTACGATCTTGATTCCTTCGCCATATACGATGACTAACAAGGGTCTTTGAGATGCGCACACCCCTTGACCTTGGACCTCGTTTCCTATTGGTCAAACAGATTTTGCCTTGCCGTTTGAAAGTGGTACAAGATATCTGCATGTGGTCAACTGTATTACACTTGGACCTAGGGTGGTGTATCCCAAAATATGGTCGTGACCTTTGACCTCGTTTCCTATTGGTCTAACGGATTTTGCCTTTCCATTTGAAAGTGGTACAAGATATCTGCATGTGGTCAACTGTATTACACTTGGACCTTGGGTGGTGTATCTAAAAAATATGGTCGTGACCTTTGACCTCGTTTCCTATTGGTCTAACGGATTTTGCCTTGCCATTTGAAAGTGGTACAAGATATCTGCATGTGGTCAACTGTATTACACTTGGACCTAGGGTGGTGTATCCAAAAAATATGGTCGTGACCTTTGACCTCGTTTCCTATTGGTCTAACAGATTTTGCCTTTCCATTTGAAAGTGGTACAAGATATCTGCATGTGGTCAACTGTATTACACTTAGACCTAGGGTGGTGTATCCAAAACAAATGGCCGTGACCTTTGACCTTCCCTACATGTCAGATTAAAGGGGCATGTAATAATATTCAATATTTAACAATCGATAAAAACTCAACCGTTTGACCTACGATCGTGATTTCTTCATATACGATCACTAACAAAGGTCATCCCGAACACCATATATGTTTATAAAAAGGAGGGGAACAGCCATGTGTTCGTTGTCAAGAACGAACACAGGTCTAGTTTTTTATTCTTTTCCTTCTTCCACTTTTTTCAGACGCTATTTCGGACACTTGCACATTGATGATTGACTTCAAACTTCACATGGACATTGGTCACTATGTGAATTAGTGCACAGTACTAATGACGTAATGATGACGTCATCACGTGTCAGATTAAAGGCGCATGAAGTTTAATAAATTAAATATTCAAAAATCAATAAAAAATCAACCGTTTGACCTACGATCTTGATTCCTTCGCCATATACGATGACTAACAAAAGTCTTTAAGATGCGCACACGCCTTGACCTTTGACCTCGTTTCCTATTGGTCAAACAGATTTTGCCTTGCCATTTGAAAGTGGTGCAAGATATTTGGACAAAGTCACTTGTGTTACACTTCGACTAGGGTGGGATATCTAAAAAATATGTTGGTGACCTTTGACCTTGCTCACTTCCGGTCGAAACCGGAAGTGGCCCTTAGTTTGAAAGTGGTAGGAGGTATTGAGATGGGGTCAATGGTGTTATTACCAGAGGCCCTTAAGCTTTCCAAAAATATAAGTGATGACGTCATCGTACGAAATAGCGCCCTCTAGCGACAAGATGATTACGTAATTAAATATTCAAAAATCAATAAAAAATCAACGGTTTGACCTACGATTTTGATTCCTTTGGCATACACGATCACTAACAAATGTCTTTAAGATGCGCACACGCCTTGACCTTTGACCTCGTTTCCTATTGGTCAAACAGATTTTGCCTTTCCATTTGAAAGGGGTACAATATAACAAGATGGGGTCAACTGTGTTACACTTCGACTAGGGTGGGATATCCAAACATATAGCAACACCTTTGACCTTCCCTACATGTCAGATTAAAGGGCATGTAATAATATTCAAAATTTAAAAATCAATAAAAACTCAACCGTTTGACCTACGATCGTGATTTCTTCATATACGATCACTAACAAAGGTCATCCCGAACACCATATATGTTTATAAAAAGGAGGGGAACAGCCATGTGTTCGTTGTCAAGAACGAACACAGGTCTAGTTACAATTGATTTGATTTGATTTGGTTTAAAGGGCCCTGAAATGCTCAATAACTTTATGCACAGTTTTTGCTGCATATGAAGGATTACTTGTGTAGAAAGACAATACTACTGTTCATTTTGATGCCCCATGAATAAAAGGAGGCTTTTTTTCAACTTTACAGAAACTAATAGAAAGAGGGCGCTGTTTGAGCATGTCACTTTAGGAACACCAGCAGAAAAGCAAAGAAAAAACATAAGACTTCAAACTGGAATTGTGGAAAATTGTTGCAGTTAGTTATGGTTTACAGCAGGCAACATGTAAATAAACACAAACAATCATGGGTTACAACAGTTTCTGCAAGTTTGGGGGAAGATACTGAAATCTTTTATGCACAGTTGAATGAGATTTTCCTGTGTTTGCCTAATGTGACATCACAACTTTGCTCATGAGTTATGCAATTTAGCATTAGCATACAAATTTTTAAAAACTTGATTTTAACCCCCAAAACAGCTTCCAATTATCGTTGTTATGACTGTAAATGAATGGAGTAGATCCATACCACAGATTTCATTGATAAAAATACCATTTCAGGGACTCTTTAAGTCATTTATCTACAAGTATGTATACATGTAATTACTTGCTTAGTACTACAATAGCAAAAGATAGTGAAAAATAAAAAAATAAAAATTTTAATGAAAAACAGCTGCACACATTTTCGTGTCAATTAACAATTCAATGTACATTGTAGCTAGAAATTGCATGTACATAATTGATTTTCACACCGTTGATTTGCTAGACTGTAACTGTTGGAAAACCCTAAACTTAGGAGTGTGCGAAAATATCTCAAATTTTAGAAAACATTTTTTCCCCAGCTCAGCCTGCCATGTGTGCTACTGCTAGTCTCGTTTGTTTTGCACTAAATGTCTTCAGCCATGGCCAACAACCTAATTCTTTCTGTAATACTTATATATATTTATGAAAGTTTGGACGATATTTTCAAATAAACTCGGAAAGTCAAGTTTGACTGACGATTTATCTCTTGTTACTAAATCATTTCCCTTGAATTTGGTATCATTGGAAAGCCCTGTTATTCCTCTTTACAGTGATGTGTCATTTGTTATGATTAATCAATTGGGGGATGTGCAGTATAGCGGAATACAGGGGTGGGTGAAAAGTGAAATGTCACAAAATTCACTGCTATTAGTATGTCATGCAGTGCATTCCCCTTTTGCTTGGAGGATGGGAATGTGTCAATGCACTTTTTGACAATAGCAATGCATTTTGTGACATTTCACTTTACACCCGCCCCCGTATTCAGCTGTGCTGCACATCCCCCAATTGCTTAATCATAACAAATGACACATCATCGTAAAGAGGAATAACAGGGCTTTCCAATGATACCAAATTCAAGGAAAGAAATCGTCAGTCAAACTTGACTTTCCTTACTTTTTTTGAGGAGTTTATATTGCATTTTGTTTAATTTATTATGCTGTGCTATCTAAAATCTTGAAAAATTCAGAATTGTTCTATTTTAGTTTGAATTTATTTGTAGTGGGTGCACTGTGTGCATTTGTTAGAAGTACAATACAACAGTAAGCAAAAATGTGATTGTGTAAATAAAACAACGACGATTAAAAAAAGAAGACAAAAATTCACAAGTCAATTAACATGAGGTGAAACTTGAACTTTGGAGATACAACGAGCTTGAAATTAATTTTAAAATCAAATTTTAACCCTTGCGCTGAGCTGCCAACCCTTCAAGATTTTGCAACAAATTCCTTGGAAAATGGCTTGGGCCAATTTCATAAAACATGTTACGCTTAATCGAAAATGTTGGATTAAGCACAGCCAAAAAATTCGCTTAAGCGAAGGCCTATTTCATAAAGCTTGTTGTTCTAAGGGCACGTAGTAAGTGCGCACACAACGTTGCCGTCTGTTTTGTTCGAACACGTTCATCGTCTGCTTTCATAAGTCGACGTCCAAATTTTTAAGTACCATTATCGATGTTTCCATTTTGGGATAATTATCACTACCACACATCATGCCACAGAAGACCCTTGCCTGTCGTTGACTGAAATATTTCAACAACAGCTGAAAGTTGTGTATCTGTTGGAATATGTGTCTCGATTTTGCCGATGGCGATGCGTTAGCAAAAAAGCAGTAGGTTAGCATGCGGTTTGGTTTGCTAGTGCTTAAACAGTTTTATGAAATGGAGAGAGCGCTGCTTAATCAAAAATCTGGTGCTAACATGTTTTATGAAATTGGCCCCTGGTCACCGACACAGATAAAACGCTCCTGTAGCCGATTTCACAAAACCCTACGCACCGCGTAAGCCCACCTGCGCAAATTTTTATCGCATAAGTTGCGCAACATTCCTGGGACTTACGCCATTTTCAAAAGTTGCACAAGCTCTGCACTTTTTCTTGAAATCGGTTGTTGGATTGTCAGTTAACATCAGAAATTTTAAAATTTTTCTTTAGTTAGAGAAGTTGAAAAATCGACCTATTTTCCCGTTATCTTCAAAATCTGGAAAAGTGGGCATCTCTGCACCAGATCTATCGATGAGGCACCACATTTTCTCCAATGATGGGGCACTTCCAATAGAAAATCAAATAGAGCATGGATGTTTGTTTGCATTCACAAAACTATTGACCAGTAAATAGGTGACCATTACCAGTCAATATATGCACACATGTACGACGTGATGTACATACTTTTTCAATTCTAGCAATCACACAGTCCCTCGGGTTGTCTAGACAAGAACTATTGACCTCTTTTGTAGTCAATATTTGCGTTTTATATACCTCATGCGTAGATTCATGTCATCTGATTGGTTAAAAGTGGTGGCATTGAATTAGCTAGACCTGGCGCGTGTAGAATTCTGACTATGCACGTGGGCATAGTCATTTAGCGGGTTACGAACGCGCGCATAACGTTTGTAGCATAGATGTGCACCAACTATATGTATGCATCTGGGTGCTTCACGTTTTGTCGTCTGTCGTACATGATGAAGCCCTTAAGAAAATAAGAGAAGTGGCCTACAGTGAAAACTGTGTCGGGTGAAATGTGCTACTGAAGTGCCAGGTGATTATGCTACAATTTTGTTGCTGTAAATATACACATTCGGTATATAAAACAAATATTGACTGCTGTTTATTCGGGTCATGGTTAAGATTATAGGCCCCTAGGTAATCTCAAAGCCATGACTATGCCCCTCGGCTTCCGCCTCGGGGCATAGTCATGCCTTCGAGATCACCTTGGGCCTATAATCTTAACCATGCCCCTCATTGCAATCAATATTTGTATACTATTGAACTATAGGTTACTAATCTGCTAAATGGCCATTGCGCATTCTTACATTTTCAACTGTGGTGCTCTGTCCAGTGATTTTTGCGTTGTCATGCGACTTCTTTTCGGTCTTCAATGTCCATTGGCGAAACAACTTCGTGTACTTATGGTACGTAAAGTTCAAAATATTCACCATCAGAATCCAGCTGACTAAATAGAGCGCTACCGCACCGACTTTAAAGAACATCGCGGGCAGTGGATGCATCAACTCACAGTAGAGAAAATACGTACCGATTCCGATGCGACAAATAATGAACGTAAGCAGAAATACGAGATCGTTGATTTCGTATACGAGGGAGCCCTTTCGGCCTGTCTGACGCATAAACCAGCGTATCTGGAGGAACGGGTTGCTGAGTTCCGCTCCAAAAATAGTCGCTCCGACTTCGGTTCCGGAGTGTTCCCAGATGAGCGCGGCTATTATTCCCATAATTGTGATGAAATGGTGAATGAGCATGACTCCCGACTCTTGATCGCGAAACCACACACACCAGCAGAAGTCAAACACGAAGTACCCGAGGCACACAATCATAGTGCATATCTCATGTATGCTAGATTTTCCACCTACGTGTAAAATCAGAAAAATTAGTGTTAAACCTCCTGGTATTGGGTCTTAAAAAAAAAGGGCAAATTCACTCCACTTGCCTTCGTGGGGTACCGTGGCCGAGTGGTTAGGGCCATTGACTCGCAATCATGGGTGAAAACAGGGGGTTGCGGGTTCGAATCTGGCTGCGGTACCTGTGCCCTTGGGCAAGGCACTCAACCACACTTGCTCCATCCTTCGGAAGGGATGTAAAGCCGTTGGTCCAGTGTGTTAGGTAATGGTAACGCACTCTAAAGATCCCAGAGCATTCTTTCGTGAAGAGCAAGGGGATTCCCCGGTGTCTCTGGCCATTTCTAATTCTAATTCTTCATGGGTTTCCTCACGCTTACGAGTGACAGTGCAATGAGCACTATTGAGGAATCGTTGGTATGAATACCAGAAAGAAATAATAATAATAATAATAATAATTTACAAATAACACAGAGGCCGAGAGATGTAACATTTATCAGTCAGTAATGTGTATGACCATCTCTTGTGTCAAGGCTGACTGCACCAGCCTTAGTAAGAGCCACTAAGGCAGGGTGTGCCACTTTGCCTGAAGTGCCTCCCTGAGCTCCTGCCCTTCTATGGTTGTTTAGGAAACGTGCAGCTTCGGAGGTGAGCTTATCCCATGTAGGTTTAATCAGGATTTACCCACAAACAGGAAATGTCACTGTGAGAATCACTTTGTTCAAACGGGTCCAGTTGGACCAAGAGGATTCACTGAAGTGTATTGGTCTTGAAAGCGATTCCAAAAGTGATCGGTCAATCAGTGTCTTGTTATCCACAAGCTCACTGTATTCAATAGGGCGTTTTCGCATGGGGTCAAAAGGTCATGACCCTCCCGTATTTGTCCTCCAGATGGGGAGAGAACGATAGAGCCACGTGGGAAAATGAGCAGAAAAGCACATGCTCTATTGTTCTCTTCCGATCTGAAGGACAAACATGGGAGATGTTTAGTCCCCTTATTTTTAAGGCTTTTCCAATATGTCAGGACTGCCTCAGCAATAGTTGGGCCAACTCTAACTTATTATTGTTAAATAAGGAAGTTCTCACAATGTATTGGCTTTGTGTTGGATGTCAATTGGGGGGTGGGCGGAGACGGTAGCTTCGTGACTTGGCCCAGGGCACAGGCAATATGCGTATAGAATTTTTTTAAAATAATTTTAGCAAATATATGTTCTGTGTAGCCATTTTAAGTTCGGATAGACAGGTCCTTGGACCACAGTGTTTTGTTATACTTTTGTTTATCCAGGCCAGCTTATAATGCTTTTGTTTAGTCCCCGTCTTCCCCTTTGCCTGCCCCGACAACCCAGTGCCCACCTTCCCCATTCCCGTCCCTCTGATATCCCTTCAGCCCATCCCTCTCTTTGTTCACCGTTTTTGTTCTTTTCACATACATTTAAAGGCGGAGGCTCGTCGGTGCGCGCGCCGGGGCCAGGTTCGTGCCACGAAGTGTGCCGCTCTATGCCTTTGCTATGGAGCTGCATATTTCGCGGCACGAATTTGGGCTCAAGCGCATTGACGGGCCTCTGCCTTTAAATCAAATTTTTATTTTACATGTATGTTTTTATTCTACTCTCATGTGCTTGTATTGGTTTTGATTGATGGCCGAATAAATAATAATAAATAATAAGGTATTTTTTTAGTTTATGCCACAACTCGAATTTAAGGAAAATAATTATTGGAATCGATAGCTTGGACGATTTTAGAATACCTTTCCAATTGGCATTTCCGTCGCAAATGTTGCGTTTCCATGAAAATTCTGTGTTTTTGTCTTGTCCGCCTCCATACAAAAGTGTGTGAAACTCCTGCCAGCCGAGCAGTGTGTAAAGTGTGCGAAGAAAGAGGGCATGCGCGTGATGATCCGTTTGGTTTCTGGCCGGCCGCTTTGCGTGCAATCATATGCAATATTTTTTCCGTGATTTTTCTCTAAAACTAAGCCTTTGCGACGGAAATGCATGTAAGTATTCCTATTCTAAAATCGTCCAAGCTACCGATTCCAATAATTATTTTCCTTAATTTCGAGTTGTGGCAAAAAATACCAATAATAATAATAACTTATAAGTAGACATAGTACGGCCAAATCACTTGCTTTCATACCAGGGTGGGTGAACGGCCATGGGTTGTAATAAATTCCGAAGATGTACGACACAATGACGATCGTCACGGCGTGTATCAAGGTTATGGCTCGGCACTTCCATTCGTATGACCGCTGCGGACTCAGATAGCAGAACAGACTATACAGGGATGACCAGAAGATGCACGACGCAACGACGAGAAAACTGATTGCGGTAGGGCTAAGCTCCATTCTGAACTTCTGTCAAGGAAAGACATTAATTACAAAAATGAAACGTAACTATAGTTGAAATATTTCTGTCAGTCGCACATCCTCGCACTTTTGTGACCCGGTATCATATGCCTTTGTATACAGGCATAGCACCCTGACTGGAGTGAAAACAAAATTGTTCATGCTTAGGCCAAACAAAATAAATGGTGCGTTTACGGTAACGGCCTAAACAAAATCCAGGTAGGTAGGTAGGAAAATAATTTTATTTTGTAATTTTTTTTAACATTTCAGTTCATGCATTTGCGTGTTGTTTTGCAATGATTGAAACTCACTATTAACACTATTAACAGCCTCAAGTGTAGAAAATGTTATGTTCGTTGGAAATTGTTGGAAATAGTGCAATAAATAAATAATTGGCAATAAAAAGTTTGAGGTGGGCAATTTGGCCTAAAAAATTCCAGGTAGGTCGGGTGACTGTAAACACACCATTTCTTTTGTTTGGCCTTAAATAAGTGTATGTGTTGCATAGACAACGGCTTTGTTCAGGACTTCGCTTGTCACTATTAGTATTAGCACACCTTTTTTTCACTCGAGCCCTAACGGATGTGACATGGCAGCGACCGATAGAATACCATATTTAAAGGAATTTCATGTTAAAACATCAATTATTTTGGTATTTTGTTTACGTGGTCACACTTTAAATTTAACAAATTTAACTATTGCAACATTTTTATTTCTGAAATCACAGCGAACACACCACATTACATTTAAACTCGGGTGAAGATTTATTTCCTTTAATTATTTATTATTATTATTATTATTATTATTATTATTTCTTTCTGGTATTCATACCAAGGATTCCTCAATAGTCACTCGCAAGCGTGTGGAAACCCATGAAGAATTAGAATTAGAAATGGCCAGAGACACCGGGGATGATCCCCCTTGCTCTTCACGAAAGAATGCTCTGGGATCTTTAGAGTGCGTTTCCATTACCTAACACACTGGAACAACGGCTTTACATCCCTTCCGAAGGATGGAGCAAGTGTGGTTGAGTGCCTTACCCAAGGGCACAGGTACCGTAGCCATGGGGAGGTTCGAACCTGCAACCCCAAGTTTTCACCTATGATTGCGAGTCAATGACCTAAACCGCTCGGCCATGGTATTTGTTAGTTAGTGAAATGGAGCGAAAGACCCCTTATTTAAACAAGATTCCATTGTGTAGAGCCACAGGCTCTGAATCATGGAATCTTGTTTAAGGGGTAGCCTATAGTATACTAGTATTACCATGTATACCGGGTATTAAGAATCGAGTTGATCAATAATATTTTTCTTAAAATGGCTTAACAAAATCAGTGAGCATGGTGAGTGCACATTTCATGATTTGCTAGACAGTAACATTTGGAAAACCCTAAATTTAGGAGTGTGCGAAATATCTCAATTTAGAAAACATTTTTTTCCAGCTCAGCCTGTGCTGTGTCAGTGTGGGTCTGTCCCTACCTCCATGGTCTGTCAGTGTGTGCTATAGTATAGCTCCATGGCCGGCTATAGCCTAGGCATAGTTTATTAATAACTAAGCATGTCTCGTTTGTTTTGCACTAAATCATGTCTAAATCCATGGCCAACATACTGATTCTTTCCGTATTACTTTAATATTCAGAACTTACGACGTTACTACGTGAAAGTTGAAGGACGAAACAAAATGCAGAAAATGCAGTAAAAACCAGTCAATCCGACGTCGTCCGTGACAAACAAACGGAACCGCCTATCTGTCGTGTCCCCAGAATGCACGAAGCAAAACCGAATACACAACAGCGCACATAATATTGGGTGACCGTCTAATGACTCAATTCAATCACTGGAGGGCGTGCTTCATGCTCGCACGGACCTAGACTGGTTTCCAGACCACACATTCCACATCCGTTCTATGTGAAATATATGGACCGGAAGCCAGTCTAGCAAACACTATAGACTTGTTTCCGGTCCACATATGCCACATAGAAGTTGCGAATTTTGTCTGCCGTGCAGCCGTACTGTGTGGAATATTGTGGACTGAAGGGGAGTTCACACTATCGCGGAAAAATGACACTGTGCCATTGGTTTGTATAAAACTGGTTTGCCGCGTGTGCGCGGCCTTTATCGCGACGCGCAAAACGTTTTGAGCTGGGTCAAAGTTCAAAATTTTTGAACTTTGACCGCGGTGCGCTGACCTTTCCAGCTCGCAGCCAATGAGGTATCAGAGAAGCCCCAAGATACCAGAACTGGAATTTTCTATTTTGGAAAGATCGGCGATTGGGGGCTCATGCAATGCGGTGAGCGCAGCGCGAAAGTGTGATTTTTCCGCGATAGTGTGTATCCGCCTTTAGAATCATTTTATCGCCACGCCCATTCCTAACTCAAAATCATTGACCTGCACATTTATAGCCACTAGGCGATTTGTGCAGTACCAGACAGATACAGATACAGAAGCTGAGAGGTGCATTTTGAAGAAAACATAACCTGTGCAACGTCAACCACAGTGACCGAAAAAAGGCTCCAGCTGTCCAATGTACAGTAATGATTTTACCCGAGATTATTTTAATGAGAATTGAATATTATTAATGAGAATTATATTATGGCTATGCCTTGAAAAGAAATTTTGTGTTTAGCAGTCATTCAATAGAGGATAGTTTTGTCATTTATCTATACATGTAAGATCGAATTCATACTAAATTTAACGTGCGTCACTGTACACTATAATAGCTAGGCTCTTAGCCTTGTTCAGACACAGTACTAAAAGCGGACTAACTTCGGTTCAACCGAAAACGGTCTAACTCAGTTGTGTCTTTAAACGGTCTACGTAGACCACTTTTAGTACCAAAAACAGTATAACTTCGCGGTCTACGTACGTAGACCGCTGAAGAGAGGCGAGGAGAGGCGGTCTACGTAGACCGTTTTCGGTTTAACTCAATTAAGTTAGACCCTCTAGAACCGTGTTTGGACAGTTAAACATCCGGTCTAAGTCGCCGCGCGCCGTGATCCACCTCATTCAAGCGCGCAAACGCGCAAAAAGTGCGGCATGTATTCTTGACGTTCATAGCGGAAGTCAGGATGCAGCTGCGTGACTTGACTGAGATAGACCGTTTTCGGTCTAACTCGGTCATGTCTGAACGCTCAGTTTTTAGGCCAGGAAAAGTCCCCCGTAGCGACCGCAGAATGTTAGACCTTATTCGGTCTCCGTAGTCCCATGTCTGAACATAGCCATGTCTGAACATAGCCAAAGCGACGCGCGTCAAACTTACGCGCGTCAACGCGTGAAAGGGCTAAGTGAATCCACCCTAATGTCTGTCACACGCAAGCCAGTTGAAGACGCTAGGTAGCCGGCTGGATCGCTTTCAATAGCCTCGTGTGTAATTTCAAGTCGTAGCCGCACAGTTGGACAGGGTCCAGCTAAAAGTATGTTTCTCGCATGAGTGGGAGTGGACTTATCATGACGTGTCCTAGGCGTTAGACAGTTCTCCACTTGCTGTCGAGTGCTCACTTTGATTAATTGCCAGCCAATAGTGCAATAATTGAGTATATTCTTTTGAATCCCAAAACAGAAACTTTCATAATATTACGCCGTGTATTAATTATTTACCTGGTTACTTTTGCATTTGCACTTTTTATTTTATGCGCGGGAAACAGAGTAATGCAATGTCGTTTGCCTTCAACGTTTTTCAGGATACAAATTGCGAGGAATGAACAAAGATACGTATAAAATTTTACCAAAAAAGGCTGAAAAACGTTAACTGAGGCCACAGCTACACGCCAATTAGACTTTTAGAAGTATGGCGGAACAAAAGGAGGGCGCAATTTTATTTGGGTATGAATTTTTGGATTTTATACCCACTTTAAAGTGTGCCCTCTATTGTGTCCGCCATACTTCAGAAAAGGCTAATGGCCTTATACCTGATGGCCTTTGTCGAAGTCTAGTCAAAACATATGCAGCACGATATGGAACCATTGTTCCCTCATTGTGTCTCAAACATCCAAGGAATTCCAAAGGAATTCCTTTCAGTTTTTTAGGGGAGGTTGGTGGTTAACAAAAGGGAAGAGTGTGTTGAGTCATATATGGGCATTAGGGGCACGGGAGTCCTAAGGCCCCATATCGTGCTGGATATAGGTCAAAAGCGTAAGAATCGATACCTTGCAACGTCGAAACAATCACACAGCAGTTTCGAATACCGCGCAGACGGCGGGCTACGAGAACAAACAAACGACAAAGGTCTTGGAGCCAAGACTACCATATGCCCTGCTGAGTTGGCCGTGCGGGCCGCGTGCCCTTATTCAAAATAATTTTGACCACTTCTGTTTTCTTCGAACGATAAGATAGTCTGACTTTTACATCTTATTTTGATGTGGATATATAGCAATTTTCTGAAGTTCTCACATCTTTTTATTTGAACAATTTTCCCATCATTTCTAGTTTAGTTGTTTATATAACCGTATCGAACAGTTGCCATTTTGTAGGGCAATTTCGGTTAAATTTGTCGAAAATGTAAGCCCAAAATGCGGAACCATGCATGTCCTCAGGGAACAAACTGCCCTACAAGATGTCAGCTATTCTATACGGTCTATTAACAGTGGTGATTAGGCACCATACCAAAATATGATTTTGTAATTAATAAACTTCCAACACAACGATATTAAAAATTGCACAACAATATTCAATAGGATACGACAACGTGGCACTAGTCTGCTATAGTACAAGGCGGAATGTGTGGGTTTTTGTTGCTAATTACTTGGACTTTTACGAAATATATCTGTCAATGTCCTTTGATTTGCAAAGGTTTTATATCTCAGATCGTGGGATGGCAAAACACAGAATAGATTAGAAATAATAAGTGCACTGCTAAAATAAACTCTTAACATAGATTCGCGAGCAGCTACCCACCTCCATTCACTCCGTCTCTATAAACACGTGCGCATTACTGCGCCATGTTCACAACTTTACCAGTTAACGGCCATCTCATACCGCCTTTTCGCTTTTACATCGGGAGCGCATCTTTGTGGTGAGTCTATAGTCATAATCCGTTTTTGTATTATAGTGCTGCACCATCTTGAGATTTAAGGAAATTTCCACTATTCTAAGCGACGTTACAATGCCCTGAGGAAATCCATGCAAATCTGTGAAGTTAGGCGGCTGTTGCGTTCAGCAAATACACGCCCGAGTCATTTTGATGTAGTAATCCATTTGGTCATGTTATGCCGAAAAGAAACGATTGATATACTTTCCACAAATTGTATTGGGTTCTGTTCCTTATGACTGTCCCATTACTACCAAAATTTCCGGCGACGATCTTATTTACTCTGCAGTTTTTCAAATTAATAGCAGTGATGCATGCTGACCAACGTAAATGGAACGTCCCAGTATGCTTTAAATAGCAGCCAATCGCCGACGCGAACACGGCCAGCATCACCGAGTACATGTATCACACTGCATGCCCGGTGTTTACAATCTGCGCGCGTACATTTGAATGCCTGCAATGCACTGCTTCCAAGCGTCCTGATTGGTCCAGAGAGGCGACAAGATTTCTGTCGCTTGTTTTCCTGCGAAATTGGGGCCGGTTTCAACAGGCCCTCGGTACGCACGAGTCAGGGAGTGCGTTAAAGGAGCACTGTTGCAAGAAGATGGTGCTGCACCAGTGTACAGCAATATTAAAGTTATACTCTTCCAAAAACGATATTTGACATTGGCTAGGTTATTATGGGTTGATGAACCGAAACAAACAAAATCCAGTATGGCTCAAATATCTTAATTATTACCACCTCCGTGAAGTTTCTTTTTGGAAGAAAAGAAGAATTATATGTGTATCACTGTTTTGTGATTGTCAGCCGAAAATCGCTTGAGAAAGACCTGGACAAATTGCCAACTTTCGCGTGAGTCCATTTTTAACTCATAACATTTCGTTTTGTTTTAAAAACAGATAAAAATCAATCAAAATGAAAACAACACAAGTGTTGGCACTGGCGGTCTGTGCTTCAGGTGAGTTGGTTAGGAAAAAGCTCCTCCTTTGGTTATGTGCATGCGCACGAGTGGAACTGTCATAAATTTAATTTGTCTAATTCAGCAAGCGGAAAGAAACGTTTGAATGTTTAAATGACCAATGTTTAAAGCCACCATTTTTTTCGACTGACGTCCCATTGTTCGGTTCTTTTTGTTTCTTGCAGTTTTGTACTTCTGCGTTGACCAAACAAACGCATCGGGTAAGTCACTATCCAATAAAATCTTTAATGAACCCGCATGTATGTTTACACTACTCACAATAAGTTAGAAATATTGCGTCGTGTGCCTGGCAGAAGGGCATAATAATATCCAAGTTTTGTCATAGTTCCATATTTTGGAATATCCAAGTTTTGTCATAGTCGCCCTTATTGCATGCCATCGGAGTGCCTAAAGTGAGTGGTATTATTAAGGGTTTACAGTTGGGTCTTATGTCTCAAATTTTTAATAACGATTCTGCATTCAGAGTATTTTATTCTCAATTGTTAAACTGTCATAACACAGGCGATAAGTTAATTACTGTATGTAATGGTATTTTGGTGTCACGTAAATTTTCTCTGGGAAATTCAATTTTTTATGTATAAAATAAACAAATTATTTAATTCTTAACATGCTAAAAATACTTTTAAGGATAATTTGTGTGTTAATCATTGTATATGTGATAGCATCAAGTTTCTTTTGTTTAAGAATGACCTTGATAGTATTTAAAAATTATTATCTCCATTTTAATTTTAGTATCTTGATATTGTAATTTATTTTACTTCTCCTCGGGAGGTAGTGTGGAAATTTAAAAAAAAAATAAAGAAATAAAGAAATAAGCACTCTAGTCCCAAAAATCAGTTACGCCCTTCTGCTAGGCACTGATTTTTAGCACCAGACTGCTTATATGCCCTTCTGCCAGGAACACGACGAAATTTGGTATGTTGTAAATTTAGGAAAAACATTGTTTTCCCTCAAATTACTGTTTTCACCTATTCCTGTGACAAGGTGCGTCTGCCATGCATACAATTGTCTAATCATATACAAAATCATTCAAGCGGAAAGCATACCCTCAATAAAATATCTGCGTACACCCCTCAATATCCTTAACTTATTGTGAGTAGTGTAAAGTGCCATGCAAACTCTTGTCATTATGAGCTGAGGCAAATGTTACATTTTGTATTACTAATTGTTCGGTTTCTGTGTGAAAAATGAATCATTAAGCGATTTTTTAGACAAAAAAATAATTTTAAATTTCAATCCTCGCGTGCGCTTTCAGTCCGCTTTGCGCGCGTCGTGCGTCCATCGCCCATACTTTATAGGAGCGCGTATAATACGCACGGCGTACGCGCGTTTTAGAATAGCCGCGAGCGCTTTGAACCGGCGCCGCGCGGTTAGCTCATGCAGCCCATTATGTCGTCATTTGCCTATACTTTTCCAAATCACGATTTTCAATGCACGATCGTTGGTCTATAGGTTTATAGGTCTGTGGCCAGGGGTCCGTTTTCGCGACCTCGACCATAAACATGTTTCTGACGTAATTGCGGATTCAACCAATGGCGAGCTTTGGTCGTCGACAACCGAAGCCGTTCATTGGTCAAACCTTAAATTACGTAAGAAACATGTTTCTGTATGTTGTGCAATATGTTTTATACACAGTTAAAGGAAGTTGTGAACCTAATCCGTGTCAAAATGGCGGCCAGTGCTCGCAATCGAGTACTGAAGAGTACACTTGCGTCTGCGCGGATGGATACTCCGGAGACAATTGCGAAGATAAGGATGACGATGATGCGGACGACGACAAGAGAGACGACCTGGACGGTTTGTTTGGTGACGACGTGGACGGAGCCATGGCGAACGACATGAAGAGGGCAATGGCCGACGACATGGATGGCGCCATGGGAGACGACATGGGCGACGCTATGGGCGACGACAGGGATGGCGCCATGGGAGACGACATGGGCGACGCTATGGGCGACGACATGGATGGCGCCATGGGAGACGACATGGGCGGCGCCATGGGAGACGACATGGGCGACGCTATGGGCGACGACATGGATGGCGCCATGGGAGACGACATGGGCGATGCTATGGGCGACGACATGAATGGCGCCATGGGCGATGACATGGATGGCGCCATGGGCGACGATATGGGCGACGCCATGGGCGACGACATGGATGGCGCCATGGGCGATGACATGGGCGATGACATGGGCGACGCCATGGGCGACGACACGATGGACGACGCCTTGCTGTAATTGGAACTTAAATGGACTCATTACAATTTGATTTGCTTGGATTTCATTTCTATTTTGAAACGCTTGGTGGCAGCAAACAACTGGGTCATTTCCTATCGGTTACGTAATATTGAGCATGCGCAACGTACCACGTAAACAATGGAAAAAGACCGTCTGCTTTTGTTTGCAGTCCCGTGTGTTTCAAAGTCTTCAATTAGACGATGAAATTGAATTATGTATACATTGTTATTCTTGTGCGTGCTAATCATTAGACGTAAATTTAGTCGTTATTCATATTCTTTATAGGTTTTTATTTATTTATCCATATATTTATTTATAATCGTTGTTCATATTTATGCTATTAAAAACGCAGGTAATATTTCTCTGATAATTTGCATTAAACACTTTGATAACGTTGAAGATAATTCCATCCCCGAACCTCGCTTAAAAATAAAAATTATCCCGGAATATCGTATGCAAAAATGTTATCTTCCTTTGTGTTAGTAAAATAATCTGTGCCCCAAAATAAGTAACGACATGTGACTTATTTGACGAACAATTCCACAAATATTTTATTTTCCTAATGGTAAAACCGCATTTTATTTACTAGGTAAACATTTCGGGCTTCCCTGACTTCGAGGAATGAAACACATGTAACATATTCCCTTTTATTGAACCTAGCAATTCCACACGTACGTGTACGTATGCCCACAACACTTCGCATTTGTTTATGTTGCGCATTGTCCGCTTGCACAACTAGTATGCGCAACATGTCATTTCAAGAATGCAGAATCATTTGCATAGCGAGCGAGAAAGTACTAGCCAATCAGCGACTAGCATTTCCTAACTTCTTGTCCGGCCATTTATCTGGTGCGAAGGTATTACGAAGTTGCGTTCGTGTACGTATCGCATAGCGCATACTGTATACTGTGTGCGTGTTTCGAAGTGCAATGCTCGCAAAGAAACCGAACATTTCGGCTGCAAATTCCTACCAAATGCTACCGCCTCTGCAAGCTAGGCAAATAATTACTATTCCGAGATGCAATGGAAGTGTTTTCTGGTGAGTGTGGGACGATAAAAGTGCCAAAGACGAAGTTGTGTAAGCTACAAGAGCTACGCAAATATCGCCGAGTACCACAGGCGCCATTACTGCACGTATACGCATGTCGTGAAGGCACTGGGCCGACTCGCAAACTTTCGTGGGTGATCGTGAACGGAGGACACATTCTGCCCATGCCTGCATCAGAAGATCAAGAGCACATGTAAATAGCGAAAAGTCACCTGAACTATGGCGACAACTTGACTGTTCCACAAGAGAAAAGAATTGTGGTGAGTTGTGGATTTTCTTAAAAGTATTGAATCGAGAAAGACCTGTTGTACTAAACGTGAATTTGCTGGGAAAAATACCATACGCGTTCTCCAGTTGCGACTCCATGCACCAAGTCTTTGGGTCATAACATAAAAATCCTGAGTGTTTAAAAAATGTCTTCTCAAACTTTTCTCAGTGCTAAAATCGTGTTTCCTTACCCCATTTGGGTATAAATACCATACACCTTCGCCACTAATTCTTCCTAATATGGCATGATAATGTTCCAGAAAGTGTAAATTTGGTGAGGAAACATGATTTAGCACAGTTTTAGCAGTTAGACAAATTCAAATTTTTCCTTTGAAAACGCTTGGAATTTTTATGTCATGCTCCCCATAGACTTATAGTGCATGAAGTATGAACTGGCGAAGGTGTATGGTATTTGTTTCAGTGCAGATTGAGAAAATATACGTTTAAAACTTCAGATCCCATTGCCTGATTGCTGTTGAGTTTATTCTATGTTCTGGTCAACAACAAAATAAATTCGAAAAAAACTACCTACACTGCATGTAAAATACATGAATTTTTGTCTGGTTTGGTCATGTGGGTAATTCCCAAAATTAGGGGTCCAAAAATGTGACATGTTTTTGAAGATTTCAAAGTGTTTTTAGTGATTGAAAGTGGTTTTCCAGTATAAAATATATATTTTTATTTCCATAAACGCCACTTAAATTTAATGTTTGTGTATGGATAAGGCACCAAGTTAATGTAAACTCATTCTACGGCTAATTTTCATTGACGTAGGTAACCTGGAACACCAAATTCCTATTCAACCTCATGTTTCAAATTATGAGCCTTTATGGTCTTTTGTTTCGAATATTTGTCGGAAATCGGAGAAAACAATATTCAAGACAATAATGCTGCCCCCATTATAATCACAGGCCAGAGTCTATTACTGAGAATTTGTGATTATGGGCCTTTTTCCAAATCTCGACTTGGGCTCAGGCTCCGGCTCCATGTAAACCACATGAAGATGGAGCCGGAGACGGAGACGTAGCCGGTATTTGGAAAAGCGCCGATGAGTGGTGATTTTTGAAGCTCATGGTGTCGTACATTTAACTGGGACACCAAACGTTTTGGACCCCTAATTTTGGAAATTACCCATATAGAAAATATTTCTCAAGTGAAAAAAATGTCTGTCAACTCGACTGTTCTCAAACTCGACTCGATCAAAGTCGACTTTTCAACCAACTCGACCGTTAAAGCAACTCGACCGCCGAAACAGCAAGGACAACTCGACCGTCAAGTAATCAAACCAACCGTGTTTCGGAGCCGAGAAATGTCCAAAACAAATTATATTGTCAGTCTTTCCAAAGTATAAAAAAACGGAAAGATTACCATGCACGGACAGCCATGGGACCCCGCACAGTGAACATATGAGTCAACTCTCAAATTTTAAGAACAGTTTTTCCTTTTATGACAGTTTCTGATACTTTCCCTCCTAATTTAAAATTTGCATTTTTTCATCATCAAACTAATTTTTTGTTTATATATGACTTATGTCAAAAGGAAAATCCCGGGGATCTAGTGGGTATGAAGCGGGACTCCCAATCAGAGGTTGGGGGTTCGAGCCCCACTTCGACCAACGTGTCTGTGTCCCTGGGCAAGGCACTTAATCCCAGTTGCCTTGTCAACCCAAGCGATATATGGGAAGCTGTTAAGGGGAATGCCACAATCTAAGTGCTGATAGGGTTGTGCAGACATATGCACAAAAATACGGTGCGAAAATATCTCGTGAATTTGGTGTTATTAGTAGTTCTCAGTAAGCTGTTTCATTTTGCAGACAAATCGTAATTTTGAACCAGTACACGACCAGTCATCCCATTTCCACCCTTTTTTGCCGACCATAGTTGCGCAGTCAGCGTCGTTCGAGTTGTCAGGCTGGTTATCCGTCCAGTGCGTAAACATAACCGCAGACCCATCGGACCAGGTGAAAACGCCCTCTTGCGCCGCGTCGGTAAAGCCGATCCAAATGGACCCCGTCTTGGAAATGTTGTTGAAGCTTTCCATTATGTCAATCACGAACTGGCTCTCCGCCGAACTGTGGATAGAGACCAAATGCGAATCTCCGTATCGACGGCTTGATAAAAGTTGGCAGTAGTTATTGGCGTCGTTCCAATGCATACGGTCGAGAATTAGGATGTAGCAGTGGTTCTCATATGGGACCCAATTTAATGGGCAAGGCTTACTGCATCCGGCATGAGCTTCATTCATTAAAATTGCCGAAATTGCGATCAGTGTTGTGAACCACACAAACGACCTCATGATGTCGCTGGCTATGCCTTTCAACAGTCAATATGGCTTCACAAGCAGATGTGCTTATACTAGTAACACATGTCAGGCAGTTCATCAGTTTTCAGGGGGAAATTTGACAATCGACTTGCATTCCAGAGGGTGATGTGTCCGTCAAATGTTGATGTAAATTTGAACAGCAACACCAGCACTCTGTTCAAATCCATGGTCATGAAAATACATACTGCCAATAGTACCAAACGGGTACCTTCGCACAGCTAGCTATGCAGTACAATGAATACCTTCTTGTAATTAGACACTAATTTCGATTTATAATGTTGCAACTATATTCCTAAACTGGAAACTCGTTGGGTGAACGTTACTCGGGATGTAGTATATATAGCAATATAGTGACGTCAGCCTGAACAGTCACTTTTGATTGGTACTCACGCCCTTGTGGTGACACAATGGCTTCTTAATTAACAAACGTTGCATCGATTACGGTGTTATTTTGACAACCGTAGGTGCAACATATGGCGCGCAAATCAATATCTGCTCCCTTGATTCTCGGTGGACGTTTTCCCAATTGGGAGGATTGGTGAGTTCACCTGATAATTGAGGGTGTGGATGCTCATGGTGTAGATTGCTTTTTTTTAAATTGCCTTTTACTTTATATTATTTTATATTATATTTTAACGTTAACACGGCCTCTTGAAAATCAACACTGTATTGTTGAACGTGTCACCGTGTATAAACGGGTAATAATAATACAAATAATATCCTCGAGGCCCTTATGGTGATAAATGTGTGTTTAGGGCACACATTTATTCAGCTATATAAACTCAGCACAAATATAAACAAACAATAGACGATCGAGTTGTGTCTGAGACAAGTTACATAAAATATTAAAGGCACACATGACACTGATTGTTTGATATGGTATCAGTGGGTCGTACAGAAAGTTTTGCTCAAGGGAAAAATGTTGGTCAGCTCGACCGTCGTTCTCCATCTCGACTCGAGTCAAGTCGACCGTTCAACCAACTCGACTGTTAAACCAACTCGACCGCCGAAACATACAGCAAGAACAACTCGACCGTTAACCAATATTGTACAATACAGCACGGGTTTCCGAAGAATATCTTAAACCAAATTATACTTATCACGTATTCTTGAATGTATAAAACTTCGGATCTGTAACATTAGAGAGATACCAAAATTAATTTTAAAATATATGTCTTGTTTACTTCCTGTGCTATGCTTACTGTAAAACACTTGTCTTTGCCCACCAACGTCCGTGATGTCTATGGCACCTAACAACCATATATTTCAGCCACATAGATGCAGTAATACTTCGGAAAACCATGAAAAATGCATACGTGGCTTTTGTGTCGAATGGTAGTCTTTTGCAAAGAGTTTATTTTATTTTAGAAAACCATGTTAATTTCTCACACAAAATATTTGATACCAAAGTTAATTTTAAAATAGATGTCTCCTGTGCTATGCTTACTATAAAACACTTGTCTTTGCCCACCAACGTCCGTGATATATGTGGCACCTAACAACCATATATGACGTCATAGTTTTCCTAAACGTAACAGTATATACATGTACATGAATGGTTTTTCCCATAATGTTTAGAAACAAATGCATCATAGGTATATTATTACATCGAAACAATTAAATAAACAGCCATGTTAGTCTATATGACATACAGTACTAAATACAAGGTAGCACTTTAAAGGTAGTACATGATTGGTAAACTGTTAAAAACGGCGTGATTTCCACTGTTAATTGAAAGCATATGTCGAGAAAACTACCTTGTAGAAATTTCAGCCACGTAGATGCAGTAATACTTCAGAAACCTAAAAAATCCATTCGTGGCTTTTGTGTTGAATGGTAGTCTTTTGCAAAGACATTTTTTTTTTTTTTCAGAAATCCATGTTAATTTCTTACACAAAATGCCATTTTATTAAGGCTTTTCTTGTCAACTCGGAAAACAAAATGGGGTCACTGCAAATGCATCGTGATATCTCAGGGAATTTCCACTCTGCTATTAAAGCGCCGTTACAATCGGGTCGCACGAGTAGGGGAGTGCGTTAATGAGGCACTGTTGCAAGAGGATACTGCAAATTATGTATTTTACCTTTAAAGACCTACTTTAGGTGCAAATTATACATCGAAACACTAATCAATATGTGTTCGTGAATCAAGCATGGAGAATTAAGAAAGTGGGACGATCGTATGTTCAGGTTGCCTGACGCGTGTTATTTGATGTAGAGTATCTTGTCTAAGGACACAACACGGTGAAATGTCCTAATATCTTCAACCATGAACTTCTTGGTCAATGGGCGTCCCTAGTTCCCAGTATGTTGTTCCATTTTGCAGACAAATCGAGAGTAAGAAATGCACGGCCAGTCGTCCCATTTCCATCCGGAATCTCGAAATACGGTCGTGCAGTCGGCCCCGCCGGTGTCGTCCGGCTGATAGTCAGACCAGTCCGTGAACGAAGCCGTGGACCCATCAGACCAGGCAAAGAGACCCTCTTGTGCCACGTCGTTAAACCCAGTCCAAATGGACCCCGTCTCGGAAACGTTGTTGAAGATTTTCACCATGTCAATCACGAACTGGTTCTCCGCCGAACTGTGGATAGAGACCAAATGCGAATCTCCATATCGGCGGCTTGATAAACCCCGGCAGTAGTTATTGGCGTCGTTCCATGGCACCCAGTCGAGAATCAACTGATAGCAGTAGTTATCAAATGGGACCCAGTTTAGCGGACAGGGCTTGCTGCATCCGGCTTGAGCTTTATTCATTGAAACTGCCAACATTGCGATCAGTGTTGTGAACCATACAAACGATCTCATGATGTCACTGCTGTATATATGTAATTGTTCTGTATTTGCGTAGACCTACTTATTTTGGGTAGAGGTTCACCAGATATCAGGCCAAATTTCGACTGTCGACTTGCATTCCAGAAGGTGTCAAACATTAACTTAGGCCTAAATTCTCAACAAGAGCAACACTGTAACTCAGATATCAGATCTGTTCCAAACCACGAACACACAACCGTCCAGCTATAATACTCTCGTTGTAAATAAATACATGTAGACCCTATTTTTATTATGAGGCACCGTACATTATAAGTGTTTGGATCTGGAAGATTAACAATAGTCGATAATGAGGCTGAAAACTCGTTATAGGCGACCTTTCCGTGTAGCAACAATGACGTTGACTGCGGGAGAAAGTCAGCTAAACGACCACTTGAAGGTCCTGGCATCGTACGTATAGCGTCGTAGCAAGCATTATCGATTACGTCGTTTTTTGGCAAGTCGGGCACAACACTTAGCATGCAATTCTGAAGGCCATTTTGAAATTAAGCTTTTAAAGATAGATCACATGTTTGGAAAACTTTTTAAAACAGGAACAGCGTAACTTGAGAAAAATGTTGATAAACTGCCTTGCAGAAATTTCAGCCACGTAATTTTTGTGTATGTTCAATTACTGGTAAAAAGCACCTTCAGTTGGCAATTTCTCCCACAAAGGTACATGTACCACAGGACTTTTTAATAATAATTGTAGAATCTTCCTAATTATATTAATTATACCTACTTTGTATAGGTATAACAAGCGTTGTTAAGGCGTATTTTAACTCCACTAATGTAATTTTGTACCGCACCTCTCTCATCCGACAATCCTTTTTTTCCCTGACATTTTTTAGTGTTTTAATGATGCTTTTTTCAAGTTACACCTTCCGAGTCTAACCTGCTGTTAGACATTACGAATGTTAACAATTTTCGAATTTGTGTGATGTTGTAATGCACCTCTTTATCTTAAAATTCTTCCCTAAAATTTATCAATTTTTTTAAAAGTTCTCTCTCAATGAAATTAAAAATATCTCGCGTAAAACGCATCTCCACTTTGCCCTTGTATTATTCTTGTGCCCCAATACCAACTGCTATCCCCTCGTTCCGGGACTGGCAATGACTGGATCTTTTAACCGGTTGTCGGCTCCCATCATCAGGCACTTTCCCGAACGGTTGAAATCCTTCATCTGCCACGGGGATCGTCCGATCGTCTCACGTATCGAGAAGTACGTAGTAGATACCTGTTTGAACTTTAGGTTCATACAGTCTTCCAAGGATACCATCATTGCTATCAACACTTTTAGTCGGATTTTTCTTAACTCATGAAGTAAAATGTTGGGTAACTACAAATGATGAATTGGTGCTCGAATGTCTGCGATCAGTTTCATAAAGCTGTTACAGCACAAAAAAAGTCTAAGCATAAACAATTTGCTTAATAAAATGAGGTTACGAGCCAAAACGTGCTTGCATCATCATCATGGTAAGCAAACGGCCTCTAAATTTCACTAATACTATTCACACACATGTAGTTTCTATACAATTGGTAACTTAACTTGTATTAAGCAAGGGTTTTGTGCTGCGAAATGTTTGTGCTTGAGCACCTGAATTTCGGCCGATTCACAAAATAGGCGCCACCAATAGTTTGACGCGGAAAGGCCATATACTTTTGCTGTGTACCTAACCTTGGTGAAAACAAATCGAACCTCGCATTGCTGGACACGATAAAGGTTATAGCACTCTATATATTCTTGAGGAATAGACTACTAAAGTGAAAACGTCATCCTTTGTGTGCTGCATACATAGTCATAGCGACGGGGACTTTTCTTATGCTCACCTTAACGTAAGAAGTATCATCAACAAATTTGACCAATTTAAGATACTGTTCTCAAGAAAACCATTTGATGTTATGTGTCTAAATGAAACCTTCTGTGACGGCACGATTTCTGACGGTGAGATCGCACTGCCTGGGTATTCTATTGTTAGAAAAGACAGAAATCGCCACGGTGGCGGGGTAGCCATGTATATTAGAGACACGCTAAATTTTACTCGCCGATGTGATCTTGAACATGATGATGTCGAATGTATTTGGGTCGAAATTAGGTGTAAGCAAAGACAGCCAGTACTTATGAGTTCTGTTTATAGACCACCATCGAGTACTGTCGAGTTTTTAGATAACCTAACCGATATTACTGAAAAGGCGTCCTGTGAATTTAAAGAAATGATTGTACTCGGTGACTTTAACAGTGATGCAGCGGATGTTAATGCACCCAATCCTATACTCTCTTGCATGAATCTCTTCCAAATGGAGCAGTTAATACAAGAACCAACTCGAGTCACTCAGTTCACCCAAACAACTATTGATCTGATTTTTAGTACGCATCCCGATCTTGTTAGCGCATGCGGAGTGTTGCAAACCCTCATAAGTGATCATTTTCTTATTTACGGCATACATAATTGGAAAACGCCTCGCAAAGGGTGTCGTTTAATTAATTTTCGACGCCTGAAGGATATTGATACCGAAACGTTTCACAATGACCTCCGCAATGCTCCATGGGAAAATGTTATAAACTGTCAACATGTTGACGAAGCGTGGTATATCTGGCACTCGATTTTTATGGCTGTTATTAACCACCATGCTCCAATCAAGTCCAAGCGTGCTCGAAACGGCACCATACCATGGCTTGATGGAGAATTGCTCCAACTAATGCGCCAACGAGATCGTGCACATAGTGTTGCTAAAAAGTCGCGCTCATCGAAAAATTGGGATATGTACAAAAAGTTAAGAAATTATGTTACTAACAAAGTTAGACAAAAGAAAAGCGAATATTTCACTTCGGCAATTGAGGAAAATAAGGATAACTCATCACTCCTGTGGAAGAAACTTAAAGAAGTCCTTCCCAATAAACAAAAATGTGTCCCGAGTTCAATCATCTCCTCAAACGGAGAATATGTTGATGACCCTACCGACATCGCAAATAATTTAAATGAATATTTTTCAACAATTGGTGTACGTATGGCCGCTGAGAATCACACAAGTTCAAATGAGGCCGATGATTCTCACGACCATTCTCTTGTTTCTTCACCAGATTACGAACATTGTTCTCTCCCTAGTATCCCAGAAGAGTTTGTCAAAAAGCAAATTGCATCTTTGTCGGTTGGGAAAGCAACAGGCCCAGATGGTATTAGCGTTAATATGATTAAAATGGCTGCACCTTTTATTACTAAGTCTTTAACGCATATATTTAACCTCTCCATAATAAATGAACAGTATCCCAAGGCATGGAAACATGCTTCAGTTACACCTATTCATAAAGGAGGCGATAAGTGCAACGCATGTAATTACCGACCTATATCAATCTTGCCGATTATCTCTAAAATCCTAGAAAGATGGATACACTCGAACATGTACTCGTACCTTGATGAAAATAATTTCATTCCTGTCTGTCAATCTGGATTTCGGCCTTTGCACTCGACAGAAAGTACACTAAACGATTTAACAAACGAGTGTCTTCAAGCTATGGATCACGGGAGAATGACCGGAACAGTTTTCCTAGATTTCAGTAAGGCATTTGACTGCGTTGACCATAAAATTCTTTTAGAAAAATTAGAAAAGCTGAACATGTCGATTTCAGTAATAAACTGGTTTAAGTCCTATCTCAGTGATCGCAGTCAAACCGTTAATATTAGTAAACATATATCAAAATCCTTGCCTATAAGTGTCGGTGTACCACAAGGATCAATTCTGGGCCCATTATTGTTTCTTGTATATACATATGACCTGCCTCTTTATGTATCCGATAAGCTATATATGTATGCCGATGACTCCACACTAACTTGCAGTTCCGAAAGCATTGTCGAAATTGAAACTAGCCTTAACAAGTCATTAGACATGATTCATCTGTGGTCCGTTAAAAATAAAATCAAAATTAATGCCAGTAAAACTAAATGTATGCTAATTGGCTCAAAGAAAAAGATAAGCGCGCATGAGCTCAGAGTACACATTAATAATGATCAAGTGCATAACGTTAAATCGTTTAAATGCTTGGGTGTTATTATTGACGAAACCTTAAGTTGGAACCAACATGTCGAATATGTAAAGAAAACAGTTTTCTCGAAATTAGCTATGTTAAAAAGAATTCGCGACTGTGTAACTCAACAGCACATGAACACCCTTATGTTAAGCTTAGTCATGCCTAGTCTAGATTATTGTTGCACAGTATGGGGTGACCGTTACGCATCTCATAACAATGTCTTGAACAAATGCCTCAAACGTGCAGCCAGAATAATACTGAAATGCGATTTCCTAACGCCATCAGCTGACATGTTTAAAAAGCTCGACTGGCTTGCCTATCCAGAGAGAGTTAAATACAAGAAAGCTATATTCGTCTTTAAAAGCATCAATTCCTTGGCCCCGCAGTATATGGCAAGTCTATTTACACCTGACGTACAAACTCGAGAAACTCGTCAATCTGCCGAAAAGACACTGAAAATTCCCTTTGCACGAAAGGGGTCTTACGCCTCGAGTTTTGCTGTAACTGGCGCCGCAATTTGGAACAGCCTCAGTGCTCACCTTAGAACTATGTCTTCTTTGAGCTCATTCAAATCGGCACTTCGCCAAACATACACATAATATTCACATGATCAACTTCAAGTGAGAAATGCTAATTTACGGAGTCGTATGACTTGGTTGCCATAAAATCAAACTTTAATTTTGGAGCCGGAGGGGAATTTTCCCATTTTTAAAATTTTGTTTTCTCTTAAAAAGAGTTTTTGCGGGTTTTTCGCCCTTCCCGTAATTAGCGTAAATTTTAGTGTCACATGCATGTATAATAATTACTTGTGATGTTCTTCTGTAACCATTCGGTTTTTTTTTTTTTTGTATTATGTTGTAATTGTTGTACAAATGTATCTTCTTCCAGTTTGTTAGTAATTATGAAGTTGTTCAATTTAGTATATTTGTTCTATGTGTGTTTGCAGGGCCCCAATGGAAACCAGTTTTTGTAAACTGTTTGGGCACACCCTGGGTAAATAAATGGAATAAATAAATAAATAAAGGTTACTGGGTTATACACTGAAACCAGTTAACTGTTTTCGTGCGCTTTAGCAATGGACGTTTTAGATTACCAGCGACTGTTACCATGGCAACTGATATCACACTTTAGTATTCTATAAAAAGCATGGATTAAAAATTTCTCTTCGCGAAAACACCGTTAACCGTATTTTAATACTAGGCTATACCATAAAACTCCAACCAAATTGTTTTTCACATCAATTTTAAACCTTGTCAATAGATATAATTTACAAATACCGCCAATCTCGACTCGGATATAATATGAAAACGCAAACAAAAGTTTAAAGAAAATGTGAGAAGGATTTATTTTCCTTTTTAAAATGGGAAACGAATTACTTTTAAAAAAAATCCCAAAACCAAACATCTCAAAAGTCATTGTATACCTTACAGGCAATCGATATAGTCAAAAAGGTAATACAATCCAGTTAAAGTTCTGGTTAAGACTTACACAAAAAGATATTGTAAAGATACATACTACACATAATATATGCCTTTTGCGTGTGCTTCTGCACTTCATTTGTGCATTAGATATAAATACATTTGTATATCATGTCTATATATAGCGCCCTCTGTAGGTGTTTGAGGGATTTTAATACTGGGAAGAGTTAAATGTTTCCCCCCGAAGTGCTCGTTAATAGACTACAGAAGTGAATACGTCACCTTTTGTTGGTTGCCTAGGCAATTGGATCTAAACTAAAAATCACTCAACCGTGTCCCAGTGCTTTTCCAATGATACTTTTCCCGACGGCCATGATAGTTTAGATCCAATTGCCATGGCAACTCACGTCACACTTCGGCTGTCTATTGGGTAAAACGCGTTAAGTACAGTCAAACTTGTCGGTAATGGTAATTTTGATAAAAATGTAACTTACTTTAAACTCCTTTTCTGTGGTTGGTCCCAAAACGAGTTGTGTACCCGGTACTTTAAAGGGCCTTAATTGGGATTTTTATCAATTAAATATATGGTATAAAACCAATATACTCGATTACATTCATAACAATCCTATTTGGGGCTTGTTTTGGGGGTTGAAACAACGGTTTTTAGTTTTTATGCTAATGCGAATAGGCATAATCATGTCACAAGAGGCAAACACAGGAAAATCACATCCAACTGTGCACAAAAGATTCCACCTTTTTTCTCAAACGTCCTGGAACTTTTGTAATCCATGACTGTTTAAGTTTGTTCTACATGTTTCCTGTTATAAGCCATGTTCAAACTGGGGGAGAAAACTGAAAAAAATTGCCACAAGTCCAACTTTAAGTCTTATGTTTTTTCTTAACTTTTCCTTTTGTCTTCCTTACGTGATGCACTCCAAACAGCGCCCTCTGTCTGTGGTTTATTGCAATGAAATCTTCAAAGTTGAAAAAGGCTACCTTTTATTAATTTTACATCCAAACGAACAATAGTATGTCTTGCTGAACAAGTAATCCATCATATGAAGCAAAGATTAGGCAAAAATTGTTTAGCATGTCACAGGCCCTTTAAGTTAACCCTACGTGAAGTCGCCAACATATAATTTACAAGTTTTTTTTCTGGCCCCGAATAGGCTTATTGGGCGATTCCCAACGTTTTAAAATTTAACACTCAAATTATAAAAAATATATCTCGAAACTTGATACAAAATACTGCCCAATTCCAAAAATTTTGTAATTTCTTCATCCATTAACATTAAAATCGTACAAGAATCACCAAAATAATGGAAATTTAATCTTCCAAAAGACAGAAGCGACTCCAGTTTAGCAGGGGGAGGTTGGCTGGGGGTGGGGGGGGGGGGGTGGGGGCTGGGGGCTGGGGTGGGGTGGGGGGGGGTTGGGTGGGGGGCTGGGGTGGGGAGGGGAGGGGGGGGGGCTGGGGTGGGGAGGGGGGGGGGGGCTGGGGAGGGGAGGGGGGGGGGGCTGGGGTGGGGAGGGGGGGGGGGGGGGGGCTGGGGTGGGGAGGGGGGTACCATGACCGAGTGGTTTGGGTCCCTGACTCGCAATATTCGGGCGAAAATTTGGGATTACAGGTTCGATACCCGGCTGGGGTACCTGTGCCCTTGAGCAAGGCACTTAAACACACTTGCTCCATCTTTCGGAAGGGATGTAAAGCCGTTGGTCCAGTGTGTTAGGTAACGCACTTTAAAGATCCCAAAGCATTCTTTCGTGAAGAGCAAGGGGATTCCGGTGTCTCTGGCCGTTTCTAATTCATCGTCTTTTCCTCACGGGTTTCCTCACGCTTGCGAGCGACAGTGCAATGGGCACTTTTGAGGAATCCGTGGTTTCAGTACCAGAAAGAAGTAATAGTAATAATAATAGAGGATGTTCTGCATTGTCGTTGAGTAAAGTCGGAAGCATTTCCCAAATTTCGAAACCTCTCGAAAAAGGTGTATTGTTACTTAAACCGTTCAACAATGGAAGCACAATATGTGCAACTATGCATGTCCTCAAGGAACGAAGAAACTACCCCACGAAATGGCGGCTATAGGCATGGAACGAACTATTTACAGCGCAAGGTGCTCTTAAACCGCCTTGCAATGGGAAAAACCCTCCCAATTTTCTTTTTACAGTTGACACTAAACAGCAAAAGCGAGAGTTATAAAAAGATGACAAAAACCATTAATTGCGAACACACATAAAAATGTTGGCTTGCAGTAGGAAAAGGTGCACTTATTTTTAACGGAATGGTTTCCTGTTGTAACCCCTGTTGGGTGCTGTAAAAAAAAGAAAAAAATGTCAGCATATCAGTGTCGGTATAGAATAAAAAAAACCAAACCACTAGCAGTAGTCCTTATTCTTGGGTGTCACTTTCTTGACAACCGGTTGCATCCGTCATTACTGTCCATACTATGGCACGCCAAAGCGAATATCATTTTTAAAAATGTTGACGCAAATGTTGCGCAAGAAAAAAAGGTTGGCATGACTTTTAAATAGTATGGACACAGTAATGGCGGATATGATAGTTGTTGATGGCACACCAAAGCGGAAATAATTCAACACTGAAAAACGAGTCTCAACATTTTAAAAACCTTGCCAACAAAAGCACGGTATGCTGGTTTTAAACAGTCCATCATTATTTAAAAGACATGCCAACTTTTTTTTTCTTTTTGCGAAAATATGCGTCAACATTTTAAAAAATTATTTTCGCTTTGGCGTGCCATAGTATGGACACAGTAATGGCGGATAGCAATCGGTTGTCAAGAAAGTGAAACCCAAGAATAAGGCATAGAGCAAATTTAACATTGGTTAAAGGCACGGCCTCGTCAATGCGCGCGTGAGGCCAATTTCGTGCCACGAAATACGCGGCTCCATGCCTTTGCTATGGAGCTGCGTATTTCGTGGCACGAATTTGGCCTCACGCACGCATTGACGAGTTTCTGCCTTTAAGCACATTTGTATATAGCAGAAAATTCATTTGATTTACAAAAATGGGTTATGTCCAAAATGTGACGTGTACTGTATTACGAATGACTGGTGTTAACGTAGGTGGACAAAATTGGCCGTTAACTCAGTTTTGCTAAGCAAATAACTTTTGTCCTAAGCAAATTTCCGTGCTTAAAAGCTCCATGAAGTTGGTCAAAAGTGACGCACATGCGTCGAGCGTCAATTGTCGTTAACGCTCTGTGTATAAAGCGTAAAGGCTATATACTCCATGGCCAGTCACACATGCACGCGTCAAGCGTCGCGCACAAAACTTATAGTATTTCGTGCCAAGATGCATTTAAAGAGATCTCTATTTCTGGACGTGCCAAGTTGACATTTAATCCGGAAATGGTGATTTTCAATTTTTATTAGAAATAAAGATATCTCTATTTTGTGGTTGGATGTACGTCCAGAAGTGGAGATATCTTTACACGCTGGCCATCTTGGCACGACATATACTTGACGTGCACTACGCTTGACGCGAATGTGTTACCAGGGGCCAATTTCATAGAGCTACTTAAGCATGAACAACCTTGGTTGATAAAATGAGGTTACCAGCACACATTTTATGCGATTGTCATGGTAATGAAACAGTCCTCTAACACTGGTCATACACTATTTCTATCACATGAAGATTTCACTGGTAACATTCTCTACTGAGCAAGAGTTTTTTGTACTTCAGCAATTTTGTTTGCTTAAACATCTCTATGAAATTGGTCCCAGGGGTCGATTTCACAAAATTTAAAACCAGTTCAATGCGTCCTAATTCCCATACCAAGATAAGAAGAGTGACCCTTTCCAAAGACGCGTCTTAACGCTCTAAGATACCGGCCCTAGGGGCCAGCTGTTGAGCAGGAAAAAATGCTTAAAAATGGGTTAACAGTCGAATTGTCGGTATTACAATTATTGACTGTTTATCCACTATTATAATACTACAATTTTGACTGCCAACACATTTTTACAAAGCAAATAAATTTTGGATTAAGCAAATGTTTCTGCTAAACGGCTTTATGACGCTTGACACTTGCCAACATGTGACCACGCCTTAAATAACTATAGACAATAACTAATACAGTTACGATAATCTGTAGTGATTTGTACTTACACATGCAGTCGTATCTTCTTTCGTCGAACTTGCCATATCTGTCATCGCATTGACAAATGGCCCCCGAGAACCAGTGACGACAATCTGCAATCAAACAGACAAAATTATTGTAATCAACTCTGTGAGAAGCTTTTTTAGGAGTCGTTTTCATGATCTCGAAGTGGGGGGCGGGGGGCGGGGGGGGGGGGGGGGGGGGGGGACGCCCTGTATATCCTTACTTTCTTGTTTTCTGCCACGTGATGATCCACGACCATGCGGGTACGCCCTTCTGTCCATTTGGAGGTCGTCCTCGTAAGCGTTTCGTTTCTGCATCTGCTCAAAAATGTCCGAGTCCAAATCTTCGTCGTCATCGTAAAATGCAGTTACCACCGAAAACAGCACGGCAACGGCTAAGAATGTAAGAAGTGTCCTAGACGCCATCTTGATTGATTGATCGATTTTTTACCTGTTGTATATTGGGAAGATAATTGTTTTACACTGATTTAATCATGATATTGGAATTTAAATTCTGTAAAAAATGTAACTAAAAGTAATGGCCAGCATGACAAGTGATTCCTGCCATTTCATCTTACAACCCCCCCCTACAAAAAATTAAATAAATATAATAGTAATATTCATTTTAAGAAATAACAAACAATTAAAATGTGTTATTGTTTTCGGTTTGGCACCGTGACAGAGATTGATATAAATTGCACCTCTTGTTTTATAACTTCTCTTTCGTGGACATTGTTTTATCGATTTTTTAAATCAAAAACTAACAGTTACGTTTGTAGTTACTCGAGAAATACAAATTACCATTTTTTTACGACTTGGTGAATTTTACTCATTAAAAAGCTAATGACTTGGAAAAACTAAAAAAGGTCATCTTTATTATTATTTATTATTTTTTTTTACAACGTAAAATGTATAGGTCTCAATCCCAGGCAATACACCTTTAAGCACATGGGATTGCATCCTTTTAAACTGCCTTTAGTAGAAAAGGAGCTTTAATAGTCATCAATAATTGGAATTTAATACTGATGCCATAATCTCAGTGAAATATGTCCTATCAAGCAACTCGGAAAACGGAGCGATGCGCATAAATCCCTTCATTTTGGTCTTTGCGCAGAATAAGACGATTTCTCGAGGGGACGGAGTCAAGTGTTTTAGCACGTGTCTTATGACAAAAACCCAAATTAAATTGATTCATCAAGAGCATTTGGGTGCAGAATTATCTGACAAACCGATCCCCTTGGGTGACTTTGAATGATATGGTGCGGAACCTTTATTTTCTGTATGCATTGGAGATGCTTCCGCAGGCGTCAATTACGTGGGCCTTTAAACTTTGACATATCCTCTCAACTGTTATAAGCGGAGGCCGGGCGGCGTGTGCGATTTATAGGCATCGGCCGGCGTGTAGAGGTCGGCGAAAGATCGCGCGATTGGGCGGTCACAGTCACAATTAAAAGTGCCCCGCACGCTTTCGATTTCTTGGCCCGTTTATCGGCCAGTGTCCGGCAGGTACTCGTCCGATGTCCTGCCTATGTCACTGCGATACCTCAGCTGATATCAGGCCGATTTCCGGCCGGGCGCCACCAAGTCGGCCAGACGCCGGGTAGGGCCCGGCCGGCGCCTGGGCGGCTCCTGGCCGATATATGGATTGTCTGGACATCGGCCAGGCATCGACCGATTTATTGGCGATCAGTTTGCGATGCGAAACGCCGCACCAGGTTTTGAGTCCGAGTTAAAAGTAACTCGATGCCCGCCCGATGCCCAAAAATGACCCGGCAGTCGCAGGGAGTCCCGTGGGGCCCCGGCCGAAAATCCGTCGCAAACTACTCGCAAACCCATCGCAAGCTAATTGTGACTGGGGTATTAGGCCTATCTTAGGTTATTGACGCGATATAAAGATACATGTACTATATGGCACCATATCAAAACTTGCCAGAAAATTTACGAAACTGCGAATTATACAATTTACATATAAAGAATAAAACAGCACCTTTAAAATTATACAAAAACACCACACTAAACAAACGCCCCAAGTTATTTCAGTGAATTAATACCCAAAGTTTTATCGACAAATTCGCATAGTTTATTTTGGCTGATCGATGTCAATTTGTCTTTGTATATGGTCTGCTCTATAAAGTTACACGCATTACAAGACAATTTTGTGAAGAAATTATTCAAAGAATGTGCGAAATTTCCCTTCCTTACCTTTTGATAATGCCAATCTTTTAATATACTTAATTGCAACTCAATAGGGGTTTCGTAATGAATGCAAACTCTACGCATACTTTAATAACAAAAGTTGCTCTGATGACAACCACAAAGCTTGTCCGGGGCTTGTCCTATACCTAGCAACAACTATAATGGATGCAAAATGAATTCCAACCATATATATTGAATTTAAAGTAACAGGTGAATGAAATAGCTCATCACTAGGCAATGTCACAAGAAACATCCATGGATTTGAATATAGACATATTAAAAACTGCCGAATTATCGATTGTTAAAACAAAAATAATTCACGACGAAAGAAATAGTCAACCTTACCTGCTCAGAATACGCCGATCTCTTCTCAGTATCAAATTCCTGTCCGAAAACCGACCAAAATCGTCATTTAAATAGTTTCGGGTAACTCCCACGAGAATATTTTCTCCAACAAAAAAAGCCCACCTCCGCGCAAAGGACATACTTTAGTGCGGTTCATAAATAGATGGGGCAACGCCCACACTTGGCAAACACGCGAATCTGCGTGATGCAACGTTTCAGTGACTACTTGTGACACGTGACGCCTCTTAAATTTTGCACCGCACACCCTATCCCACGTGCAATTAAGAAATTTCTCCCTCGTTGTGTACAAGAAGATCGCTGGAGCATCTTAGATCAAGCGACAAAAAGTACAACCGCCAACGTTTGACATTGAAGGATTGGGTGAAACCATAAACCCATAAATTGATTGCTTTCCGGTGACGTCACCCCTTCCATCCACCATTTTGGTGGGCATTTGTCATGACCCACGTGGCTCGAGTAATAACCGGCAAAAAGCGCATTGGTTGCACTTACCTCTGTTGCTTGACCTTGCTTTATGTTGTTGCGCCATGGCTGTTATGTCGAGAAAGTTAAAAACGCATTTCTTCAGGCTAAAAATCGCGATCAACTAAAAGCACTTTCGTTTTTACAAGCCGAGTGCATGCTCAATCATTGAACGTATCACAACGCCCGCGTGCGGCATCTTCGAATGAAAATACGCTGGTGAGTATTTTTTTACGCGTGTTCATGTGCGTCTATTGGCGCGCGCGTGTACGCGCGTGACTGTTGCCCACCACACATTCCCGGATGTTCTACGTCATCGAAAGCAATCATTTAGTGGAACACTTATACATAGTTGCAATTAATTTGGGAACCATGTGCGTGCGCGTTCCAATAACTTTACGCAAAAAAATGGAAGGTGTGTCTACCCTAGTGTAACAAAATGTTTGACTTGAAGATAGTTCGTAAAGCAATCGTCATAGCTTGACGTAACTGCACACCCACCGAGAATGTTTTATTTTTATTTATTATTTTTATTTTAAAACTTTAAGCTCGCCGAACCCACAAGGGTGACGACCGTGCCACGGGCAAACCGCCTTCTATCCTCGAATCAAGTGACTTGTTGTTGTTGCCGTCTAGTTGATATGACATCTATGATATGTTACAGCATGCGTCAAATTCATTCCATCAGTAATTTCAAGTCCCAGCTTAAGACACATCTTTGTTTTTGTTTTTTTGTTTTTTTGTTCAGTATTACCAGACTTGATGCTCTTGATGATGCTCTTTGGTTTTTAACGTTTAATATTTTTTATCTATGTACATGTATATGTATGTTATCGCTTTGGTTTATACTGTAAAGCGCCTAGAGGCCCTGGCATTTGGCGCTATATAAGATTGCTATTATTATTATTATTATTATCTATGAAGGCCTTTCATGCCATCAATACTATACGATATTAGCATTACTTTTAATTATTAACTTGAGATGACGAAGGAGATGCAGTTTTAGAAGTGAGAAGAAATCCCCAGGAAATCTCCTAGGGGGAAATTCCACGGTTAGTAAGTTACATAATTTACTAGAGTTCTTTTATCTGTTATATCAACACGCAAGCCTGTCAGTTCTCCATTTTAGTACCGTCAATGCATATCACCGACATCTACTGGAAAGTAATAACTAAAATCATTTAGCTCCGTTTTGTGAATTGTAATAAAACAATTAATCTTAGTTAGTAACGTTACAAAAAAAGGACATGGAAAATGCATGTCTTGATACAAAATGTTTCCTCAAGTGGGACACAACTGAAACAAAACATTATATTTCTTTCATTGCTTGTTTACTGGCGTGTGTTTATGTAAATGCCAAGTCACACCTACTCTCACCAGTTTCAAGAACTGTTGAAAAATCACGGTTAGTGACGTTACAGTTAGTCACGTTACAGCTGTCCCATGCCTACACAATTGATGACATTTCCCACACAAAATCAATTTGCAGTATTTCTTTCCACAACTGTTCAACACCAAACATGTTTTTGCAGAATCTTTTTACATAATGCTATCATTTAAGTAAGTTTATACCCCAATATATAATTGCAAATTTTGTAGAAATGTCAACCTGATCATGGAATTGCCCTGGGGAAAACCAGTTAACCCACGCGGTCAGATAGGACCTAATCCAGACATGTGATGATGTTAATTTTATGGCATCTTCTATGGAGTACATTAGCTTTAACGTAAAATGACGAATAAGTGCAGTTTTAGAAGTGGAGGGACAAAAATAATCCGTTTTCCGAATATGTTTGTGGAATTACAATACGGATAATACTGTGTGTCACTATAGTCCGTAAAATTATGGAACTCGGTTCTTCAATAAAAGGGTAGGAGAAGTCCGTAAAAATTGTACGTTAAAATACAGATTTTCCCGTAAAAATACGGATTTTTATTATTTGTTTTATGTAAACAGTAAAGGTTCTGCATGTCATACTCTCCCGTTGATATATTGCTACTGGATCTAAATGTTGTATTATATTGTACCACGCGGAATTTGTAAACCATGCAAAACCCAATCTCTAAAAGTAGTTTGGGAGGCGCAACTGACCAAATTTCAAAGATAAATCGTTTGTTATTAAGCGTGTAGCATTGTGTATCGTGCGCGTAAGCTGAAACGGCGCTTTTGCAATTTAATTTTCTCCGCCAACATCAGTTTGTTTATACTCGTTTGATTTTTTTTTATTAATCCATAAAATTCCGTGCTGGGGTTTGTCCTATAAATTCCTTTAAAAACTAATAAATTTCCGCGTGCCGCCACAAAGCTTTAAAGGCGAGAGTGTAGCATGCAGTACCCATAAAAAAATGCTTTCAATTTCTAAGAAAAGCGAAGGAATAAAGCAGTTCATTCGCGCGCAGTTCATTCGCGCGCATAGTTTGCTCGCGGGCAATTCATAGCTGGCGTTAATATATAAAAGATACAAGAAACAGTTTTCATATCAAACAAAAATCGCTTCAAATAATCGTACAATAAATTAGGATGTCGTAATTCGTCTGACCCCTGCCTTAGTGCCCTGGTTCTGGTACCACAGCTTTAAAGCTCATTTTCGAGTCCGTGCTCATGAATATAATATTTTGTGTATGGTTCATTCATTACATAATATGCACTCGGTATTGCCTTATTCATTTTCTTTTGTGCTTAACGTAGTTCGGAACATTTAAACAAAAATGTTGCCATTCACTTAGGAAAAAAAAGATTTCTATATTTGTTTTTTTATAAGATATAGTGTGGTTTTTTCTTAAGTCATCAAGCACTTTTAAAACGATAAGAATTTCGTTTAAAGTGCCTTTAAACGAAATTCAGATCTCTTTTAAATCAACAACGGGAAAAGAACGGCGTTTTGTGTACATATCGTTTTGCTGTATTATTGGCATGCACGAAAGAATAAACGCACAAACGTCAGTTTGCCAAATTTTCATACAAAATGGTGGCGCCCATATACAATGTATCGCTTCAATCGCCATTCTTTGTGAAGTTCGTGTCCACTTTTTAGTGGATCATTTGTTTATTTTTTGTTCTCTGTATAACGATGTATACTAGTTGCATTTGCTTAGCACAATGTCGTTTGTTTCATGGGTATATACTTCTCCTTTAATCACGATGCATTCCGAAACTATTTCTTCGTCTTAAACGGTCGATTTGCATATCCATGTTTTCACAAACATGAACAGAAAATTTACGTGGGATGTTGTCGGGGATTTTGGCCGGCGACAACCAACATGTTATAGATTGTCGAATTGAATACGCCATCTTTTATTAGTTGCCTAGGCAATGGCTCCACACTAAAAATCACTAAACCGTGTCCACGTGCTTTTGCAATGGTACTTTTCCTGACGGCCATGATGTTTAGAGCCAATTACCATGGCAACTCGTGTCACACTTCGGCTGTCTATTGGTTGAAGCAGTGCTTACGTCAGAACATATCTCTTTCGGTTGTGGACACTTAAGCCAATACCTTCCTGTATATATAGTTATGTAACAAGGTTCTTGAAACATCGCTTGTTTAATGTCCCAATTTACCCCAGACATTATTAATGAGCAATTTTACCTTATCAACTTTTTTAGTAAAACCCGATCAGTTTCGGAGCGTTTCGCATTGTGATGTGTCCGTAACAACGGCGTTACTTTTTAAACTGCAATACAAAAAAGTATATATATACAATACCTAGTTAGCGTGGATTAACACAAAATGGTCGATGTTACTGTAATTCTTAAATTATTGGAAAAACAAAAAGGTGTGAAGGCCACCTTTTTCCCCCGGGACTGACAGATGTTAGTCCCGAAAAGACAGACGGTCAAGTACACCCCGCACTGACGGTCAAGTACACCCCGCACTGCCCGCAGTGCGTGACGCGCGCGCGCACCACACGCAATCACGCCTACCACAACAAGCGACCATTGAAGCACGGCCGCCAATATTTCTTAATAAAATTAACCTTATTAACAGCAAAAAGTCATAACACTGATAATTATTCCCACAGACGGGCACCATTAAAGTTTATATCCCGTGACGGCTATGCAGTGATAAAGGGATTTATTGTTTTAACTTGCTCTTTTGATATAGACCGAAACACAAAGAGGCGTGGTCAGTCGTGCAGAAACTGCCACCTAATTTATTAATATAATAATGCACAACTTTAAACACTGATTACTGCAGTGCCCAGTCAACGTAATTAAAAATAAACACCTTTACGATTTAAATTGTTGAAGCGTCCAATTTCAGACTTGGTGACATATAGGCATTTTTAAGTGCAAACTTTGAAACTGGTCGATAAAGGTTGGTATACCCGATTTAAATTTCTCTCAATGCCTAAAATTCGCAGATCGACAAAAACGCACATTCACCCGGGTTGATTCTGGGGTTTTCAGTGCGTCGTTTCATCACTCCAAATTCTCTCTTAAAGCGCGCGCGTCACAATTATATACGCGCGAAAAAAACTGTGTGAAAAAGTAAAGAGGGAAAAACCCGTGAATCCACCCTCACTTAATATCCGTCAGTTGTTTTAACAAGTTATCGGGCGAAAACGGGACAATTAAATACATACATTGATTTATCAATACAGAAAATAAGTAAACACAGTACACTTTTTAGACCTTTGCACCATTTGGGTATATTTGTATTAGACACCCGCGCGAAAACATGATATCTTTGATAAAGCGATTTATACACACAAAACGGCGACAATTGCATCTGACCTTATCAACCAGTGGTAAATTTTCATGCTCAATTAACCGTTGTTCGTCACATTTCACGAGCGTCAGATCAGACACCTTTGTCGGTATTCTTGTGAAATACTCTCTTAATGGATAGGGAGGAGTCTCATCTATTGATAAATACATTTTCCCCCCTTTATCAACTCCTACGCATTATACCATTCAAAGCATCGGGCTCGTGTGTCATGAACGATTCACTTTCTAATGAATCAGGCTAGGAACAAGACTGATTTCCTAAAAATCGTCTTTCAGAAAATTCTCTGAAACCGCGTCTGGAAACCACATTGCCTGCCAAAATGGTGCTTGCCAATTTGCAATTATCTCTCCTTTATCAATAAATTACGACCATTTTATTATCATTGGTTCTAATTACGTGAGAGTCGGCAGCCAGTGTCCCGCGGGACTGATGATGAAGAAACTAATTTCTTAATTAGTTTTCGCTTGGTGCATTTTGAGCGCTCCGGCGGAAGATAGAAGCGTGGAGTGGACACGCATGAACTGGAAAGCGGCTCTCCGTAGTCACATTATTCCATCATTCATGTATCGGCGATGCTTGCACATTTCTAGTTTATTTATGAATTGATAGGTCTTCAAAGGATAGTGCATAGTTAAGTCGTGTTTTGTATGGACCAATTCAGGCATTCACCATTAATGGTACGACACTGTCTCACGCCGCACACCTTTGCAATTTACCGGATAATCGGATCATCAGACCACATACCGGAAAGAAAGGTGCACTGTGCGCTGAAACAATTCGGGCCGGTCTGACCGTACACCATAGACTGGAGCAAAACAAACTTGTTTTATTTGTCTGGATCCGATGGTCCGGTGTCCGATTTGCCGGTAAATCGCAAAAGTGTGCGGCGGGCCTATAAGAACACGGCCCGCGCGTGTACGCGAAAATCTCATACGCTGTTGGTTGAGGAGCTATTAGAGAGGTTTCGCAAGGTGACGAATACGGTTACGAATACGGATATGATAACAGTAACTGTTTACGTTGATGCGCTTACTGAACCGGGTTTCGCACTGTGTGACTATGTGCATACATTTATCTGCTAAATCTGCTCTGCGCTTGGCTTTGTTTTCAACTGATTTTCCTCATTTTCACTTGGGCATGACTCATTAAATTCGATCGGTATTCATGGAAGATACATCACAAAGAAACAAAACTTATTAATTTATCACGGAAAAAGCAAAAAAATCCGCATAACCGGTATCCGTTTTTTTGCTACGCGTATGGAGGCCGATAACCGTTATTCACGCGTATGAAAACATGTGTACTACGGTTACGCGTCACGAGAAGCGCATAAAGTCATGACGTATCCGTATCCGTGACGGTGCGAAACCTCCCTATTCAACGCGTGCGTAACACCTGCTGCACACTCGTGTAATGACGTCTAATTCTAGTAGCTGGAAATAGTCTACACACTTCCATTTTATTTTGCTTTAACCACATAATTATATTGTGGCAACGCAGCAAACCATGGTACTATGTGGGCGTCTTCAATTTTGGCTAGTGCACCCTCACGAACAACATAGGGTCCAAATGTCCACCAACTGACAGATTGTCGCACGGCGCAACAACGCTTGGGTACCCCCGCCCCGAGTGGGCGCGCGTGTTGTGGCATAAAATTCTCCCCATCCGTGAAAAAAAAAATATTCAATTAAATTTGGCGTGATTAGAAATACATCAGAATGTTATGAATTTGGCACGGGCTATTAAGTTTAGTCGCTTAATGAGGATCCAATTAATTTGCATCTTCAGAATTTGATTTGTTCAGAATAAACATAACGAACTGCAGTTTATGGACGAAAAAAACGCTCTTGTGGTTTTAACTTGCAATTTATCATTCCGAGGACGAACTGATCAACAAGGTTGGGCAGTTCTAACACCAAGGGAAATCAGACGAACTTATGACCGGATAATTTCCGCTATAAAATGCAGATGTCCTTTGATTCCGCGAGATAATAATCTGTGAGTTATTTGTGCGAACGGCGTTAGGTATTTATTACCGAAAGGACCGGATAAACTTCCTCTAAAGGTAAGATATTACACATGTAAAATTAAGTGAGCATATTAAGACAAATTATTTATATATTTATTTGTTTTTATTATTGTTTTTGTTACTTTACTTTAACTCAATACACATTATTTACAACTGTATGGAATTAAAATAAGTTAAACTAACTAATTTTTTTCACAGTTTAAGTACGGAAATGTTTACTGTGAACTAAAACAAACTTCCTTGATGTGGTTTTGCCGAGTTACAAATCAATTTTGTTACTGAAAGATTTTTAAATCTTCCGCGTAATAATGACGTCATTCTATATTTGCGAGTGCTTTTTTCTAAGAAAACGTTTGTCAATTAACAAACTCGGGGTTGCAGTCGAATCCATGAAAAAAAAAATATTTAATGTGATTCTTACACGATTATTTATTTTCGCAGATGATGGCGAGAAAATGTTTGTTACTTGGGTTTCTTTTCATGGCAATTGTCGCAGCGCCCTCTACGGCATATGAAAGCTCATCATCAGGTGATGACGTCGATGGCGAGTACCCAGACTCGTCTATAGGGCAATACATATACAAGCGAGGAACTGGGAACCAACGGTTCAGACGTGAGTGTTTGAACAACAACGGCCAAGTTCGATTCACGACCATAGTTAAGTACAGTTCGACAAAAGTCCCTCGAACAACGGAAATTACCCATTGTTCGAGGGACACTAGTCGACTATAGTTGGTCGCTCGATAGAACTTGGCCCATGCCTTAGCCAAAATAGCTCTGCCTACCTTTTCTCTTAATGTTACCAGATGTGTTGATATAATAGACCGTTTCGAATAGCTGCCATCTTGTATAGGGCAGTTTCTTTGTTCTGGGAGGACATGTTGTGCTTACATTGTTGACAAATTTAAATATGGAAACGTGCCCTACAAAAAGGCATCGAGGCACGGTCTATAATGGTATTTTGCAGAAAGGTCGTGTTCACTGCAAATCATTATTTCCCAAAAATTTAATTTCTATCGATCGCTTTGCATTAGTTTTAAATTATGTTGATAAATGTAATGTCCACGTTTGCGGACGTCATACACGCTATTTTATTTGTTTTTCCATTGGCAGCTTGTGCACACCCAATGTATGGACGGAAAGCTCGGTGTAGATGCGACGTAACTAAAAGTGCCCACGACGCGAGTTACATGCGATGTGTTAATATTTGGTGACTTCAAGGTCACGTTGGTGACTTTATATTGAAATTTGCCAAAAATCCTTCATGATTCTTAAAAGAACTGTTTTTAAATCACCGCGAGATGCAATCTTCATAATTTTAATCAAAATTGTTTGGGTGGGCGTATAACGCTGCCTCTACTTATTGCCGTTTTTATTGGTAGAATATTGCAAAGTGCAGTTATTTTTTTGTGCCTTGAATTTGTTTTTAATGACTATAGAAGTGGACTTACCAAGCAGTTGGATTGGTTGTGTTCAAGTTAACGCCATGCAATCGGTTTTTTTAAAAAAGCATGTTAATAACATGGCATCAATGACAAGGAGCATCATGAAAATATTCTTTGTAATGAAATAGGTAAATTGTCAAATTAACTGCTGAAAACTAAACATTTAAATGTAAGCAGAGTGTACTCTCGATTTGTAGCGCATTAATAGATACAAATTTGTGAAGACTTCTTAGACCAATTAAGCTGTTTTTCCGACAACAATCCTGACTTCTCATCATACAGTTGTCAGTGAGTTAAAAATAGACGTTAATAAAACAAAATCGTAGTCTTAAACATTTATATCTGCTCCTTTCTCTCATTTATGTGAGATCTTGTTCTTTGGGGTTTCGTAAATATATAATGCAAGTTTGATAAAACAAATTGACAACTTAAAAACTAACAAAATATTATCGTCATAAGCTGTGTTCAGATGGTCACAACCCCTCGAGGGATGGAGTGTCGGCTATAAAATGTATATAAAAATGTATAAACGCCTTTCCCCCACCCCCCCCCCCCCCCCCGAGCTGTGTCCACACGATCACAAACACCCAAGTTTTCCTAAAGGTATACGGTATATTGCATTTCCTCGAGGGTAAGTGCGTCCACACGGCATAAGCCTCCAAGTTTCCCTCGAGTTTCCCCCAAGGGTGTGCGAATCCCAAAGTTTTTTCAAGGGGGAAACTCGGAGGAATACCTCCCCCCCACCCCCGAGTGCGTCCACAGGGTCACAAACTTCCAAGTTTCCCTCGAGTTTCCCTCGGGGTTTGAAACCTCAGTTTCCCCTCAGGGAACGGCGTCCGTGTGGACATGTCTATACAGAAGTTTAACATTTTGGACAGACATCTGGGAAGCGTAATTTTTTTTACACCACTGCGAGGGGAAAATGAGGGGTGTTGTACATTTTTAGCGTCTTGAGAGGAGACTATATAATAGGTTAGGGTTCAGGGTTATGGTTGTAGGGTTTATTTTAAAGGAATTTAGGGTTTTGACCAGCTTCGTGGTCTAGTTAGAAGAGAACTCGACTTGCAATCGTAAGGTCCCTGGTTCGAATCTCAGTGTTTGGGATTTTTCGAAATTTCTCGGTTTCTTTTTTCCTCTAATAGTGAGAGTAGGAGTTCTGGCTATTTCCAAGATTGTCACTTGAGAAGTATCAGTCATTTGATACTTAGTAGACTCTATTCGGGTTGAAAAATTGGGGTGTACCCCACGCTGCGGTGTAAAAAAACACGCATCCGGGAACTACAATGTTTCTTTTATCTTGTTCACAGCTTCATTCACTTGAATATAAATAGGTCATGAACCGGGAGCGCCGACTCGGTACTTCATTAGTTGTCATTGGTTGCTGTGGTTTCTCGGCAGATGTTTTCATCTGACGTCCCGCTGACGTCATCTGACGTAATTTCCGTTTCAAATAATAATCAGCTCTCGAAAATGCGGTTCAAAGTCGTGAAAGGTGTATTGTCTGATTACGCAATGGCATTTTGGTGACAGATTTTGTTTGTTGTGGTAGTTATGTGCCGTGGCCACCTTCGTGCTATGAAAGTCAAATTGCTGATTCTGCTTGAGCGAGTATTGGAAGGAAGATGTTCAGTTGGTTTGTACCAGAATGTTTACGTCACATGACGTAAACATATCTATAATTATAGATATGACGTATATTGGAAACCTGATTTGTAACTCGTCCTATTTAACATGCTAACCCAGCCTGGGTGTTATTTTGATAAAAAGACGTACTTTCTCTATTAGGTGACGCTTAATTGGATTTTGTTTTGCTTCGGACTATTGCCTGAGCGAACCATCCATGACAATTCACCATCTGTGTATCTGCTTATATCAGGCAAATTATTGTTAACTCGACGCAGAGATTTAATGGGATTTCCCTCTGGTCAAAATAACCTGTCCCGTATATGCAGATCTGTTACCAAACTGATCTCTCATTGGTCGGCAAGATTTGTCCGAGAACCAATCAAGACAAATATAAGATTGTTTCCCTTTGTCGAACACAATCAAAACATGGTAATCGTTGTACATGTAATTTTGTTAATCGTTAAGGCAAATAAATGTATGTTTATTTATCCCTTATGTAATAAAATATTCACAAAACACAGCATCTTGCATTATATTTATACATCATTTAAAAACTATATCAAATAAGTAGGTAATCCTTAGTAAGTTTTAAGTGGTATATAACGGCCAATGAGACGCCCACGATAAGGAAAACTCCAGCTGAGTTAAAACTTAATACATTTTGGTTGAACGCTTTGGTAATTTTGACCGACAGGAGGAGAAATCTTATAAGGGCACCGGGTTATGAAAGAAAGATATTGTTTAATACTTTGTTCAAGACAACGCGTCATATCCATCAAATTAACGTATCGGCGCGCGTACAGACACGTGTTCGTTCTGCTTCGGTGGCTGTCGCAGTGAAGCGTAGAAGACTCAAAAAGTATATAAATCCAGGTGTTTTCGTTGCGGTTTCACAAATACTTCTCTCCTCTACCAGATCGACAAATCAACGCAGATCAGGTAAGCATATACAATAGATTGTATTTTTTTTCTGGACTTGCTGCTCAAAAGTTGCGCCATGAGCATCTTTTTTGATGGATACCGGCGCATTATAAATGTTCATTATTATTATATAGCAATTTACAGTGTAGTGTTGCACTACTTGGAAGCAACCCTACCCTGCACCGACGCTCCGTTTTGGACAAGCCGTTCCTTTAATTGTTTTAATTAATTTAAAGTTTTCGACTAAATTTCAAAAATATTAAACCTCTACAAGTTGCCCTTTCTAGTAGAGCCAAAAAACAGGATGAATGCACATTTAAGCTTTAGTGTAAAGCTCATAACCCAGATTTTGCTGGGCAAGCCCAGAATATCTGGTAGGCCTACAGTTGGACTAATACGATCCCCTAGGTGCATCGTAGGATGGGTTTGATTCCTCCACAATTCTCTTTTATCGACAGTCCCATCAATAATCCACAATGAGCGCCAAAGTTCTCCTGGCTCTGGCCCTAGTGGCCGCCCTGGTGGCTTTTGCCAGTCCATTCTACTTGGATGAAGACGTGGAGGAAGAGGGCGGAATTACTGAAGACGAACTGGAGGCAGCGGCTCTGCCATTCTTGCTGCAGAAGAGGGGACGAGGCTTTAGACTTTCCGGTAAATATTTCTCTTTATTGTTTTAAGCTAAATTGCTATTTTATTATAGAATAGAAAAAGTTATCAGCTTTTATTTGGTACTAAGAACGTAAATTTCCGTCAAGGATTAATGCCAGTCGATTAAAAACAAGAAATAATAAGACAGGGCCTGTCTTTTATTCGACAGGGTTATGACGTAAATGTACATGTGCGCGTACATGTGTCCATTGTACACATATTATGTACATATGAGCATACGCGCACATGTACAACATGTTTCAAGAAAAAGGCTTGTATCTCTAATTCCCGACGTCGGAAATTTAATTTGTTAAAATAGTTTTCGTCACAGAGACACGTAAGCTTTCTAAATTCGTTCGCTTGTGTGAATTAATTTTTAAAAATCCTTTCACCCAAATACGGACAGTGCAACTTTAACAATTACATGTACCAGTTTGCAAATTCCTATTAGGGAGAGCGCTTGAAAAACGGATGATAAGGATCTGGCTGGTTTTAAACATGCAAATTCTAGTTTGGCTCTAATCAGTGTGTGTGGGGAATAACGCACGCACACTAATAAAGGGGCACTCACGCAGTCTTGTACCTACGTCCCACAGCGGACGTCCCATTGTTCCTCTTTTGTTTGGACTTAGTTTTTTTTTGGCGACTGCTCTAATTTGTTTTGTACACGATTCCAAATCGCGGACGTCTTTGGCAATCGCGGACCCTATTGTTCCTATTGTTAAACGTCCCCCATTTGAATACAGAAACCTGCACACACTATTGCGGAAAAACCACGCTTGTGCACACTGCGCAGTGCTTACCGCATTGAATGAGCTTTGAAACGGAAAATTCCACTCCGGTAACATGTAGCTTCTCTGGTGCCTCATTGGTTACGCTTTGGAAAGGTCAGCGCACCGTGGTCAAAGTTCAACCAATTTGAACTTTGACCCCAACTCAAAACTTTGTGCTCAGTGGACGCAGTGTCCGTGCTAAAGATACAGAACAGTAATAATTAGATGGGACGCGCGTACAATACGCGCGTTTTGACTGGGCGCACCCATTGGTCACGTGAATAGGGTCAACAATTTGCAAAGACGCATTGCAAGGCATGAGTCAAAGCATAAGGCTACTGATTTATCATCCGAAATCCCTTGACCTCCATGTCAACCACAAAGGCGCCCAAACAAGTCACGACAAATTAAACTATAAACCCCTTGTATATTCACCGTAAATGTATTAAATGCCTGTACCTTTACGGGAAATATTTACTGAATTGACCGTATATCCAAGGACCAAGCTCTGTATGATCTTACGATCTTATTAATAACGACGGGAATACATATTTAAGCAGACAAAGCATATTGGATAGACGGAATATATTCCTTAAAATTGAGACAGAAATCTTGATTTATTTTTGGCGCCAGAATTGACGTTTTTGCTCGCTTACTTCCATTTGGGTGACAACCAAGACACAAAATTCCTCAAGTTAATTCTTAATTCCTGCCAAGTCGAGTTTTTGCACAGGGCATTGTGATTGGGGTTATTAAATTGCTCTACTATTTCATTACATTTGGGATTGTGCGGGCAGGTCCTGGTCTTTGCAAGGCCAACAATCTCGAAAACCACTAGCTATCCCAATGTAATAACTCTTTGAAAGAGGGAAGGTACATGTACACATTTGATTGGTTTAGATTACCTGCGACTGTGTATAGAGCAGTATAAACATTAAATGGCCACTGAAATGGTATTTTTATCAATGAAATCTATGCTATGGAACTGTCCAAAGAAACCAAATTTTGAAGTTGTTTTAGGGGTTAAAATCAAGTTTGTTTTGATTTTTAATGCCAATAAAATATTACATATTCATGATCAAGGTTGTGATGTCACATTAGGGAAACACAGGAAAATCTCACTCAACTGTACAGAAAATATTTCAGTATTTTCTCTAACTTGCTGAAACATTTGTAACCCATGACTGTTTGGGTTTGTTTTACACGTTGCCTGTTGTAAGCCATGTGAAAACTAAGGCTGGAAACTGCAGCACTTTTCCACAATTCAAGTTTAAAGTCTTATGTTTTTTCTTTTCTTTTCTGCTGTGTTCCTAAAGTGACATGCTCTAAATAGCGCCCTCTTTTTTGTGAGTTTCTGCAAGAAAATTTTCAGTTGAAAAGTTGAAAATGCCACCTTTTATTTATAGGTCATCAAAACAAAAAAGTGGTAATGTTTTTCTAAACGAGTAATCATTCATATTCAGCAAAAGCTGTGCATAAAGTTATTTAGCATTTCAGGCCCTTTAAGTCATTTCATTTGTTCTTTTTGTCAAAGGCTGTGTCGACCCCGAAACCGGCAGACGATGCCAGTGCGATCGCAAAAGTAAGGGCCGTGGTAACATGAATCAATGCAAGAAGTAGAATCGGTAAGCTTACCACTATAGGCTTGGGCGATCAGAGGTTGTAGTCGAGTCCATCACAAGTCCCTGGGTCTTTAAGGCACATGCTCGTCAGCAATGCGCGCGCGCCAAATTCGTGCCACGAAATACACAGCCCCACAGCAAAGGCATGGAACTGCGCATTTCTTTGCATTAATTTGGCGCGCGCGCATAATTGCTGACGAGCCTGTGCCTTTAATTCATGTCGCAAGCTATTCAAATGAACTCCAACAAAGGCATTCCTTTGTGCGTTTTTATCCTTTGCTTCTTATTACCAACTTGTGATTTTAGCGGCTCTTGACTCGTGGTATACTTGTGACGGACTCGACTACAACCCTGGTCTGTAGGGCGAATCCTCGCTGGAGTGAATTAGCATTATCGATTCCCATTTTTGATTTTCATTATCGATTCTCTTCCAGGAAGTACCTGGCGATTCTGAATCTTAATGGTGCAGACATAATTCTAGTTCCAATTTTTGTTTTGAAAATGAAATCAAATGGAATCATGACATATGGAATAAACATATTCTGTATTTGGTGTTCAAATTTTAGGTACCGTTGGTGGACATCTTTTTACGTAGCCTTGAATAAAGTAATGGGGTTGACGGCAGTAGGACCGCAGAGCACCGCAAAAAAAATGGCTTTTAGGTGACGTCCTCTTGTGCCACACTTGAAATTAAATGTTAAGCCCGATGCCAAATTATCAGTAAGCATAATTTCTGTGCGTCATTTTGTAACAAAACGACGAGCATGATTTAAGTTGCATGCGGAAGAGAAGTATTTTCGCAAAATTTAACTTGCATTCTTGTCCAACTGCCATTGTCATATACAGCACGATATGCGGCAAAGGGTATCCCCCTACCATTGTTCCCCTATTGTGTCTTAAACATACAAGGAATTTTGAAGGAAGTTCTTTGAGTTTGTAGGGGGTGGGGGGAGGGGGGAGGGGGGGTTGATGCGTTAACGCGTTAACAAAAGGGAAGAGTGTGTTGAGGTATAGGGGCGTTAGGGGGAGTCCCTTTGCCACATATCGTGCCATTGTAATATAATTGTAACTATAGGTATTTCTTGGAAGAGTTTTTCCTGTGAAGTTTCCATTTATAATCGCTGGTGCTATATAGTATAGATAAATCAACGATGAAATTCGTCTGCAGCATCAATTTTTATACACTGGTAAAAGGTTGTTTGAAGTTTTAAACAACCGGGGTTGTTCATGTTCCCTGGTTAAACAACTGTTTAAAGTTTAAACACTCGGCCTGTTTAAGCAGGGCACATGAACAACCCCGGTTGTTTAAAACTTTTAAATAACCCTTTTCTCTGTGTACCATCAACTAAATACGGTATTAGCCTTAACTTTGCTTTTGTTTTATTATCATCTAATGAGATAACGAAGAAAAAGATGCAGTTTTAGAAGTGGGAGGAAAACCCCCAAAGAAATCTCCTGGGAAGGGGTGGGGGGAACCCAACGCATTCAAGTAGGTACTGCGAACCCAATACACGCCCCGGTATAGAGCCCGGGACGCCAGAGATTAACATAGGGGAACATCTTTACAAGACATTAACAACCTAAACATTGTCTCTTAACAAATATATATATTGTCTGAATCCTCCGAAATACCCGAACAAAGGCAATTTGTTTTTCTTCCATTTTGTCATAGACAACTAAATGTGCTTGTGCTAGCTTATTAAACTGATTTATATTACTGCAACAGTTACGTGGTTTGGTTTTTTTAATGGTCTTTCTTTGCTAAATACCTCTGCAAAGAGTTGGTGTCCATAATACATTTCTTGATATCAGGGGCCAATTTCATGGCGCTGTTTAGCACAAACATTTGCTGAGCACAGACTTTATTTGCTTTGTCTTTAAAAAAAAAAAGAGATGCCAGCCAAAATCGTATGTGGTACGTATTTATTGATATTTTGCTAAAAACACAATTTGACATACAATTTTGGATTGGAAAATCATTTTACAAAGCCAACTAATTCTGTGCTAAGAAAATTGTTGTGCTAAACAGCCCATGAAATTGGCCCCAGTTTAAACACCAGTCCCTTTTTAACTGTTTACGTCACGTTTGAGTGATTGCGCGCATGCTCAATAAGCCTTTCGCGTGTAATATTTCAATATTGCTGACGCCCTGAAATCACTTTCAAATGGAGGTAGGCTACAGTTTACAAAATCCACATACATACTACGCTGTGTTTGATACGGGGTGCACCCTAATGCCCAGCTACCAACCAGGGGCGGATCCGGGAGAGGGGGGGGGGGGGGGGGGGGGGAGGGCGGAGGGCGGAGGGCGGAGCGCACGCTCCCCCCTTTTACAAAAAAACAAAACTTTTTGGTGTGCACACTTTTCCTGCTTAAAGTGGTTAAATATTGCCTCAGATCGCACCAAAGCATCTAGAATCCATCTAGAAGCCGTCAGTGCTTCGCGCTACGCGCTCGCTATTTCATTGTCATCAGCATTTCATGCTTAAAAATTTCACGCGCCCCCCTTTACTTTATGCCAGTCTCTCCTAGTGAACGCAGTATTAATTCTGTACTATATACCTGCCACGTGCACCACATAGCAACAACAATTTAGTCTAATCAAGTGGATACCGAGTGTGCACGTAAAAGGACGTACGTCAATGCACGAGATGGTATTCATGCGAAACGCGGAAAAGGCTACTGTGACGCAGCGACGCAAAAGGACAGCTATCTGCTGCCACCATCTGTCTCAGTTAAGCCAACCCCTTGCCGCCCGCTCCCCATTGTGCCGTCTGTTTTCCAGATTTAGCAATGACATTTTGAAGACCGATTTTGTTTGTTGTGGCAGTCATACAACGTGACCACCTTCGTACTATGGAAGTCTCATTATATTCTGCTTGACCAAGTTCTAAGTAGAAGATGGAATAGGATTTGCTGTACGAGTCATTAACAAAATGCACCTGCATAATTATGCTTGGGAAATATTTCGGCTTAAAATGCGAAATGGTACTTGTAACAATTAAATGTATAGGATTATTTCGTATGCACCCAATATTGCGCTTTTTTTTTAGGTATACACGTATATTTCTCGCCCAACATTTACATTTGTGGAGTTATTTTATTTATTTATTGAATTTATTTATTCACCACATCCAACAGCGGAAGGACCGCCAATTATACAGGAATGGGATCAATTAACTTAAATAATTATCAGTAAAAGTTCTGTAAACATAAATGAAGCATTTAAAGCATTCAAAACAAAAAATAAATAAACAAAATTAAACAAAACGAACGACCAACAACTAAAAAATTGATAAACAGAATAAGAATTAAACAATTACACCGATTTGATTATGTATACACAAATAAAGCATTCAAAAAAGTACATACATGTACATAAAACAATACCCATGAGAAGATACATTAACATGCTATGAAATTAAAAACTGATAAATTGACAATGGTCAGGCTTAGTGAGACATGTTTTACACAGATATTGTACGTACATGTAGATTTTAACTAAAAAGAGCATGATTAACCTGTTTGCGAAAGGATTTAAGAGAAGGTGCACCAAACACATCACATTTCCCATGGCGCCCATTGTAGGTGGAGGAAATCCTTGAGATAAAGCCACGGTTTGTTACCTCGATGCGACTCCATGGGACGTGCAGGATGTGTTTGTGTGCATGCCTTGTCTGTATTGCTGGAGTGTGTAAGCTAAATGGGTTGGCATCTGTAGTAGTAAAAAAGTTGTGGAAATGTTTATACAAAAACAATCATTAACATCTCTTCTGTGTTTTATATGTTATCTGCTGTCTTGCAGTTATTCCCTTTTAAACAATTTCTTGTCGGTCAGAATTGATGATGATGATGTTGTTGTTATGGCATCTTCGGCAACTAAGGTCCTTAATACCGTTTTAGCTTTAGCTATACTTTATTATCAACTTGATATGACGAGGAAGGAGTTGCAGTTTTAGAAGTGAGAGCTAGGGAAAACCCCCAGATAAGTACCCGAGGGAAAGGCGAGAAAAAACCCACTACGCCAACCGCCCTAGAGAATACAACTGTAGTACTAAAGTGAAAACGCCACCTTTGTATCAGGGTTGTAGTCGAGTCTTTCACAAGTCCAGAGCCGATAAAATAAGTCCGTGACCAGTCCTGCACAAGTCCATCACAAGTCCATTAACAAGAAGCAAAGGATGAGCACGCACAAAAAATGCCTCTGTGTGAGTTCATTTGAATAGCTTGTGACTTGAACTAAGACCTAGGGACTTGTGGTGGACTTGTGGTCGACTTGCTTTGTATGCTCCCAAGGTTACTGATGGATCTACACCAAAAGCCAGCGAACTGTTTCTTTGCTCTTTAGCAATGGACGTTTTAGATTACCAGCGAATTTTTAGACACGTCACACTTTAGTAGTCTATTATAAAATAAAATAAAGTGTTGTATAAATTCAGTGGACGCTCGACATCGACAGGAAGACTAAGGAATCACAACACCTCAGAGAAAATGTTATCTTAATTATGATTTACTGCTATTATATTTCTATTCTACATGAGAGCTCCGGACCTACCATTACAACAAATAACACACCTAGATTGTTTTCGACAAAGGAGTTGTCTTGATTGGTTCTCGGATAAATCTCGCCGACCAATGAGGAATAATTTTAGCTCCGAACCTACCATTACAACAAATAACATGCCTATATTGTTTTCGACAAGAGGAATATCTTGGAATTGTCTTGATTGGTTCTCGGATAAATCTTGCCGACCAATGAATGATCGACTTAGCAACAAATTTGCAAAATGTGACAGCCATTTTGACCAGAGGTAAATTGCACTATAAATCTGTGCGCGTCACGGTAAGCGTAATTTGCCTGATATAAGTGGGTACACAGATGGCGAATTGTCATGGATGGTTCGCTCAGGCAATAGGCCGAAGTCGGAAAAGTAGTCCAATTAAGCGTCTCCTGATAAAGCAAAATGCGACTTTTCATCAAAATAACACCTTGGGTGTCACAAATTTGGTTTCCACATTACGTCTTATTTATAACTACAGATGTTTGTGTGACGTGACATCGTATTATTCTTATTTAATTTACAGCATCCCGGAACGACATCACATCGTTCCTCCGCGACCACGCGGCTGTGCTGGACAGTTCGTCAAGTGGAACTATTCCCGAACCGTCGAAATGGTTTCTCGTGCAATTGCCTTTTGGTAGAATCTGTCCAATGTTAGGCCCGTACAACCGAGGAAAGTTTGCTGTAATGACATACAGCCTCCTTTGGTGGGGTGCCGTGGCCGAGTGGTTAGGGCCATTGACTCGCAATCATGGGTGAAAACTTGGGGTTGCGGGTTCGAATCCGGCTGCGGTACCTGTGCCTTGGGCAAGGCACTCAACCACACTTGCTCCATCATTCCGTTTAGTTAGTGCAAGGGCATGTTCTCCATCACCCTGTTTACACTTGATCCCGAGCTCAGGGTCGAACACCGAGCTCGGGATCAGCCCAAACTGAGTGTAAAAACATCACAAACTGAGTGTAAAATGCTCTCGGGACCAAATTGGCCCCGGATCAGTCCCCGAGAATTTGGTCTCGCGATTCGGTAGCCCCGCGTAGCAAAGACCTCCGCGTAAAACGATCATAAGCTGCATCAACCCTCCTCATCTGCTGTTGAGTGAGTGACCAGTTTTGAGACGAATAGCAGAGAGTTGAGCGAACAAACGTTTCGAGAAATATGACAACAATAAAACTAAACATTTTCCTACCGAAGGAGCAAAACGAAATAGGCTATTCATCATGATTTAGGGGCCATCCATAAAGTACGTACGCATGAAATGCGGACTTTTTAGACACCCCCTCCCCCTGTACGTATGGCTTACGCAGTGGCTCCAACCCCCTCACCCTTTACGCATTCCATATATACCGTACCTCAGCATTGGTAAGCATTGGTAAATGGTTCAGTACTACATGTAGTACGATTAGCATCTCGCCTCCTAAGTCTGAAACAAATGACAATGTATAGATTTCTGTTGCATCAGTAACTGCAAATTTAATGGAAAACCTAAATTGAGGAGTGAGACAAATGTGAGATGTGTGAGAAAAATGTGTGGATTGTCTATATGTTTTGTACATTTCGGTTTGCGTACATACGCATTGGCTTGGACCCCCTCCCCCTGTACGCATGGTGTACGCAATGTCAACATTGGTGGGGTACAATGGCGGACGGTGGCTTCAATTTTAGACGACGTTGCTATATCCAGTGTATATATATCGATGGTTGACACGCATGTTTATGCACACCATCCAGTTTTTGTTGGCGTACGTAGTGGCCTTTAAATTCCCTTCACGCCTGGAGTAGCCTTTTGTGATTGGATGGTCATGTCAGTTATTTAATCCAGTGACACCGTCAATCTGGGGTTCATTTATGAAAATTTATATATTAGTGGAATTTAGACTCAAATACAAGTCGTCGTTTAATGGATCAGTTGTAAAATAGGGTCATATTTGGTCTAAAATGATCGCCTTTTGAGTAAACTCGAAAGAACAGCCACTTTTTTGAGTAAACAGGAGTTTTCTAGAGTTTTATTTTCCTGACAACATCGTATATTTACTAACCGCATAACACCTCGAGGGTGGAAAGATTACAGCAATGCATTTTGCTCCATTTTTGTTTAAATGATAAAAAAAAATGCTAAAGTCGTCGGAAAAATGTTGTACTGTTTGCGTTACACAATTAGTCTTGAGTATTGACGACTACATGTGCATTGCGGAATATACAGAGAACCTAATGCACATACAGCAAGTTTGCTGCATGCAAACACAGTGTTGAATAGACGAACCCCAAATTAGCCCGTTCTGCGCATTAAAACCGAGGCTCTTCGTGTCAAATCCGCAGTACGCCAGTGCGCTTCAAGTACTGTATAGACCATATCGAATAGCCGCCATTTCGTGGGGCAGTTTCTTTGTTCCTTGATGACATGCATGGTTGCACATATTGTGCTTCCATTGTTGAACAGTTTAAGTAACAAAAGGTGCCCCACGAAATGGCGGCTATTCGATACGATCTATTGTACATGCAGTGACTGAGTGTGTATATACGTGCGTGTGCTGTTCTGCGTGGCATTTTGGAGTGATCGTGCGTTAAAGTGCGTATACGTTTACTTCTAGGTTTGATAAAGAGGCTTTTCGTGTTAAGCAACGACCGGAAATGCACGCAGACCGTATTTGGGATTTGTCCATACGTTTCTTCTTATTCTGTATAACACACGTACGTATAGTAACTAAAATATCCGGCCTTGCGGACAGATTAAACGCCTACTATATCGGCCAATTAAACGCCTACGATTATAAACAGGGTCCGTCGAAATAAAACTTAATACATTTTGGTTGAACGCTTTGGCGATTCAATTCTCAAAGAGAGGCGTGTTGTTCGTTCTGCTTCGGCGGCGTTCGGAATGAAGCGTGGAAGACTCGGAAGGTATAAATTCAGGTGTTTCTGTTGAAGAGGTGCCATAAGTACTTCCCTGCTCATACATCATAGATGCTCTAAGATCGACAATATCAACACAGCTGTACAGGTAAGGATACGCTGTAGACTTTCTGCATTTGTTACACATTGTGATCGTGTAGGATTAAAGATAGTATACATGATTGGTAAACTGTTACAAATAGTTTTATCCCCCTGTGTGGTTGAATATATGCATGATTAAAACCAACCTGAGCAAAAACCAGCTCCGTACTTCGTCTATAACTTTTGAGAAAACATTAAAAAAGGGTTACTTTGCAGTTATTTCGCCCCTAAACCACTTCGCCCTGAACCATTTCGCCCTGAACCACGGCCTGTGCACGAAGTGGTTTTCGGGCGAAGTAGCATTTGGACGATGTAGTGTTTTGGACGAAGTGGTTTGGGGGCTAAATGACACTTGGGCGAAATGGTTTTGGGGCGAATTGAATTTGTCTCATGAGACGAACAATAATTGTTTTACTCATTTCTCAAAGACTATAGCACTTCAGACAAAACCATTTATGGGGAGGTTTTCTACGGTCATCATGTTTATATTGTGTAAGTTAGGCGTAAATCTGTGAACATTTCTGATTTTCGAGATACCAATCATGTATACATGTAATGCCTTTAAGGCGCATTTTCCTTTAAAAGTAATTTCTTATTCTTTGTAAGGACATGTAACTACTTTTTAATTTTATTTCAATATTAACTTGAAGAGTGCCTTGTTATACAGTCGAACTTCGTAAATAAGACATTTTCCCTGGGACTTTACATATTTATGACCACCATTGAAATGAAACAACTAAACTTGAGATGAGAGAAAAATTGCAAGGGCCTTATCAGTATTCGAACCCGATACCTTGTTATACGAAGAATGTTGTATTAGAAGAAATGAAGCACAATGAATTAGAACCCATCATTTCCTTGTTGTACTAATTTCGTATTACCAGTGGTCTTATTGAAGTTCTACTGTATATTAATTATGCTTTATTGCAAAAAGTTAGCCTAATTAACTATTCTATGGGTCTTTTATTGCATCTACATGTATAAGAATACTTATACTTTAGCGGATACTTTAGTGGATTTAATTTCACACTATTTAGTGGAAAATGTCTTAGAGGTAGGAGTTGTTTATGCTTGTCTTACAATGGGACTTAAAGACAGATTATGATTGGTAAACCTTTAAAAACAGGAACAGCATTACGTAACTAATAAATAATGTTGATAAACTGCCTTGCAGAAATTTCAGCCACACAGATGCAGCGATATTTAAGGAAACCATAAAAATCCATGCATGATTTTTGTGTTAAATGTATGGTAAAAACAATTGTCTACCAACAATTTCTTTTTTTAAAGTAGCATTTTTTTACGGAAAAATCACGTGGTACGTGTTTGTTACTATTGCTGTCAAAACATTTAGTTAGGGTTTTTCTTGTCAACTCATGAACTTAAGTAAAATTTCGGGTAACTGCAAATGGTACACTTCCATCAAAACTTTGGAAACACCTTGAAAGTTTTAGGTTTTTGAGAGGGAAGTATTATTTTGTTTATTCATAATAAACCAAGCTATTAAAGCAAACGGAGGTGTAAGGGGTATCTGCATGAGAGAAAGCAGTCATCTGGAGTGCTGTCCATCATGGAATGGCCTGCCCAGTCACCTGATCTCAATCCCATTGAGATGCTCTGGGAGGAGTTGGATCGTATGGTCAGAAAGAAATGCCCAACCAGCTAAAAAAAAAAACTTTGATGAGTCTTAAAAGAGGCGTATTTCCACTGAATGTTTGGAGAAACTGACAATCGGGATGCAGAGATTGTGTGTAGCTGTCATAGCTGCTAAGGCGGGATTCTTTGATGAACATCAAGTTTAGCCGTTTCTTTTTGCATGCTCTCCAGTTTGTTGATAAAGCCCACTGCTGAGGCCGAAGATGGCACTAAAATTAACATGTATATATTGCTTTTTGTTAGAATACACCTACATTTGCTTTCACAAAATTTGCTTTCACAAAATAAACATTCACAGAAGTATACGTTTTCTTCTCAAAAACCTGAAACTTTCAAGGTGTTTCCAAAGTTTTGATGGGTAGAGTATATTTTAGGGTTTTAAGAACCATTAGGATGCTTGTTAGAATGTGTGATCCTCCACAATTCGCACAATATACGAATGAAGGTGAAAGGTAAAATATTGCATGCTATACTTATTGTTTTATCAGCAGTCTCGGCACGAATCTACAATGAGCGCCAAAGTTCTCCTGGCCCTGGCCCTAGTGGCCGCCCTGGTGGCGTTTGCCAGTCCATTCTACTTGGGCGAAGACGAGGAACAAGACGAGGGCGCAGTTGCCGAAAACGAATTGGAGGCAGCGACTTCGCCATTTTTGTTGCAAAAGAGGCGAAGGCCAGGCCAACGATTGTCACGTAAATATTTCAAAACTATACTTTTTATAGCCCAAACTATACTTTTTATATCCCGTACATGCAATGTCCAAACAGCATAAGTAGGCTACCAAACTCTTGTGAGATACTACTTTGACTGCAAGTGAATGATATTTCGAGCCGTCTGAAATATTATGTGCTGTTATTTATCAATTGGGGCATGGCAAACAGCTTAATTTGTGCATAAACATATGGGGCCTGCCAAACAATCTGTGCTTACCCTGGAATATCCGAGTCAAGTTTTACTAAGGCTCAAAGGTGCACCCACCATGTTTTAGTTGGGTCTATCTGAACGGGAAACTTGTGGAATTTGAACATTTTGGGCTGAAAAACCTAACAGTAATTAAAATATAAATAAATAATAAAAAAACAGAACAAAGCTGAAACTATTCTTTTAATCTAATCTGGTTTTTTTTTCATCAAAGGTTGTATCGATTTTGAGACTGGGAAAATCTGCCCGTGCGATCGTTCCAAGGCTCGCGGTATCGCCCTAAATAATTGCAGAGGACGATTCTAGAATTGGTAAGTATGAGCATGCGTACAAACATTATTTTCAGTTTGAGGTCACATGTTACTGTCGTGGCTCCAGCATTGGCTGAGACGTCTGACGTCACGCGGGGTGCCTTATTGAACGGTGATCCTTCTGAGCATGGCACTGCCATTAGTCTTGAGTGATTATATTAGTAACATCATATGTGCCTATATGTTGTGTATATGCATGCTATTGAGCTCGTGCCAATGACATCATTTTGGGAGTAAAACAATGCCGCGTCGTTGTGGAAGCAATGTGCGTGCGCGTTGTGTGTGTCCATAGCGCGCGTAACGCGCTATATGGTGAGGCTCCCATTGGTGAACTAAACCGCGTTACGCCCACCAGACACACATACAACGCGCACGCACATTGCTTCCACAATGACTCAGCATTATCTGACTCCCAAAATGGCATATTCTGTGCACTTCCATCTCTTCAACATTTGTTATATTTGTGTCGTGCAATTATCAAATAAATATATATTTTTTATTTATTTCAGGTGCCTTTATTGGACATCTTTTAACGTATAGCCTTGTGGAAAAGCAGTGGAGTTGACGGCAGTAACGCTGATCTTGCAAATTTTCGAACGGCTTTTATGTGACGCCCTTTTGTGTGAGACTTGAAATTTAACGCCGACGCCAAAGTTATCCATAACTATGAGCTTTCGCGTTAGACGTGATTTAAGTGATTTTTCCAGCCAATTGCGACCACTATAAATTATTGTGTCATCAATGTAAATAACAAGGGTCCATTCGGTGGATTTCCTTCCTTGTCTAACAATGGTTTAAAGTTGCATTGCCCGTGTTTCGGTGAAAGGATTTTAAAAATTAATTTACACAAGCGAACGAATTTAGAAAGCTTACGTGTCTCTGTAACGAAAAATATCAAAAACTTAAATTTCCGACGTCGGGAATTGGAGATACAAGCCTTTTTCTTGAAACGTGCTTCACATGTTGTACATGTGCGCGTACGCTCATATGTACATAGTATGTGTACAATGTACACATGTACGCGCACATGTACATTTACGTCATAACCCTGTCGATTAATTGACCTGCCAGCCTTTTAATCATTTCTTGTTTTTAATCGACTGGCATTAATCCTTGACGGATTTTTACGTTCTTGGTACCAAATGAAAGCTGATAACTTTTTCTATTCTAGAAAAATACCTATTTAACTTTTAAAACAAATTTGACGCCCAGATCGGCCCAAACACGGGCAGTGCAACTTTAACAATGAGTACTGCGCCAATTAAGTATAACTTCCAAATTTAGTCCAAGTGCTATTATACAGAAGTGTTTTTCTTGTGAAGCTTTCTTTTATAACTGATGGTGCTATAGTGTCACTGATTTAACGATAATCTACAAGTCAATTTTCTTGTTCCTTTATAATGATATAATATATCCCTAAAAACATAAATAAGGACGATTGCTTTCTTACTATTTAACTAATGAGCTTGTGCTATATAGTTTAATAAACTGATTTGTGACCCGCTCTGAAAATAAAAAACAGGATCCACGCCATTAAAATACAAAAACACAATGGTAATTCCTGGCAGTGAAATTTCCATTGTGTTTTGGTATTTTAATAAGCGTGGATCCGCCACAGATTTTTACTCATGGTCGCAAAATCTCGACCTAGCCTGCGCGACTTATAATACCCTTTTCCAGAGCGGGTCATATTTATATAACTGCAACAGTCACGTGTTTGGTAGGCTAAGTTCTGCCAAAAAGTTAACACTTTTTTCAGATAAATAAAAAATCTCTAAAATTTCGGGTGTTTCGGGTTTGCTTGTTACGTGTTTAAAATGGTCCATAAACTTGGGAAAAAAAAAATACTTGACTCAAGTATAGAGTCATTTGGGCCGTTTACTCGTTTCCAGTCATTTCATTAGTTTCAGAAGCTCGAGTTCTGTCTTTTGGTTCGTGATTTTAGTAAAGTTAAATAAGTGACTGGAGGCAAGTTATTCTATCCATAGATACGAACCATTGGGTTCTTCGAAACTCATACAAAAAGCGCACACGTAACAAAGGCTGACGTCACTAATACCATAGTTATTTCTACGTGATCGCCTCCAACGTATAACGTGGCCAATTATAACCCACCGGAGGTTTTTGTCTCGGGGGAAAACTGCGTTAATTAAAGCTATACGTGGGCAGTTTATAGATTTTATTCATTTTGGCATTTTGATATTGAACAATTCAGCTTCTGAGCACGACCGTTGAGGCATGATATTAAAAAAAACCATCGGAGCAGTGATACGAGACTATGTTTCGCATGCGTGCATGCGCGCTTTCATTTTGGATCTGTCCCACAAATTTCCTTTGATTTCCATTAATTTTGAAATCAAAACAACGGATTTAAAGGTAGAACACATACAGTGAGGAAAGAAGGAGCTAAAAGTGTTAATAACAATGGTACCAAACACCACATGGTTTGATTTCAGTCCAAAATGGTATTTGGTCTTTTGCAAAGGACATTTTTACCATTCAACTCAACACAAAAACCATTTCAAATTTGCACCTATGTGGCTGAAATTTCTACATGGCAGTTTTATCAACATGGGCTTCTAATCACGAGTGGGAGTAACGCCCATTTTAACAGTTTACCAATCATGTGTTATACTTTTAATATATAATCCCTGCTGTTGTTCAGTGAAGATACTATCTTACTTTTTGGGGCGAGATTTAGTGATGCTGGTTTGCAATGGGCAACATCGCGGTTCCGTGCAAGGGACGAATATCTATTAGCGGGTTCGAATAAACAAAGTGTACCCAAGAAATGAACGAAGCGTACCGTACATTGTTTATGCAATAAAATATCAAAAAAATGTGACCTCCGCCCTCCGAAAAGCGGATACGAACTTCACAGAGAATGACAATTGCAGAGATGCCTTTTTCCCCTCAAAGCAATACGTGAAAAATGTAAAATTGTTTAAATATTTTTCGGTCAAAATGGCGCCACCCACACTGCAAAAACCAAGTCTGGCGTTATTTTTTAACACCAAAAGTATTAGTTTTAACACCTAGGGTGTTAAAAGTAATGCATTTATTCCAATTGTATATTGGAACATCGTAAGAATTATATCGCGACGATAAATAAATGAAATGAAATTTGTAACTTTGTGTTTTACAGCTTTGTATAGTAGTAATATTGGAATATGCACAAATCTAATAATTTAACAAAAATTTTTGTCCAAAAAGGATATATTTGAACATAGTGTAATCCCGCTTTGTCTGTTTTTGTTTGTGGTTTTAACCACTGGGGCATGCCCAGTTAAGCCATGTTCGAATGGCGGCACATGCCGGTGTTCGTCCCGTGGCGTCATGCCTTATTACTGCGAGTGCCAGCGAGGATACATCGGCACATACTGCAGCGAGACAAGTAATATTATAGAGCGTATCGAATAGGTGCCACCTTGTAGGGCAACGTTTGTCATTTAGATTGGTCGACAATAGCACAAAATGTGTAGCATGATCATGCATGTCCTTAAAGGTATACATGGTTGGTAAACTGTTAAAATGGGCGTTCTTTCCACTCGTGATTAGAAGCCCATGTTGATAAAACTGCCCTGTAGAAATTTCAGCCACATAGGTGCTTCAGTAATACTTCAGAAAACTTGAAAAATCCATGCTTGGTTTTTGTGTTGGTAACAAAGCCTTTTTTTTTAAAGAAAAAGTTGTTAATTTCTCACATAAAATACCATTTTACCCGAATGTAAGAAGTGATGATAAATCAACGAGTTCATTAACCCCGGCAGTCCCTGGGTCATGATCCCTACACAAATTATAACTTATTCAAAAAAATAATTAGTAAAATTTGACATAATCTTAAGTCATCGTGAGGTATGATATCGTACCTGAAGTACATTTGTTTTGTTCTTATTGGTGGTAAGGGAAAACGTGCATGTATGGCAACAAACATTTTCGCTGTTATAGTTTTCCTAGTGACAGAAACCCGTTTTTTTTTAAATAGTTTTCCTAAAACGTTTGTTTGCGCAGAATTACGAGATAAGGTTGACGGTGATGTATAGTGTTAATTGAATACATTATAAACAAATGTTGCCAATCCAATCCCGTTAAGCTTTAATAAGTCGACTAATAAATCGTACCAATAGTCAACTTTCCGTCTGTATGTGTGCTATTTTACGTAATAAGTACGAAGGCGAAATAAGTCAAGTGGCCGATTTAAATCTATTAACTGTATGCTCTAAAAACAACACAAATGCTCTTTACACATGTATTACAAAAATACATTCTAAAAAAGGTCCATTCACACACATTTTCTTGCAATTTAAAAAATACAAAACTAATTTTATAATTATAGATATATAAAGTTATTGTTCACGAAAAGGACAACAGACAAAGCGAGAACCAAATCGCCAGCAATTTGTTCGTTTTGTGACACTGTATAGAAAACTGATTATTTCAGAGTGTGGAGATTGCGCATACAAGTCGCACATTTGAAAAGCATAACGTTGGGCGTCACAGCAAGCTCAGCTGTACAGCATCAGCCTGATTAGGCGTCATAACTCGGCATCAGCCCGATGTGCCTGAAATATTATCCAAATTACTATAGAGTCTATACGGATTTTTTCACTTGTAAAACATTTAAAAAGGTAAGAATTCAGCATACCCGACCTTCACTTACATACAACACCTTGTGTATATAACATTTGGGGTTTCTATCAAATCTGCATTTACTGGAAAGGACAAAATAGTGATATAGAGTACTTTTAAAATTTTCAAATGAAATCATCATACCAAATAATACATAATCCATCAAAAAAAAAACCTAAACGTTTTATCCACTTTATGATTGAAAAAGCAGTCAATCTGAGTTGTAATTTTCGATGTCAAATGTACAAAAGATTATAACATTTGCGATGTTTAGTTGCTCGACAAAGATTGTTTGAAAATCTCTTAAAAGGAATGGGCAAGGTCGTAGCGATCAACTTTTTCGAGACTTGACTTAAGAAGGGTATATTTCTCGTGCCTTTGTCGCCACTCCATCAGCATGTCAAAGATCTGGTTCTCGACGCTTAGTATATTTTTCTTTATCTTCTGAATTTGGGCGTATGAAAAGCCCAAGTAGGTGGCTAGTCGCTCCCATTCGGGTCCTAAATCCTTTGCCAGACAACGAAATCGCTGCTCCTCGGCAATCTCCGCCTGGAATTGGAAAAGTCGATGTCATGGTATTTCTTCCAGTTTTTGAGCAATTTTTGGATTTAGTACTGAGAATGTCTGTTTGAAAGCTAATACATTTTCCAAATTTGAAAACAAAAACCTGCTATGCAATTTCGCTATTGATTGCTTTCCGTGACGTAAAACATCCGGGAATGTTTGGTGGTCAAGCGCTTACACGCGTGCGCAAATAGGCGCACATGAACACCCGTAAAAACATTGAACTCAATGCAATGTATAGGTGCGTTCAGACGATGGTTGTTAACTTAAAGTTAAGTCGTTGTTAGTGGGCACTCGTGAGTAAACTCGTAAGTAGTGACCGTGTGGACGCACTTACTTACAAGTTACCAACGACGATACAACTACAAGAAATAGCGCGCTATTTACGAGCGCGAACAGTTTGTGTATATTGGCCTTGTGCATGCTTGCGCGTCGTTGTTAAAGCACCGTGTGGACACGCGTCGTTGGTAGTGCGACTGTCGTTAACTTTACCTTTGAAGGTAGTGCCCGTCTGAACATGCCTTATGGAAATCTTTGCGTAAAACATACTCACCGGCGTACTTTCATTCGAAGATGCCGCACACGCACGTTGCGATACGTTCGAATGATTGAGCATGCACTCAGCTTGTTAAAAAACAAGTTTTTACTTGATCACGATTTTTAGCCCTAAGAAAGACATTTTTATCTTGATCGATACAACAGCCATGACGCAACAACATAAAGCAAAGTTAAGTAACGGAGGTAAGTTCAAACCATTGCGCTTTCTTGCCTTTTTGGCCGGCAATAAATCGAATCACGTGCTTCATGAAAAATGGAAACCAAAATGGTGGATAGAAGGCGTTACGTCACCGGAAAGCAATCAATAGGTACGCATCCTCATTAACTATACTCTCCCAAAAAAGAAACGCAAAAAAATAATAAAATATCAATTCTTTTTCACAACAAAATTTTGCTGAATACATTGAACTTGTGGATAACAAGGCACTGGTCGACCAATCACTTTAGGATTGCTTTTAAGACTGTTCTGCTTCAGTGATTTCCTCTAGGTCCAAGAGGACCTGTTTGAACAAAGTGATTTCCACAACAAGGAAATGTAACTTTTTTTGTTTGTTTCTGGGAGAATTCTGTTCTCAGATAACAATCATGCGATACACAAACAGCTCGAGAAGTGCAGGCTCAGGGAGGCACTTCAGGCAGAGTGGCGCCCCTGTCTCAGCGGCTTTTACTGGGGCTGGTGCAGTCAGCTGTGCAACAAAAGGTGTTCATACACGTTACTGACGGATACATGTATATAACATCCCTCAGTCTTCTTGATCTTTCGGCCACAGTATAATTTGCGGGTTTTTTAAAATTTATTCCGAACAGTATACTTACTGCGATGGCAGACGATTTAAACCAATATTTTAGATCATGTAAAGAAGGCCTGATAAATGTTATTCAGCGAGTTTTATCAGCTTTTTCATATAGAGCAAGATTTAAAAGCCATACGAACAACAAAAGTCAATTTGTACCTCGATCTTTGCGCGAAACGATTGAGGTGGTTTGCAAACGTTAGGGGGGATCATGCAGCTCGCACATTCCACCACTGTCTCCAGCAATGTATTATTATTGAAGCAGGTGAAATAAAAATAGCGAATTCTGAAATTGACCTATTTTTGTGTGGCTTTTAAAATCTCAGCCTCTTGGAAAACCTGAATAAACTCGCTCAGTAACATTTGTCAAGCCTTGTTTACATGATCTGAAAGTTTGGTTAAAATCCGTTGAAAAATCACAAAATTATTCAAGATCAAAAGTAGGACTTTTTTGACACGTGGTATAATACGTCAAGTTGTCCAAAAAATTCGATGACACCGTACTGTACATGCTATGCCCCCATGTATGCGTACGTATTTTGTAACACAGTGACATGAAAACGGCCGCATGCATGTGCTAATCGCATGTCACATAATCTCTTCAAGTACTGAACGTCTTTTTAATGCAAACATCATACGTGCCACAGTGTGCACCAGTTATCCTATTTACCTATGAGTGTCCTCCTCTGCCTGAACAAGCCCACACTGTTTAGGATTTTTCTTCATTTTCTCGGTATCGACTTGGACGATGTTCTACCTCCATCATTACCAAGCACACGCATGCACAAGACGTTTATTTTAACCACGTGGTCCTTATTGCTCAACTGTTCGTTTTCCCGCCTCTCACATTCAATCAACAAATGTGTAAGGAAACGCAGCTATCCAACTTTTTTATTCAACATCTTTTATTCAACGTTGGACAAAGACATTTGTTCAACATATGCGCAAAATACTTTCAGCATATGTTGCCTAAAACATTGTTCAACAACTGGTTAAAGTAATTTAACCAACGGAATTTGTACAACTTTTTTGCAGTGTATTTTGTTTTAAATAAGGTAATTATTGCGTCTGTACACTGAAAACTCATGACTAATTTAATAAGTCATGAGTTTTGGCGGGATTATTCTTTACATTGATAATGTAATAAAAGGTTAGTCATGAAATCAGTCGTGGGAAAATAAATCTTCAGTTCTTGTTTTTGTGCAGCTGTGCGACGCCATTACATGCGAACCGCACCGTAAAATGAGGTCGTGTTTGACTGGACTAAACATTCTGTGACGTTACTCTGGAAAGGTAAGCGTGTGACGGGTTTTGTGTGACACCAAAGAATTGTGCGGAACTCTGAGATTTCTAAGGCAATAATTGGTTTGCATGTTTTAAACTATGTCGTGTGTCGGAGTAAAGACATGGTTGAGGCCTTGCTTCGGGTCTCAACATCCGTGTATTGACACAAATAGTCATGATCTGTAAGGACAACTCAGTACGTATTCGTAATAGACTGCCGAAGTGAATACGTCACCTTTTGTTGGTTGCCTAGGCAATTGGATCTAAACTAAAAATCACTCAACCGTGTCCCAGTGATTTTCCAATGGTACTTTTCCCGACGGCCATGATAGTTTAGATCCAAATGCCATGGCAACGCACGTCACACTTCGGCTGTCTATTTTAGGTCAGCCCAGGTTAGACTCCTTTCCTCGCTGCAGTTAAGTTAGAAGTAAGTTTATAAAATGAGCTACGAATAGTAACTGGATGTTTTCCTGGGTACATCGTTGCCTCTTCCATTGATGTTGTCCCCATTATCGTCATCAAACTGCGGATATCTTTGTTGCATTAACACAACACACCGTGCAGTCATTGCACGTATTCTGCGTATGCCTATTTCATGCCTATACGTTATACGAAACACACCGTGTATTGCACGTGACAAAGTAAGTTTGTCAGGCTGACTAACTGACATTACTAATTAATTTTACTGCAGGACTAATTAATTTTCCTGCAAGACTAATAATTTGTCTGCAGGACTAATAATTTTTTGTGCAAGACTAATTAATTTTCCCGCATGACTAATCATTTTTTAAATTAGGCAAATAAGACCCTTTTTCATGACTAATTAAAATTGGTCAATTCAAACCACGTATAACTAATTGGAAATTAGTCAAATAAGACCCAGAGTATGACTAAGTTTTATGTGTCAATTGACGAAATAAAGTTTTCAGTGTACATAATCTTTAGTTTTTAAATATGGAACGACTGTTTGCATTCAGTGGCGGGTCTGGAGTGGGAGTTGATGAGGGGTTGCAACCCCTCCATTGGTGAGCAGCGAACTAATTGTCAAGTGCATGTTTAAAGGTTTAGTGAAGTGAAAATTATCAACCGGCTGTTTTCATACACAAATCAAAAGATCAAAGTGTTGCAGACAAACTCAATTTTGTTTTTATTTTAGAAAGAAGTGCACCTTTTTTCTACTTCAAAAATTTCTGGACAGGGGAGGGCGCTGTTTATTGCTGGTCATGGAGGGAACCCACAGTTAAAAAAACAAATAAATAACATTACGTTTCAAACGGTAACATACCCCAACTGATCAATTTTTGACCTACACATTGAAGCTTGTTAGGATTGTTGCAAATGACATACCAAACAAACTGATACAGTTCATGATAACTGATACAGTTCATGATATCAAGAAGCCACTGAAAATTACACCAACTTTTGTATACAAGTCTATGGAGAATTATTCTGTTGTCCTGAGATGACATCACAGCTTTGCTCATGAATATGGAAATTATCATTAGCATAAAAATACAAAACTTTCAATTACACCAAAACGCAACTGCCAAATTCTCTGAAATTGATCGAAATGTGTAAAACACCCTCTACTATTATTTTATGTAATAAAAATCATATTTCATGCGTCCTTAAATGAAGAAATATATAAAATATTGCATTGAAAATCTCTCTCCTGAAAACGTTTTAAAAAAAGCCTCCCGGAAATGTTGACGTGATAAACCAAAAAATACCCATTTTGAACGAGACAACTCTCCCCAAAGGCCACCCCACCATATCTGGGGCCAATTTTTATGGCGCTGTTTAGCAACACAAATTTGTTTAGCACAGAATGTCTTTGCTTTATTTTGCGAAAATGGGTTAGGCCTACCAGCCAAAACCGCATGTGATGTGTTTTCACTGATATTATGCTACTCCCAAGAACACAATTTGACATAAAATGTTGGCAGGTAACCCATTTTATAAAAGCAATAAAGTCTGTACTTAGCAAATTTGTGTGCTTAGCAGCGCTAAGAAATTGACCCCTGGTACCAACCACCTTCCAAAAATGCCCTTCAGTCAAAGAGTTTATTGGAAACCTTGTTATGTGGGAGCATTAAGTTGGGCCACTTGTCCATTTGGCTCCGAAGGTCTCCTATACATTTGTTTCCCTTTTTTAGGTGATCGGGCCAACAGCCCGATCACCTATTACTCTCGTACGATTTTTTTATTTTTTTATTTTTGGCTTTTTCGTTTAGGACGAAAAAGCCTTTGTTTTCGTTTTGATTTTTTTTTTTTTTCCGTTTATTTCTTCTTCTAATTTTTTTCCCATAGACAAAGCGCATGGGCGTTGTCGGCGCTTTTTCAGGTTATTCCCAAACATTGATCTTAACCAAACTTGGTGACATCAAAGATATAGTATAAGAGGTGTGCACCCAAGAATGGCTTCATTGTGACGTCATCCGTTACGTCATTATAACACTTTAAAAATGCCTAAAAACCGGAAAATTGCCGAAATATGTACTTTTTAAAATGGTTCCCTTGCCCAAACCACATGACCCAGGGTTTTCATATTTGGCAAACATTTAGATCAGATCATGAGCTTCAATGTTCTTAGTGTAGGCATTTTCATCTGACCCTTCCTTCCTGGGTCAATCGAAGGTCAAAGTTCAGCCAATTCAAAAATCACATTTTTTGTATTTGTTTGTACTTATGAAGCAATATTAGCTATTCAACCATGCTTGATTTTCATAAAACTAGGTACAGGCATGGGCCCCATCACAAACGTCCACCACCATGTAAAACGTCACCATGACGTCAAGGATTACGTAATTATAATAATTTTAAAATGGCACAAAAGTGGATTTTTATCATGAAAATTACCAAAATATGCATTTCGTAAAACGCTTCCCTGTATGAACCCACATGACCCAGGGTCTTCATATTTTGCATACATATATATCAGATCATGGGCTACAATGTTCTTTGTGTGGGCATTTTCATCTGACCCTTCCTTCCTGGGTCAATCGAAGGTCAAAGTTCAGCCATTTCAAAATTCACATTTGTTGTGTTTTTGTGTACTTATGAAGCAATTTTAGCTATTAAAGTACGCTTGATTTTCATAAAACTAGGTACAGGCATGGGCCCCATCACAAACGTCCACCACCATGTAAAACGTCACCATGACGTCAAGGATTACGTAATTATAATAATTTTAAAATGGCACAAAAGTGGATTTTTATCATGAAAATTACCAAAATATGCATTTCGTAAAACGCTTCCCTGTATGAACCCACACGACCCAGGGTCTTCATATTTTGCATACATATATATCAGATCATGGGCTACAATGTTCTTTGTGTGGGCATTTTCATCTGACCCTTCCTTCCTGGGTCAATCGAAGGTCAAAGTTCAGCCATTTCAAAATTCACATTTGTTGTGTTTTTGTGTACTTATGAAGCAATTTTAGCTATTAAAGTACGCTTGATTTTCATAAAACTAGGTACAGGCATGGGCCCCATCACAAACTTCCACCAACATGTTGAACATCACCATGACGTCAATGATTACGTAATTATAATTATTTAAAAATGGCAAAAAAGTGGATTTTCGTCATAAAAATTAGCCAAAAATGCATTTCGTAAAATGTTTCCCTCTATGAAACCACATGACCCAGGGTCTTCATAAATAGCAGACATTATATATCAGATCCTGCGCTACAATTTGCTTTGTGTACTCATTTTCATCTGACCCTTCCTTCCTGGGTCAATTGAAGGCCAAAGTTTAGCAAAGTCAACATTTCCGTATTTACAGGGTGGATTTAAAAAAACGAAACCGAGATATTATTGCTAATTGTAACTAAAGTAGGGCGCGTATGAATGAACGGGAGATATCATCTGTTAGGGTCGAATCTCCTCTTCAAAATGACACCATGATCATGTCATTATGTTTTTGGTTGACTGAGCAGTGACCAGTGTTATGCAAGGGGCCTAGTTTTAGATTTGACCGTTCTCATAGGGAGCAAACGTCGTACAAATAAATCTTTACCGTAGCTGTCTATTCCGTGTGCCCTGTGTGACACGGCGTCGACCGAGACGGTGACACGGTAACTTTTAACTGTGTCTACCACGGACGTGTAATTCTACAGAAGATGGTTTAACAAAAGGACATGTGAGTAGGATACAATCTTTTATGTTATTTCAGTCTTATTTAAGAGAGTCCACTCTCTACAAGAAAGTAATTGTACGTTATTGAGGGAATGTCGTAGTTTTGCCGTGAAGCATTCATTCCAATGTTTGTTTTCTTCCTTTTAGGTTTAGTAAGGTGCAAAGCTTAATATAGGCCTGATATCATTAAGTCATTGTCTGGATTTTATTGAACCATCTTCAACAAATATAATTAAGAAAATGTTCCTTCTTGGCCAAATTCTTTTCAATCTTAACAAATTATGTGCTCTGATTTCTGCCTTTGATGACTAATATATGTATAGGCCTATATCAGTTTTTCGAGTAAACATCGGATTTCCATCCCAAATGTGAACAAAACAAACTAAAATTTAACAATATTTTTTCGCTGACTACATCGTGAGACAGCAGATGAAAATTACCAAAATATGCACTTTTAAAATGTTTCCCTCTATAAAACCACATAATCCAAGGTCTTCATATTTAGCAGACATTATATATCAGATCATGGGCTACAATTTGCTTGGTGGAGTCATTTTCATCCTCCGTCCTGGGTCAATTAAAGGCCAAAGTTCAGCCAAGTCAAAATTTGCGTAAAACAATGCATAAGCCACCAAATGTCGACTTCTGTACGTGACCGGCAGAGGGCGTCATTCATAAATTACGGTGATGCACAGACCTATAAACCTATAGACCAACGATCGTGCATTGAAAATCGTGACTTGGAAAAGTATGGGCAAATGACGACACAATGGGCTGTATGAGCTAACAGCGCGGGTTTAAAGCGCTTACGGCTATTCCAAAACGCGCGTACGCCGTGTGTATTGTACGCGTTCCTATGAAGTATGGGCGATGGACGCACGACGCTCGCAAAGAGGACTGACGGCGCGCACGAGGATTAATTTCATGCTTCCAAACTACTTCTAAAAATAATAATAAAAATTCATAAACAATTAATATATTACACATGCCATTTTAATATACATGTAGGCCTAGCATCTAAAAGCAAATTCAAACCTTGTCTGCATCACCCAGCTGAGCTCCATATTGTACTTTTAATCTGCTGTTGTAATCCCGTAACTATATAGCCATTCATTATCGCTTTACGGTTACCGTAACTATAGCCACTGCGTATTAGTTCTGAATCCGTTGCATCACCAAATACACACGCAGCGGCACGCATAGTGCACGCGACGTCAACTCAAATTCTCGAAACAATGACGAATCATACCCGACGATTAACGATAACGTCCGGCGTGCATTCAGGTAACTTCGGGAACCTTTGCAAAAAGGAGCAATTCCTCCTGTTTCAATGTGGCGGGCAAACGTGTACATCTTACGCGTGTGGTCTAGTGGATATGAGGCGGGACTCCCAATCAGAGGTTGGAGGTTCGAACCCCACTTCGACCAACGTGTCTGTGTCCCTGGGCAAGGCACTTAATCCCAGTTGCCTCGTAAACCCAAGCGATATATGGGAAACTGTTAAGGGGAATGCCACAATCTAACTGCTGATAGTGTTGTGCGCCTGACCAGCCGCCACCTAGTTGAAGCGAAATGGTTCTGGTGATTCCCTGATGGCAGCGGTAATAATGGTAACAGCGCCTTGAGCACCCTGCTGGGTGGATATGTGCGCTATATAAATCTCATCACTATTATTCAGATGCCCACATGCTTTGACCTTTGACTGTTTGACCTATTGGTCAAACAGACTCTGCTTGTAGTTTGAACGTGTTCAGAGCTAGTCTACTGTGTTATGGTTCAACTAGGGTAGGGTATTCAAAACTATGGTGTTGACATTTGACCTTGCTCTACCGGAAGTGCATTTGAATAAACCTATTTTGTAAAAGTGGTCAACGATGTCGAGATCGGGTTGGCAGTGTTAGTGTCTAAGGTAAATGCTTTCCAAAAAATGCGCCCTCTAGCGGCTAAATTAACAAATCTTAAAATTACCCTTTCATAGCAATGTTTGCGCAAATTAGCCCATAGTGGTGCTTATAGAGTACGTCGACCACCAAACATGTCTGTAGTTAAAACATTGATTACGTCATCAGTCCTTTAAAGGTAACGCATTAAAGGTTAATATTTTAGGTTAAATAGTTGATATGTTAACAACATCTAATTTTACAAGGTAAGCATGCTCATTTTTCAAGTAAAAAAATGTGAAAAAGCCCTACGCCCTGTTCATAGAACAGACGTAGCTCTAGTTTTATTTTTTCTTCTTTTTCCACTCAAACGTTTCCAGAGGTTTTCTTCAAAACGGTTCAAGCTATCAACTTAAAACTTGGTAGGAACATCAACCCCAATGTGAAGATGTGCATACAAGTGTGACGTCATTGTGACGTCATTAGGTATCAAATTACAAACCAAAAATGACCAAAATATGCATGTTTTAAAATGCTTCCGTCTGGAAAACCACGTGACCCATGATCTTCGTATTTGACAGGCTTATATATCAGATCATGGCCTACAATTTTCTTCGTGTGGGCATATTCATCTGACCCTTCCTTCTGGGGTCAATCTGAGGTCAAAGTTCAACGAAAACGAAAATCTAAATTTTTGCACTTATTGAGCAACAATGCCCATCAAACCAAGCTGAATCTTTAAGAAACTAAGTACAGGCATAGGTCCTATAGCAGACTTTCACCAGCGTGTTTAATATGATGATGGCATCAAGCGTGACGTCATCGTGACGTCATCAAGTATCAAATTACACCTCCCAAAAAACCAAAATATGCATATTTTAAAATGCTTCCGTCTCGAAAACCACGTGACCCAGGATCTTCGTATTTGGCAGGTTTATAGATGACATTCTGTGCTACAACTTTCTTTGTGTGGGCATTTTCATCTGACCCTTCCTTCTGGGGTCAATTGGAGGTCAAAGTTCAACGAAAACGGAAATCTCAGTTTTTACACTTACCAGTAACAATGCCCATCAAACCAAGCTGAATCGTTAGTAAATTAGATACAGACATAGGCCCTACGGCAGACTTTCACCAGCATGTATAGTATCATGATGGCATCAAGTGTGACGTAATAATGACGTCATCAGGTGTCAAATTACAAAAATTCAAAGGTTATTATTTTCAAAATTCATATCTCAAGAACCGTAATAGATACTTGAACAATTCTTTCACAACATGATAAGTCTAAATGAACTGAACAAATCATACGATGTCATGACCCCTGTGTGACGCCTACTTCCGGTCCAAACCGGAAGTTGTTCGAAAATGTGCATTTTTTTAGCATTTTGAATGCAAATAGATTCAAAGTGGTAGTGAATTTGACCATATTTCTACGGAACGAAATGTTTCCACACATGTGGACCTTTTGACTATACCATTGGTGACGTCATTACATGGACGGTGGTTACGTAATGTGGTGTCAAATCACGCAAATTTGGAGCTGAGATGTTTTAAAATGCTGTATCTTGAAAACTACAACAGATATTGGTATGATTCCTTCGCCACATTTAAGAACTTGATGTTCAACATATTGTTCAACAATTTGTGCACAAAATTGTGACGTCATGATGTCGTCACAGGTGTCACATTACAAGATTTCAAAGGTTATTATTTCAACAATTCATATCTCAAAACGGTGCAAGCTATCAACCCCCAGCTATGGCGGATATGCAGGGAGGAGATATTAGTTACCGGATTAGTGTATACAGCAGCCGATTTCACGAAACTTTACGCAATTGCGCAAGTCCACTTACGCCATAAGTTATTGCGCAAGTATAATGGCGTAAGTGGACTTGCGCAATTGCGTAAAGTTTCGTGAAATCGGCTGCTGAACTTCCATTTTTGCCATTCCACAGGTGATAACAACGTCTGAAATTCATCACAAAATGTTCATTTAACCCGATCACCTGGCGTTTGTAACAACAAACGTCATACCTCTAGTTTTGAATTGTTTTTTTCAGCAAGGCCGTAGACCCCCGCCCCCCAATTTTTTTTTCAACCAGGTAATTTCTTTTAGCAAGGCCCTATTTTTTTGTCACAAAAATGTTCAGCCGACAGACACGCCTCCACCTGATATCAAAAACCTTTTTCTGATGCCCCTGGTTGGCGTAATGAGCATTTTACGAGATCAGGCCCACGATTTTGAATGATGTCACAAAAACCTATAGTATCACTATTCATACCTTTTAATAATGTACACATAAGCTTACTGGCGTTTTGTGTTGTCTTAAGTGACGGGTATCTTTCTGTTTTGTTTTTAATAAGGCAGTTAGAGTCAACTGTCAAACATACGAGAAGACATCGAGAAACGTACCATGTGCAAAAGCTTGGCGATGCGGTGGAAAAAAAGCAATTTTATCCGAATGGAAGAAGTGATGAATAATAAAAGATTTGTATCGAATTCATTAATCCCGGCGGTCCGTGGGTCATAATCCCTAAAAATAATCACTTATTAATAATTTTAAAGTAAAATTTGACAACCTTACGTCATCATGAGGTGTAATATCGTACCTAAAGCACATTTATTTTGTTCTTAATGGTGGTAAGGGAAAACGCTACATGTATGGAAATGGACATTTTCGATGAATTCGCTGTTATTATGGTTTTGCTAGTGACGGAAACCTGTTTTTTTATTTTTTTTATTTTTTCTTAAAACGTTGGTTTGCGCAGAATTACGAGATAAGGTTGACAATGATGTAACAGTGTTAATGTAATACATTTCTAAACAATTGTTGCCAATCCCGTTAAGTTTTAATAAGTCGACTAATAAATCCTACCAATAGTAAACTTTTCCAGATATGTGATACATGCATTTATTTTAAGTAATAGGCTATGTACGATCGCGAAATAAGTCGAGTGGCCGATTCAAATCTATCAACTGTATATGCTTTACAACTAACAAAAATGCTCTTTATAGGAATGCAATACAAAAATACATTCTTTATAAAGTCCATATACATGTATACACACACTATTCTTCCCTGGGTTCTTAATCCCTAAAAATAATCACCTATTCATAATGTATAAAATACAAAACTATTATTACAAATATAAAGTTATTGTCCGAAAAGGACTACAAACAAAGCGAGAAATAAATCGTGAACAATTTGTTCGTTTTGTGACACTGCACTGTAAAAAGTGACTCTACGTCATGCACTTGATTCTACCAAGCTCATGCACCTAAGGTGTTGCAGTTGTGCAACGCATACGCCTCATGGTGAGTGTCACTTCATGTTGAGGTGACTGTCACTTCATGTTGAGGCGAGTGTCACCTCAAGTGTTTCATGTGCCTGGTGTGATAGTCAAAGCTTAAATGGAAACACTTCATGTGCGAGAGATGAAATAATTTTCAGTAAAAACTTTTTCATTGTCGATCATCTTACACCTCAGGTGCAACACATGCTGCTCAGTACGCTCTGACCACCACTTCACACACCTGAAGTGACCATTCAATTTTACTTTTTAAATTTTCCGGCCCCACACGTGCATGAGACGCGAGTTAACAAATTAAACCATCTCTTGATGCAAATGAGGAACAGTGGTTTAATCTACTTGAGCTACTTGGGGTGCTAGTCACTAACACAGCAGGTACCTCATCCATAAGCAGTTACCTGCCTCATGTGTTCATGATTGTGGGACTAAAATGTGCTAGTGAAATTTTTACAGTGTGTATAATTATACAAATAATAAGTCGCACTTTTGAAAAACGTTGGGCGTCATAGCTGGTGGAGCATCAACCCCGTGTCTTAAGGCACACGTATTATTTTGAAAAGCATTGACGCTGGGCGTCATAGCTTGAAAAGCATCAGCCCCATGTGTTAAAGCTTATATTACATGTATTATGCAAAGGAACATACGTTTGTTTTCATTCACTTGTAAAACGTTTTAAAAGGTTAGAATAGAGCATATACCCGACCTTCATTTTATACATACACCACATTGTGGCCGAGGGTTTAGGTCACTGACTCGCAATAGGTTAGTGACCTTTTGAAAAATGTTGCGGGTTCGATACCCAACTGGGGTATCGCCCTTCAGCAAGGCACTTAAACACACTTGCTCCATCCTTCGGAAGGGATGTAAAGCCAGTATGTTGTGCAACGCACTTAACAGATCACAGAGCATTCTTTCATGAGGAGTTGGGGGATTCCCCGGTGTCTTTGGCCGTCGGCTGCCAATGGCGCCACCCACCTATGTATCTCGATGTTTAGGTGGCAGACAACAAAAGAAACGCAAACATTTCTCCACTTTTTGATGAAATAGTCATTCTGCTCGATTGTTTGAAAAGCTCTTAAAAGGAGAGGACAAGGTCGTTGCGACCAACCTTTTCGAGACTTGTCTTAAGAAGGGTCTCGTCTAATTGTCCGTGCCCTTGTCGCCACTCCACTAGCATGGCAAAGATCTGGTTGTCCACGGGTTTCGGATTTTCCTCCTTTATCTTCTGAATTCTGGCGAACGGAATGCCCAAGTAGGTGGCTAGTCGCTCCCATTCATGTCCCAAATCCTTCGCCAGACAACGAAGTCGCTGCTCCTCGGCAATATCCGCCTGGAATTTGAAAAGTTGATGTGGTGTTTCTACATTTTTCGAGCAATTTTTGGTTTTAGTACTGAGAACGTCTGTTTGAAAGCTAATAAAATTTCCAAATTTGAAAACAAAAACACTGAAAACATTATCTAGTCAATCACAGTGAAAAATTAGTCAAACAAGGGCAAAATGATTAGTCATGTATACAATTTGTCAGTTGACAACTTTTTGTTGGTGCATGACAAATCTTTGTTGGTGCATGACAAATTAAAACTGTTGCAGGACAAATTAATATTAGCGGAAGACTAATCTGAACGACTGACAAATGTGATGATCGTCTTTTGACTAATTTGTATTGTCACGTAAAACAACAACTGACGATTTATTTTCCCATGACTAATTGCATGACTAACTTTTGATTGCATTACTAATGGCAAGAATAATGCAGCCGAAACTCATGACTAATTTAATTAGTCATGAGTTTTGGCGGGATTATTCTTTACATTGATAATGTAATAAAAGGTTAGTCATGAAATCGGTCGTGGGAAAATAAATATTCAGTTCTTGTTTCCGTTCAG